>JAWWLV010000024.1:5502227-5519123 GCA_035041135.1 Platyrinchus mystaceus | reverse complement strand
TTGTAACCCAGGAAAACCAGAGAGGGACAAGAGACCTGGCAGCACAAGAAGAATATCAGTAATGAACAAGAACCTTTGTGAGAAATAAAGTAATTTCCCCCAGGAGTGGGTTGTTTCATAGCTCTGCCCAGGGCAGCTCTGGAGAGAAGCTCCAGCCAGCAGTGCAGAAAAGGTGTTGATGGAGAGAACAAGACATCCACGGCTCCGACCTTGGCCACCCAGATCAGTCACGAGTGCTCCATGCAATAAACGTTTCATAAAGCTCTCAACTGTCCTGGACTAATGAAAGAGGAAACAGGACAACAAATAAAAGCAAAAATGAAGAGTGGATTACTTTCAGCAGAGAGCTACAGCAAACCTTTGCTCTACTGTCTAAGAAGTGAAGTGATAAAGTACCACAATGACACTGCCATGGCATTGCAGGCTGAGCAGGTGGAGTTGCCAGTTTTCTGTCGACATCTCCCAGGAACAATCCTGTTACACAATCAATTAAGTGAACAGACAAGGAGAGAAAAACCTTGCCAATGAGCACAGTTACAAAATCAGGCACATTTCATGACTACCACGATAATTTTTCTACATGGCTCTCCTACCACTCTCCTAATTCAGAACATTATTTGTCATCACAAGTTAAGACTTAACTCCACAATAAAGAGCCTGCAAGTGGTTTGAAGCGGCTCAGAATCTACGCAGATCAAACATAAAGACATATTTTTATTGATTATTTAATATGACATCAGCCTTGCAAAGCTATTACACAGGCACACAAATTTAAGGCCTTAAATCAGTGGATTTGTTTTCAAAGCTGTCCTGGGCACACTAGATGGAAGGAGATCTTGGAGCTTTTCAGTGCTGGAGCAAGTCTTGATCAAAAACCACAGGCCTAAACTTTATACATCACTAGTCATTTGTGACAATCATTTGGAAGCACTTTCTAAAGGTTCTGTTTTTCCAATGCTGCAGTGCAGAGAACCCTTCCCTGAAAACACCAGACACTCCAAAATGTCCCAGGGCTGCCAGCTACAAGCGCTGGGTTTGGAACTTCGGACCATCTGTATTTGAAATGAGCATTCTGTATATAGTTATTTTCATTTCTACCACACCAAGACACGCCAAAGTACCGAGTCCCAAATGTAAATACATTCTGCCTGCATGGGTAAAGACCCAACACACTGATACAAACATAGAGACAAATATTTTCCTGCAAAGATGTGCCTCGAGTCAGATGCAGCCTGTTTATTTTATACTTATTATGCTCGTTGAATTAGCATTTAGTATGGTGATGTTTACACTATAATTCTCTCCAAAAAAGTGGAAATACATTAAAATCAAATACTTCTATAATTACTTACAACTTTTTACATTTATGCAGAAGATAATTAATACACCTTATAGAAAGTCTCCCAAGTTGTTTTTTCAGTTTGGAGTGGGTTTTTTGTGTGTTTTAAAGAAAGTTTTCACACTTCTCCCTTCTCCTTTTTCCTGCTGACACTTTAATCTCCTCCTCTGGTAAATATGAGCTTAAAACAATAAATCATGTTTTATTTATTAAAGATAAAAATAGGAATCAATACAAAGCAAAAAAGCCAATCTCCATAAAGTTTCCCTCCACACTGACTGATTTAGTTTCTATATGACGATTTAAATATGTATCCAGCAGGCATTTAAGCAAGAATAAAAGTATTTTTTCTCTTGCATTACATAACATGCTTAGAAAATAATGACTATCTTTGGCCAGTTGTAACAAAGTAAAATGACATTTCTTTAAAACATAAGTATTCTGCAATGAGGAAACTGCCACATCTGAGAACTGTTGTCTATATTAGCATCAAAGAACTCCACAAAATTAATATAAAGTAGTATTTTTTTTTACTTTTATATTCAGGTCACTTTTAGTACCAACATCGTTGATTCAGAGATTAAAAAAAAAATACCCTTGATTCTTCTGTAAATATATTCTGCTTGGAAAAGAGCCTGTATGAAGCACACCAGGGAACAGGAGTGCAAGCATCCCACATCACCTTGCCCTTTGTTTAGATTGTCAGTTTTTCCTTTTGATCTTTCTTTGCAGTTGAGGAACCAAAAATTGATTTTCCCAGTTGAACTAAAGCAGAAAAAGGACAATGTTTTATTTAAGATCCTTCAGTCCTGCACATAAGCCTATTTCTTTCTTTATACACAAAAGAAATTGTCTTTTTGTTCTTGTAAAAAAATACCTCCAAGTGGGGAATGCCCCCGGTGTACTGACTGAGGTTTCATAACAAAAAAGGGTGGGATGTGTCTCAAAATCCAAATACTGGCCTCCTGCAGAGGAGCACAAACAGCTCACAAACCTTCTAGAGATACAGAAACTGAGCTTCAGGGAAGCAGGTTATACTTATTAGGTGTTTGCATAAACTCTGGCCACTGGCAATGTTAGACCCGAAACCTTGTTCATGGGCAAAGAGAAAGCACAGTTTACATACTTAGAGACATATAAAGCCAAGAATATATTGTAAATATATCCATAATCTTAACAATGGATTTTTTTTTTATTCCAGGTTTACTTGTTACAGAACAAGGAAGAATGCCTATATGTGAAAAAAAAAATCAATAATAACGCAGATTAAATTATTATACAACTATTTCCTAATTTCTACCTGTTTTCCTGGTGTTATGCTCATCCTTCCACTGCTCTTCTGGGTCTTAAGTTTGACAGTTTCATTCTGGTCTAGGGTTGTTCTTTTGTGACCTAAGCACCATCCCAATGGCCCCTCCTATGAATCCTCAGTAACAGGTGCTCTCTGACATCCTGACAACTGTTGAGAACTGGTTAATATTTCATTAACTTAAGGTCAGCAAGTTGCTTTACCACACTGGAAAACCCACTTCTCAGCTCCTGCACAGAGGCACATAATTGTGTCTGCCTGGTTTACAAGTTAGAAGAGGTAACAACTCCTGAAAAGAAACCTAGAGTAGATTATTCCTCCTCTCTATGCTGTAGAAAATAGTTCCAGATTTTACTTGCATGTCAGATATAGAACACAGCAATTCTTTAAAAGGCAGAATTTTTGCATTAAGTTTTCTTCATGCTTCTGCCATTTCTTCCATTACAACCTTCTCACTTGAAGGTCAAGTTCAACTGGTATCTGAGCCAGTATAAATCACACCTGTGTAAATAATGGTCACAGTTAACTCTCAGAAAGTCTCTTGCAGAATAATTTACTTAATAATATGCAAAAGAAGAGGGCTCTAAATAGCTAAAACAATTCACAGAGAGACAAGAGAACATACAGTTAACATTGCCCTACCTGCTGTTAACTGCACTAATTGCATTCTTTCTGCACAACTGACAATTCTGACATCATGGAGACATCAGCAGTGATATGCAACTTCTGTTAAATCACCTCTGAATCTTAGCCCTTAAAAATCTCTCTCTGGTATTTGACTGGTTTATTTTGTTTCTTCATCAGCCTACAGATATCTGTAGGAATGCTTACTCCAGTTTGTGGAAGTCTGGACATCTCACCATTTACAGGACACTAGATGTCAAAGACTCAACATAAAAACCAGACATAAATTGGAACCCATAACATTAAAATTGTGCAAATGGTCACAAAGCTGAATAAACTCAAAGACACATGAGTTTCATTTTGGAAATCGACAATGTAAAGTATCAAAGTACATGAAATTTTTTCATCTCGAAATTGTAAACTAACTGTTCCATACAAAGGCATCTTTAAGCACCTAACTTGGCTTCTTATGGATCAAAGAAACAACTAAATAAACACTATCTGCATATGCACTTCAAATAGGAATGTCACTCTAAATATATAATAAGCAAGTTATTTATAGCATACATTAATCACCATATTTAAATAGCAGTTTACTTTATAGCATGAGACAAACCTGTATTAACAGGGAGGAAAACTGCATAACAATAGTTTTTCCTAAGATAGTCAAATTTGCACTAATCAGCTTCAAGTCCCTCTTGTTCCACTTTTATTCCAACAGATCCAAACAAAAGCTGCATTATACTGAAGGCAAGAACTGGAAAGGCCAATAAGAAAATCAACCACACAGAATATTTAATGAGCTAAACCAAAAAAACCCGTGTAAAAGATTTATGTGTGGCAATGAGAAGAAGGAGGAGTGTTGGACAGGCAGACAGAGTATCAGGATTATTATGACAATGATCTTCAGTGGGGCACAAAACACAGACTAAGATTAGGAAAGCTACAACTAAAATACACACATGAATAACAGGAGGAACAGAGGGTTAAGACTTAGCAGGGAGTAGAGGGAAGTGCAGCAATGGTGAATCTTCCCAGTGACTTTATATTAACTATTTATACAGGAAACTCTTCATGTCTGCTTTTCTCTCCTCTTTCTACAAAAATCCCAGGGCTGTTCTTAAGCATTTAGAACAATAAATATATTTAAGATTTATAGCCTGGAGTTTAGCTGTATTCATCTTACTCAGGTGAGCAGTCCAACTAAGCCCAGGGGAGGCACAAGAAAAATGTTCTCCTTCATGATGATGCACGAAACAAAAGCTGACTTTAACTGCAGGACAGGCCCACATAGGTAAAACTGTCAACTTCAGATTTTTCTTAATAAAACAAAAATCACTTAAAATAAGAGCACAGCTAACTTCTGGAACTAACCTGAACATGATTCTCACTAAATGTTTTTTCGCAATGACATTCTCAAGGGTTGGAGGCTCATTTAAAATATCCTGTGATGCAGAGAGTCAGATAATATCTCCCAGTTGAATCCAGGAGGGTTACAAAGACACATTTCATATTCATAAATGTGGTGAAATATTTTACTTTTCTTGAACTGCAAATATTTGAAGAAATGTAGATAAACATATTTAAAATTCACAGCACTTTCTCAAATAAGAAATAGCAGATTAACAAAATGTCAGAACATCCTCAGCTTCAAAAACTGCTCTACCATTTTAGGTAGAGATTATCTACCAAAAAATATATATAATAATCACAGCCTCTTATGATCATGCTTCTCAAATGCTGATATATTCAGCCTGTAAATTACTCCCATCTTTAAAGATAAAACAAGCTCTTGCAAGTCATACTAACCTTTCCAAAATACCAGTTAACTTTACTTCATTGACAAGAAGAGGCTGAGGGTGGAAAAGAAGGGAATTGTGGTATGGAGGCTGTATGCTGAGTGTTCTCTGATCTTCAAACGAGTTGAAAGGCCAGTTGTGAGATTCCTGGCTTGGTTCTAAACCATGTGCTTTTATAGCAAATTTACAAGTTAATATCCTTACACATCAATCCAGCCCATCTTAAACCATCTAAACCACGTTCTGCAAAGACAAAAGGTACAACAAATTTAACAGAAACAATTGACAGATTAAAAAAAGAAAAAAAAAGGCAATTTCCCCAACTGAATTATATACAAGAAGTGGTGATTTAACAACTGCACCTTCCTGTTGTACCCTCTGACACCTGGGGGACACGAGTGGAGGTCAGGGAAACTGTGACAGTATCAATTATAAACTATCCTGTCTTAATACTGCCATCACTAACTCTTTGATTTTATACTCATTCAATTCAACATGATTGTGCTACTAGCCCTTCCACTAAAAAGTTTAAATTAAAAACCCCACCCCCAACATTTTGCAGAAATAAGCGTCAATTTTGTATTTGACACCCCCGTAACACAGGATTATCCACTGGCATTGATCACATAAAAGAGGCAGCACTACACAGTGCAGACCCAGCCACCTCAGAAGCTTTGCCATCTCATTTCAAGTTTCTAACTAATAAACATTATTTCAGAATTAATATCTAAACCCTGTCTCCTGCTGAGGGTTTATACCGTGCAAAGAGAAGTGAAATTCTTCCCATGACAGTGACCTCCAAGATCACACCACCAACACAGCCACAGTAATGAGGTCCAGGGAGGAAAAACTACAGAGCTGAGAACTTGATCTTTTCCTTCACAGGTTAAACCCACAATATTTACAGTATTTGTTAAGCTACAATAACTATCAACACATACATTTCCTTT
The DNA here is from genome assembly GCA_035041135.1 of Platyrinchus mystaceus. NCBI lineage: Eukaryota > Metazoa > Chordata > Aves > Passeriformes > Tyrannidae > Platyrinchus > Platyrinchus mystaceus. The sequence goes on along the minus strand of JAWWLV010000024.1, from coordinate 5,513,102 downwards.
AAATAAATAAATACACACATCACATGGGAAATAACAGAAGAATTCTCAAGTGAAAGTGCCACGTGGCTTCTGGACAAGAACCATTATTTTATACCTTGTCTCAGATAGTTTGTTAAAATACAAGTGCCAACCAAATGATTGTTCAAACAAGCTGCTATTTCCTTCAACAGTGCTGTAGTTTATATCAAATGAAAAATTTGGATGCAGTTCTGCATGCAGGCAGTGATGGAAGAATCCTAAAAACCCAGCACAACTCATTCATCTTCCATCAGGAACCGACATTTCCAGAAGGGGGTGTGCTGTGGCATTCAGATAAAAACAGCAGCTATAAATACAGATGATTTGAAAAAAAAAAACCAACCAAAAAACAAACAAACAAAAAAAAAACAAACAAAAAAAAAAACACAACCAAAAAACTATTTAGTGTGACAGGTGGATTTTTAAGTTCCACAAATTAAAACCAAAGCAAATGCTTTATCACATACATTCCAATAAAAGCCAGAATAACAAATAAGGAAAAACAAAAAAAAAACCCACCAGAAAAGAATGAAATTTGGTTTCAGTAATCTACCCCCAAATATTTAGAAGCAGATGGGCATCTAGAGAATGTAGATGGTGTGATTTCTCTCCTTTACACAGCTGCTGGTACTATAGAGAAAACACTGTTCTATAGTGTTTCATACCTTATACATACAGTGTGTCTATTGGTTCTGATTTTATGCACAAAAAATGAAAATTTCATGCAGTTGCTTCTCAATTACGCATCTGGTTATTGTTTTGCAGCTGCAAAACTACCTTGAAGAACTATAAAATACGGTGTGGCAAGTCTGGGTAAATACCAGCAGTCCTCTTGTACCTTCCTTGTAACATTTTGCATTTTTTACCACCCGATAAAATTCCTGAATCAAGAGCTATGACTTCTGTCATCTCCTTCTTTTATGAACAAAAATCTGCCAGTGTACTTAACACAACTGAAATTTGTAAATGGCCACTCTCTCTGGCACACACTAAATTTAAAATTCACTACCCCATTTCTAGAGTATTTTTTACTTTGTGTTGTTACTTTCAAGTAGCTATTTTGGTAATTTGATCAGAAATCCAACACAGAGAACAATAAGTCAGCTCAACATTAGTGTCAAACATCTGAAATGAGATTTTGATTTGTTAGCCCCCATGTCATTACTCATATTACTATAAATCTATTGAATATGAAGACATTTGGTGACAAAAAATGGTTATAAAATGCCCAACTAATGTAAGCAGTCTCAAGCTTGCATTTACTGACTCACTCTCAGCATGTAATTTTCCAACAAAGGGAACAGATAAGAAAAACAAAACAATTTGTTTTTCATAACAACACATTTTAAATTAACTATTTCTGCTATTCCTCTGGAGATGGAGAGTCCTGTGAAGAATTTCCATATCTAAAATATTAAAGAAGCCACAACTTGTAATTTAACTCGGAACGGAAAGATGCCGACTTGAAACAACACAATTCCCAGCGGCGAGCCTTGACAAAACCTTTTATTAATTTTGTTTCACAAAGAATAAAACTCAAACCCACACTTGGGGAAGCTGGAAGTTTCACTGCCTGTTTTCCTGGCACGCAGGATGCAGCACATGTGGCCATTACCAGCCAACGCTGATGTTCGACAGCTGCCGGGTTTTCACAGGGGTGCCAAGAGCTCATGAGGAAAAACATTCCTAAGCTGCAGAGGCAGAATGAGACCAGCAGGAAAGCCAAGGCAGAAAGAGCCCTTGCAGGGCTTATCCAGGATATTGCACTGCTTAAATCCTGCTGCATTTCAAAGTTTGCCACTTCTCTGGCGCCTCTGTGAAATAAAGTTTCTTAGCCCGAAGCACAGAGGGAGGAGGGAAGAAAGGGGGAGGGAGAACAAGGAGGAGTTAAAAAATTCAAACCAACCCAACCACGCACACAAAGAGGAGAAAGCAGCATTGGAGGGTTCATATCCTGGGGAAAGGTCTTGTAGCACACACTGTGTGTGACATTGTCAAATGGAAACCCTAAACCCACCTTAATTGTGCCTTTATGCAGTTAAGCTCACAAGGCACATCAAGTGAAAGCACCTAAAAGCAACGTGAGAGGGAACAAAGAATGTCCAGAAAAAGAGCTACTGTGGAATATCCTATGGAATAGGAACTACACTCCTGGTTTGCTCAAATTCACCAGGAGTTTCTAACAAACTCCCCAGTAAAGCATGTTTGGTGAACACAACCCTTTAACACCTTCCCTAACTCCTCTGGTTTTCCATGACTGATTTTTTCATCCAGGAGATAGGGTAAATAAATTGGCTCACTGATGTACTGATTATCAAGCTTCCCACAAAGAATTACTTTAACTGTAACAAACAAGGCGTTGCCTTCACTAACTTTTACTCCAGTTTATTATTTTTGCCATTTTCAGACAAAAGTGAGAATTAAAAAATTGTCAGCACAATTCTACCTGGAAAATTTTTCCAAAAAAAAAATCTAAGTGTTTCAATGTGGACAAATACAGAAAAAAACACATTATTTGAACTATTAGCAATCAATGTTTTCTGATCATACACAGAAACATTAATTTCTACGATTGCCATGGCAAGCAAAGGGTGGTCTGAGCAAAGTACTTCATCAAGCAAAAAAAACCAGTATGCACATAAACCTACAGTGGCTTTTAGCAGCACACAACTGCTAAATATTTGTTCTATCTATGGCAAATAGGGTAACAGCTGACTGTTCAGCTCAAGAAAAGGAAGAGGCTTTTCTCAGTCAGAGGTTATAAGGGGGAAGAAGGGTTGAGAAGAAACAAGAGCAAGTGGACACAAAAAGGAAAATTACCTAAGTAACAGCAGGGAAATGAACGTGGGGCAGAGAATAAAACCACAGACAGTGACAAATTTCATGGAGCTTTAAAATGTATGCATTCAAGAGATGCCTATGAGGACTAGAAACAGAAGAGTATTAACAGCGACTTCCTACCATTGAGGAGTGGCTGGAAAATGCAGATTTGCTCTAGTCTTAGATTTCACCACTCCAACAAGGCAAAAATCCATTAAGTGAAAAGCTATTAAGTGGAATAAAGAAATACTCATGCTCAGTAATGCTGAACGTGGTCCAAAGGCAGCTCATCCACCACTAGTTTTCTATTAAATTTAAAAGGTTGTTTTCTAAATACTTACCCATTTGAGAATAAAATCATATTAGTCAATAACTTACAGCATTATTTTGCCTGAAAGAACAGTTTCAGAAAGCTATAATTTAAGTACAAGGAACTCTAATAAAAGCTGTCAGAGAAAATAAGAGGACTTATGGGAGAGCTGTTCCTCAACAGTGAGCAAGTTCTCTGTGTACAGCTCCATGGAATTCTATTTCAACAACACATGATTTTTCAACATATGCAGAGAAGCCCAATGTGAGGGGTTTTTTAGAAATAACTCATTATGCACAGGTAAGAAATTATTACTACACAGTGAACCACACAATGGAAAGAAATATGGAAATCCTAGAAATGCTGAAGGAAGCAACTCTTGTCCTGTCTATCCTGATGGAAAGAAACAGAAAGGGAATTAAATCATGTTAGCAAAGCACATGAGGACAGTCAAAAAAGGTCAGCTAAGTAGCCAAGTTGCTCAAATAAAACTTTATAGAGGGCTACTCTGTACATGATACTCACAGAAAAGCTTGCACTTCATGGTATAACATAAAAGAACCTGAATTCATATTTCTAATATCCTCAGAAATGTCAGGTTCAAGGATCTTTTTAATTTCCCTAACATAAAAGCTTAGATTAAATGCAGACAGCATTATCACCAACAATTTCTTCATAATCTACACAAAAAGGACGCTACAAGCTAAAGGTCAACTTTTGATTCCTTCTAAACATAAATTGCTTTCTAGTACTTATCATAACTTGTACTGGAGAGATGAATTTTCAGATAAGGGATCAAAAACAGCATCTAAAAATGCAGCCTTACCTTTAAATTAAACAGCCATGGGAAGAAAAAAAAAAACACCTCAGCAGCTGAGATAGGAAGGAGACTGTTGCTCACATGACTGAGAACTCTTCCAATCTTCTAAAAAATAGTGAATAATAGGTGACAGGTAAATGACCTCATGAAAAGATGCCTCAATAAACCTTTTCTGTTCTTTATAAAATACATGTTTACCTCTCCAGCCTGATATAAAAAGCATGCCTTCAGTCCAAAGCCGAATTTTATGAGTTCCCTCATGCATAAGCAATAGAAATAGGACATGCAGAGGCTATATTTTGTTATATTTTCTTTAAAGAAGAGTGAATAAGAACCCTGCACTCAATTCAATTGCGTTTCTCTGTGATAGAGTGTGAACACTGCACCTGACTGATTCCTAAATGTAATGAAACACTCTAAGTGGCAACAGGCAGCACTCTATTGCTTTTGTTAAAAATCAGAAAAAGAAACACATGCCAAGCTTCCAGCATCGATTTAGGATTGTCAGCATTGCCAGTCACCTCTGTGAGTTCTCTACTGAGAGAACTAAAGAGCCAATTGACAGTGCATAGTAACACCTTCCAGCATAATTACAACCCTCTCAGCTTTGTCCACCTACTAGTTTAAAATGTTGGGTCCCTTAACAACTCCTCCGTCAGGCAGCACACAAAGAGCAGTGCAGGAGCTGAAGGAGATTGAAGGGCTTCTGCTGCAGGAGCCCAGAGGAAATGAGGGACAGCACGAGCAATGGCAATGCACACACCCTCACACTGCAGGTATAGGGAAAGATTTTTTCCTTATATATGTTCTACAGTATGAGGAAAAGAAATGGAAAGTATGGAAACGCCTTCTGTGGTGAAACACGGCCTAAATTAAGTGACAGTCAGATCAGAAGACTTGTGAGTTAATACAGAAACATCTCACATTTCAGACAAAACCTCAGCTCCCAAATATTTCACTTTGTTCTATTAAATAGCTGCACTGGAACTCTAAGAACCTCTTTACAGACAGAGTTTCTTCAGAGAGTGGATCAAACAGTGTCACTCTACTGCAGCAAAACAGCACAATGCCCTTTTTCTTTCCTCTCCTGAAAACCAAGGAATTTTTACATATACCAGAAAACCACTGTGACTGCATTGCTTGGTATTCAGTAAATATTTCCTCCTCTACAAGAGTTACACCTGAAAATTGCTTAGAATGTAGAAGGCAATGAATTCCTTGGGGCTTAATTCTGTATTCTTGATTGTGTACAACTTCTTTTGAAGTCAATATTAGTGATGTCATTTTAATTTTCTCCACATCTGCCATTCTTATCTTAGAAGGGGGAAAAAAAATAAAAATCAACCCTTTAATTCCATTAAAAATTCCTTGTAGAATGCTTTTTGTGCTGCTGGTAAGTTTTGAAAGTCTTTGTGAAGATTAACACTCAGTGTACCTATTAATAAAAATAGAGAGGAACAGAGGAAATGAGCAAAGTGTAACAAAACTGCTGATACTGGATAAAGGCAAACCCTTTCAAGAACACATGCATTAACACCTTCCTGACAAGTGAAGACAGCAGCAAAAATTATCTAATCTCATCTCTTTCCATTGCATCAACAGGAAATCCAACAATAGCAAAACTGGTGAGCACAGGCCTGCAGCAGTACAGACAGCTCTGTCAAGCTTAAAATATTGGGTGAAATTGTGAAATTAAATTGTGAATCCCACACAAACTTCCATGACAGAAATTTTCTACCCCCTTATCTGTATCCCTTTAGCACAGGCACAGACCCATGTGAGTGATGCAATGCTGTAAAGCTATAAAGGAAAGTTCTTGTTTTTCCTGTATTCATGATGACAGATTTATAGAAAGCATTTCCTTTCATAAGAAAAATACTGAACCTTTGACTTTCAAGTTTTGATAACTTCATCTCATTTTTATCTTTAAAATACGTTGGCAAGCATCTTTGGTTGTTTTGAAGCAGAGGAAGTTAAGGACAGCTGCAATGTGGCACCCAGTATCTAAAACATCAGATTTTGGAGCAGGACTTGGCAGGGGTGATTGGCCTCCCACCAGATTTGCTGCAGAATGCCTGTCTATCAACAACATCCCAAAGCTGCCTTCACTGGTTATTCTATTTTGTAATATTTTCTGCCTCCTGTAAGCTGAAGCTTTTTGTTTTCCCATAACCCTGTCCTTTTTGTGGCTGCATATTCAGCTGCAAACTGTGCAGATAAACCTGAGTGACAGAGACACTGCTGCTCTGAGGGATCACAAAGAAGATAAACCTGATTAAATCTTGGAACAACAATGACCAATAGTAGCAAAACTGGTGTTCTTGATGCTTAGTCTTCAAAGTGCAAGTTGGAAGTATGACAACAGCACACTATCGGAATGATTACAGGGATGGTGTTAATTATTTAGTGGATCAATGGAGTGTCAATCATTTCAGCATGAAACAGATTCCACATTAGAAACCACAATTCTCTAACACTCAGGACTCCAGAGTGGCTGAATGAAGCTACATCACAAGAAGAAAGGTACTTACCATTTCTAAAGTGTTAACAAGCCAACCCAGTTAAAATACAACATATCTGGTAAAGTTTCATTGGCAAGTATTTCTTGGGTTTAGATTTTACTTTAGATTATTTAAATTTAAACACAGTTTGCGGTTTGTTTTTTTTTAAATTAACTGATACTTCTGTGATTTGAAAAGCAAGCAAGCTACAGAGGTCACTTAAAATAAATTTGGCATCATAAACCAAAGGAGGTTCATGTCTTTAATGGAGTAATTTATTTCTCCAAATAGTTATAGAGATCAAGAATAGTTATTGGACAGACCAATCCATTTATGAGCTCAATCACAAGGAGAGTTTAAGTGCTGTAAGATTGGTGATAAACCTGCCACAGCTTCAGTCAGCATTTGATTTTCTCAGACATCCAGACACGAGGAAATGCTGCAATTTTATGTGCTTTCCTTTATGTCCAACTCTTCCATTCTGTATTTCTAAATGACCATAACAGCTGCATTTAATTTTTTTGTTTCAAATATATTTTCAAATACACTGGTTGTTATAAAGAAGGTTTTGATCACTGAAAAATGTACCACTTAAATGAATTTCTAGAGATTGAGCAAACCATTATGGTAATGCTATTCAGCTACTTGAGCTCTGATGAGATCTTTGATATGAGTAAGTTGTGTTAATTTACCTTCCAGTGTGCAAAACTGAAATGCATTTAACCAAGTGGCTTGTGCATTATGTAAAGCATAAAACAAAAAAACCTTCCTGTTACGACACAATTAGACTACAATAATGTCTGGCCTCTGGCATTTTGATGTTTGATATATTAACAAAGGCTAAATGAAAAGAGGAAAACTATGCAAACTGTTCAACTTTAAAAAGTAGAAAAAACTATTTCAGACTTAGAACAGGGTGACAAAGTACCTCAAGGCATTTCTTTTTGAGAGAAAAGATATTACATAAATTCATTTCTGACCCACATTATCATATGTTCATCACACTAAAATGAGGATGTTGTTAGAGAACCAAAATGCAGTACCAGAAGTAGGTCTTCTCTCCAATGCACTGTCAAGCCCTTCTGTGATGGCAGGTAACTCACCTTTTTTTTTAATCTCTTCATATGGAAACACACACATGTGAACAAATATACAAGTATAAAATTCTCTTGTACGTGTTTTATTTCTTCATAGAATCACAGAACAGCTGAGGCTGCAAGAACCTCTGGAGGACATCAATCCAACCCATCAGCTCAAGGCAGGGTCATCTAAAGCAGACTGTGTCCAACTGGGTTCTAAACATGTTTTAAATCTTCTTATATTTTGGACAGTCCTCGACCTTTTTCTTCCTTTGCTTTTTAATAGAGCAAATTTTTGTTGGAAAACAACTTTTTACACAAGCTCATTTATTTCAGTTCCTTAAATTACATCAAGTGCACAACAACAAATGTTCCTCAGTAACCATATTCCGAATTATTCCAAATTACATAAATAATGTTAATTAAAGAATCCATGTTACATGCTGAATGCAAAACATTTGAGGAATAAAGTTCTAAGTATTGCTGTTATAAAATATTGTTCACATATAAACTTTAGCATATATTTATGGTCTGGATAAAATATCAAACCTTTGCAATAAGCATAAATTTAAAGACTCTACAATTTATTAGAAAGCCATTTCTTTCCCAGATTGCTATCCAGTGAAGCAGATTCCTCCCATTATCAGTCAACTTACTTAGTCTTTGAGCAGCCTCCAGGGCATCATTTGCAGAATCAGCTACAAAGAATCTCTGAACTGTAACCCCGTGGTCTGCCATTATTTTTTTGCTTTGGTACTCCTGCAGGTTCAGCCATCGTCTGGGGGTTAATTGAACAGCCTAGAAAAAATTAGAGGGGAAAATAACATAATGCTCATTCAGAACAGTTCATGAGACAGCTCTTCCACCTTATGGTTATCTCAAGCCAGCAGTTAAACAACACCCAGAGAAAAGGTAAAGCATGTGGTGATTTACTTAAGTGCCTTCTCTTAACATTTCTGCATCCAAAGTACTCTGAAAGCTACAGATATTTTCTAAAAGCGACATAAGGCTCACTTGGCTACACAAAATGTCTTGCATTTAATATCAAGGCAGATTGGCAAACTTGGCCTGAACTCTAAAGTCTATTTATGCTTTTATGTTATCCTCTGCTATAAAAATAGTAACAGACTGTTATCTTAAAACAAATTCAGTTTTATATTAAATATCCTCATTCACATGACATTTCATACAATTCTTCCCTATAAAGTTATTTCCACTGATTCTAAGCATTTATTGCAGCATATCTGAGGAGAAAACCAAACACATGGAATTAGCATCATTTTGTAAGAAACTACATACTAATATACGTATTTTCAGTGGTCTGTTGTCTGTGCTTAGATGGTTGTGCTTTTAAATGCATTTTGTTGAGGATGCCAGCACGGCCACATCAGCCAGGCCAGGAACAGCTGGAGAATTCCCTTCCCATTCCTAATATCCCAGTGTAGATGCCTGTGTGTGCACGTGTCTTTAAACACACAGACATCACCTCTGCTTGTGGCAGTAAACACTGAGTACAGACACTATAAAAGTCACAGGATTTTTACTGAATGTCTTTAAGGACACGTTCTTCATACAGGTTAAGCTGTTAAAGACAAAAGGGATAATTAAGGAACTGGAGCTGACTCCTGGCAACAGCACAAAGGCAAAGGTGGAGCTGGCTCCTGGCAATGGGATAATCCCATTTTATGCCAGCAAAAAATGCTCTTTCCACAAGGAGAAACAAACTGCTGGCCTGGCAGACAGCCACAATCAATTCTTGGTTTCTCCTGAAGTAAGAAGCACAGCATGCAAGCTAGTGCTACATATTTAGATATGTTAGACAAAGAAGATTATTTACTATACTACTACTTTGATCCCTAACAGCACGATAAAAAAATATTATCCTAATGCAACTTCAGACTAAAAAAACCCAAACCTTCCATGCTGAAGTCTTTCAATAACACACCCTTTCACAATACTCAAGGTTTACACGCTGAGTTGTCTCAAAAACAACCCCCCATCTGTTCTGTTCGCTTTGAAACACAGCACAAAAGACACATAAAGAAAATACAAACCCATCTTTTACAGAATATATAACTGCATGTTTTCTGTAAAAGTGACTCCCACAGAAGTTAAGCAGTTACAAATAGCTCAGAACGACACATTTTAAATTCTTTTATCCCTAAACCTGATTAACATATTTTAGAGGAACAAAATGCCATTGTCAGCTTGCTCTGTGGCTATCTCAAATTCTACACATCACACAGACACCTCAGTATGATTTATATTCCTCCCTGCTATTCACAGACAATATGTTATTACAGTTATGCAATACTTCAAATGTAGGGTCAAAATTTAAAGTCACTTTCATAATTGTTGACATTTAATTTGTTTTCCTGCTATAAGTTCTCTGCCAGGCTTTGACAATTACTATTTCAGGATCATTTCCACAAAGGGATTAACACAAGGGGCCAAGGGGGACCCTTTAGGTTTATCTAAAAATTTCTACAGTTCAGCAACACAGCTGATAAAATTTTGGTCACTGATTTTATAATTAAACAGCAAGTCTTCAAAGCAGCTTTTATTCATAATTTAGAACAATAAATCATTTCACATGTATGCATTACTGAGCCTGATCTAAAGCAAATAAATAAGAAGGAAAATATTCAAACAATTTCATTCAAGGGAAGACTTTTGTTGTTTCTTGACAAAAGCCTCTTTCAACACAAATTTCTTTCAAATGTTCAACTCAGGTAGGAATTAATTAGTTCAGGAATTTGCGATGCAGCACAGTGTGTCAACTGACACCTCCACTGCTCATTCAAACTGCAAGGCTTAAGTAATAAAATCTTTGAAGGAATCTCTTAAATAATATGGACTGCAAAGGGTCACCACCTAATAAAGCTGCTGGTGATGACTCCCAACGTGTGATGGATAAGGAACAGAGATGACAGTGAGTAAAGCAGGCAAAGCTCCATTTGGTTTATGAAGAAAAGTCATCTCCAGTGCAACCACCTCCAACATTAACTCAGCTTGACCTGTCAATGAGTAAAAGAAAGCTCCAACAGCAACCTGCAGTGACCTCTGTCCCCAAACATCCTCCTGTGCTTTTGGGATATAAAACTTTTACAACTCAGGAATACAACTCAAAATGTCCCACAGGGACACTCCACTGCTGAGATGCTAAAAATCTTATTACATGTGCATGCAGTGCAGATATGCAGAAGCATATGGACATAGGTCTGTTCTTTCATAAAAATTGGACATAATATCTAATATTTCGATATTATGAGAATATTTCCTTCATAAATTATAAATCCAAACAATATGTTTTCGTGGAATGGAATA
>JAWWLV010000024.1:5472507-5499749 GCA_035041135.1 Platyrinchus mystaceus | reverse complement strand
TGCTGCTCCACTGAAGTCAAGTAGCTGTAACTATGCTAACAGATCCTGTGCCAGTATGAAGCAGCTCTAGCAATGCAAATTATCTCTGCATGAATGCAAATTACATGTCAAATGTGTACAGCATCACGTTTTATAAATCTGGACTTCGCTGTAATGGTTATATTGGAAATAAGTCATCTGGGAAGAAAACCTGTGGAGTTTTTGAGGAGGTTTTTCAGATGTACTGTGTCTGAAATTAAAAGGAAGTGTGTTTAGTGTGTCTGATCTAAAATAAAAGTCTGCCACCAAAAATCTATTTGCTTAGCCAACACATTCTACAGCATTCCAGTTTATTCAATTTGTGCACTCTGACCCGTAATACAATTCCAAGCACATAAGAAGGAAAACAGATACGCAAAGATGACAGTAATGAAAGAGCACACTGTTCATCAATATGAGGAATAAACCTTTATTACAGTTATTGACATCCAACCTCCATAATTGACAAAGATGTAGAAGTTCCTATCGAAAAGAAACCATCAGAAATACAATTAAACTGAGTATCTTCACATAAACACTGCAGGTATGGGGGCATTTCATTAGGTCATATACTTAAAATATACCACATTGGCCACTGAAAAGAAACTAAAACACTTATTTCAGTTTGCTGGCAGTGCCCATGAAATGAGTAAGTTAACCTGACAAGAAACAAAAATTTAGAAAAAAGGCACCTCATGAAGCAGAAGTTCATTGCAAATGTAAGTCATAAAAATCAAACATATGCTCTGCAGGAGAGCAAGTCTTTCAAGCACAAAAGAAAATGTAAGGACTCATGGTAGGGCTGAGGGGCTGTAAGACCTGTCACACTGAGACAAAGGACACACCCTCTGCTCTCCAAAGATGGCCAAAGCCACAAACCTGTGGGTACATTGTGAAAAACAGGACAACAAATGTCCTTCCAAAGTAACGTCCTGTTGGCTGCCACAAGACCAGTCATTTTCATCTTCCAAAGCAGAAGCTGCTATCCAGGTCATCCTACTGAAAAGCCACAGAGAAAACCATCTTCCAACAACATCCCAAATTGCTCACTCTAGCTGGGATACCACATGGCAGCGAGGTCCCTTTGGTACCAGCAGACACCATCAGCCTCATCCATCACTGAGCATTTCGATCAAAATCTCCACCTAAACTTCTGTGATACATTTATGTAGGGGTAAAACTGATTCTGTGAGTTAGTTCAGGAAGAATTCTTGAATATTTTCCTGACAAAACCAGGTTTTCCATACTGTTGTCCACAGCAGTTAGGAATTTCTTATTTCTTACAGTCTGCATCAAAACACCATAAGCAGACTTGACCTTAAACATGAGTCCTGGATTTTAAAATCTTCTACAGGTGTAGCTGAAGACCTTTTAATAGTTAAGTTCCATTATTTATTCCTACAGGGGGGAATTTATTTTAACTGAATTAAAATTAAACCAACACATAAACTCTAGTTGCCAGTTGTAGGCCTTTTAGTTCCATATTTATTCCTTCAAATACACCACACAAAATATCTGAAGCAGTAAAATACAGTATGTTTAAAAAAAACAAAACCAAACCAAAACAATATCTCATTTCCCAGTTCTTTCAAGGCTACAAAATTTTGATCAATAGACTGTAGGGGCAATTTACTGTTTTATACCACTGAACCATATACTCACTTTTCAGAATGAGTGAGATCTGTCACTGCAACTGTAAAGGTTTATGGAATTCAACCTCAAATAATATAAAGTAAAAAAAGCCACATGAAATACGCACCTCTGTTGTTGTTTACCAAAGCCTGTTCTGATGGATAATTATTACTATTCCTAACATCTATGATTCTTTGAAACAAGATGCCTGATTAACTAACTAAATGGTTCTCTTCATATGTTCAAAAAAATACAGAAAAAAATTGAGGGCTTGGTTATAAAAGGATCTCATAATTAATATTATCATTAGGATTTCTACTGTTACATTGTTTACAAAAATTAGACTCATGCAGTTGAAAGGGTGGCCAAGACCTTGGAAAGTGTCCTAAAAAACTTCAAAAAGAGTGAAACAGGCCACCAGTTCTGCTCAGGCCACATTACTGAAAATGAGACTGCATGCCTGTTGCAAACCAAGCCTGGGGAAGACAACATGAAGCTACTTGCTCAACTGCACTTTTCCTTTGAAGCAATTACTCAAATTCACTGCAATTCACCATCCAGGGGAGTAAATAACACTCCAGAAGAGCCTTAGTTCTGAAGTCTACAGTTTAAAACAATCAAAGGATTTTTTTATTACTATATTATGTGTTTGTGTCAGCATTTTAAATCTAGTTCACACAATCAAAACAAGGGCTTAGTTAAATCTCCCCCTGAACACTTCCCCACAGTTCAAGGAAAAGCCAATTCCTCTTGTCACATTACACACTTCTTTTTAACAGGAGCCACTGCAAAGCTGAGATAGGAAGGCAGGAATCACAGTGCATCCCAGCAGGAAACATAAAGATGGTGACAAACATCAAAGAAATGAAGGGAAGAGTTTTTCTAAACTAGTAACATGTCAATTTTAGAGAAGGAACTATTTTAACTGAAATGCTAAAAAAGGGATATTTAGTCATCTCATCCATTTTATTTAAGAGAAACTACTTTTCTTCCATCACCAGGCAGCAGTGATTATTGTAATGCAGCATAATAAAGCAAGGATATAAACCACAGATTACCTACCTGTAGATAACAAAGCACACTAAACTAATAGATGCCAGTTGACATCACTCATCTGTTGAGAAAGGCAGTCACCAATTACCAGCAGAACGATAATTTGTTTGTTTAATGATTATGCTAATTTACTGAACTCTCATTAGACAGACACACAGGCAGTATTGATGAGTTCCATAAGGCATTATAAAGTATGGCTGAATTATTTCAGGACAAATTAAACCAGAAAACATTGTACACTATTTAAAGGGATAATAAAAGCCTGACAAGGAGCAAATCCTCCGGATTTGCTGCAGCAGCAAACTTGACCTGGGAATCCACCCTCAAAGGACTCGGGCCCTCCTAACACAGGTGAGGGACTGAACCCACCTGGTGTGCAAGGCCAGGGCTCTTCAAACCCTGCAGAGGGCACGTGGAAACACAGCTCTGCTCCACCAGGGAGAGAAAGGGTGTCCAGGTGAGGCACCAGCTCTGCTGAGCCCACCAGGGCAGAGGCTCAAGGACTCGGATGAGGACACTGGTACATCCACCCCCCCACCCCCTGTACCTTCCTGTTATTGGTACTAATGAATTCTAACCCACCCACAGGAATAGGGCAGTGAAAGCTGGTTCATCTGCAGATTTGGTGCACTGCAAAATGGCCCTGAAACCAAAAGCAACTATTAAACTTTCAACTCACAATTTCTCCTTGCTCTGTGTTGGGGCCGCATCTAGTTTCTCTTTTTGTCTCTTAATAATTTTAAGTTCCTAAATTAAGAGGGAAAGAGAAATTGTTTTTTCACTCGAGAAAGGAATCACTACAAGCAATATCTGTCAATTTGTAATCATTTATTCATACACAATTTAAATGAGAAACAATATTAAGTTTTCCTTCAGATTTCAGGTCTTGCCAAAGGAGTTTTATTTCAATAATATCACAGAAATGAACAGAAATTTGTATCAAATAAACGCCTATAAAATACTCTCTACATGATATGGCTATATATGCCACATTTCTGCTTTTTAAGAAGAAAATACAAAGTCAGACACAAGAGACTGCAGCAGGGTGCATTTTTAGGCAGGGTAGGAAGGCCTGACATTTATGTGTAATACAGGACAGTTCAAAGTAGCAAGATCCTGCAGAAACCAATTATAAAAAGAACAGTTTCAACCTCAACCTGAACAGCCTACCCAGAATGTTAAAATTAACCTGGGAGAGTCAATGATTTAACTAAAGAAATAAGCCTACTGGATTTGACCCCAAAGTCAAGACATGAATCAAACTCCCTCACTCTCCCCCGATTTCCTCACTGAAGTGGGTGAACCTTCCCAAAACTCACTCACTGGCTGAACTGTCAACTTTCCTTGGTAATTTAATCTAAAAATACGTGGCTCTAATCAAGCTTTTTAGGATGAAAACTCAAATGCCATCATGACTGGGGGGATTGAGCATTGCACTCACTACCCACTACCTCAAAATTAACGTGACATACTCATGAGGATTTCTCTCTTCCACCTTTAAAACAACATTCCCTTCCACTAAAAAAATACATTAAACTGCAGTGACATATTAATCAATATATATTAGGAAACATATGATGATAGTTCAACATCCCTCTTTATTTTTGATTCAGAGCTCTTTTCTCCTCTCCCAGCAGTGGAATCCCTCGGCTGGGAAAGGGGAACATCAGGAGTGTGTCCATCAGTTCTGCAGCAGCTGGGTGCTGTCGAGGCTTTCTTTGCTTTATTTATCTCTTTCATTAAAGCCCACCTCCTAAATCTTTCCACAGTGGCTCCAACAGAAAACAGCACAATTTCTCTGTGCTTTAACAAATTTCACATCTCAGTTATGTCTTGGATATTTCACAGTATTGCAGATAAAACAGTAAGGATAGTAAATGTACTCTGGGTGGAAGTGGGACTGAAAATCCTGCCTGCAACCTTAACAAATGTAACGACTCCCTTAACAGTTCTCCTGAATGTTCCTGCCTGTCTACTGCAAGAAATCCTTTCACTTCAAGGGTTCCCGAATGTTTGTCCTACTGTGTTCTTTTGATTTTATCTTCTACTCCTCCTTGTCCTTTTATAATCAGTCTGATTGCAAACTGATTGATCCCAGGCTTAACCTCTGCACTCCCCTGGAAATGATGTAGCGTGATGTGATGTTCCTAAACTGCAGAACTCAGTTGGGTCATTAGCTCCAGAAAGCACAAATGAAACTACACAGTTCTGTTCCACTGTGCCTTTAAATCTCATTTATAAACTCAGCATTCTGATTTATCCTTCTGTTTACTTCTCATGCAAGGAAGCAGAGACAAGAATGAACTTGAAGCAAGTCCTTCACTCATTGCAGATTTAAAGTCTCCAGTAATGATTATACTCTATAGACTTATTTACAGCTTGCTTACACTCAGGGATTTTGACAGCTATTCTGTAAATACACTCTCCTACCCACTAAGCTCCATTGTAAACTACTAGGAACATGCACAGGGTCAGACTTGAGCTCCTTCTGTCATCCTTATTCTCCTTATCTCACAAAACCAGAATCTGAGCCCACATCCTTGTGCACTACAAGGCAGATCCCAGCAGCCACCACCTGGATGATCTGCCTAGTGTCTGCAGGAAGATATGCTTTTGTGAGGACCACAGTCCTCAAAAGTGAAAGAGGAGATGGTGGAAGGAATGTCCTCTTGAACAGTACGACCCTGACCTCACTCTTCCATTTCCCACACCTTGCCAGCCTATTCTTGAGCAGCTGTTCCAGTCAGGCTGCTACAGGTTGACCTCCAAATCAAGCAGGACACCACCAAATCCCTGACAACCCACATCCTGCTCCCCACCCAGGGGAGTACTGAGGCCTCTATTTAAATGCAAACAGCAAAATAAAATTTCTGCAAATTTACTGACAGCACACTTCTGGCACGAAGCTCTCGGGTGTTTTCTGGTCAGTGTGAACAGGCTTCCTGAGCAGAGCTGAGCACACCCCACCCCCCAACCTTCACCTGAGCAGTGAATCATTGGCAACTCTGCAAAACCCAGCTGAAACATGGCAGATGCCTTATTGTGCAGGATTACAGAAAAACTGTCTGGTTTGAACAACACGCCTGAGGTCACACCACAAACAGGGTGTCACAAAACAAAGCTGCCTGCCCGGTCCACTCGAAGGAGCAAACACATGCCCTCCCCTCTTACTTCACAGATTGTTTCCAAACAGTTTTTCCTCGCATTTTTAAACCAAAATTCAGCAGAATAAAACAGTATTAAAATGACTTACTCTACATGTACGTGTGCCCAGGGAGGAGCAAGCGTGCCTACAAAAGCTTTACACTTCTGGAATCAATTTTCAGAGCCTTTGCTTGGGTAAAGGAAGAAGAACACGAACTCACAGATTCAATTTCTGCTTTTTGTCAATGTGCCCACCATCAGAAGCTCTGTTTTGCATTAGTAATTAATTTTAGTCAAATTATGTTCATTTTGCGTTTTTAAACTTCAAAGCTTCAAGAGAACCTTACTTTCCTGACCTAAAAAGTAAGGCTTTGAAGTATCTGACGAAAATAAACTCAGCACCATACACACCTGCAGAATTAGTTGCAGAAAAGACCATAAAATACATTACCTGCCTTGGCAAGTGAAAGAAGATTGTTGGTGATATGCACCACACATTGAAAAAGTGAAATAAGCCATCTTCTTCACATAAATCAGAAATATTCTTTTAAATATCTTCAGGCGAAATTTAAAAAAGTGTTTAATTTCCTAATTTTTTACAAGATTAAAACTATGCTTTTATCCAACCATGAAGAAATGCTCTAAATAGTAAACATAACCAGGAAAAAATAAATCTAAAACACTTTTACCACCAAACATGAGACAAAGCACCCACTATCAATTTTTTGTGTACTGCATCCTAATTAAGCTTCCTGAATCATTAGAAAACTCTAAGCATTGTCAATGGTTTGAACAGAAATGTTTCCTAATTCCTATCTCAAGTAATCACATCTATCAAAGAAGCATTTCACGCCTACCATACCCTGGAAGAATACTTTTTCAAATGTTAGAAGTCACTGGTATTTTAAGAAAAACACTGATAAAATGCCAATTTCGACAGTTTGAGCTCAGTTTTTCATCACAGAGAAGCAAATGTAAAACATAACCACAGTTTTTCTGTTCCAGCTCTTTAATACTTGAAGTCAAATCATGATAATTTCCATGCTGCCAACTATGTCATCACAGATTATGACTTTGAGCACTAAGCAGTATAACACTCCCAAGCAACAAAAATGCAAATGCCCAGGGCAGTAAAAGAAAGAAATATAGACAAGTATCTACAGAAGCAGTTCCACTGCACATCTAAGTCATAGCTGGCTTATTAAAGCAGTGCAGAATGGACTGTAACAGTTTCTATCCTGGAGGCAGCAAAAAAAAAGACTGGTACCCATTCTTTGTTTCAATCTGAATGATTCATACCTTTTATCATTAACAAGTCTTAGTTTTAATTAGACCATTTGCCTTAAACTGACATGAAGCAGACAAAGATAGAAGAGACAGAGAACCTTCAGCTGCTTGGGCAGAGCTGGGGAGAGACCAGAGACTGCCCAGAATAATCGATGGAAGTTGTTTTTTAATAGGAGGCCAAACATTAAGAATCTTCCACCTTCCTTTGCAAGTAATTTCTTTATTAATATTTCTCCATTATTGACACTGGAAATCCACCATGCTGCCACTCCCAAATCTCAAAGCAGCTTTAGGACACTACAAGAAGCATCATCTCATCATCAAAGACTGACCTTCCCCATCTGACAGACTGACACCTCTGCCTGTTTTTATCACCTTGGATAGACTATGGGGCAGATAGAAGATTTTGGAACTGACCAAAATAACCTCCCCTTTAGCACTACACAGAATATTCCCTGAGAAGACATAGAAAACATCTCAAACACACAGGTTATGCACCAGAGGTTTCTACACTTGCTTGATGCCTTGATGTAAAAAGATCTATACAGCTCCTAAAACCCAAATGTATATAGGCAGCACATAGATCACACGTAAATTAAATGCAGCCTTAAGAAAACCCAAAACAGTCAGTGTACATAGTTCTGAATGTCATGATAAACACTAAAACATATAGCCTGACTATATGGAGGGAGAGCAAGGAAAAGTTTAAGCCCATGGAATAGAACTTCTGAGCCCAAAGGATGACATTACTGAAGTGATTAAGGAAATTGGAACTATGCCCAGCCTTGTTTCTTGTGCCTTGCTGAGGCCCATGCTGTATCCATGGAAATAAGCAACATCCAGTGTTCTTCCCCAGCTTCCAAGGCAGACATCTCACCAGAGAGAGCTGTCAGGTCCCTGACCAGTCCTCCCTTGTTTCCACACACGAGGTCCAGTCGTGTCTCCTCTTGTTGGCTCCTCAGTCATCTGCACTGGGAAGTTGCTATCAAAGCCCTCCAGAAACCTCCTGGATCGCTTGATTACTTGTGCCCTCCTGGGCTGCCACTCCAGCAGATACTGCAGGGAAACAAGTCCTCTGTGAGGGCCTGCAAAGATGAAGCTGCCTCCAGGTGTCTGAAGCTTCATCTGACTCTCGCTGGTGGAGCTGCAGGACAGGTACAACAACAACACCATCAATAACGGTGCTCTGCCCGCTGATCCTGACCCACAGCTTCTCACACGGGTGATCGACCCTCCCTAGATGGAACTCCAGCATTCCAGCTGCTCTGGAATCCTGTTCAATCATTTCACACCCTGTCTAAAGCAAGCTCTAAATATCTGTTCCTCTACTTCCAAAATTTATGGCGTTACTTTAGACTATTTTAAATCTGAGCCATTTAACTGAAAAACAAATCTAGACTGAAACTCTGCATGAAAGAATTCAATTAAATAGATTCCCTGTTTCAAATGTGTTTGCAGTGACAGAATTGAAAAAGCTGCAAAAGTTAAGGGAAAATACATTTCTGATGCCATCTTCAGACCTTAAGCAACTACTATGATGACAATAAAAGGGATATGATTGCTTTTAATAGCCCTTTCCTCTATAATTATCCTAAGTAGCTGTATTTTTTTAACTATACTAATCATTGTTATCCATATTTGCCCATATAACTCTTCCCATAAGTGGAAACTCCCTGACATTTTTATGCCAATATTGTGTATGAACAACTTTTTTTTTTCTCTTTTTTTTTTTTTTTGCACAAGGCAGCAACTGCTTTCTTGGCTGGCATGAAATTAGCAGATGTCAAATTAAACTCTTCTTTTGTCCACAGATCCCTCAGAGAAAGATATCAAAAGAATGATGAAGTGTTCCATTAGTAATTTGTGTCTGGTTTTTAATTTGCAGCTTCATATTCTTCAGTCAAAAGTCTTGGACAAGCAGACAAACCTACCAAGCATGATCAAAACTCTCCCTTAATTTTCCATTCCTCCTGACAATTCTTAAAAAACTCTCACATCTCACAAAGAATTTAGGTGGACAAGAGTTAAGACATCAAAGGTGAACTACAGTGTGACTGATTCTATCTCCTCCTAACACAGACTATTTTGCACGGCTTACATTCCTCAAAGTCTATCTACTCCTGTAATACCTTGCTGTTTTCCATCTTCCCCAGTTATTGTCCCCAAGAGCTTCCTTATTGCTCCAGAATCTTTATAAACACACTGTACAAATGCATGTTTAAAGTTGCTGCTACTGATTCTCTCAAAATACCCACCCCTTTTCAGGCAAATAAAACACTTCCATTTATAATTAAATAATTAAAAATATATATATATAACCTTTTTGTTCCAAACTAGATTGCTACCCATTGAATACCCAAGGTCATTATTTTCCCTGTAGCACCCTTTTTAAGGCAAACAATCAGATATATTAAATGCCCAGGTATTTTGTACAGAGTCCCACCTTCACCCTGTGTATACAGAAAGCACATTGAAGATTTGAAACAAATGCTACAACAAGTATTTCAGTTTCTTCACAGTTAACATTTAGCCACTAATTATACAAGAACATCACCATCAGCATAACATCACAAACAAACTAAAACACCAGTCTTGGGTTTTCATTACCATATTAAAGGAGGGCTTCAGCTCAGTTCAGAATGTGTTTTAAGCATCAATCATGCAACAGAGACTTCAAGAGCATAATAGCACAGCTCCACTATTAAGGAATTTTTCACAATAGTCAATCTTAACTTCATTTCATGCCCACTCCTGCTGTGTTATCTAGTTAAAATGAGATCAATAGCCAGTTATTAATTATGGATCAATCTTTAATTACCAGTTCCAAAGTTACTGTCATAAGCAGTTGCACAGGTATCATGATTTCTGTCCTGTGTTTTATTAAAATGCTGTGGAAGAGGTGAGCATAAGCTGAGTCACAGATGGCTAAAAACTGCTTTTCTCAGCAGAGAGTATTGAAGGAGGAAATTTTCTGGAGAAAATCCTTAGGGTATATGCTCAAAGCTGCAGATGATAGTCTCAAACATGCACAGAAAAATTGGACTGGCCAAGGCAATAATGAGCAGAGTTACTCACTACAGGTGTCGTCAACAGCAACAATAAAAATCTATCAATAAAAATCATCCTGGAACTGTACCTGGGAGTGAGACCCCAAAACAGGGAGGGGGAGAATCTCATCTCTAAGCATTAAATGAGTACATTTCAGATTTCTGCTGAAAATGAACCTTCCAAACAAGAGAGGAAAAAAATACAGCACAGAAATTATCTACTTCTAAGAAACAAATAAACCCCAAGTGTTTCTAAACCCTCATCTCACTTTCCTGTATCCTCAGAAGAATCTCAGTGTCTTCACACATTCTTCATAGCATCCCTGTTGGCAGTAAACAGCCAGAAAGACCAAATGAAAGGCCTTTCTTTTCAAAAAAAGGATAAAAAAAAATAAAAGTTGCTACATACACTGACACTATTCCAGAGAAAAACAGAAGGAAACAGTCACTCAGATACCTGTAAAGAAAACACAGTTTGTCTACTGACACTTCATCTAGTTTCTCAGGAGGCAGATCAATAAAAAAAAACCCAAAAAACAACACTTGCTTTTATATCAAAAACTTTAGCCAATCCTAAATATACCCAAGGAAGGTAAGGAGTCTCTTTGGGTAAAGTGTTTGGAAGTTCAGATGGAGGGTCAGGAGGAAGGATTTACTCATCCACAGCCAGGTTTAGGACCACAGGTGTCCCAGCTAATTCCCCATCTAATGTCATATTCATGAAGGCTGTCTCTTCTCATCTAATTAGCCCTATCCCCTGATTGTACCCCCAAGAGGTACAAAGGAAGGTAAATCAATGCAGCAAATTGCAGCTTTTCTACTTCAAGACAAAGCTGTGAATATCTGTGCCAGAGTCAGACTGCTCCCAAGGTGGAAGTTCCACCAGCATAAAACTCACTGAAAAAAATAACAAAATATGAATTAAAAAAAAAAAATCACAGTCTGAGGTTATATTTATGTTTTCATTTCCTTCTTTCATCTTAAAATAGGATTCAATAACCATGCCGGGGAGGAGTGGGCCAAACATCTGCTCCACTTTGGCATTTCAGTTTTGTCTAGAGTTTGAAGAGGGCTTTCCTGTCATTTGGTTGAGGTGCTTATAGCTGTTTGTGGAAGTCTGTAGGCTCGTGTATTTCCTGCCTCTAAATGTAAAACCTTGAAAATTATAGCAAAGCTGCCAACCAGGAAAAGCCAAACAGGGAAACAGTCCAAACCTTCAAGAAATTTTCAAGAACTTCACACAAAACTAAGAAAAAAAAAAAAAAGAATCTGTCATTGAAGTAGCTTCTGAAGTCATGAATTGAAAAGTTTTCAGTAATGTTTTGTGTTGCATGGAGGATCAGCTACCACAGCTGATAAATTCTTAACAACGACAGAACTTCCTCTGTTCAATGTTAATGAGGCTTCATAGGCATCCAAATCTGGGAACTGAAGGCATCTGCAGGGAGCAACCTTGCACAGTTCCCTATTTCTAACATCTATAGCACTCAGCAGATTTTACAACAGGAATATTGTTTAATTCCATCTTCCTGCCCTTGCTTTTTTTTAAAATATTTTCCACACACATGGAATTTGGACGTGTTCTGGCAGGACTGAGTCTTGCTTGGAAGGCTGGGATAGGGTCCATAACACACCAGTCAACCTGCTCACTCTATCAGAATACCAGAGAGTTACCTTGACCATTTTTTTTTTATTATTCTGATTTAATTGTTCCTCATTTATATTCATTGCCGAATTCCACTGCATCTGAAGCTATTTTGAAAACACAGCGTTCTCCCAAAGGGCCCAATCCAACTCCCATTCAAATAAACAGCCTTCAGTGGAGCCTATTTGTTGCCAGCCAACAAGATTGAATTCTGCAGCAGAGTGGTCCCTGGAGCGTTTGTCACAGCTCTTTACAAATATTGCTCCAGCAAGAGCAGGTCTAAATACGCTTGTCCACACGCTCTGCAGACAACTGAAATCTATCTTTTATCTTCTTACAACACTTGGTCAGATTTAAACTCCAGAAGCACAAAGAACTGAATCTAGCACGAACACAAAAAGCAAAAAAAAGGAAAAAATGGCAAAAAGAGCCAAAGGGAAAGCAGAAGGACGATAAAATATTTTCATGCCACAGGATCAAGTGCCATTTATTCCACCCCTAAAATGAAGTTACACGGGGAAATGTGAGGGGGCAGATTATAATGACAGCATACAACCAGATTTCCCAAGAAACTTGTTCCAACAAACTATGAACATCAACAGTTTTGAAATAATAAGAAATTTTGCAACAGATACAGAGTGTACAGACACCACTCCAATTGTAAGTCACAGGGCTTATGAGGAAAGATTTTAAATCCCACCAAGCATCTCCTCACACACGGTTACCAAAACAACAAAGTGCAGAGAGGATGTAATTAAGAAATACCAGTCTTATAGAAGACCCTTATCTGTGAAAAGAACAATGTGATGGGCTTTGAGGGCAGGTTTTGATGGTTTATGGCAAATAAATAAAGCACCAGTGTAACTTCAGGCCGGAGCCGAGGAGGGAACGATACAAATGAGAAAAACTCTTTCAAAGGATCTTACTCTCAGATCCTTTATCCTGCTTTGTAGCGCAGGAATCCAGACTCTGGCTGATCAACTTGTTTGTAGCTTTAAGTCTAAGGCAGGGGAAGATTAGGAGATTGTTTAGATGGGAGGTCTATTATGCAACATTGCAAAACTGAAGACCTTTCTACAGCAAAGTGGTTTACTTTGAAATTAAGAACTTGATTTGTTGTTATACAGTATTGATGTGGCTCTTGAAAACAGCCTATTTGGAAAGCACAGATCTTGGGAGACGCTCTCAGTATCTGTCAGAGTTCAGAAACAGAATAATAAAATGTGATTTATAATACACGTTCAACATCTCTAGTTCAAAAATAATGCAGAAATAAAGATTTATTTTTTTTTAAAGTTGGCCACCTTGATATCCTAAGAATACTCTTGAGAGTCTGAGCTGATACCCAGTGATTTCAGTGGTTGATTTATAAGGTTACTCCATGCCTTGAGAGACAACAGAATAGAGCATTAACTCCTAATTTCTACCTGTACCTCAAATCCCCACTGCAGCGCCAGATAAAGACAGAGCTTAAAACTGAGCTCAGCCAAAACACCCTCTACACTGAGATGACTCTGTCCAGGCAGTGCTCCACACTCCAGCCTTTCCAGGCCCTCCATATCAAAGTCCTACAAGAACAGGGATGTTACCTCCAAGTTCTCTATTGTAGGATCAGATCCACATAGGTCATGATGGCAGGAATGCTCCTTCAACCACACAGTGCATATGCACCAAACACTGCTGGGAGTGACAACACTGTTCATTCATATTAATAGATTTAAATATGTGTATATATACAGATGAATCTATGTATGCAGACATAACTGTGTATGTATACACACACACATAAACATCCTCTCCCTGTTTACGTGTGTTTATATGAAATGGACACATCCTAAATCAACAAATCAATTGCACTGATTTGCTGAACAATATACCCAGCATTAAAATAGGAAAGCTGGGCACAAAGGATTTCAGATTTCAAATGAAGCCAGCTAACTTCCTTCAGGTTAGAAGATAAACCACACAGAAGCAGTTGCACCGCACAATTTAAGCTCAGCACCAACATCCCACTTTATCCAACACAAGCATTCCCAGTGGTGGCACCTGCGGAGCACAACAAGCCACACAATTTGTTCCCTCCGGAGGCTTTTGTCTTCGGGAAAATACTTATGCTCAGAAACGCGGGCCAAAGTAGTTCCTATGCAGCTGCTGATGATAAAAATACAAACTAAAGAAGTTGGTTGCCAAAGGCACCAGAGCTGCCTACTCTTGAGGTGAATAATGAACTCCTGCTGCACCTCAGGAGAGCTCCTGAGCACGAGCCCTTCCAGGAGGCCCATCCACTCTTTCCCACCACACTGCTGAGGTCCAAAGCCAACCGGGAATCCGGAGCTACGACCGACTTTCCCGGTGGGCACCACTCGCCCCAGCCTGACCCCGGCCACCACCACAGCGCCAAAGCCACCGCGATGCTGCCGCCCGAAACGCGCCTAGATAAACGGCGTTAATTCACTTCACTTGGCGCACACCCAGCTGCGCTAAGGAAATAACCACGAGCAGCGTGCGCTGCAGGGGCAGGAGGCGCTCGGAGCTGGCGCTGCGGGTCACGCTTCGAGCTGCCCAGCCCTGACCCGGCGCCTCTGCCGGAGCTTCGCCCCCACCCCGCACAGCGCCGGAGCTCCCCAGGCTGGGCGCGTCCTCCATCCAGCCCGGGCACCAGCAGCCCCAGCTCGGCCACGGCGGGAGGCGAAAGGTCCTTCCCGCCGCCAGACACGGGCGCGGAGAGCGGAGGCTGCGAGCGGGGCAAGCCCCGGCGGGCGCGGGGGACGGGCGGTGCGGGTGCGGGCGCGGGCTGCGGAGCGGAGGCTGCGGCGGGGGCCGGTCTCACTCACCGGGAAGCCGCCCCGCAGGCGGGCGGATCGCAGGGCCAGATCCCGAAGCACAACCCGCGCCCGCCCGGCCAAGGGAGCCGCCATCTTATCACTGTCCCCGCCCTGCCCCGCGCCCCGGGCGGAAACCCCGGCGGAGGGCGGAGAGGGAGCGGCGGGGCCGGCCTGGTGTGGGGAGCGCTGTGAGGGGCTGCGGGGGGCACCGCGGGGAAGGATGCGGGGCTGGGGTGAGGGAAGGTGTCTTGTCTCTCTTGGGAAAGGCTGATGGAGCTGGGCCTGTTCAGCCTCGAGAAGGGACCTCACCGATATGTACAAGTATCCGAAGGGAGGGTGTCAGAGGATGGACCAGGCTCTGCTCGGTGGTGAGGGCAAATAGACAAGAGGCAACAGGCAGAAACTGATGCACAGAAGTTTCACCCTGAACATAAGACCTTCTTCCCTGTGAAGTGACCGAGCACTGGAACAGACCAGAGAGGGTGCGGAGTCTCCCGAACTGCGGATATTCCAGAGTTGTCTGGACACAATCCTGTGTGATTTATGATCACATTATAAATCCTGTGCCAGGTGACCCACTGTGGTCTCTTCCAGCCTGACTCATTGTGGGATTCTGGGATGCTGTGAAGGGTCGGGGTGACCATGCCGAGCAGGCAGGACCAGGGCCCAGTGTCCAGCATTGGAATGGGCTGCCAGGGAGGTGGTGGAGTCACCTGAAGGTGTTTAAGGAAAAGGCTGGACATGGCACTGAGGGCCATGGTCTAGTTGACAAGGTGTTCATTCAAAGGTTGGGCTCGATGATCTCAGAGGTTTTCCCAACCTAAATGATTCTGTGATTCTGTGAAAAGCTGTTAGTTAATGCCAAACCTGAGACACTGAACTCAAGCCCACCTGGGGGACGGTGCCTGAGACCGGAGCTCTGGTAGCTCGTGACTCATTGCACAGATATAAAATCTAACATCGGAGTTCCCAATCCAAGCAGAGATTTCATGAAGCCAGATCTGCAAAAGTAGCTCCATCCATCAGGAATGACTTAGGGGCTGGTGTGGAGACAGGTGTATCATGTCTACAATCTGAAGCAAAGTCAAGAGTCAAATGGCCTTTGCAAATATGGTCTCTGTGTGATCCCACTGACCATTTCTGTGTCTGGTTATGGTTAATGCACACTTTGGATAATCTGCCCGTAAGTACTGGAGAGTTAACTTTAAATAGCTCACTTAAATTGTCCATTAACAATCATGCTTTGAAAAAAAATAAATTGCTAAAATTGAGCAGTGGATGACATACACTTGCAATTTTACCACAGTTCATATTAAATTCACTTACATGGAATCATGCAGAGTTAGCATTATATGGAGGCATTAGTTATGCTGAACATTATTTATTCAGTGGTTTATGATGAAATAGTTGGAAAAACAAAACAGTCAAATCCCAGTCTTCTAGTCTAGGTTGTGAGTGGAAACAAAGGAGAATGTACCTGTCAGTGCTTAGATCTTTACATTCCCAAATGTATTTTTTAAAAAATCCGGACTCCCTTATTGGAATTTAATCAGCAAATAAATTATACTTCTATTAGGAAAAAAAATACGCAATTTCATAAAAACTGAGGTGCCAGAAAAATCTAAAATTGAACACCTTTGTCTTTGTCATGACAATTTAAGTAATGTAATATGTTTCAATAAAGAATCTGAAGATGCAGCTTTTTGATAGCATTGAATGGTATCAAAATATATGGTACCCAATATTAAACCAGGTATTACTGTGTGCTTGTTCTTTCAGAATATTATATACTGATTTTTGGTATTATGATGGAGGAACTATAATTTCATTTTTAGTTTCAGGACTCTGGTTCAGTAAGCACAGAGTTCCCTATTCATGCAGACTATTATGGCTGTCGGCATTAGGTTTATATATATAATAGGTATATAAGCTTTCAGATAATGTGTGTGAATAGCATGCAAGGCTATCATTTAATGCTATGAGGAACACTTTCACTGCATAATATAGGTAGTGGAGAACCTTCTTTATTGTTTAGATTTAGTGGGAAAACACTGCAGATTTACAGTGTGGGTTAGTCACCAAGGCATGATTTTTTTGTATCTGTAGAGTAGAAGATATCTGACCTTTAAAGGAGAAAAGGTACAGAGATTCATTGTCTTCACATTCAGTTTCCTTCTGTTTATGTGTAAACCAGAGAAAATGTAGGTAAAACATATTTCTGAAGCAATTAGAGCAAGCAGGAGCCAGCACTGTTGGAACATGGGGTACAAGGATATGTGTGTGAGAGAGAGAGAAGAGATACACATTAATTACTGTTAGGGAACACACTTGGAATGCAGGAATTTGGGAACAGCTAAGGAGTAGTCTCAACACATTATCCTCACAAATAAGGAGGGAAGGGAAGTGAACTGCAAAATAAAAAAGGGTAGGGAGAGAGGCCAATTTCAAAGAACGTTCCTTCTAGGCTTCCAAACATTCCTCCCTGTACCCCTGCATGAATATGCAGCATTTGAGAGTTCTGCCTCTCTTCTCTCTTCCCCAGGATTCATAAAAGGTAGATTGTAACTAAGCTTTTTAGCAAAGGCCTGCTTAATGCAAAACAACCAGTAATGTTTTTGCAATTAAGTTTAAAAGAAGCATGGAGTAAGGTTTATACCTCTTAAGAACTTTCCTTAAGGCTAAATAGTTAATAGTGTTCAAGTGAAAACATTTAAAGATAAAAAAATTACCTTATCACAGGTAAAGCACAATTTTAAGTGTTTTTGTATTTCTTCTTCATTGCAGTGGTACTTGCTAACACTGTATATTCATTTTCTTAGCTGTGCAGATTGCCTCCCAAACCAGCATGTGCTGAAGGTGGATGTCTCACCCAGCACATGGATGGTGTTTTCAGCCATTCAGGAAGGTTGTTCATCCTTAACTTTTCATTTAACCATAAGCCCACTGGACAAACACAAACCCATTATAGCTAGCAGAGCTGAATGGAGCTTTTTTTCTTAATAATTTTTCCTGAGTAACATGTGAGCTCATGCTGATACACATCAGGAATAAAACAACTATTTCAGCAGCAAACATAAATTAAAACATAAATGATCCTCTTCTAATTTAGACTCAAAGAGAATTGGGCCAAATACATCTTTTCTTATTCACGTGATTAGTCTTACAGCTTCAGCACAGTAACTGTGAGTCAGATGAGCCCTCACACTTCTACCTTGGCTCACTGATAAAGTGGCTGCTCTGGTCAGGTTTTGATGGGTTGCAGCCTCTTTTCAGAGAACTGCAACCAGTGGGCTGGAAGGGATTTCATCATCTGCCTCCTACCTTGTAATTAGTCTTGGGTCAACTATGGAACCTGAGCTTTGTATTCACATACATTTCGTAGAGAATAACTTAATCTGTGTGTGAAAAACACACCACACACAGCATCCCCAAGAGTTATGTGTGAGGGTATTAAAACTGCAACAAACTCACTCAAATAATCCCACTGTAGGTGACTGAGGAAGAGGAAACAAGACTTACGGTGTCACTACAGGTTCCTCTCAGTTTATGCTGCTTTCTCAGCCCTTCACTATTCCTCATTCCTCTTCTCTGATCACGTCTCCTTGTCTTCAAATGTAAAACCAAAAAGAAAAATGTACTGTAAGTGGGTGGAGAAAAGATTAAAATAACAATGTTCAAGTCTAAAAGGAAGAATGAAAACAAGGAATGAAAAATAGCATATTAGAACTGTGAATTACCTCCCAGGTCACTGAGTTCAGTCGTTGCATACAGCCACAAAATTGCCATTCATTAAAAAATGATTGGAATATAATGGGAGGGATCCTGGAAGCAAGCAGGATGGGGTGTTTCTTGGCCAGGTAGGATCAAATGTCCTGGTTGCACTGTCTTCAGTAAACATGAGCTCTATGTTCTGCTGCGTCGTGGAAGAATGTATGTAAACATCAGTTTGCCCTTTGCATTTTCAGATTTCCTGTCCCTCTGCTGTACACAGTGGAACTTGCATGAGGCTTGGAACAAAAGAATCAAGTGAAGCCTTAAAACAGTGTTTGCATCCTCTGCTTGGTGCTGTGGGAAGCCAAGGTGCTGCATTTCAACACTGTGAAAATGTGTGATAATTTTGACGTGTGCTTGAAGCTAAGAATTTAGAAGTGCCTAAACCAGGGAAGATTTTAAATAATAACATGTAGGAATAAGGAGAAAAAGTAGTGAAATGACAACTTTAAAAAGATTTATAGCAAGAGAGGCAGTGCCAAGGGCAGCAATAACAAAAATAATGCTCCACTTTTTTTGATAACTGACCATCTGACTATTTAAAAAGGAAACTTTCATAAATTATGACATAAATTAATTGGCTGAAAACAGTAGAAATGATGCATCAATTTACAGGAGAGGCACTGCTACCTTTTGCCAGTGGCCTCCCAGAGGCAGACAGGGGAGTTCAGGTTTGTCACAGAGATAAACTGTAGGTCTATAACATTCAGTTCCAGCAATGCTGAGAACCCTGATACTGTGGGTAGAAAGATAATTTTATTGAACTTCTGTCAGAGACAATATAGGACTGAATACAAAAAGTGTAAAGATCTGAGCTGTGGGATACACTGGAAGAAAACAACCTCTCAGAGGCTGGACCTCTTTGATAAGATGTGACTATACCCTCACAAAGACTTTGAAGTCTCTAAAAGATACAGACAATCTAAATTCAGGAAAGAAATATCTAACAGTCTGAAAAAAAAAATCTGAAGTTACTGGGGGTAAAGGAATGGAGGTCAGAACAGCAGCAAAATAGTGATGTAATGGAAAGTCAGGCTCTGTCATGTGCTGACAAGTCAGCTTATGTAAACAAATATTCTAAAAGGAAACTTTCATTTATTAAAATGAACAAAATCTTGACTAGATCAATAAGATTCTGTACATTATATTTAAAAACATATTTAACAGCAAGCTATGTAGAAAGTTCTGAGATGATGAAGAGTTTGCCCAGGCAGTCAAATGTGGAACATCCTTACCCAAGAGCACATGCTGACTGATAGGAATCTCCATGTGTGCTGTGCAGTAAATTCCCATATGGAAGAATAAAGGCAAGATGTCACAGCCTTAAGAGAAATTATTTGGATGCTGATAGAACAAGCTTTGTTATGTGGGGTTGTGTGTGTCCTACACAGTATCTGCAAACAGGTGAGTGCTTTCCAGGAATGAAACTTGGATGCTGCTTGAGACACTAGAAGGCTGTAGCTAAAAAAGCAGTGTTTGCCTTTACCAAAGGGAAGCTGGGCAAATCAGGAAAGCTATAGGTGTTGACATCACATCTAATCCATGTTTTAATTCACAGGTTGCAAAATACCTTATAGCATGTTGCCCCAATCTGTTACAGGGCTTGAAATTGTCTACTGTAATTAATTTCCAAACCAGTAGGGTGAAAGGACTCCTAATATGTAAGGGGTAATTTTTTCCTGATGAATTTTATGGATTGCAGAGGGAAGGAAATTGATTTTTCTGCAGAGTGAAGTATTGATTTAAAAGTAACTTTTGATGCTACCTAGTTTGGGGTCACAGGGTACTTTTTCAGTGGATTTTGTAGATTGCTTGCCGTGTTTTCCTATTTCAGTAAAATATTTTGGCATTGGCAGGTTTCGCTTTCATTACAATTGGTTGGACACCAGCAAGTGGTTTGGTGATCATGGAAGTTTATGAAAACCATGACCTTTCTGAGCAGCCTAACAAAGAAGTGCAGCACCGTGTGAAAAATCTTGTAACAAAACCTGGATGCAGCACCAGAGAAAACTGAACTGCCTAAACATAAAGCAGGGTAACAAACAGTCACTATGGCACTTGGTGCATATGCTCACTGCTTTGTTGTCTAGACAGCATATTTGGACATTTACAAGTATGGAACACAGAGGAGGATTTTTCACCACAGCTGATGACAAGAGCAGTTACAGCTGATGGAGCTGTGCTCTCCCCAGTCACAGCTGCAGGCAGATTGCATCACTGATGCCTTGAAAAGGACCTCAGTGCCTTAATGAGAGCTTGGAATAGCACTTGTTTATAAAGACTAACTCTTGGGCTTGTACCTCAAACCATGCAGAGACCTGGTACGGACCACACGCTGTGCTACGTGGGACACTGTGCTGGTATCAGACAGTACAGACTGTTCTGGGTTACTGGGTGTCCTGCATCAATTTGCCATTCAACCATTTATCATCTCACTGCTTCTCTGAACTGTTTATTCTCTCCCAGTTTACACCTCCATCCATTAGTTCCGACAGCATTTCAGTATTGTTTGTAGTTTAGACATTAAGTCATTTAATTTTTACTTTTTTCCTGCATTGTCCTCATGTCATCCAACAGTGGGCATTGTCATCATCAGGCCTTGCAGGCCTCTGAGTGAGAGAATGTACATGTCAAACATGAGCTCTCCCAAAGTGCCTCTATATAAAAAGGCCAAAGTTTGTAAATTTTTTTTCTGGATTTGATGTGTATTTTGATGTGGGGTCAGCTCTGGGACCAGATGTGAGAAGAAGGAGAATATCTACAAATGCAACCACACAGATGAAATTGTGGTGGTTTGTTTTGTAATCTGTTCCCTTTGGAATAAAACTACCAGTAAACATCAATCTTCCTGCACATGGTACTGCAAAGGGGTGCTTCTGGGTGTCCCTTTTGCTAGATAAGGTATCAATTACCTAATGTAATTACAGCTAATGTATCAATTGTTAAAAAACCCAAAGTGTAGTGAAAATATAAGTTTCTGGAGCAGAATAAACAGATTGTGACTGTTCCTGGAGATCCCTTCCAGGTACATGCAGGGAGCCTTTAGGAGCCTGATGGAAACATTAAATACAATTAATAAGAAGTGGCCATGCCCATGGTGGAATGTAAATAGTTTTCTGACCATACAGCGTAAATACTTAAGCAGAATTCCTACTACATTTGCAAGCATCCCCTCCCCTACACGGAGGATTGTAAATAAGCTGTATTAGCATTTGCTCTTTGAATGGTGTTTGCAATTTTTATGGAAATTCAAAGAGCAAATGGGCAAAAAGCAAAGTTTGTATCCTCAGGGGACAATATCTGTATGAACAGATGAGTAGGGAAAGTAAAGCCTCATGGTTGCTTTCTGTATAGATGCATTTTATCCAGTAAAGGAAGCCACATCATTTACTGACTTCATTTTGATAAAACTATTTTTTAGCCTGTAAGAAGAATAACTCCAAAATGTTTTGCTTATGAGGTTTGTTACCATCTGTAATGAAAAATATACAGGCAACTAGCTAACTTTATAAACTCTTGGATATGGACATACACAAACTATCTCACCTTCAAATCTAATGTGTGGGTAAACATATTTTCTGCAGTTTTTTGTGCTTCAGGAAATCATAATATAGAGCTTTTTTCTACTAGTAGAGCTTGGAGGAATCAAAAAGTACTTCCCTGTGGCCTTTCTCTTTAATAGCTTCTACAAAAGTATGTATGAATTACCATATTTTTAATTAATATGCATTTGTTAAGCAGATCAAAATGGGAATGCTTTAGCCATCAGCTTGGCTGTAGCAGAGCCTAAAAAATGACTCTTTTGCATTCTGCATCACAAAGGAAATTGGAATAAAATTTCTCCAAGCAACTGATAGTTCTAGTATCCATCTGATTTAGTACAGTAGCATTTGCAAGCTTAGCTGTTAAATTTAGCACTGTCAGGTATAGCTTCTGCTCTGTGTGTTGTTTGTCCTTAATAAATGTGTTTTGATGGTTTTGTTTCTGTAGGAAAGCTGGGAATGTTTTAGTGCATACAAGCAAGTCTACAATCAAAATTCTACCCCAATGGGTAGTTTTATACCACCAGTCTGTGCTTCAGAAAATGCTGAATTCTGTCTTAAACAAAAAAGCAGTGAAGTCCAATTCATTAACAACAACTGCCATAGAAGGTATGTGATTTGTTTTGAGATGTGTACTGTAATAAAAACTCAGGGAAACAAGAGAAAATGGACTGCTCATTTAATGGCTGTGATGATTTTATGTTTAAAATTTAGATATTACACATCTTAAGTGTAGTGTTCAGAGAAAATTACTTTTATTCAGTTTAGATTTAACTTCTTCAGACTTTTAATGTGTTTAATGAGTGTTGAGGTCTATACTGAAATGAATCTGTTTGTTACTCAAGGCTACATGGGGCTTATTTGATGGAATTTAGAGCAGGATTCATGACAGATAATAGAGTTTGAAGGGATAAATGCTGGGAGTAAACTTTCTTATCTCTGCTGGTTTCTGGGAACATGGTTATTACAGTGTTTATGGCCCGTGGTTCAGTTCTCTACAAAGGACTGAACTTACTCATACTAATCATCCTGCAGACATTAACACAAGTGCATAATGTAAGGGTGTTGAAGTCATCAAGTGTTGTTTATAGGTGAAAGAATTTAAAATAATTTTAATATTTCCAACGAATACTCCCCCAAATTCTAACAGAGTTTATATCTATGTAAGAGTTTGTGAGTGTTTCCTGCAATAACTGCATATAATATTGCCAGCCAGGAAAGAAAAACAGTAATATATGCCTTGTATCACACATGCCATGTTTCAGCTGAAAACACAACTATTGCCACTCTATAAAGCAGAAAATTATTGCAATTAATTAATTACTTGAGAACAACAAATAACTGAGGAATTTGCAAAATACATCAGTCTTCTGTGAAGACAAGAAGACTTTGTTAGGCAGAAATTGTTATGAATTAATCACTTAGCTTTAATGCTAAGTATGATCTTGTGATACAGCATATAAATATGAGATCCAGTCAATAAACAGACAATGAAGGGATTTGTTTCCTGTCCAGAATTCCTGGAGAATAGCAATGAGTTTTTATTTTACCCCTCACCTCTCAATGGAAGGAGCAGGTTGGTTCATGCTGTATTATATCAGCAGCACAGACTTCAGCTGTGGCACTGTGCCTGATGCAAACTTTTCATCAGTATATCCTGCAGAACTCTCTCATTCTGTCTAGGCCAGTGGAAGTAATAAATCAAAGGTTTCTGACACCATTTAAAGCCTGTATACATATATGTGTCTGTGTGTGTAGGTATGGATATATATAATGGAGACCATTACTGGTAGATTTTCTTTTTTAATTTTTTTTTGTGATATTATGCAGTATTTTCCTTCCTGGTTCCTTGCTTTTTTCTCCTGCTTATTCAAATATTCCTAATATTCTGACACCTAATATTCCAGAAATTGCTAACAAGCATGTACAGATTAATTGCATATAGCACATATAGATCAAATTGCACAGGATTGTTAATGTAGCTCAGTTGTGCCCGGTTGCATTTGTGCTGTCAGACTGAACAGGTCTGTCTTAATAACCTGAGAGATGTTGAGAGAGTGAGAATCAGCTCCACAAAACTCCACCCAAATGAGAAAATCAGTCCTGGTTGAATGGTGAGTACAGACCATCAGAAATCATTTTCCTTGATGAGCAGATGGAGAAAGGTGTTTTTGAAGGCAGGTTGTTAAGTTTTTGAAAGGCAACTCTCAGAGGTCATTTCAGCCTTAGCTGATTATCTCTTAGGCTTTAGCCAACACTAAATGGCAAGTTCAGAAGTCTCCTGTGTACAGCTGTGGTCTGCAGAGTGCAAGGTGTTTATTGGAGGTGAAAGCTGAAGAAAGAAGGCAAAGTCAAAGTCCACAAAAAGAAGAATCCTTCCTTTTAGGTCATCATGCTTATCTGTGAACTGGAAGCCAGGGAATGTTTCATGTTGTGTGGCTTTTTTGCTCCCTTGCCTGTGTGGAGCCAAACCAGAGGGCACGTTTGTCATGCGATTTCTGCTCGTTCTGTTTGTCTATCTAAAATACTCCATCATTCTCCACAAAGATAAGATGGTGTGCAACTTAAATAAAAGAAAAGGAGGCAACGAGAGCATACAGAAATTGTCCTTCCAGTCAAAAGGCATTAGCAGACTGTCCTTATCTTTGTGATGTATTTCAAAGCCACCAAGCACAGATGATGCAAAAACTCGCAGCGAGATTTGGTGTTAAATTATTTTGTCTCATTTCTTTTCTTATCAGCTGGAAAGTACAGTAGTCACATGTGACAACTGTCCTTTACAGACAAGGTTGCCATCCCCACTTCATCCAGCTCATCTGTCACCTCATGCTCACAGTGTCTGAAGGCAAATGGGCTGCAGGATTGCTGAGATTTCTGCTCAGACGCTGCAATGACACCTGAGCAACCATCAAGTCTTAAGGCAATTCCTCTCATTTGTTGAAGTAAGCTGGAATTTTCATCAGGGAGCTATTGCTTCTCATTTATAAAGAAAAACATCAGCTATTATGGTAATAATACAGAAAGCCTCATTAATTACAGCACACAATAAAGAATAAAGCGAGTGTAAAGAAGCCAAGCAGATGGTGCATTATAAACAGACTTTTTAAACAGTAACCTTCACAGTGGGGAATGCTGTAGGTAAGAGTGCAACTTAACTTTCATTAGAACATTTTTATTTCTGTGTTAAGAACACAGATGAATTTCCAGATATGTTCTTTGCTGAAAGTTGAATTATTCTGGAAAGCTTGAGAAGAATAAAAAGCAATACAATTGCTTTGTAATTACAGAGATTACAGGGCGTGGAATGTGGGAGAAGGGGATATGCTGTAAAGTTTTTACTGTTTTCTCTCATTCTTTCTGCAGTTTTGAAACATACTGTAAGGAAAAATTTGCTAAAAACTTTTTTAGGAAGAAATTTGGTGTTTAAAAGAGAGGAAAGCAGGGGCAGATGTAGTTCTCTATTTTGAGAGTGTGGAATTGGGGGAAGGAAAACTCAGAGAGGATTGCATAAAACTGGAAGCCTTTGAGGTACCATTTTGCCCAAAGGGAAGGAAGAGGAGGGTGAGAAAATACTGCTGTAGGTTAGTGGCAATTTTAAGAGACAAACCCAGTAAAGATTCCTCCATCCATATCTGGCATTCCTGTATGCCCAGGAAATGAGAATATAACATGCCAGTTGCCCTTGAAAGCATTCAGAAAATAGCTGTAACAGAAACCTATATATATCAACTATAAAATATTTGATTACAGAAATGATACCCATACAATTGTACATACCATAAAACCAGCAAAACTAAATCTGTGGGGTTTAAGAACTCAGTTCCCATCCAATAATTTACGGGGAGGATTTATTTTAATGAGTGAACTGAATGCTAAGAAAAGCTTCTCTGTGCTTCAGCACAGCAGTACAACAATATTGTTCACCTCTGCTGGGTAACTGAAGTGTCCAACCCCAGGAACAGCAGCTGCTCAGAGCACACTCTGTGTCCACCTACAGCCTTTGTGGGCTGCCCAGACTCAGCCTGCGTGTAAATCCCATCTGCCTTCCCAGACACTGCAGAGGGAACAACCTCAAGGCTGCTGTTTTTTGGTTTTTGGTGGTTTTTTTTTCCCCGGTATCCTGTGATTTCAGCAGGATAACAGAGAGGATAACAGAAGGACTAGCTCTGTGCTAAGAGCTGAGGAGAATGTAGGAAAGAGGGAGGTTTTGGCTAATAGGCAGGTTTGATGGAGAAGCCTGAAAGCTCCAAAGCCATATCTGGGGGCTTTTGTTCTAGGCTTTGTTGCAAACATGGATTTTTGCTTGGGCACAGTGAGTTTGAGGTACTTGCTGTTCAGTCTTCTAATATTATTCAACCAATTAGGCTTTATTAGATTGTTCTTGAAACCATGTGTATGACTGTAGCTGTTCACAGTACACTTTCCTGGTCCTTTCAGGTCTGACATTTCTGTTGCCTCAGTGGGATACATTTTGGGCTTTAACTTTGTTGTTAATGAAAATCTAAGATTTGTGACAATATACTAACATTACATTATTTTTTTTTCTTCCTCATGTCTTTGGTAATTTATTTTTATTCTGGACATTCAATAGCAAGAAAGAAACAATCAAATGGTCTATATTTTAAAAAAATTAAGAATATGTTAAGAAAATACTTCTGTATTCAAGGAACTGTTGCTTCAGTTCTGAACCGTACAATCAGGTGGAATTGGAGAAATTAATTTTGTTCAACCTTCTGGGCTGGCATATGTTTTTAAAGTAGGAAGCTTGGATTCTTTATACTCTAGCCCATTTCTTGTCTCAAGCCTTTTTGTTATCTCTGAAGTTGCAGTTCTCCTATATCAATATCAGTGTATGGTAGTAAGTATAGAGAATATTCAGAGTTTTGTTGGGTTTGTGGCTATTCTAAGGGCTGGAGTGATTCACTGGCCAACCCATCCATACCTTATACCTTGTTTTACAGGTCAGAGTGTGAAAGGCAACTCCTCTGATACCACACAATTCTTCTTTGGGTACCATTACCACTAGCCTTGCCTGCCCTCAGCAATCCAGTCCAACAGGTCACAGAGGCTTAGGCAGCTCATGGAGTTTTTTTCATTTATCAGTGGTCATATTTATCTGCTCCTTGAATGAGGAAAGCCCTATCTCCTGAGGAAAACACGCTGTTGTTAATCCATCTGAAAGGATATTTAGCTCATGTGTCCACAAAATACTTGTATGAAACTGTGGCAGCTCTGAAACTGAGGAATGGAGCTCTTTGCTGCCATCTCTCAGTGAGCT
>JAWWLV010000024.1:5456476-5472407 GCA_035041135.1 Platyrinchus mystaceus | reverse complement strand
GATATGTATTTATAAGTACATCTATTCCTATCTGACCTGAGGTGTTGAGTGTGCTGAAAAATTGAGTGGAGACATCAGCATGACAAAGATGATGGTGACATCATTTAGGTACAAGGATACAGGATTGGCACTGACAAAGGGTGTGAATGGGGGAGACAGTCAACTGTTTCCTCTCTGAAATGAGGCCCTTCCTGAGAATGTCTCTGGGTTTGTCTATGCCCTTCTTTGACACTAAAAGATGAAAAGGATTCAACCAATTGGTAAATTACAAAATCATTTGCTCATTATATGTTCAAACTGAGCTATAGAATTTAGGCACAGATGCTACGTGTGTCCTTCTTCATAGCAGGACAGAAATACAGCAATACTTTAAATATCCACACCTTTTAGAAACATTGCTAAGCAGTTGGTGCAATTGGTGCTGAAATCCATTTAATCTTCATTTGCCAATTTCACAATCCAAAAAATTCTTCAGAAAGAATTAGTTCTCCTTGGTGAACTCTGTGAAAATGTCTTAGGTTTTTTATGAGTTTATATGTTATATTTTGAGCTATATTTTGAATATCTGAACCTAGTCCTTTTTGCTAGCAACAGTATTTGGAGGAACAGTTTGATGTTTGTATGATTATGGGAAGTTTCCTTAGCATGAACAGTCTCATTAAAATCAATACCACGGCTCTGCACACACCCAGAAGAGGAGATATTCTGAAGCTTCTGTGACATCCTCCAGGGATTTCACCACTGCTGGTGATGTTACATGCAGGCACTGAGATGCTACGGTGATGGATGGCAGTGGAAAACCCTGGGAGAGATGGATAGACATGATTAAGTGTTTACTGGCCAGCAGTCAGTGCCTTTTCCTCATCCTCTCAGGTCCCAATCCACATATGATATGCTGTTACCGCTTTTAGCTCCAGGGTTGGTCTTAAGCAGAAGTGGCTGATGTATTTAGGACCAGAGGTCCCCAGTTCATTGCTTGTTTATCTCCATGCTGCAGTCTATAACATCATTACACTGAGGCCTAAATAAACAGCACAGTTGTGAATATTTAATTTGCCAGAACCTTTTGCTTCAAATATCTTAAATCTCTGAAGTTTTCGGCTATTTTGTTTGTTCCTTGGAGAATTAACAATTTCTCTTGAGATTGTGGTCTGTTTCTACTCTTTCCAAAGGAAATATAGAAATCATATTTTAACCTGAAATGCTTTTATCCTCTCTTCATGCTCTGTTTAATGCTTTTTAGTTGAATAGTGTGAACTTTTCTAGACACATTTCTGGGATTTATGCATTAATATCAGACTCCAGGTGGAGAGGGTTTTTATCAGATAAGCAAACCTGGGAGGAAGTCCTGAATGTTAACACTGGGGATGGGGATGGTATGGTACTTTTTCTATGAGCAAATCTGATTGCATTTCAATGACACAGAAGACAGAATACTTTTATTTTATTCACTCATTCTATTACTCCCACAATAAGCTGTATAAGCTCAGTAAAAAGTTTCTGAGATGTGGAAAAATTCGATAACAAGGTGTACTAAGGAGCAATGGACACATTTTGTAGTTTGCTACTGCTTGATATTTAGGTGGACAAGGTTCTTAAGAGTGCTTTCAGACCCTGCAGATCCATGTTCTGCTGGGTTCTGATTTTAGTGGAGTTGATGGTACTGCCATCAGTGCCTTGCAATACAGCAAGAAGTTTTTCTGGAATGAGGTCTGTGGTCCCCACTCAGAGAACGTTCAACTTCTTTGCCAGGCACTGACATCAGCTGGTAGGACATTGCTGGTGCTTGTCTCACTTGGTCTGATTTTATGATCCAGGACCAAGACTTGAATTTCACAGAGTTTTTTTTTATTCCCTGGGGGAGGGAAAGGTGTGGAATTTTATGTCAGAAGCAACAGACTAGATCTACCCTAGCTGGAGTAAATAGCCATAGGTGATACTTGTGAATCCACAAAAATATGAAGTACACCCCTTTCACCTTTATTGCATCCTTTTAGTTACACAGAGCTAATACAGAGCATATATCCAATTTGATTGGAGCTAAGTAGATAACTTTTGGTGAGCACTAAATTAACACAGTGTTTAATTGGTATTTTCTGCTCAGGATTGGCCTGTGAACTGCCGTCATTTCCTTCCTCACAGCTGTTACTCAAGGATAGTTTTCCAGCATTGGGAGGAAAACAGTTCATCTTAGACATTTTACCCCAGTGTCACTACTCAAGTGAAGTTGTCTCAGACTAACAGTCTTTCTGGCAGTCATAATAATGTTCTTTGTAAAACCTGCTTCCCCCACTTCTGTGCCCAGAATACATTTTGCACACTGAAACAGTATAGAAATGGTCAATTGCCAATGCCTCAGAAAAGTTAGGTGACTGAATATTCCTAGCAATCTTCTTTTGCATGCTGTATCTTTTTACAATAAAAAGTTTATTTTCTCTTTATTTGCCAATACTCCCCAGGGACATGTCAACAGTTCTGGGGAAAAAAGCCTTTAAAAATCTTGGTGTGTTTTTCTGTCACCTGAAAATTCAGAGCTACAAAATCTTTGCCCAGACAGCCTGGCTTGCTGCCTATTGTCACTTGCTTCCATTTATCTAACAAATGCTGCCAGTTCCTGAGGTTTGTCACAGACTCTGCTTCAGTTTCCTTTCACCTTATGATGTGACTTACAGCTCCATCACAGAACTGCTTAGTAAATTGTTCAGCATCATTTCTCACTCCCCTCTCTGCACAGTGTGTGGGGAATGTTTCTGATGCATTTTCCTTGCAAGGGACCCTGGAGCAAAGATGTATCTTATTGTCACAAGGAAATACTTTTGTCAGCCTTCCTGTTGTGTCTGGGCTGGGTGGCTGTTCTCAGCTGTACCTCAGTCTGTGTATTTTCAGCTGCTTTCCACCTCACCTGAGCACATGCACTTATTTTTTTAGTGATGTTCCATCTGTACAGGTGTGAATGCTGGATTTTATTTATTTTGGTTTATTCTTCAGTGGAGCTCTGTTTTGATTTCTTTTTCAGATTCATTCTTCCACATTGTGGACTTCACAGTGCCTTGAAAATTCATTTTCTCAAGCCTAGTCTGAAATTTCATTGGAAATATTGCATTGTGTGTGTAATTACACCTTCTTCGTCAAGATCACTCAGTAATTTATACCCCATTAGGATGTGTTTCTATGGGAAATCATGGTTGCTTGGCCAGCTCAGTTATACTGTATGTTACAAAAGAATTTGCTATCATAAAACTACACAGTAAAGCATTAATAAAAAGCTGAATAATCCAAGGATAGCTGGAAACTTTATATAAATTTGTGTGGTATTCCAACAGCATATAGCATCAAGTAAGATACCAAACTGTATTGGTATCTTCTCCCCCTTCAATAGAAACAATGTCAAATATTGTATTAAACTGTTCTAATGCTTCAGCCATTTCGCCTTTTTGCAGAGTATCTTTTGTAAGCACACTGTGTCCTGCAGCAAGAAAAACTGGTTTATAGCATTTCTCTAAAAATCATTCATATTTTACTATTAATTTTTACTGAAAGCATGGTATCTTCACTACATCAAACTAGTTGATGAAGCATTCAACAGCAGGCAGAGGAAGCTGAGGGATATTCTGCTAAAGGTGCCAGTAACTTTATGCTTTCATACACACTTTCAAAGAGCAGATTTAAAAGGAGCTGGAGAGCTCTTACAGAATGTGATGCATTTTGGGCAGTTTTATTATTCTTATCCCAGCAGTTTGAGAGGATTGAATTTGATTTCTTGGGAAGTGTTTGATAGTGATGTGATTCTTAGTGGTGCTGTTATGGTCTAGTGGTTGACATTCCCGGGAGCTCTGCCTGCTCCAGCTCAGCAATGGCACAGGAGGAGCCCAAGCACACATCTTCTGAAACTCCAGAAGAAGGAATGCTGTGATCTCCTTGACTGTGGGAAAAAATGGCAGGCTAAAGTTCAAAACTTTTCCAGAAATGGTGGATAGATTAGTTTTCATTATATACTTGGTGCAGAGACTCAGAGAATTTGAAAGGAGGAAAAGACTGGCAAATATTACACTGAACTGGAGAACAGTGATAAGAAACTGATAGAAGAATGTGACCTCCAGCTGCAATTCGAGGTTGCTTGCAGAAATCCTTATGAATTCCAATTCCTTTCCTTGAGCTAAAAGAGGTGCATGGATTAGGAAGCATAATTCCTGTAGGCAAAGGAAGAAAACCTTTTGCCACCTTGCTGCTGCCTGTGTTTAGCTCTCTCTTTTATTATTCCTTCACCATTTCCTTCTCCTCAGTGATGCATCACCTCTCCAGGTAATAAATCATAGAATCTTTGTGGATAATGTCTTCATTTTGCATGGCAAACACATGCCATAAATCTAGGTGAAGCTTAATAATTGGTATATGGCATCTTTCTCCCTGTGAATGGCAGAGACAGAGGATCCCATTTCCATTCTGCTTTCCCACTGGCAGAGAGACAAAACTTGTTGATCAACTATTTGAGTACTGCAGTGATTGAGATAAATGCTCGAAAAATAGCTAAGGTAAAGAGACACTAATACTGGTCTGTTCACTTCCCAAAATCCTGCTGGAAAACTCCACATAGGTCAAGGTTTTTAGAAGAGGATGGCATGAGAAACACTTGTCTCTGTGTGGCTGCACTGACCCGTGTGTTCTGCTTTCAGAACTGTTGTTATCTGGCTCTATGTAGTGTCATGGAGACCTACTAGTCTTGCTTTACCTGGGGCACTGTTGGACAGAGCAGACAGGCCTTGTAATGACGGTGTTTCCTCTGTGCAAACTGGCCAGGAATGAAAGGACTGTAAAATGATCTAAAATGGAGTGCTCTGATTCTAGAGGTGACCAGGCTAGTACAAGTGTTTTCCTGTAAGACATACATATGGCTTGTCCATGCTTCTTGTTCCACCCTGCCTGCTTGGGATATTTTTGGCAGCCAGATACTCATTGTAGTATGAAGTGC
Source organism: Platyrinchus mystaceus (assembly GCA_035041135.1). Classification (NCBI taxonomy): domain Eukaryota; kingdom Metazoa; phylum Chordata; class Aves; order Passeriformes; family Tyrannidae; genus Platyrinchus; species Platyrinchus mystaceus. Next base: position 5,467,438 of record JAWWLV010000024.1, on the reverse strand, counting down.
AGGATGACAGAGCCATAAGGTCCCAAAGTGGAACTGACAGCTCTGAAACAAAGGCAGTGGAAATTTTCTCTGAGCAGGAGTGGTGCTATCAGGCCCATCAAATGTAAGGCAATTACAGAGTAAGCTAATGAAATCAGATGCCAGCTTTGCTGTTATAACTAGTTTCACAACCTCTAGCCTTCCTAGCATAACACAGAATAATTCATAATGAGACTGCACAGAACTCTTTCAATTAGATTTCAGCAGTGGAGCGAAGTATTTCAGCTAGGCAGAAGCATGCAAAGCCTATAGGCTCAGACATGTGGTACTTGAATAAATAGACTCAGGCTTTTGCTGTCACACAAAGAAAATAGGAACTCAGTGCAAAAGATGTAAAATTCTACCTCTAGAAGACACCCATTCAGCTGAAATCATCTACCTGCACTCCATTCAAAAATCACACTTCTGGATGAGGGCACAGGCTGCCATTTCTCAGAAAAGCTCTCAGTGTGAGGATGCCTTCAAGTGAAGATTGGGAGTGCAGCTGTACCTTTCAGATGGCACAAATGTCAGAAATGCCTGAAACACATGAAAAAAACCCCAAGGAATGCTGATCAGTAAGCTGGGATTCTGAAGACAACCTCTTTCATGGATACTACTGTTATTAAAGGTGATATTTCACCATTTCAGGCAAATATCTGTGTTAATCACATGAACCCGATTTAGCACAGGCATTTGTGTTTCTGAGGGGGGGTTTCTTCGGTGTCTCCACACCATCAGCAGTGGCTGCCCAAGGGAATTGGAAACAGCAGCCAGACATTGGAGCACCTCAGTGTTTCTGGGCCAGTGCCTTTAGTGCATGGAAGGTCCTTCCTGTCTTCAAGGTGGTTTTCTCTCTTTCCTTATAGTAGCTACTTCTAGGATCGAGTTTTAGTGACCTTATCTTTCCCATTATGATGGGAATTCTTTCCCAAGGAAGATGGCTTGTTCCCCTGACAAATTCCTTCAGCCAAGCATCTTTGATCCATTGCTTTTATTCTGAGCCTCAGATGCTTTCAAGGAGCAACTCACATATGAACATACTGGCCTGGCTGATGGCTTGCCAACGGATTTGAGGAGAACAAGAAGAGAATAAATCCAGGACTCCATGAAAGGAGAAGATTGTCCATAAATGTCCTTTCCTGACTGCAGTGTTATACTGGAGAGGAAGCAGGAGTTTTGATTATAAAAATTTTATACTATTTTACAGAAATTCTCTATATGTTGTTCTCTCAAGTGAAGAAGATGGCATTGCACAGGGAAAGAAAAGAATGTGGACAGTTTTCAAGGAAACTCATGGGACTTTTTGGTGTTGGCTTCAAAAAGGGAGAAGAAAATATTTTTACCTTCCAGGTTTAAATAAGAATTACTTATAGTGAAATAGATTTTATAGCCCATTAAGTTCAGTCAATACAAAATCAACTTAACTGGCCAGATTGACACCTGGAGAACACACCTTGTGCTAGAGGGAGTCTTCATCTATGTAAAGCTGATGCTGCTAATTCTGTTATGTCTTGCTTTGGATCTGACATGTGTGAAGCTTCTGCTGCTGGAGCTACATTTTCTGAATGACTTGGAACAGGCTGAGACAACAGGGAAGGATGGAAGGAAGAGTCAAAGGAGAATCAATAACATTCTGCCATGTCCCACCCTCAATTAGAACAGGCAGACAGGAGCACACTGGCTTGCACTCTGTACCTACAGCTCTGCAGCCATGCAGATCCTACTCACATTACTCCTCTGAGAAGAGGATGAGAAGGCAGATCTCTTCTGTAGAAAAACTAATCCTAACTCTGCTCTGCTCATAAAATAAAAAATAGTAAAAAAAAAAAAAAAATCTTGTCTGAAAGCAATCCAGAGTATTATATCCTTCACAGGAATGAAGAATTATGAAGTTGAGCTCAAGTGTTGACAGAATAGTTTATCATAAGGTAAACCACTTTTCTTCAGATAACCCTCAGTTTTAAAATTCCTATGCATCCAATTATTTTCCTTTTCAGGACGTTTAAAAATAAACTGTCAAACAGGATATTTCCAAAATGAGAAGATCCTGAACCTAAAAGACAAATCCTGAACCTGAAATTGTGTATAATAATATTTGGCCAATAGATTGAATAGAATTTCCTCCTACCATTGAATTAGGTGGTAGAGTATGATCTTTAAGGTCCCTTCCAACCCAACCATTCTATAATTCTATGATTATTTCCATTGACTGTAACTCAGACATTTACATTCTCTTTTTTTTTTATTATTGCCTTCCTTTTTGAGGAATTGATTTCAATAAAGGGAAGAGTACCAAGAGAAGATTGGCTGTATTGAATTCACATTGAACTGATTAAAAAACATGGAAGTTATTAGAAAAATAAACATATTTCCTTTTCCATTATGCAATATTTCATCAACAAATTTATTAGTTTAATATAATTTCTAAGTAAATATGACAGGGAGTATTATTTAGCATCATTGGAGAATAATTTTGGAAGCTGGAGAACATGTTTTTATGTGTGCAATACAGTTTACAATTAAACATATTTTTTTATGAAAGAGATCATATAGTTTTTCACCTTATGAAAGAATGAATAGTACGAGGATAGTCTAAATCTTCAAAAAGAAGCCTAATTTTGTTAAGATGTTTCTAGATTATTCTAATATTGTTACTACTGAAGAAAATTTATGTAAGGGTTGTTTGGACAATAACCAACAGACAGTCTGAACAGACAGCTACGAATCACCATTCCCAGTGTGCAGAGCTGGGGTTCTTGCACTGGAAAAGGGGTGCTGTAGCTGAGAAGAGAATCTTTTTTTGCAACTTAAAGAATAAGAAAAGTAAGGAAAATAATTATGTGCAGTACACTTCCAAGTGAAGGCCTGTTTGGTTTTAGGATCAGCAGCTCCTGTCTGTGAGCAGAAGCTGTGCCTGAGCAGTGCAGTCAGTGCTGCCTTCTGGAGGAGCTGATGGGAGGCAAAATAGAGGCCCTGAGAACTTATGAATAATAGGGGGTTTGGGGCCACCTTCTGTAGAATAAAGGATGAGTCTGGATCAAATTCCCTTCAACATTTTGTGGGCATATTAGTTCTTTCCCTTCTCTTCCCTTTGCAGATGTAGACTGTTGCAATCCACTGTTAAACACCTGCTGTGGCTCCTGGTCTAAGTCAGGGAAAGAGTCCCTTTAAATAAAAGAGATCTTTTACCTGCCTCTTCCAGCTGTTATGATTTTTAATTACTTTATGCCTTCTTATCCTTGAAGTAAAGGTAGTATAGGGTTGTATTCCCTTCTTCATTCCAGTACTGACCAAGCAAATTACTTGGATCTGCAGTTTGGCACTCACAGGTGGCACAGCTTTCTGCAGACTCCTGTGTGGCTTCCACAGGGCTGTTCTTCTTCCTGCTCCTTTAAAATTTCTTAGTAAGGGGAGAAAAGGAGAAGATGGGTCAGAGAGATGCTGAAAGAGAATTTGAATACATGAAATCTTTCCACTGTGCTGTCCATTGTGCTGATCAATGATAGCATCAGGCTTTTCATGGGCTCTACCCCAGGAAGAGATGATGGGTTTGCACAAATAAAAGTATAGTACAATTTGATATGGAAAATAGACATGCAGAGGGTCCTGGTGTGCTATGTGGCTTTGCTGTTTGGGTTTTTTTAATATTCCAGCAAGCCATTTGAGATAATTCTTAAGCACACCATAATCTATTTGTGCTGAAGTAAGTTGAAAATTTCCTGTCAAACCCTGTATTTCTGATGTTTCACTGTTATATATTTATGTATTGAAAATTATTGCTCTTTATGGCAAATATTATTTTAATGGAATTAAGAAAGGCACATCCAAATGCCAAGTCAGTTGAAATATGACCTTTTGAACTCAAGAGGTTTGCATTTTTTGATTCTGGGTTGTTTTTTTTTTGTCATTCTAAAACTTGGGGTCACAGTGATGTGGCTTTTAAGCAACACCACTATGAAGATTGAACAGCATGGGTTCCTGCTTTTCCTTTAGATTACAAATCAAAAGACCCTTTTATACCATTCTTGTCCCACTGCCACTACTTAGGGTTGGATCAGGAATGTGAACTGCTGTTTCACAGTTCAAATTTGTTCCTTGACTTTCCATAAATTGTCCATTGTTGAGGCTGTTATTGGTTATTAGCTGATACAATTAGACTGGGGAGATGAGACTTTTCTGGTGAAGAAAGCATAAAGAATTGAAATGACAGGGTTGTACCAGCAGTGTGGTGGCTGGGCCAGCTCCAGCTCCACTGTATGTTGTGCTGTGATATTAGAGATGCCTTGTTGTGATGCAGTGAAATTAGATCAGTGCCCATGGGCCCCACCACAGAACTGTGAAACAACACGGTGTTTCCATGTCTCTGTCTGATACAAGTGTTACACCAGAGGAAAACATCACCCCTGCAAAGGGCATTGACAGAAATTCAGGCAATATTCCACAACCAGGGCTGTGTTCTTCCTGCTTCTTGTAGTCTGGATTATTCAGGGTCTAGCACAGGGTTTGAAGCTGTGAGCTCAGAAACCAACTGTGCTTCGAGTATCTGTGCTTGAAGCACACGGTGGGATTGTTGGGGCTGTTCTGTGCAGGGCCAGGAGTTGGATTTGATGATCCTTGTGGGTCCCTTCCAACTCAGGATGTTCTATGATTCTACAAGTCTGTAACACAGAGCCCAGGTCTGCACATACCTGGGTGCAGAGTGGGATCCCAACCCTGTGTGAATGACAGGCAGAGGCTCCAGTCCTTGACACAGCTGAGCACAGCACTGCACTGCTGGGGCAGATCCTCGGAACTGGAGCACAGAGACTCCACTGAAGAGAGTTGTTAGGTGCTGCTGCCTTCTTGCTTCTAAGTGATGCCTGTGTTTAATAGCTGGAGCCTTCAGTTAAAATGTCTTTCTAGGTGCTTTGTCAGTGGTAGGAAAACATGCCTTTGATTATGTTTTTCCTGGACACTTCCCCAAGACAGCATACTGCCTTTCTCTTCAGACTGTAGGGCAAGACACTTTGCTGGCATAAGCCTGACCATTTTCCCTGATACAGAAGGACCTTTCAGTGATTTGGATCAGCTGAACAAATGATGTATAACTTAAACATCAGTACTTGTTTTATATATATGCACACATCAGCAATTCAGATCAAAATATTCACTCACTTAAATGCTTGAAATCATCAGTCTTACATTTATTTTGTATCTTCTTTGTACTTTTGTCCTTCACTAGTAATAGTGCCTGCATGTGATCCTCCCAACTTGAAAATTCATATAGTCAGTTAAGCAATAGGCTTGGAACATCCATTATCATTAGAAGATAAATAAGGTCTGTAAAAATGGTTTCTCTTACACAGTGTAAGTATTTTTTCCATCATTACAACTGGATGCTGAAGTTTGCTGGTTCACAGCAGTTTCTGCCCATCAGAGGTGCTGAGACACAAAAGGGACTTGTCTGCAGTGACATGGGAAATGAGAAAACTGTCTGAGGAAAATCAGGCCAATTTAACCTCTTTCCTAATTTGTTCTAAAGCCAAAGAGTTAATTAGTGCAGTTAAGTTTCTGGTTGGTGAGAAGAACACTTTCTCTGCATAGACAAATGACAGTGTATATCACAGATTTAATTAAAGAGAACAGAGATAAGTACTGCATTGTATGCTAAAGTAGTGTTTACTATAGCAACTGATTACTCTGCAGACAGCTTGTTACTTTCCTTTCCAATTTAAAGTGAAGATAAGAAATATAGAAGGATGATAAATATTCAATCTGAACTGTACCTTTTAAGGAGGTGACTGAAAGACATTGAGAGCACTTATATAAGAAATAAAGCTACGAAATCCTTGGTCAATATAAATTGGCAAATTTCCGTTTGACATTAATGAGTGTTGTTTTACACCAGTTGAGAAGCTAACTCCCAAGAGAACTCATAAAAACTTTTGTATCTTCAGACCTTTCTGCAAAAAGCTGGACTTCTTAGATTAGTGTGCAATGGCCTGATAAATCATCATCCATTTCTTCTGAGAAAGGGAGGGAGAAGTGATTGGAAGCAGTGCTGTTGTTCTCCGGAAAAGCTGTGTGACATAACAAAGAGATGGTATCCTAATGCTTGTCCTTGTCCTGTCAGAGCCTCCACCTTTGTCATTTCTGCAGTTGCTGTACAATGTTGGCTCCTCTGCTTCGATCTGCTGGTTACACGTGGTGTGAGCAAAAGGGCTTTCTGCTGGCAGTAGATTGAGGATCAGTTCTATTCCAGATCCAGTACATTACTTTGGCAAGCTATGGTGCTACTACGTGCCTCAATTTGTTCATCAACACACTCCTTCTAAGCTTGCCTTTCTCATTCCACTACCCTTTCCTTTATGAAAGGCAGAATTGCTCGAGGTGAGAAGTGGTCTGGTGTTTAAATTCAGTTTATTTGCACTAGAGCATTGCCTCTGTCATGGACTGCTCATGTTTCACTGCATGACAGGGTTATTCTGTCCAGGTTAGAGCAGACTAAATGTAAAACAGGGACAACAAAACTTAGTTATTACCAAATCAGCTGGGAACAGGCAGGGCCACAGCTTTGCAGCTCCACAAGATGGAGGTGGTGGTGTCTTAAGCTTGTGTCTTAAAGTTAACAGTGGGAAAGCAGCTCCTTACCCTGGTGCAGCAGGAATTCCAGGATCGTGCAGGGAACAGGAGGTTCAATACTGCAGGAGGCAAAGAGCTGTGAGTGCTGCTGGCTCTGTGCACTCCTCTCAGAGCCATGCACCAAGCACTCCCTGGAATCCAGACTGCTCCAAGCATTCCACTCACATTCCCAACACAGGAGAGCAAAGCCAGACTTTACATGTGTCAAATTTGTACAAGAATAAAACCGGACTATGTGAGCTTCCTTATTCCTTTATTATCGTTATTATTATTAATGTGTGTGTATTGCATGTAATTGTAGCATGAGCTAATTTTAATTAATTCCAAATAGCCTTTTAAAATAGAAAGTTTAGGTTGTATTTCATTAATGCAATAGGCTCTGACTTTCCAAGTTTCCTCAAAATGAAACAATTTTCTTTTCAAGTGTACATCACTGAAGTCAGAGAGACATAATATTCCCAACTGTATAGAACAGCCTGTGGCAACTAGGTTAGAGCTGTCAGTTTTACACATGGGGTGCCTGACAAACATATTATACATACAATTCAAGGCTGACCTTATACTGCACCTGAATTTAAATCTGTGTGCTGCATGATGCTTTATATCCTAAATAGGCTGTTAACACCCCCTTGCAGCCCTTCCCTTTTATAATGGGCTATAACTGCAAACTCTATATTGTCACGAGAAGCAGCCAGAAGGTAACACCATAAAATTAGTTAATTTTAACATAAAGATGCCAAATCAGTGCTGCACACATTTGAAAAATACATTTTCTTTTAAGTAGTTGAGTGCTTGCAGATAGGAAAACTGTTCCATAAAAATTCACCATGTTTCCCAGTGTTTTAAAATGTCTGGTGTCTCTGAGCTTCTGCAAGTCCTGTGAGGACCCTTGGTGCTCAATAGGCTATGAGTGGTCACTGTGAGGCAATAATGTGGAGCACACTTTGCTGAGCTGTCCCAGCTGAAGTAACAGGGATTTTACTCAAACCTCTTACTCCATCTCTGAGATAATCATCTCCAAACTAGAAATTCCTGGGTTCTACTAGTTTGGAGATGCTGAGATATCAACCAGTGCTTTCAAAGGGTACAGCACAGACATTTACCAAGGATGAACTCCAGTGCCAAAGTCCTGATGACTCAGCAGGGTGGAATTTCTACTGTAACTCTTAATGGGAGCCCAGCCATGCGTGACCCACAGAGCAAAGCAGTGTGCTTCCTCTGCTCATGTGCTGGGGAAGTCAAAATTTGCTTCCTCTCTTATTAGGACTGGAAGATTTTCAAAGCCTTTACAAGAGGTGGTGTAACTGCAGCCAGTGCAGGAAGAGGGGGTGGCTGGGAAGGGGGTGGATTCTGAACAATTTACTGTAGCTCAGTGTAAATTTCTGTAGGGTTTGTAAGAGGAGGGATGTTGGGGCTGATGCTTTGCCACTGCTCTGCACTAGGCAGTCAGGCATCTCTTTTGACTCTCTCTGCCCCTGTCCCCCCTTAAGCTCAACCCCAATCAGCAAGTTTTTAAAGCTCAAATGTGGATTCAACCTGTCTCCAAAGTGGATTCTGCCCACCTACGGTCAGAGGGAAACTGTTTGAATTAGGTTTAGGATGTTTGTGACATAGAATTTTAGCACTGCCTGTCCTGACTGCACTGGCACATGTGCAGCTCATTGTGTCACTTGGGGAGAACAGGGGCAGGACTGCAAAGTGCTTCAGGCTCAAAGTGTTGTTATGCAGGTTAAAACTGCTGTGGTATCAACACATCAGTCCTGCTGCCTAGTAAGGGAATGTAGAAGGAATCATGAAATCAAAGGGAATCATCTATGGTCTCTCCCTCCGTGGAGGTCTGGCCCAGTGCTGTGACACTGTACACTCACTGGCTGTGCCTGTGCTCAAAATGCAAACAGGTTTTGGGGCTTACTTTACATCTCTTACCTTTCATGTGCCTGTTGCTGCAGTGCTGTGCTGTTTGCATGTCAAATCACCCCCTCATTTCTGCTCAGAACAAAAAAGGTATAATTCACTCAGCCAAGCCAAGCTCAGGAGAGGTCCAGAGCAAGGAGTCTGATCTCAGACTGACCCAAGCAGTTTGAAGGCTGAGATCAGGATCTCAGTCTGGGCTGTGTAAATCAGGCTTGGCTCCTTGGCTTATTTCCAATCCTCAACAGGAGCTGGCTGGGTCTGGATTCTTTCCCTGTCTCTGTGAACTCCTACCATGCCTGGCACCTTGAGTAACAATGGAAAAGAGACTGCTTTTCTTGGCATAAACAAATCCTTTTGGAAATGTTTTCACGCATTTGGAAGAACTTTTTGGAAGTATCCCATTTCAATCTGTAGATTCCCTTTGTTATTCTTCTACATGCCCCTGTCAAGTACTCATAGGTACTATTTCCCTTTAAATTCTTTTGGAAGTAAAATCCTTAGGATTACTGGTTTTGTTTCCTTTGATTTGGGTAGTTGCCACTCATCAGACTTTAGAAATCTGGCTGCTGTACTGACTGGACTAGGGCACGGTGTAGCATGTATATTGTTATAGTTAATGAAATTATTTCACACCAGTGGTGCTTTACTAACTAACAGTAGTAATTAATTGATTGGATTAGTTTCTGTAATTGATTGCCAACTTTCTTAACAGGCTTGTGCTCAGAAACTTTTAAACATAAGATGACTCCTCTCCCTCCCCTGGAGACATCTGTCTTGTGTGCATTATGAAATGGGCACAGCCTATTAAGGTATTCTTCCCTGCTTGGATATGACAGATATTCTCAAAGGAACTAAACTCATTTCTGCACAGTGTGCTAGAGACCTGAAGAAGTAAACTATAATTTATCTTCCCTGAATAGCTCTTCTTAGTTCAGTGCCTAAGCTGGATCACCTTCCCATGAACTTTGCCCATGGATGTTTATCTGTGGACCCAAAGCCGTATGGATTTACTTTCATAATATACAAATCATTTTGTTGAAAACAAACATTTTATTACCAATTTCCTATAAATTAGACATTGTCTTTGACAAAAATTTGACTAGTTACAGAGTCTATAACATTCTTGCATATTGACTTTTAATTATGCACTGTTTAATCAAACAAATAACAATGACTTTCCCATCAAATGATAGGTAAAGTATGCAGTCTCTATCATGACTTCTTTTAGTAGCTTATTTTTTTAGATTTTGTGAGTTGAATGAAAATGCAGAATTTCAAATGTGTGTTGAAAAGTCAAAAGGAAGCCTCTGGTATTCTGCAACATTCTTGCTTGGAAGAATGCTCTGTTGAAGTTGGGTTGGATGTTTGGTTGGCACTGATTTAACTGGCACAGGAAATTGGACTGTTTAAACATGCTCCATATGTCACAAAGAAACATCTTTCAAGGTGCCCTTATGCTGCATATCCTTCTTTAGTAGGCTGAGGTTTTGGTTCAGGACAGGAAGTTTTAATTTGTTTTCTGTGATCAGAGACAAAAATCACTGAGTGTTAAGCATCAGTTCTCCTGTTAGGATTAGCATGCTGCTGTCACAGACATGTGCTAACCCTCAATGCTAGTAGGTAAAAGGGCAAGAAAGCAATTCCTTTTGGGCTTCTTCAGTGTCATAGAGTTATTTAAACAGCTTTTCCCATGGGTCAGATGATCACTTAAGTAAAGTCATGGTACTGCTGCTCTGAGAAGGGCTCATGTCCCTAGGGATGAGCTGGCATAAAAAACAAGACCTGTTGACTGTCTCAAGTGTCAGCTTCCTCTGTGTGAATAGGCTGGTGGCTGCTGAATACCATCCTCAGTGTCCCTGGGAATAATCTGAGCTTGCTGCTCTGAAGCTTAAAGCTTCTCTGCATGCTTCTCTTCTTTTGTGACACAGAGATAGTCCCCCTTTGCAAGACAGGAGGCAGAAGTCACAAATACAGAGAAATTAGTTAAGGGAGACAGTCAGAAAATACTTCTGGTAGCCCTTCTGATTGTGGTAGAAGTTACATGCTGCTTCCTTTCAAAATAGCCATCCTGGTTTTGTGTTTTCTAGCCTGCTTTTGCTCATCCCAAGATTCCTCTTGAGCCCGTTGTTTCCCTGTAGCAACAACTGTAATTCCTCCAGCCATTCCTCAACTACTCTCTAAAAGCACAAACAAAATGAAACTATCATGAGAATCTTGTTCACATATGTAACTGCAGGCTGAACAACTTTCTGTGTGTTTTATTTGTTAATTAATCTGAAAGCTTCTAGAGTTTATTTTAGAGTCCAGTTTACAGACACATGCACCCAGTGAGGCAGCCTCTGCTAAGGCATGTGCTTAGAATATATGCATGGAATATGCCCATATAAAGTATAAATGTTGTTTTCT
>JAWWLV010000024.1:5416349-5449358 GCA_035041135.1 Platyrinchus mystaceus | reverse complement strand
GGCTTCTTATTAAGATCAAACCTGAAGATTTTGGCCCTGCATAGAACTCATCATGATGTCAGCTGAGGGAAGTGGCTGCTTACAATCCTGTACCTGTAATTCCTGGAAAGCACTGCTCTCAATACCAACTGTGTAAGGCTGTAAGTAATGGAACTCATAGGCAAGACTTTAGCCAGACTAACCTAGGAAAGGTCAGTCAAGGATAAAGAAAGCCTGGCAGATTGCTTGATTTAAGAATTTCTTTATGCAAAAAGAACTTAATGGAAAATAGAATGCATTTCCTGAAAGAACAAGCTGATATGGATGCAGTGAAAAATAGTTGTTATATGTGCCAAGAACAGAAGGTGGTCTAGACTGGAGTGTGCCAGTGGGAATGAATTTTTCTATGTTTCAGGCCCGTGCAAATGTGGGCAGGCAACACACAGACTCCAGCAGATCTGAAGAATGTTTACCTGGCTTAAAGAGAATATTGTCAGAATTGAGTTGCTCTAGAAACAGTCTGGTTCCAGCCCTGGCAGTGCCTGGCATTCAGCTACTCCAAAACTAAATGTGAATCACAAACCACATACATTTCCCTGCCTGATGGCAAAACTTGGGTCACTGTCACGGATCAGAATGTAAGGCTTGCCCTAAGCACGTGTGTGAAGAGCACCATCGTAAAGAGTCTGAGCAGCTCAGTGGCAGAGGGACAGTGTGACTGCACAGGAACATGCCCAGGGTTACCTGTGCAAGAGGGACTGAATGAAAGGGCACAGACCTGAAAAAAAACCTGAGGTCATTTAAAAGAACCACAGATTTCCAAAGGGTGCCTAACAGAGATGGAAGAGAAGAATTGGAGTCAAATAAGGAGAAAGTTGCTGGCAACATCACATTATCCAAGCTCTGACAGAGCACTTTTTCATCACAGGTCTCAAAGCATCTTAAAACCTAAGATAAATATCATTATTTCTATTGCATAGCTTGGGAAACCCAGGGAATGAGGAAATTCTATTTACCTATTACCATTCAAAGCTGAGTCTAAAGCCAGAAAAGATGGGTTTCCTAATTCAATCCATGCCTGCTATCGTGTGACCCTTAAGTCACAGATGAATGAACTGTAAAATACAGAAGAACAAGTTGATGAATTTTAAAGTCATGTTTAAAATATTTGAACTGATATTTTTGCACCTTGATCTCTCTTCTTACTGTACCCAGCTGCCTTTCATTTTCTGCTGCCTGTGTGTTGTGCTTTTTTTTTCATATTCATGATATAATTTACCTCTGCTAATGGTTTTGAGGAAGTTGTTCAATTTTTGTTCTGCATTCCTTTGATGATTCTGTACCAAAATCAAATATAAATATCAGAAGATGTTGGGGTTTTATACAAATTATTAGGCAAATTCCATGTTAGAGGAGGCTGATTAAAATAAAGTAACTGGAACAATGTCTATTTATCCTAGCAAAGACTTTAATTTTTTGATTATTACTAGTGCCACTATCATTTGCAGGCTTCATTTCTACAAGTTCAAAGTATTCATCTAGAAAACATGCCTTTTTTACAATTTGAGACTCTCAGTGCTGTCATTTCTTAGTGGCAGTGCAGCGTGTTCAGTAGTCCTGCACCCTGATCAGGGAACTGATTGGAACTGATGGACTGTTGCAGATGCAGACTCAGAGGAAATGTTTTTTCAAAAGAGAAAACATGGAGTGTAATGCAAACACATTGTCAGAAGATATTATCACTTGCTCTAGTGAAAAGACAATGATCCATCCCAAGTCCCAGGGAATGCTCCCTATATGTACAGGTGACATGAGAGTCTGAACCTAAATCACCTTGTGCACTGCACAGGGGTGTGAGGACTCATTTCTAGTTCATGACTCTTTCATTAGGGTGTTCCTGCTCGTTGATGGTACAGAGGTGATATCATAGGTAGCTATCCCTGAAAACATGGTGGGTGGCAGGAGGCTGAACCTGCACCTTCTCTCTGCACCGCAGCAGTAAGTGGTGCTTGTATCCTCCTGGAAAACCTGCCCTCCTCGGGGCTTTTCCCAGGGACAGAAATGGTGAACATGGGCTTCAGCCTGCATCTGTCAGCTTGGGGCACAACCATTTTTGGTAAGGAAAATTTCTCCCAGGACGATGACAAATATTTAGTGGAAATCCTGTTTTTCCTTAGAAAATGGGTTCTGCTTTTTGAACCGGTTAGAACACAGGATGAGTTGGAGAGCCCAAGTCCTTGTTATGCAGGCAGGTGGGTGCAGCAGTCCTGTATTTGCTGTTGGCTCCATGCACCTGACAAACACTCCAAAGGGGCACTCTGAAGGAGTTCTGTAGCTGGATTTGCACTGCAGCAAAGTGACCACAGACTTCAGGCTCAAACGGCTGCTCCCCTTAGTGAACTAAAGGCAGAAATGATCTAAATCTTTTGTCAGGAATGCAGAAATACTCAGCTGTATCTCCTGGATGGGTGAGGGGGTGACTGTAAGAAGGAATGACAGAAGGCTTCAACACTTGGAGTAAGCAAGTGCATCTGAGTTCTTTTAACAGATTTCACTGAAAGCATCTTTGATATTTAAAGTATGTGATGACCTGGTCAAATTAGAAACAGATTTTTCTCCTTTTTTACCTTTATTCACTCCCAGAATTTTCTCAAGAGATGATGTAATAAATCCTGTCAGGGTCATGTGTTTGTGAGGTGCTAAATAGTAGGGAAGTCAATACTCAATTATAACATTTAAAGAAGGAATTTGTAAGATTCAACAAAATTCCCCTTTAAAAAAAGCAGAAAGCAACTGGTTGCCCTTGGGTTTATGAAGAAGTTACTGAAACTTCAGGAAAGACTGCCAGGTTGAAATTTGCCTCTGTTGACAATAAGCTGATGGTTCAGTATGATGAAGATGTACTTCAGCCTTTTGGGAACTGAGGAAAGACATTTGCACTTCTGTGCTCCTGGAGCAGGCCCGTTTGTTCTCCCTGGCTGTCAGCCTACTTGTGCAGTAGTCCATAAGTGTAAGGCATGGACTGAGTAAGAAGAGAGAACAGATGGAGATTTCACATTTAAGGAAGAGGAAATAAGAACACTGGGAAGTGCTGTGGTATGGACAGGTAGAAATGGGGGTATAGTGGAGCAGAACAATTCATAATTGGTCCCCATGCACACACAGCTGTTCATGGTAGCTAAAGAACTATGAAATGTAGAAATCCTCGTGGTATGCTCATTCACTAAATATTTCTTCATATTTAAGATAATGGTTTAGAGGTCTCCTTTCATTTCTGTTGTATTTATCTTTTTGCATTAGCAAATGACTACTTTGCCTTTCCAATTTCCCAGTTTGTCATCTTTCAGCTATTCTTAGTATGTTATAAAGCATATGAACTAAATACAATAAAACTTAGTGCAGAAAATACAAAGGATCTCCAATAGATTCACATAAAATAATATCTAGCTTCTTTAAAACTGAGCTGCATTTAAGGCTGGAAAAGCCAGCCTAAAAAGATAAGGTTTCAATTTTGTCTTAAATGAATTCACTGAATCTGCATTTCGGATGTCAAGTAGAAGTGAATTCCATAGCTCTCATGAATAGCAAGCAAAAGCCCCATAGCTATGAGAATTTAATCTGAATCTTTTATTTTGCATGTCTGGGTTTTTTTACAGTATATTTTTTCTCATATGTTCTGAAATCTTTGTGGATTTTTGATCATATGGCTTTGCATGTTTTTTTATACCCCACAATTGTTCTAATGATCCAAATTACTAAATGAAACCATCTTCTGGAAAAATATTGTTAACACTACAGATAGCTTTGAAATGACAGCCATGGTTCTTTGGAGCAGAATATTTTAAGTGGAAAAGTTCCTTGCTTTCTCTTTGAAAAAATCCCCAATCATTCAAGAGAAGCTGGGGTACGTGATGAATGCCTGTGGATGCACTTGGAACTGAGCATCAAGAAAACAAATACAAATGAAAAATCATCCAGGAGCTTTCAGTTCTGAGGCTGATGCTGCAGTCTAATATGTAGGGTCATTAACCCAACGTGCAATGCTCAGAGATGAAGAGCTGAGAGGAAGAATGATTTTATGGCTGAGGTTCAGGAAATCTACATTAATTCCAGCCTCTTTGGCACTTGCTGTCCTCCACTCCAGTGGCCAATATCCAACAGTTCCCAGTCCTCTTTTTGTCTCCCTGATAGGCTTCACTTACAAACTTTCTGGGGCAATGCAAGTCTGCTTTCTGTGACTGTAGGGTAGAGCTGAAACTGAGAATTTTCTTCATAGCTGTTAACATGGCTGCAACAAAATAGGTAAATACAGTGAGAGTGGATGGTGGATAGACTTAGAACACAGACTGATGGCGTGTTTCTGTTGTTGTGGTTCACTTCTCTCCTTCCATCTGGCAGTAATCAGTGTGTAATCTCCGAGTGTGTCTACAATGGCATGAATGCAGAGCTTATAACATATCTAAGGTAGCTTCAAACCACCTGTGTTGAGACTACTGCAGCCCCTGAAAGTAGAGTTTATTTAAGAAGCCCAGTGCCAGATCCACTGAGGTGAGCGTGTGCTTTTGTGACTGCCACATTTTTGCTCCCTGAGACAGCCAGTTTGACAGCCCACAAAAGCAGGCTAATCTATCCAAAGAGCTGGTGGCTCTTATTTAGACAACTTTATCCTTGCAGCAGCTGCAGGAGACAAATGTAGTAGCCAATGAGGGGCTAAATTCTTTGAAACATTTCACTTATGCTGGTACACTTCCATCTCCAGCCAGGAGTGCCATCAGAATGGTCAGATCGCCTCAGTTCTTTGCGTTACTCTGTCCGGAGGAGAGGCAATAACAACCCACTTCCCCTCTTCCCCCAGGCCTGGCAGTGTGCTGGCAGTGCTGGGGGGGTTTCAGTGAGGTTGGGGACTGCAGAACAACTGCTCTCTGCAGCACTCGTGCCAGGGACCAGCAGTGATCCAGGCAGGCACTCGTGCCAACTGTAATGCCTTTGCAGAGAGGGAATACTGCTCCTGGCAGAGACAGAGCAAGTGTTGGGCACATGGTTACAAAAGGGCAGATGCACAGGGCATTTCAACCTGGCTGGCTCTTCCAAATTTCCAGCAGCTGTTATTAATATTTGAATAACACTGCCAGCATGCTCCATGTGGACTCAGCAGGCTCTCTCCTCCAGTTTCCCCTCTGCAAACTCCCAAGGCATGTGCTTCCTTACTGCCATGTTCATCAGCCTCCCCTAAAGTCTGTGTGGAGCTGAGAGCATGAGTGCCATTTGCTGGCCATGGGTTAGAGCAGGCTTGGGGTTGCTCTTCCATCTGTTAGCAGGAGCCTCTAACTCCCTGCTCCCTCCCCCAGCCCCAGAATAACATCTGTTCTGGTGAGCATATCTAGAGCGATGCTACTCTCAGTCCTCACCAAAGAGGACTCCAGCCTGCAGGTAAGGAACAAACTAATAAGAAAATATGCTCTGCAAGGCTCAACACTTTCCAATTTTGCTCCTAGTAGGGGAAAGTCCATTTCTGTTTCCTTTGGAGGCAAAGTCTTAGGAAAGGTTGTAGATGGGCGTGGTTCTGTGGCTTTGCCCTCAGAAAGCTGAGCTGGAATTCCAGATCAGTTACAATATCTGTTGTTTAGTCTGGGTAAAAAGCTTCTAGCTGAACTTCTTCCCCTCTTACAGAGTTGTTAATGGTCACCAGAGCCTCCTGGGGTTTCCTAGAAGTTATCCCTTTTTCCCAGGGAGCAGCTTAAGTGATTGTAAAACGTTAATGGTGTAAGAGGTCCCTTCAGGGTGTTCAAAGATATGTGGTATATCTTGTTCCTTCTCTATTCCTCCCAGCAGAAATAACACTCCCACAGTATATTCACTTTGTGCTTATTCACTTTGTGCTGCTGTGAAATGTCTCTGGCTCACAGGTGCACAATATACACCAGACTGTTTCTGGGATGTTGGAGCTCACACTGCCAAGAGAGATGCAAGTACAGCACGGGCACAGGTTTATCAGGGACATTAAAGTGGTTATAAACTTTACCTTCATCCCTTCCTTTTTTCATATCAAAGTTTTATTTGAGTCCATTATAATCATGTTCATCAAACCCTGGGCAGAATATAACATTTACAGAAAGTAACATCCTCTAACTCTTCCCTAATGCCTGAGGCCTGGACTGTACCTACATGGATAAAACATGCCCAGAAAAACCTGAATGTCCAGGGCTAAATAGCCAACATTTTCCAGTGTGGGAGACAAAAGGATCAAGCAATTCATAATCGGTTCCAAATGAGAGTGAGTGGCAGAAAGAGACACATCTCCCATCTCTCTCTGTGGGAACACCTGGCTGGAAGCAGGAATACCTGATACTGCACCTGGGTGGGAAATGGGTTTCCCAGTCTGCAGCAGTTTGTAAAATTTTAGAGATTATCCTTTGAGGTAGGATAAAATTGGAAATGGAAAAATCCAAAGTGACTGATCATCCTATGCTGTATCACTTCAGATTCTTGTTTCAATAATTTTGAAAATACTGACAGTCTATTAGACCAGGAAAGGAAACTTCTTGGCAAACAGGATGTTTGCTAATTTTGGTATTTTATGTGAGTCAGAAATGTGTGGAGGGAAATATATTGAAACTAACCCTGTCTTGTGAACTCTTTCATATTGCATAACTGACATTTGCCAATAAAAAGTGTTACATCATACAGTTTCTGAACACATCCAAAAGAAAAGGCAAACAATTTCCCACACAGAATTCAAGGCCACTGGTCACACTAGATTTTCACAATGGTCACTGTGATGAATGCCTGCTTGTCTCTGTGTCTAACTCCAACTAATTGCAAAATAATCATGTTCATTTATGAACTTGCATATTTCCACATAATTTCCTCGATCACAGAACCACACTGTCCCATTTCTTTTTATTTCATGCTTTCAGCTGCTTGGTGAAAACAAGTTGATGGAAAAATCCAACTCTTTGATATGTGAGTACATCATCTAGAAATCCACAAAAAAAGTTATGCTTCCCTTGATAGCATTTTCACACCCACATGTATTCAAAACTCTTAAAATTTTCATTTTGGCTTCTGGGAAGTACATTGTAAAGTGAAAATTATGGCTGCAAAAATTAGAATTGTGGTGTTCAAAAATCTACAAAGTAGTTTGACTTAAATTATCCACAATTGTCTGTTTTTCTTCTTACTGAAAAATGGAGTGTCACAGGTTCTTAGGATTTCCTTTGAGTTATGCTAAAAAGCCTTGCACATTACTTTTTTACTTAGGGCACTTTTGAACTGAAGCATTTAATGTTGGAAAATAAGCAGTAAATATATCATAGTTAATTGGAGAGAAAGAAAGATTTTGGGAAAGAATTTGAGCTTCTGTGACAGCTTTAAAGTTACAGCAAGATGTGATTTTATTGTCTTGATTTCAGAGACTTATGTTGAATTCTAATTGCATTAAATGAACAAAATATTTTAAGAGTTATGGAAACACAAACTAATTGGATCAAACGTGGAAGCAATGTGAAGAATGGAAAATTTTGCTTAACTAGCCTCTATTGATAGCAGGTCATTCAAGGATCTCCCTGATAATAGTGAAAGAAGATGTAGATTTTTTGAATTTACAGGAAGCTCTTTATTAAAATCAGCATGACACCTGAGAAGTGTCTAAACACAGAGTTGAAAGGACTTGAGTTGGCATTAAAGAGTCAAGGATATAATTAACAAAAGATTGAATGTCCTTTTTGGATTGATTCCTGTTATTTTTGGGTCCAGATCTTAAGCAATAAGTCAATGATGACTCAAGACATGGAAGACCATGGGGGCTGGACCTCAATGAAACAAATCTCTGTAGGGAAAAGGATATTCTTTTGTGCTGCCTTCAATTGTAGCTCTGTGAAAAATAGATGGCATCTTTTTCTTCTGGAAGCTTCTAAAGACATTTTAGTGATAGTGCCTCTAAAAGAAAAACTTCACTGTTTCCACTTATCCCATATTGTTTTATGTAAATCAGAATGGGGAGAAGAGCTGTGGCATTTTCTAGGTGACAGTAAAAGAAAGCATTGCTCTGAAACTGCCACACTGATCCCATTTAAAACCACAAAGTGAAATGCCACACTGTGAGTTTCTTTAGTACTTTGTGGAGACAGAACTGTTGAGATGAACTGATATGAGAAAAAGAGACTCAACTGGAATCTGACCTGAATTACAGCTACAAAGGAAGGACTTCAGGGGTGCTGGGGTGAGAAGTCAGGATGGATGCACAGAGCAGTGGCTGGGTCTGGCAGCTTGTTTGAAGCCACAGGTGCATTGACTGTGGGAGGATAAATGCCCCTGGTGGTGTGTCCCCCTGAACTGCTCTGCCCTGAATGAGTGTGAGGAGCATCACAGTGGAGGTGACATGGACATATGTAGATATGCTCTTGTGCAGAGGCTTTTGGAAAAGCCAGATATGGATTTTTTCCCCCCTTTGTTTCTCTCAGGAGTACTGTAAAGTCCTGGAATTTCCTTTTAGTGAAACCTGCCTAGTCATGCAGTGCCCTGCAGATGTCTGAGAGGAGAGTCTAAAATGGCTAAAGAGAATGGACAAAGGTGGCCAGTACTTTCCCAACAGTTTCAAAGGCAATTGGCTCAGGGCTATGAGTTTTGATGGCAGCCATAAGGCTCTTCCTCTATCTTTTTCCAAGATGCTGACGAGAGGTGATGCTGGTAGCCACCAGGTCCTTCATGTCTTTATTTGTCTGCCCCTGTCCCAGTGTCAGGTCTCTCTTTTGTCCCACAAAGTGAAGTCCTAACACAGAAAGTGCTGTGCCCATTAAACAACATTTGCATCCTGTGTATTATCAGGTTGTGGGGCAGCTCTTTACTAAATTTTTGTTCCAGTAATAATCCTGATGTCATAGCACCAAATGATACAGAGGGAGAGTATTCATGCTCTGACCATATTTTGCTGCCAAGCTTCCCACTCTTGAAGCCATTGTAAAGCCCATGATATGGCAGCTATGGGATTTCAAAGGTCCCTTGCTCAGAATGCTTTTGGGACCAGTTTCTGTTGCAGGGGGGTGTATGGTGTGTGTCATAAAAAGCATCCCAAGTCACTGAGAGGTAATGAAACAGAGAATGCTACCGGGACTTAAAGCTGTCTTAACTTTTCAGCATCAAATGTGGTTTCTTTGTGGAGTTATTTCCAGTAATGACACGTGGTGGGTGGTAGGTTGTGTATTCAGTTCCCCAATTAGTTGTCTTTGCATGAGCTCCACTTTTATCAAATTAAATAGAACAAAGCTCAAGACAGATGCTACCTGCTGATCAAGATACTGTGGCACATATGCCACGTGATTGCTGTGACAAAACCACAAAGGCTGAAAAATCCAGACTGTGGTTTAGTTACAGATAGAGTTAAAAATGTTATTGATCTAAGTTCCAACATCAAAAAGCTGTTCCCTTGTCTTCTCTTACACAAGTGGTCACAACCTGAAAACATTCAGAGCTGGCTTTAGTACATCTTGCTTCAAAGTCCTTGCAGTTGTTCCAAGGACTCTTCGTTATTAGAATATACCAACTTGGCACAGCCAAGCTCATAGTATTTCCTTCATCAATAAATTTTCTGTGAATTAAAAGGAGATATGAAATAGAAACTGTTCTGGACAAATGGGTAGCAGGCAGTGTGACATGAGTTATTCTCCATCTCATAATTTAACATCTCTTTACGACGCAGCACAGTCCGTGTGGTGTGCCCCGTGTCAGCTCCCTGAGCATGTGCACCAGTAATTCTCTTTTCAGTGTGGCTTTGTATGCCCGTGGAGCTTCTGTGACCCTCTGCTGCAAGTGTGTAAAGGGGTGACCTGAGCCCACAAAGCTGGGAGCCTCTGCCGTGGAGGGGTCTGAGCTCCTGCCTGGCCCACGCCCAGCACGTCGTCTAGGTTGGTTCTTCCCCCGTGAATGGATGAAATGCAGCAACAGAATGATTACCAGTGGCATCAGAATGTTGCCAGTGGTTGTGAGTTAACTTTACAAGTACTATCTGTGTTTCAAATCAGGTCCAAACCTTAAAAAAAATAAATAAAACCTACTCAATAATTTGTTTCAACAAAATGCTTAAAGCGTCCATCTCTTTGTCAGCACAGATTCCCCTTTCCATTGGGTGCACATATGCAAACTGTTTAAACCACCCTTTGTGTCAAGAATGTGGAATGGAAAGGAAAGTGTGAAGACTGTTTTCCCCATATGTTGAGAAAAAAATCTGCAGCAGGCAGTGAAGAATCTGGTAACGGGAAAAGTATGTGAAGCTATGTTACAAGGTAAAAGATGAGACTGTGGCTGTGAAAGCAAACTAAAACAAGAGAAGGAGATAAAACACCCCTTGCTAGATAAAGCAGTAGTACTATAATGCCATAGTTTTTTGAAGTGTGGTGGGAAGGGAATTTTAAGGGTTTGGGAGCTGGCCCAGCTGGCTTTGCTGATGCTGATAGTACACAAATTTCCCTCTCAAATAACCACAGAAAATGCAATCCAGCCTGAAGAGAACCCAGCCAGCGATAGGTTAGGAAGTGTGAATTAGGAAAGTGGGAGGTTGCATTACCCTGAGAAGGAACAAGATGTTTGCCACAGTGGGAAATACAGCTGTGGTGCTTTTGGCTGGGCCTTCCTTGGTGACCATTTTGTATCCAAAGAAGTGACCATGTACCCAGTATTCCATACGATTTTTACATAAACCAGGGTATAAAAACCAGGGAGGAGCTGCCTTTGCTCTCTTCCCTTCTGGCGAGGTTTGGAGGCCGCAGATCCCTGTGGCCGGTCCCGCTTCCGTGGAGGAGTGCGGCCTAGTGAGGCCTAGTGAGGCCTGGTAGGCCTTGGGAGGCGGTGGCAGCAGCGGTTGGAGCGATTGGGCTCTCTCAAGGAAAGTATTAAGGTTTTCTTTGGCTAGTCCTTTACTGAGTGGTTTTGGATTTGGGGGAGGGGGGAGAGAGCCCTCGCGGTGGGGTTTGGGGACTTGGCAGGGAGCCAGATCTAAACCACAACAGCCCAGGGAAGGAATCCCCACTTGGAGCTTTAGCACCGGAGAGTTGTAAATAAATACTTGGAGAATATACTTCATTTGACATTAATAATGTGCTGCCTAAAGTATGTTGGATGTGCTTTAAATATTACATGTGAATCCCAGGCCTCTCTTGTAATAATTTTAGAAAATATCCATAATCTTGTCATTTTTAACAGCAGAACAAGTTTTCTGGCCTTTTCATCTTTCTTGGTGTAGTAGGAGCTGAGAAATGTGGGCTACTCCACATAATAATTGCATTTGCTGTTGTTACTGCCTTTGCAGCTGTGCAAGTAGCAGTCTACTTGATTTCAGACAAGTAAAGTAAATTAAGAGAAGATGAACACCCAAGCAAAATAAAGCTGCTTTGGAGTCATTACAAGACATAAATATAGAGCAACCCTCAGGTCAAATCCAGGTCTGGCAGCAACAGTCTCAGCTCCAGCCTTTCCAAAATGTGCCTGAAAATATCAGGGTTAACTTCCTCTATCAGTCAAAATTTGGATTGATTGGAAAATAGTGTTAGCCTTTGGAAAACAGCATTAGCAGTACAACAGGATCACTGAATCATCAGTGCAAGGTTCTTGTCAACATGACTTCCACTCATTTATTTCATAATTCCAAAGCAGCATTACTGTGCATGCAGATGGAAACTACCCAGCTTTGTACAACATGTAGAAAGCAAAACGAATCTAATTCACTTTTCTGCTTCCAAATTTGCTCTACATTAAAGAATAAGTAGTAAAAGGAATGTATAGGCAGGAAAAACAATTAGGGGAAATTTTTTAGCAGGAAGAAATGTGTGCACTTACAGCTCGTGTCGCTGGGAGTTTGAAGTATGCTTGGGAGAAAACAATTTGTTCTTTAGATATTAAAAGATACTCAGCCTGTTGCTGTCAGCAATACAAGATGGGCAAGTGACACAATGCCTGCCTCAACTAAATGGATAGATAAAATATATATGGATTTCCTTTTTGTTCAATTTATCCCATACCTTTGATATTGCTGGGCAGTAAAGGTCATAATGATGGCTGAATCTTTCCTTTGATATTATTAAAGCTCTGTTTAATTAAATTAATCTGGAATCTATTAAAAGAACACAATGCTACTCTCTGACACCAGTAGCTTCCCTTTTAAACTAGGGGCTGGCAGAGATTTAATCTGATAAAGCGCCATGATAATTATCTTCTTACTTCCCGACTATTCAGTTTATATACATTTGTACTTACTTTTTTTTTCCTGTTTGATATGGACAACATGCTGCTTATTTGCTTAGCTCTCCATACTGATAAGTGGATCTACTCTAGTGCTGTGGCTGCAGAGCAGCATTTCCAGCATAAACTGTAATCATCCATTCCAGTAGTGGTGGGAGGGAGGAAACCTTGGACAGGGGATTAGGAGGGCGAATTCTCATGTTTGTCCTGCTGCAGTGTGTAACTACAGGCAGGTCACTTCACCTCCATGTCCTCCTTCCCTTTTTATTTGCTCTGACATGCTTTGAAGCAGGGATTGCCTCTTTCCTTGTGAGCCTGCGAAGCCCCTGGTGTGGTTTCCCCCTGATGCTGGCTCTGATCTTGTAAGAGGGGCCTGAGGGCACTGTGCTGATGCTTCTGCTGTGCTCCATGTCCACGTGGCAGACAGGAGGCTCAACAGGTGCAGCCAAAGGTTCAAACCACGACGGCTTCATTCAGCACCCCCAAGGTTAAATCTCACTGGTGACACAGGAAAATGGAGCCCTTTGCAACACAACAGGGACTCAGGAGCTGTGTGAAATGTACCTTCTGCTCTGCTTTGTAATCTCTAGAGGAGGGTGTGCTAATGGGGGTTTGCAGTCCCTTTTACTCCTTTCTGCTTTATCTGCTCGGAGAATAAACAAATATACTGCACACCCCACACCCCCCCCCAAAAGCAGAGATGATTCTGCAGGAAGCTGTTCAGTGTGGAAGTCATAAATCACACAAGAAATGAGTGTCACTTCCATGCTCTGTGTTATATGAGGGCTTCCTTAGATAACAAACATTCCTGAAGAGAAGTTAAAAATGGCTTCTTATGGCCGAGACTGCAAAAATGCAGCATTTTGCTGTGGAAGAGAGGGGGCTCTGGCAGAGCTCCCAAACTGAAATTGTCACCCAAGGCAGGAGAGTGAACATGAAAACGGGGGGAATGGTAATGCAGAGAAGAAGAAAACTGGAAAGAAAAAAGAAAACCACACAAAACTCGAGCTGTTAATCACATCCCTATGTTGATAAAATATTTATGAGATCTCATTCAATTAATTAGAATAAACTATGTAACACTGCAGGAAACAAATTGAAAATTTAATAAAGTAAGTTCACTTCCAATTTCTTTTGAAGAAAGAAGCTAATTATATTTAGTTCTGTAATTATAACTTTAATTAAAATATAATGCAAAATATTTCATAGTGAATACAGTTCTGTGTTAGAAAATGGAACCTTTTAGGCAACTTGCTTCTCAGACAAAAGTTCATAACAATTCCAAATGAACATTTTATTACACCTGTTTTAAAAATCTTTTCAAGGTAATTTTAATACAAATACATCATAGAAATGCTCATTAGTGTTAGATTTTATTTAAAACATAATGTCTTACCTTCCTACCTCTATCCAGAAATGTTTCTTACTGTGTTAGGGATGTGTGTTTTACTCACTATATTTAAAGCAGACACATTCCTTATTTATACTTGCCTATTGCAGCCAACAGAACCCAATTTTTATTTAGAGCATAATTTCAAAACACATTGTAAAGTATATTCACACAACAGCTGCCTTCACCTGAGCAACGAACAGAGAAAGAGCCTCAGGCAGAGAGATCCAGGCACACACAGGGAAATTTGGGTCTGGCAATATAGAATGAGAACACCGACAAAATGACCTTTCCGTGATGTTTTCAGTGATGATGATTTAATAGCAAGAGAGTCTTCAAGGCTTGTGTAAAATGAATTTGTCTTTAGGACTTAAAAAAATAATTTTACAAATGACTGCTAACACACAGTCCTGCTCTGCTCTGCATTGCTACAGCCTCCCCTCAAGTGCTGGGGGCAATTTTGGGCACCACAATGTGAAAAAGACATTAAACTACTAGAGAGTGTCCACAGGAGGGACATGAAGATGGTGAAGGGTCTGGAGGGGTGGTATGAGGAGTGGCTGAGGGCATTTGGTCTGTTCAGGTGGGAGAAGAGAAGAGTGAGGGGAAACCTCATTGCAGTTACAACTTCCTCACGAGGGGAAGAGGAGGGGCAGGCACTGATCTCTGCTCCGTGGTGACCAGTGACAGGCCCCGAGGGAATGGCCTGAAGTTGTGTCAGGAGAGGTTTAGGTTGGTTATTAGATAAAGGTTCTTCAGGCAGAGGGTGTTTGGGAACTGGAACAGGCTCCCCAGGGCGGTGGTCACAGCACCAAGCACTGACAGAGCTCAAGAAGTGTTTGGACAACACTCTCAGGCACATGGAAGGATTCTGGGGGCTGTCCCGTGCAGGGCTGGGAGATGGACTTTGATGATCCTTGTGGATCCCTTCCAACTCAGAATATTCTGTGAATTATAGATTTTCAGTGCTAACGAAAACTCCTTCTGTTCTTCTCAAGAGGATCAGATGTAATGAGAGTGAGTCAGTTAGAGCAGTGTTAATTGAACAAAATAGGAACTGAAAATAGAACAGTTTGAAGGAAATGCTGGATTGACATATGCTGTTTTCGTACATTTGTTGAACATTATTGAGCATTTCTAGTGCAGTAATCGGAGAGTAGGAAAATATCTGGGAGTGTTTATTTGATAGAGTTTACATTACACAGCCTGCAATATAGCCAGAGCAGCATTTGGTGATCTTTCTGATCATACAGTTGGGGTTTTTCCTCCTCTTTGCCAAGGAACTTATGATCAAAACTGACCACTGAGCAACCAGAGCTGGTGTTTCAAAGTCTGTCTAATGAAACAGAAGCACAGTGGCAATGGCACTCTGCTCCTCTCAGAGTGAATCAGAGACTGGGGCACTGCTCCTGAAGAAGCTGCAGAGATGACTCCTTTACTGAGGCCATGGCAGTGGATGCTTTAATCTCCCAGTCTGTACTGGTGAATCAGTTGGGGTGCTGGCCAGTCAGCCCCTACACCATAAAGCCCGTTGTCCTTCAGGCCCTTTTCATGTTGGAATTTCTTCATCTCAAGGAGAACAACCAAAGACTCAAAAGTGAGCTCACTTAATCCCTTTTTTGGCAGGACTGAGCTCTCCAGTGAGATTTCAATCACCCTGAAGAACTGAAAAGCTGAAGATGGTGGACTCATCCAGATACAAATCAATAGTGAAGCCAATGAAACTGAATCAGGACATTATTTGTGCAAATCAGTAGTATTTCTACTAAAGTTACCATAGCTGCTGCCATGTCAAATCTGAAGTAACCCTTCACTTTAAATAACATTGGAATATGATTACTTGCTACCACGTTTATACAGACACAATATTGCTTTGTGCCTTTGATCCACAAAAGAACTCATTGGACTGAACAGGCTGAGCCATCCTAAGGAATGGTAAATTTTTAAGGAAATTGTTTAAAACCCCCAATACTTTACCAACACACGGTTGGGTTGAAAAGAAGTAGGGTTTTGGGGTTTGTTGGTTTGTTTTGGGTTTGGGGGGTTTTTTGTGTTTCTTGTTTGTTTTTTTTCTTCCAGATAAGGAGTAAGACAAAATCTATTCCCTTGAAAGAAAAGTTTACTATTTAATGTTTTGTTCTTTCCAGAAGAGACCAACCCCAGTGGCCCCCATTGCTGACCAGACTGAACTGCAAGGACTGAGCATGATGAGCAAAGGGTCATATGAGCATTTACATCGAGTCAGTTAATATAGAATTACTTATTGCATCTTTGTCGTGGAAAGATCAAATTCTCTAATACAGACAAAAATTTATGCTGGTTTTTTAAGTGGATTTAGAGAATTAGGGACTCAGCTCCTATTAATTAAATTTTCAGAAAGAAGTGGTTTATATTCTTTTTTTCTGGTGGTACTGTAGTATAGTGTAGAAACCATCTGTGGGTGAAAATGATCTTCTGCTGGGTATTGTCGTAATGATTTGCAGAGGCCTTTCCAAGGTGTTTGCAACCAAAGTATCATATCTAATCTAAATATAATACAGTGTGAGATCTGCCAGGAATCTGCTACACAACTATTTTCTCCCCCCCCTTTTTTTTTTGCACCTCTCTCTGCTCTGATCTTCTGCCTGTCTGATTTATGTAACTTCTACACTCTGCTGCAGGAATTAACCTTTATGGGATGTCTGTACATTACACAGAATAAAGGGGTGTTAATCTCAGTGGGGGCCTTTGGACAATATCATCCTGCAAGGAAGAATTTAATCTGTAACATGTCTGACCCTGTTGTTTTCAGTGCTTCTCTGCATCCAGAGAAAAACTAATAACAACAGGAAACAGACTCAGTTGTCATAGAGGAGATGTGAATTCTTAAATATCTGCCTGCTCTCTTTCGTATTTTTAAGACTTTAAGGCTCATGGTTTTTTTTTTTCCCTGCCTGTGTTAAATGAAAACATCTTTACTTGATATTCATCATTCTACAACGGCCATTTTATCACCTAGACAACATGAATAAAAGTTATTATTCTTACTCATTAGTCACTCAGTCAGGGAAAAGAGAAAAATTGAGCTTTTTAGAACATTTTACTTTTCTGTCATTTTAGAGTAAATGACACTCCTAAATGATGGCCAGTCAAACCTACAGAATCTATTAGTAACTTGATAATAAGTGTGAAGGGATGCTGGGACCCAAAGGAGTCTTAAAGTGGCATTTATCAGGCATGTCACATCATTGCTACTGGTAATAAAAGCATTTTTGTTTTATGCTGCAGCGTCTATAGAGAATAATATTTTTTGTGCTATAGCCAAAAGTGATATTGCTACATTCATCACACTGTTTGATATGAAATAGCCTAAAAGCACTGGAAATTGGCTGTCATTATTTGTTTCTTCCTTTTTTTTTTCTTTTCCCTAATCAAGGAGCCTTCTACAGTGATGGGAAAAGTTTTCCTTGTCTTCAACACAGACACACAACAACTGTGACATTTCTCCATCAGAAATGTAACCCTTTGTTTGTAGCACCATCTTAAAGATTTAGTGTCCTTTCAAGAAGACCATTTATGATTAACTCATTTCATTTTCACTTTGTCTTTCCTTATGAAAATAAGATTCAGTGTGTTTGGTTTGCTGTTACAGTCTTTCCTGGCAGAACCTTTGTTGGCTGTAGTGCAAATTTGGTGTGTTTGGGGACTGTGAGATGATGACTTTGGATGTTGGCTACCAACTGCAAAAATCAGAAAGTAATCAGTTGCTTCTGAAAGTGACACAATTATTAAGTTTTCCTTTTTTATTCAATATTTTAAGGAAGATAATTTGAAGAAAGTCACAAAGGGAAATTATGAAGATCCCTGTGCTACAACACTATTATAGAACCTCCTGGTGAAGGGATAGTGTGCTCTGCTTATAATGCTGAAAATTGTTTTCCCTGCTGGCATAGCTACTGATGATATAAACTAAAGTCTTTTTAGGGGGATTCTTGAATTACACAAATTTTTTTTCAGTCCAGAAAGACACAGTGAGACCAAGTTAAATGTTTCAGTGTAGCCTTGGCTGGTGGCACCGTGGGAAACTGTTGCTGAGCCATGAACTCAGTCCATGACTGTGATAGACTCTGTTCTTCCTAAAAAGTAAAACATACTGGTAGCAGTAATTAAATGTTAAAAGTGGGAAAAACAAACAAACAAACAAACCACAGAGAAACCAAGAAGAGTCTTTTGTCTTTTCAGCTGCTTTCCTTGGTAAGAAAAAGATCCACCCGTTACTTTGGATTGATGGGTCAACCAGTCACGCACAACCTTGTGCTCTGTATCCCCTTTACAGCTCCTGCAAATTTTCCTGGGAAAGCTTGTGCAATTTCCTATGGAAATGTAAGGCTGGGATAGACAAATGCATCGCAGGAGCTCGTTTAATAGCAGAGAGGAAGCATCACATTTATCATATTGAATTCTTTCCCTCAGATATTCATCATTTGCATGTAAAGGTGCCATCTGATTTTCTCCCTCATAAACCTGGTGTGATGTTTTCCTGTTTTCCTGTTCTTGTTATTTTGGTTTGGATTTAAATCTGTCACTTTTTAAACCTTATGCTTTCCAAGCCCCACTGCACTCTAGAAGTAGAAAAAAAAATGGGATTTTGAAGGACTGGAAAAGTTGAGATACTCTTTGTTGAGTGTGCTTGTGCAGCAGAGTAGATTTTATAATTACTGAGTCTGTTCTGGTGCTGGAGTTGCTCTTTGAAGCTGAGTTCTGCCCTGACCATTTTTTCAGACTATAGGATTTGTCATATTGACTGGCTCTGCTAAGATCTGGCATGTCTTATTAACACTCTTCAGCAAAGCAACCCCCTCTTTGTCTGAAACATATAGTCAGGCAAGTCTGTTTGAACAGCAAGAGCAACCTTTGTACTTCTTAGGGGCACGATGGTGCCAATATTGTGAATAGCTCTCTGCAC
The DNA here is from genome assembly GCA_035041135.1 of Platyrinchus mystaceus. NCBI lineage: Eukaryota > Metazoa > Chordata > Aves > Passeriformes > Tyrannidae > Platyrinchus > Platyrinchus mystaceus. Next base: position 5,430,813 of record JAWWLV010000024.1, on the reverse strand, counting down.
TTCCCTCACATTAATCTTATTCTGTCTTTATAATGTGCTGACTTATCAGCTGACTCCATGGGACATTCAGTCCAGTAAGAGGATGATGCTATGACAACTTAGTTCAGGTTTTCAGAAGTTCATGCAGCCAGACAATAAAAAAAGGCATAACATGCAGAAGTGTGGAAAAGCACCACAAATGCAGAAATGCTATACCATTAAAATAGATCCACATTTAAAATGGATGAGCAACTTAGGCCTGCCTTTTCCTTGCTTCTGATGTAATTATTACTGGTTTTTACACAGCAATTAAGAACTTGCAGATGAAGCAAACTGTCACTTTGAGGTCAAATATAACACTCCTAGAGTATGTTGCTAAGGAATGGCCCAAAACAAGTAAACTAATTTGTAAATAACACTAATTTATTGAACTCAAGAACTCTCTGTATGAAGCTGTTCAGCCTTTCTCAGGATACCACATGCCTCAAACTACTGGCTGAAATACCCATCTGTTGCAACAACCTGCAGGGCACACTGAGAAATCCCAGAATAGTTTGGGCTGGAAGGGACCTTTAGAGGCCATCTAGTCCAACCCTCTGCAATAAGCAGGGACATCTTCAACTAGGTCATGTTTCTCAGAGCCCCATCCAACCTGACTTTAAATGTCCAGGGTTGGAGTGTCCATCACCTTTCTGGGCAACCTGTGCCAGTGTTTCACCACCCTCATCATAAAAGTTTGTCTCCTTCTCTCTAGTCTGAATCTCCCCTTTTTCAGTCTAAAACCATGACCCCTTGTCCTATTGCTACAAACCCTATTAAAAGGTCTGTTCCAATATCTCATAGAAGCCCCCTTTAAGCACTGAAAGGCTGCAATAAGGTCTCCCAGGAGTGTTCTCCAGGCTAAACAGCCACAACTCTCTCAGCCTTTCCTCATAGGAAATGTGTTCCAACTCTCTGCTCATTTTATGAATGCCTTCATGAATAAACACCCGTATCACCCTACACAGACTTAATTTCATCTATTTTCCTTTCCCCCAGCAGCATTTCTTTCTGAAGCTGTTTCTGGCAGAGATTGGTTTGTGTGGCCTTAGGGTGACACTTTTGGGTGCTGTTTTCTGCCAGTGGCTGTTTTCCTGAGCATTCCCTATCCCTTACTCTGGTTGTATTTGCTGATTTATTTCTGTAAAGATAATGCATACACTAGCAGACAGTTCTGTAGTAATCATGTCTCAGCAGTTGTCTTTGGTCACCAGTAATGAGAAGAAAGGGATGAGCTCGGGAAAATGCTCTAATTAGTTCCTGGAGATCAGAACACTTCTCAGCTGAAATAAGCCATGTGTCTTCACAGAGCTAATGTCACTGCACTGAAATGTGGGGATTTTTGGAGGAAGAAAATTGCAGTATGTTTTAATGGACAAACCAAAATAATTTTATTATGCAAAACAAACAAACTGCGATACACCAAGGAGAGGAAGTTCAGGGTTTGTATCTGAAAATCTCAAAATCAAATATGCTTGTATTTATGTATTTATGTTATGTATTTATAGCTTATATTTAGTTTGCTATGCTCTGTGCTCTATGGCTGTTTTTCAGGCTGAGCTTCTTAAGCTCTTTGCAAAAATTCTGCTTTTGTTTATTTAGTCCTCAGTGTCTTTATTGCTGGTTTCAAACAGCACTCCCTCTCTTACTGGGCTGAACCAAGCAAATTGTCCCACTTTTCCTTTTATTAGTATTTGCCCACAAAGCTTGAGGTATTTGCAAAGAATCCATGAATTTATTGTACAAGAATATTCTGCTTCTGTTGCAAGCAGTGACAATTTTTCTAAGTGAGAACAGTGAAATTTCACCAGGAGCAAGCCACAGATGTCTTTCACTGAGACAGCTTGCCATTTGTTCAAGGAAACAGTTTGCAGCTCCTAAAATTCACTTCTGTCAGGAGCAGCTGCCTCAGTCCCCTCTGTGTGCTGTGGTGAGGAAGGCAGGTGTGTGTAGTGCTGCCATCCACTGCATACCCACATCCAGCACGTGCTTGCATTCACTTTAACTTACCCACCTATACCCTCTTTAGACAGAAGGAAAGCAGAACACTGATGTTTTCCTGCCCAGATATTTCTTGGCATACTTTTTACCACTTTGCTCAGGGTGCTTCCCCTGCCTCTTACCCTAAGAATGAGTTGTGAGTCCAACAAGGACAATCTAAGCCAACACATTGTCTCTGACACTTGTCAAAAACTGCTGTCTGGAAAGGAGTAGAAAAAGGGACATATATGTGACTCTCCTCTCTAAAATCTTCCCAGACTCCTGCACTTCTCAGTATGAGTGTTAAGTTTTTAGGAAATCTCAATGAATTTTGATTCCATGAACTTACCTGTCTTTCCTCAACCCACTCTACACTGGCACTGATGTGATTTTTCCCAGTCACTTGAGTAGGAGCGAAAGTCAGCCAGGAAGTGTCTAAAGGTCGTCAAGCCTATCTTGTTTTATATCTCTGTCTGCTGAGCAGGTGCTTCCTCTTCAGTGAACCAATGGTATCCCTCTATCTGGTCTTTCCCTACTCATATGACATTCCTAAGGTATTTCACAGTTTGGATTCCATGGGGAATGGAGGCAGAAGAAAAGTTCAGGAACTCACCAACAGGTTTAGTAGAATTTAATAACAAACTCAGAAATGAAATCGGATCTATTCTGCATGTCAGAATTGTAATTATTGTCCTTTTGTGATCAGTGGGAAATATTTTTTCTGATATTTGGCTGAATGTTTTGCTGTTTCCATTTAGTCTGGTTGTCTGTCCTTAAGAATGGCTTATAAAGTTTAGACATAGCAATCTTATTTCATCCAGGCAAGTGGAAACTCTCTGGATTTGGAAAAATATCTGAATTCTTAAATTCTTCATTCTTGTGAAACTTTACATAAGAACTGATACTCTAAACAGTTCAGCTAAAGTACAGTCAAAATTGGAAGAAGGCTTGAATGAGTATCTCTAAAGTTCTTAGTTTTTACTGGATGTTTGTTAACAAGACAAAGTTTCCTAACCAAAGGAAAATGAAGGATATCACAGCTCATCAATTTATACTGATAGCATAACACTGTATTTATTATCCGCCCTTACAGAGTTCATTCATTAATTTGGTAAAGAACAGAGCCAGATCCACCGTGTTCTGTTAAAGCTGTGAGTGCTAAAATGTCACTCATCCATAAAAAGAAAAACCACTGAATGTTTTTGCATGTTCACCAGTTTGCTGCAGTCTTATATTACTTGTGAAATGTATGTGATGGCATTTCTGGGACAATCCTGCATGCAAGAAACTCAGCATTTCCATCTTCTCGAAGAAGCACATCCACTGGTGACATTAACAGGGATGCATAAACCAGCAATGATAAATTAGACATTACATTTCCCAGCCTAACTCTGAGTGATTATGTTTTGAGAGACACCTCGATTTCTTCAGTTGTTTCTATAGCATCTTTATGTTTGTGTATACAGTCTGTGTGTGTGTGTAGCTCCAAATCAAAGCTGATGAAGGTGGGAGGAATATAGAAAGATGGAAGAGTAATGCTTACAGGAAAAGAGCTGTAAAAAAGGAGATTTTTACTTATCTGGACAGGTGGATTGCTGTGGAAGGCAATATTTGATGGAAGACCCATGCAAATGTCAGGCAAGAAAGCAATACATTCTGACAGCTATCAGAGATCTAGCAGAAAGATGCCTCTGAAAAGTAAAGTGAAGATCTACAGCAGCAAACATCTTCAGTGTTTCCTGTGGAGTGGAGATGTGGCAGGTAAGACAGAGTAGAAATTGGATGATTTGGTGCAACATGTCTAAAATCTGTCTGGACCTGCAAAGCAGGGAGGGAAATTGTTAAGCAGATTTTTTTTGCAGATCTACCAACCGTATATTTGAGCCAGACATTGTACAGGGGAAAAAAAAAAAAAGGATACAATTTCTAGTGAATTTATTGCTTTTCTATATTACTCAAAGCTTGAATAAGCAAGTTGTCAACTGTAGCTCACAGGGACAGTGAAGAAAAATGGAAGACAAGGATATGACAGGTTGGGGTGTTGGAACTGAATACAGAAAGGGAGAACATCTGTGAGCTGAATTTGAACAGAGTCCAGGCAACTGAGATGCAAACATGTCACCTCCCAGTCTCTACATGTCACCTCCCAATCTCTCTGCACAAAGGAACTTACATGGTCAAAAATCATCTGGTCACACAGAAAAGTGCTCTATTACTGCAGAATGGTTTGAAGAGGTACAGTGATATGACCTTTCTACTTGGAAAGACTGATACAGATATAGCAGCTCAAATAACCACTGTTCTTACTGCTGCAGTCATTCTTGTATCAAAAATAAATCAAGATTTGTGCTTATCTTTCTGGATAACAGTTTATATTCTAGTGGGAAGGCGTCTGTAAATTGCTCATGCTTCAAAAACCTTACCCCCTTGTTTAGCCCAATCCCCTGTGTAAGCAACAGATGATATAATGCAGTCCCTGCAGCTTACAAAGGATCAGAGCCTGCTTTCCTAATTGTAGGAAGAGGGCAGTGTTTCTTTCGGTTCTAAGCTTGCCTTTTCAAGGAGGAAGGGGCAGTATGAGTGAAATGTCTAAGGTGTTATTTTGGAGGAGGATTTTTATCCCACGTAGAGATACTTCAGATGGGATAAAGCATGAATTCTCAGTCTTGCTCACATAGGGAGATTATCAGAAACACAGATTTAAGGGAGGATGTATGTATCTATCTTAGGTGTGTTTCCTGGCACTTAATTTTTATATCTACATAGATTTCTGTATGCTTTATGAGTAACTGTTTGCATCTACCCATCTGATTAACCCTTGGAAAACTCTTACATACAAGTGGAGGCAAGAAGATAATTATTTAGAGCAGCACTTTGCATCAATTCTCTTCAGCTTAACCATGAATGGGTTTGTGTAGATACTAAGACATAGGTTAGACTATATTACTAGATTATATGAGATTTAAGTTACTCAGGGATATAGTCTCAAAGCATATGAGTATTTGAAAAAGTGATTCTAAGTTTAGTGCTGTGTTGCTTCTCAGTTTCCATCACTAGTCACCCAGGCTATTTGGTAATATGAATCTCAAAGCCTGAATATTCAGGTTTTTTCCTTTTACTCTTGAAATTGTCCTTTGAAAACCAGTGTTAAGCAGAGGTTGCTGGGTAGGGTTTTTTTGTCAGATGAGCTACCATGTTATTTATACCACTTTATCCCCCCTGTCCATCTAAATCATCCCCAACTTAAAGATCACTGTTACATAGTGTATTTCTATAACATAAATAGGAATGATTGCTATCTGGCCGAGTGGAACTCAAATAAAATCCCACAGTTTGTGATAATAACTTCACAGTGTGTCCTGAGGGCTGGTGAGCCACTGCAGCTCTATTGATTTCAAGATATTGCATACAAGTTCTTAAAATGCGTTATTAAAGAGGATTTTCTCCTATTATTTGCTGTAAGTAGAATGTGAAACACCCCCAAAAATGCCACAGTAGAAGGACAGCTGAGGAGTCAGGTGAACATAACAAGAGCCATTATGATACTGGTGGTGCTCACCTTATTCAAACAGAGCCAGGTTTGTGTGAAGCACAGCCACAGCAGCTCCCAGCTGGACCTCTCGGTTGTGTTGCACACCAAGTTCATACTCCTTTGACTCTTTCTTGAGATTTTTTTAATCCTGCAATTTAAGGGAAATGAATTTCAGCCACTGGCTTCTGCACTGCTTTCTAATAGCTGTAAAATTGCCCAGGTTCTTTGGAAATTACCCAAGAAGCATGAACTACACCAGACCTTTGGAAAATATTGTTATAAGTTCCAGATGCTCTTAGGAGTGTTTCCAACAGCCTTCAGTGATAAAGCCTGGAAGCTCTCCAAAACTGGTAAATACATCTAATTCCCTCCAGGTCCAATAGCTGCTACAACCTCCCTCTGAGCCTTCAACCATAAGCACATTGTACTTTTGTTGGGTAACTCAGACTCTCCTTTAGCAGATGATCAGAATGTAATCACGTTAGCAGTGAATTTTACATTAAAGCAATCCCAAAAATACTACCAATCACTTTAAGTTTATGAACCACATCTCTCAGAAATGAACCTGAGTAACAGGAATTGTGTGAGAGTCAGATAATCCTCCCAGCTGCAGAGAGCTGTTCTAGCAATTGTTTTAAGCTGTTATTGTGAGATGAAAGCACTGCTTTAGCTGTCCAGCAGTAATAAATGGGGCTTTTTCTTACACAGCATTTCTTTTTCTGGCCATCACTTGATCAACTGTGTATTTTAATCTGATGCTGTAATGGTTTACCTCAGTTTTTCTATTACTGCTTTTCAGCCCAGAGGCATTTTATTTCATTTACTTATATTCCCTATTACTTCCCTATTATGCATCTCCCATTATGATGATCACTATTGTTTTGAATGGTTCTTGATCTGAAAGATAACAGCAATTATTTTATCCACATGAATTTCAGCCTTGATGGGGTGCAGAGCAGGATTGCTGTTCTGTACAACAGGAAGTTTTAGCTGTTAAATCCTTTCCTTTGACTTGTGCCACAGAGCATTGAAGCCTAATAGTGTAAAATATTTGGCTATGAGCCCATGACTGACTGGGTTGTAAGAACTAACCAGGTCCACCTGCCCAGTCAAAGCATAGCTGGGGGCAGTAATATCAACTCTGACAGATAAATCCAATTGGACTATGTGTTGGGAAAACCAAAAGCAAATACCTATTCAGCTTCTGAGCTCAGCAGAGCTGTAGCTGCCAGTCTGAGTCTTTTTTCACTGGATGGGACAACCTGTGCAGATGCAGGTTTGTGTATGTACAAGTCCAAAACAGTAGAGACTTCAACAATCATCTGGGGGGTTACATTTGGATTGCAACTGCACCTAGACCTTCCATCTCTCTGCCTGATCCTGGCTGGCATGTTTTCTTTCTATTTGCAGAGATACCAGAACATTTTATGAAAGATTCCTAAAACTACTCATTTTCTAAGTCAGTGCATCAAGTGAACCAACCCCAGCTTATCTAACAGACCAAAAAGAAATCTACTGAGTGTGCTGATTCCTCACAAACCACCCAGTTATCCCCACCATGGTGACATCTGCCATCCCTGGGGACAGCTGGGGGCTGTGGCCTCTTGACCTTGAACACAACCCCTCCTGTTGTGTGGGGCACAGTCCCATGGTTTACACTGACAGTTTAGGAGCCTGAGCATCCAAACTCCCAAATTTACAATCCACAAGGGATCTTTTCATGTCAGGGGTTGTGATCAGTTTTCTTTCAAAGGATTTTATCTCCCTGGTTCTGTATGAGATTCTGGAGAGGTTTTCTTGATCCAAGTCCTTTTCTGGCAGAAACTTCAGGACAATAGGATGACCTGGCTCTAGTCCCATACAGGTGCATTTTCAATCTCCCCTTATAGGAGAACTCTAAAAATCACTAAATGTTAGAAAAGAACAAAAAGACAAATCTTTTATCCTAACTTTTTAGGAATTTTTACTTTCACCTGCTTCCAATAACTCATTGGTGCATGGATTATGAGGCTTTGAAGCTGTGTACTCTGCTTGAGATTTAGGTTTTAAATATGGATAGGTTTCAAAATGGAGTGTTAGACTGTACCAACAATGTTTTTTATCACACAAACTCTAAACTTTGTGTGTAAAACTATATTTTCTTGCAATTTTTCTTCAGTGTTTGTGGTGACTGTAATGTCACCATCTGTTCAAGAAGAAACAGCTCAGATGTGTCAGTGAGATTAAAGCCCTGTAATGTTCAAAAATTTCATATTATGATAAATATATTTGTTTTCATTTAATATATGTCTATACTTGTTATTGCTTGTAGTCAAAATGTCCAGCTATAAGAGTCATATGTGAGAAACTCAAGACTAACTGGATAATTGGGCTGAAATCTTCCAGGGAAGTTGAAAACAGGGGTTTTTTTGGACTTTGGTTTCCAATGTTTCTGAAATTAGGTCTAAAAGTTACCTGCTTATTTTGGGCCTCATTAATAAAAACCTTCAATTCAGAACAGGCACTGCCTTGGCTGATCAAGTTGTGTTCAGTCTACTCCTGCATTTCAGCAGCAGCAATCATGAACCTTGATGCCTTAGTAATAAGTGTGATGCTTCTATTTTATCCTTACATGAGACAGTCTATCAGAGACAGGATTACACCAGGTTTAAGGTCTTACACCTTGGCACACACAGTTTTCAAGTCCAAGTTTTGTTACTGAACAATTAATTGTGCATACTTGTTTTATCTAGTGACTTTTGGGTCAGTGACCCCTTTGAAAAATTAATCATATGTTTTTTTTCCTGCAATAACTGTTTCTATTCTTAAAATATTTATAATGGAAATTATTTAAAGAGGTCCCTTTATGGAAAGGGATATTTGCTAAACTGCATGGGAAGCAGTGATTATGAGATCTATTTGTAAGTTGCTTGTTTCAGTAAAAGAATCCAACAAGATTTATGTCCCCCTTGGAAAGTAAACTGGAACTTACAAGGGGAACCAAATCTGACCATATTTTGGCAGGATATTCTGGCATTCGGATCCATTAATCTGCATAATCTTATAGTTTCTAAACTCTTCTACTCATTCAGTGTCCAAACCACGTATGAGATTCCTTCTGCCATGAAGAGTCCTCTTCTTTGACAGTGAGAATTAGAATCATAAAATCATAGATCAGCTTGGGTTGGAAGGGATCTTAAAGAACATCTTGTTCCACCCCCTACCACGGGCAGGGACACCTTCCACTAGACCAGGTTACTCCAAGCCCTGTCCAACCTGGCTTTGAAGATTTCCAGGAATGGGGCAGCCACAGCTTCTCTGGGCAACCTGTGCCAGGGCCTCACCAACCTCACAGGAAAGAATTCATAATATCTAATTTAAACCTACCGTCCTTCAGTTTAAAGCCATTTCCCCTTGTCCTGTCACTCCTTGCTTTTGTCAAAAGTACCTCTCCATCTTCCTCTTGGGGCTCCTTTAGGCACTGGAAGGTTGGTGTAAGGTCTCCTCAGAACCTTCTCTTCAACCCCAACCCTCTCAGCTGAATGTCTTCCCTTGCCAAGGCTCCAGAATTTGTCACAAAGGTAAATATCAAATGACAGAAAAGAATGAAACTCTGGTAATGGTGATACATCAACAAAGAGCACTGACAGCTCTGTGCATCTAGTGAGGTTCTCAAGGACCTCTATCTTCAAAGCTCTGTTAGGATCTTTTCTATTCTGCCCCAAATAGAGTTTCAACCTGCACCCTGTGATTTTAAATACATTCTCCTGCCATCACAGAGTTAGTGAAGCCACTGCAAGTTCAGAAGCAATTGTAGACATCAGAATGGGGCGTGAAGGTCTGAGTGAGGAACTGTTCAGCCTTGCAGATATTTTTAGATGGCTGAACATCTCACTTAGGATGACTTTTAGAAATACTTTTAAGGAGATTTACATAATAGTTCCCCTCCATGTGCAGAAGGAATATATCTCAAGAGTAATGTTGCAGAGTTTATAAACAATGCCTGTACTGATGACTGATGCCTGACTATTGATGACAGTCAGTCAGAGGGTTAGTGTTCAGATTGTTCCAAGACTCTTCCCCAGAAGTGTTTTCTTACCTTGTCTTTTGAGTCTGGCCATTATTTGGTAGAAGACCCTCCATAGGAAAAGCTGTTCTCCTAAATACTGGCATAACAAAATAGAAATGGAAAAGATACAAGAACAGAAATAGGCTGTCATATCTAATGGAGATAAGCAGAATATTTACCAGTAAGCACCTCACTAGAGCTATCACATATTGTCATTCTCCTTCAATAAACAGTTGGAATTTAAGGCTTAAATTCAAGAACAGTTTAACAAAAGCACTGGATAATATGAAGATTTGACTAAATTAGCCAGGTAATAAATCTGCTTAATTTCATTCTAACATAAACCAGACATCAACTTCATCAATGCAAGGAAATGCAGTAATTTTCCCTCAGGCAACCAGGCCAGTTTGTGGGAGTGCTGTGTGGGTAAGGAATGGATGTACCTTGATAGCAAGTACATGGTGTTGAAATAGTTCCCTTAGTTGTTTGTACAGCAGATTCAGCAGCTATTCTGTGTAAGAAACCTGACATGTACTTCAGGATCAGACATTATTAGAAGAAACAGTTACGTTTTAGAACACTCTGTCCCACTTTGGAGAAGAATTGGTGCAACAGAAATGATCATTTTTTTTCTAGCTGGACCATAGGGTTGGCACATTCCTGGTGAAAGGCAACGGGTGGGATTCAAACAGCTTGTGCGGTTTGGAGGTCAGGAATGCTCCTGAGATACTGCAGATTTTGTCAGTTCAGCAACTCCTCTATTAAAACAAATAAACAAAGGAAAAACCCCACAGTTGCAATGTTAATAAAGTGCAAATTTGTATGAGTTGTGGTATGTAAAGTTCAAGCTGAAATGTAAAGCATGCTTCAGCAGTTTACATTAAATGCAGTACTTCAAATCTGGATACTTTAGTATAGCTACAAAATGAAAGTAGGAGATGATAATCTTCAAAATCCCCAAGGCTGCTTTTTTCTTGAGCAATTTCAACCAAGACTTTAATCAGGACAAAAAAACGGGTGAAAAAGCCTTTAGGCATATATAAAACAAACCAAAAATCATAGTGACAGATCTCATGCAATGGACAGGATCGGTTGATACACACAACCCTGTCAAAATCCTTTTTTACACTGAATTAAGTCTCTGGGCATGTGAGCTCAAGCATGTGAAGAAGCAAGCAAATGTTTCCAGAGAAGTTTGTTCATAACCTGTTGAGTTTGTTCTTTTTGTTGGCTTTAGCATAAGATGCCTAAAGCTGTCTCAGGTACAAAGTAACAGGTGCTTAAAAACTATAGAGTAGTCATGGAGAAGGCAAGATCTGAGGTCAGATCTCTACATTTTAAAATAGTTTTGTCTCCTGTCGTGCTGTCAGGCACATCCCTGTTAGTGGTTGGTACCTAAAACCAGAAGGACTGCATAAAGAGTATAATGGTGTAAACCAATTGTTCCCTGATGCATAAAGGGGGGAAAATAATGTTTGACCCCTGTGAGCTGACTGGCGTATGTCTGGAAGTGTGAGATTTAATTAAACAGATGGTAGCATACATTACTGCTTTAGAAATGTGATTAATCATTATAAATGTTCTAGGTCCTTTAAAAGAATGACTAGAGCATCTGGCTATGCACACTGCAACAGTGTACACCCACCTGACAGGAATCCATCTCCATAACATAGATGATGCTTGTGTTTATGTTAATTATTCTGAATCTTTATGCTTCAGTTGAACGGACAAGTTCTGGCACATTCTTCTAAACAAGGCAGACTCATTCTGAAGTTAGACTGCATTTAGATTCTTTCTGCTGGTAAATTTTAGCATCAACAAAAAATATGTAGCAAAAAAAAAATCCAACTCTAACCCACCAGTTTTCAAGAAGCCTGGAGATGAAATTTGATGTAGAGTTTTAGACTAGGAAAAGGCAAACTGCCTTTGGCTGTTGTGGGGATGGTTTTCCTCACTGAATCATTAGGTCAGTCAGGAGCCACAACATGCAAATCCCAGGCAAGTGCATTAACATTATTCCTGACGTATTCTAGGTGACAGTGATCACCAGCTCTTTTCAAAGCAGCTCTCCTGTTACACATACTGGTGATCCAAATTTATCAGCAGTCAATGAACAGAAGAACTGGCTGCCTGAAGTTCTCTGCCTTTCACGTATGTCATCCTAACACTCCTTACCACAGACCAGGTGTCTGAGGAGTATTCCTTATGCAGGAGCTTGACGAGTGCCCAACAACTTGCCTGTTCTTCTGAGGAGGAAGCATCAGCTAGGAGGAGCTTGCCAGTGCTGGTCAGCTCCTTCTGGTGGGTACCTCTGGTTATCAGCTTGGTGATTTATTTGCTTCAAATAGATATTATATTTTTTAGTCTTCTATATTTATCCACGTTCTGTCATTTAGTTCCATCTGCTGTACATGGGAAATGGAGTCTTTATTTTAGAATCCAAACTGCCATCAGCTCGAGGCTTTCAGAGACTGACGGTGCTCTAGGGCTGGACAGGACCCTTGTTTTCAGTCTGTTCTCTGGAGTGCATTTTATGATTCTATGAATTTATGCCCTTTAACTTAATTCATTTGTGTTCTCTAATTGCACATTGCTGGCTGATATCCAAGTTATACAACAATCATGCAGGAGGTGTTTGGTGCCTTGCAGGATGGGGAGGTGTCCGTGCAACTCTCCGAAATTCTTCTTCTTGGGAACACTTAAACCATGCCCAGAGAAATAAGAGATGAGCCAAGCCTGAGACTGAATGGCAGCCATCAGGACAGAGCCAGTGTTGATAAACAAGTAGTGTAGACTGATAACCCACCTGTATAGGTGTCTATACATGTTTTCATTTGCCAAAGTCACATTAAGAGCCAGAGCCACTCAAAGCAGCCAGTTTGCTCTGTTTCTCTTGCTCAGCAGATCAATGGATTAATACTCTCTATCATTTTCATATGACTCTGAAAGGCTTACAGAAATAAACTTGCTGTAGAGGATCACCTTCCAGTTTCTGTGCATTTATAAATGCCATCTGTTCATATCTGAGAGCTGGGTGTTATGGTAACCTGAGTTTTTAAACTTGAGCTAATTGCAGAGTACATGCCCATACTCAGGGAGCACATATGCATGTGGGTGAATAATTCTGGCACAATGGTGGGGACAGGGAAAATCCAGAATGTGGGAAGCCTTTGAATGATCTCTCTTGCCACAGTGGTCTGGTTGGAAGCAAGGAGGTCGTCTCCTCCACAAGCCCAGGAAGCAAGGAAGGATACCTGTAGTACTGCCACATGCCCAGAGGCCAGGTAAAAATGACTCTGCTTTTTTTAACCATGTAAATTGAACTTTGGGGAGAAGATGAGGGCAGGGTGAAGCCTGTATGTCAAAATTTTATTTTTCATATAAACTTTGAGATACCTTGTGTGCGATTGAATGTGAAAGTGCCACCAGTTCATTCCACCTGTACAAAGAAAAGCTCTTGATTACTGTGGCTATGGAGTGAATTTGAATCACCCTGCACAAAACTCTGTGTGCATTTACCGAACTTGTAAGGTTATTCTTCATAGAAAGTAATCTGGCACATGTACATGGAATTTTCCCAAATTACTTGTGCTTTTAAAAGTGGCTTTCAGCATGTGGCCATGTAGATCTAATAGAAGTTAATAAAACAATTTCCAAAAGTTGGACAGGTACACGGCCTCATTCCCCAAAAGTGGGCTCTGGTATTAGCTGTATCCTGATGCTGTTTTCCTGCTTTGTATGTCCACTAATTGTGGATCAATTATTCAATTCTTTAGGAACTCAGGTGGTGCCTGGGCTACTGAGTTGTGAAATTAAAGCAATGCCACAGTGAACAGGAAAGAACATGCATTTACTTCAGAACCATCCTCCTTCTATACTCATATTCCAGGGACAAAAGCATTTTTCTTCAATCAATAGTTATGCCAATTCCCGTGATTGTCCTTTTCCCCACACTGTTTCCAACTCTTCTAGCATATCATTTATCAAGACCTCCTTTCTGAGTAACAATCTTTCCACATTTTTTAACGGCACAATCAAAATCTGAAAGCCCAATGTTTGTTATCCCCACAGGCACAGTTCACTCTGCTCCGTGTTTCCTAAACAAAGCACAGCACAATTATCAAAAGAACAACTTCTTTACAAAGTGAATCTTGTACTGCAGTCAAATTTAGCCATTGAGGATCAGCTCGACAAATAAAGTATTAATTTTCTATTTGACATGCTGGAAAAAGTGTCAGTCCAAACCAAGAGCAGTGGCTTCTCAGCTGCTGGGACCAGGAGGAGCAGCACCCTCCAACACATGGCTCATTTTGCAGTCACTCTCTTGCTTATGATCTCACTCCAATTTCTCTAATATGAGGCTGGTGAAGTCAGTTCCTCTCTACCTTTGGGGAGTGAAATTTCTGGTGACAAGTCTTTTGTTAGTAAGAATTGTTTGCTTTTGAAAAATGCTCTCTAGTGTAAGAACCTGAATAAATTTGAAAGCAAATATTTACACAAAATCAAACTATGCTAACAAATGAAGATAATGGCCTGGTTTTCATTGTTCAGTCATCTACATCAATCAAGTTAATCAATTAAGCAAATTACAGGAAAAAATCTAACACTTTATAGCTATTTTGCATAGGGGGAAGAAAGGGAAATTAAGCTGATATTGTTTTCAAATATCTGTCCTTCTGCTAAAGTGCCAGGTCTTTACAGAGTGCTGTATTCAATGCACAGCCTCCCTGCTAATAACTGCTGTGTTGTAAGTTATGTTTAATAATGCAGCATGAAGTCATGTCTGTGTACACAGGGAGGAACGTCTGTGCTGCTGAGAAACAACCTGCTGGTGTCAGAATTCTTTAAAACCTCAGGACAAGGGGTGTAAACCAGTTTGTGCCAAG
>JAWWLV010000024.1:5405901-5416249 GCA_035041135.1 Platyrinchus mystaceus | reverse complement strand
GCTGCTGAGAAACAACCTGCTGGTGTCAGAATTCTTTAAAACCTCAGGACAAGGGGTGTAAACCAGTTTGTGCCAAGCTTTCCTCCAGTTCTATTACAAAATGCTGCTTCTGTGGGACACAACAAAGGGTTGTTCACACCATCCACCTGAGGCTGCCTTGGGCATCTCAGCAAAAGGCTACTCGGAGCACCCAAATTTGGGACTGAATCGTCCTCTATGGTTAGTGAAAAAAAAATAAGGGCTTCTAGTTTATTCCTGACACCAAAGTTAGACATCAGATGTTGTGCAGATTAAAAAAACTCTTTACTCTCTAAATCTACCAGTTGCAACCATTTAATATTTGGCTCTTTCCAAATCTTTCGGCTTCTCTTAGTTCTCAGTCTCAGAAGTGTAATTTAAATTTGTGATCTGGAAGGCCAGGCTTTAAAAAAAAAAGTTGATTTTCTTATTTTTTTCCTGCCATGTTACTTGGAATTCCAACTTGAGCAAAGCAGAGCTATGGCCTGGAAAATATGTTTGTGATTCAATCTTGTGTAGGAATAAAATGATTTCTGGACTTCTTGGGTTTGGTTTGGTTTGGTTTCCAGAGAGATGATCATGACCTTCTGTGATGGGAAAGATTGTCTTCTCTCATGTGGTCTGTGAATGTGTGAAGTATATAAAATGAAAGCTCAAAGTGTTTCTTTTTTACCTTTTTCTTTTAGGTTTTAACATTTTAAGTGGCAAAACAACTCACTTCAGGGTAGTCACATGGCAATGTTTTTTGGACTGTGTAAGTAGCCTGCAATATTGTGCTGTTTTGGCTGGGCATGTATATATGATACTTTCAGAAGTTCTTCCTGTATGGGAAGCAACAGTGTGCCCTAGGAATTCAGAGCCACTTTTTGATTGCATGATTGACATAGAGCTGCAATACAGAGATATTTTTTTTTAATTGAAATCTTTAACCTGTGAAAAAAACCTGGGCTGAAAGTTAGTTTATTATATTATAATAAACTAATAATTATATAATATTAGTTATTATATTTAGAAATGAAAGGGTAAAGCTTCCCTTCATTTATTTTGAAAGCTTCAGCCTACACATATTTGCTGGTTTCTTCCAAAAAATACTACTCAGGTGTAATAGCTGCCAAAGGATGGTGAGATGGTGCTCTGCTCTGGTGGTTATTCATTCATTGACAAACTGCCTGCTTTTGCCACGAGATTTATATGGCCATTTAAAGAAAGAAAATTCAGGACCTTAGACTAGACAAGAGCAGCATAATGTGCTATTTCTCCATCTAATGAAAATGTCAGCTTCTGTGGTCACTCTTCCTTCTGCCCAAGAAATTCTGTGCCTTTGAAAGGCAGATGTGCTTTATACAGGACAAATCTAATTAAAAGGACTCTTTCCTTTCCCTCATAATGGAATATTTTTTGAGGTCTTTATGAAGTTCAACCCCACTCTCAAGACCAGACTTGTCCATCCTCATCGATGGCCATACTAAGTGTCCATGTGTGGAGGTCCTTAGAGAGAAACAGACCTGGAGGGGATCTGAGCTTTGCTCATTCCTGTGGTCTGTCTGGAAGGAACATCAATAAACTCCAGACCAGTCCCCTTCAGGTTTCAGGTTCATATCTTCCTGAGATGAATACAGACATCTTCAACTTACCTGTGCCAGAAGGCACAGTGATCTACGGGTGAGTTTGCCCAAATTTGCTCCCAAACTAGAATTCATCTTGCAGCACAGACACAACAGGATCACCCATAGAAGTTGGTTGTGCAGGAACCAGGGACTGCAAGCTGAGAAAACTTGCATCTCTGGACCTCAGTTCAGCAGTCCTTTTAATGGGGCCAATCACACCAGCTTTAAAAAGCACCTTGAGCAATTTAGATAAGCTATTTAGTAAGCAGCACTATTAATAGACCCTCTGAAAGCCAAATGGGGATAACACTTCTCACAGCTATAAATTAGAGAGTTTTTCCCTTTCTCATGAGGAGTTGGAATAGTGCTGGCAACCATGGCAAACACATTTCCTGATGGCTTTTTCCTTTCTGTCTAACTTCAGAATGCATCACTTCAGGGACTGTGTATCACTTGCCGAATTGCTCCTGTTTGCTCCCCCTGCTGCTGCCTGCTCTGTCAGCAGTCTGGGATCCAGCCGGTGACATTTTTCACTCCTTGCCTCAGAGGCACCCGGTGCCGAGTCCTGCCCAGATGCTCCTGCACGCCTTCCTGTGAAGTCTAATGATAGAGCTGTTCAGCTGAGTGATACTCGTAGCAAGAGGGGCAGGACTTGAGGAAGAAAAGCAGACAAAAAGCAGCCTTGCCTCAGATGTTGAAGACAGTTGGGGAAGAACTTGGTTTCTATTTAAAGGGCACTTCTGCTTTGCCAGTTCTGAAGTGCAATGTGTGGAAAGGAGAGATGATTATGTCACACAATAGGCTGCATATAGACACAAAAGAAGGGTGAAATTAAAACAGATTTCTTCATATAAGGCATGATGTAATGATTTCTGTCATGCTTACAGCCATAAAAGAGAATAACAATTCATTACATTCCCAAACTAAGAAAATAGTTAAGGCTGCAGATAATAATAAGTAATAAAACCAAAGCCAATCTAAAGGCCAAGAGGCTGAGTGCATTTTCTACTTTATTTATTAATTTAATAGACTAGACTAGAAATAACCATCCACCTGCTCTGAGCACCCTGCCAATTATTTCAAACTACAGACCCCAAAATGCAATATGAACAGCTCCCTCCTTCTAACAAAGCACAATACCCACTCAGATATTCCTACCCCTCCTTTTCCACCATCACTTTAATACATTTCTCTTTCTCCCAGTGCCAGGTCAAGTAGATGAATATTGCAAGCACTGCTGGTTGATGCAATAGCAAAGTATTCTTTTCTTTTCCTAATTTTTCAATGAAAAGTAGGGAGTGTTGCCTAAAGTGCAATGAAAACATGTTGCAGTGTCTGTTTGTAGAAGCAGGCTTGTAAATTATTAGGCTTTTGTTCCTTATTCTGACTTTTCTTGAGAGACTGCTTTTTGTCTTCTTTAGTGTGCTTAGCTACTCTCTAATATTTTGACCTAAGAACTTCTTCTCTGCTCTCTTCTGCCTTTTAACTCACTAAAGCTTGAGAGGATGAGTAGCAATATTGCTTTTAGCAGGAGAAAGGTATCTGAAAATCTGCCAGTGTTCTAGCTATTTAACCACCACATCTTTCTCTCTTTTAATCTCAGTAGAGGTTAAGTTCAAAAATAAATCATGCATTATTCTGAAAGAATGAACACCTTAATAGTTAAAATTCTTACCAATTAATTTAACAGGTGTTGCTATTATGTAGATATAAACCAAGCAAACTGTTTTTCCCAGACACATAAGAGTGATTCTGTGTTACAACAATAGTTGTGAAGCCATAGGTGAAAACTTATCACCCTGGAAATCAATGGCACAACTTCTTAGAGTGCCAGTACCTAGATTTTCAAGAAAATTAAGTGCCTGAATCCCTTTGAAAAGCTCAAATCAGTCACAGGCAATGTCATCACAATATCCAGATGGTTTGAGTGGGGTCTGTAAATCAGTTCACAGTCTGCACAGTAACCCCGTGGCAGTGAGAGCAGAATTTAGCAAAGGACTGCTGAAAGAATTTAAGAGATTCAGACCATATCCAAGATTCCTGCTTCCACTCCTGCTACAAATATTATCCATTTATGCCTCATCTGACTTCCCACAACTGGGTGTGAGGCTGCAGACACACATTCTCTTCTGGAGTATCTGTGCTGCTTGAAGAGGTTCTGCCCCCAGCCAAAACTGTCCCCATCTGTCTGCTCTCCCTCTTGCTCTCTCTCTGGTTTTCAAAACTCACCTGATATCCTCCAAGTCTTCCAGCTGTCTGTCCAAATCTCACTGATGTTACCAAGAGCCACTAAAGGCTGGGCCACAAAGTAGGGAATGAGGGATTCTTTCCCAAAAGGGAAAAACACTAGTTTTCCTTTTCTAATCAAGGAAACTAAGTGGAAAAGATGACATCTATTTTTTTCAGCCCAAAGTCCAGGAAAAAAGATGAATTTATTATTGGCTTCATCTTGTTGTTTCCTTCTGGTTTTTTTAGAACAGAAAAACCATCATGGTAAATGTACATTGCATTTCAGATCTGCTCTGAATTATGCTGCAGGGAAACCCATCCCTTCTCCAGGGCATGCACAGGATCCCCAGGGACAAGAGGCTCTCTGTACCTTTCCCTCTCTCCCCTACTCCAGTATGGAATCCTTAAGTTTTGGTACAATATGTGTCATATGAGCTCTGAGCTGAAACTTGATGTACATATTTTTTGCTGTTTCATTTCAGGAGACGTGCTCGCCTGGTACATAAATAAATCTGAAGGTGACTGCACCAGATGAAATATTAATAAAAACTCCTCCTTCCCACTTCTACCATATCTTTGGTGATTCTTTGGATCCAGGCAAACCAGGTAAGTGACTTCCTGAGCTGCAGCAGATGCTCCCTCTTCCCTTATGGTCCCTCAGAAGCCCCTGCTGCAACTCCTGAGCCCTGGCTGGCTGCTCCCAGTATTTCTGGTCCCTGTGTATGCTGCAGGCTCCTGGTGCCCTGCTGTGCACAGCTCCTTCCTGCTCACCACGTGTTGTATTCTCTGAAACCTCTCTCTGGTCAGGTTTAGTTACTCTCTCGATCAGGAACAATGTTCCCCTTCCCAAAACATTCACTTGATAATGCCCTTTCAAAGGATTTTGCTGCAGAGACTGTGAATTAACAGATGCTATCACAGGGAAACTGAAAGTCTTTGCTTAATCAAGGGTGT
The DNA here is from genome assembly GCA_035041135.1 of Platyrinchus mystaceus. Classification (NCBI taxonomy): domain Eukaryota; kingdom Metazoa; phylum Chordata; class Aves; order Passeriformes; family Tyrannidae; genus Platyrinchus; species Platyrinchus mystaceus. The sequence goes on along the minus strand of JAWWLV010000024.1, from coordinate 5,411,441 downwards.
TGTATGGCCTCTTTAATAATAACAAAATTGACTTCTAAGCATAATTCTCAGGGAGCTTTGATACACAACTTGCCTTCTCTGTTTTATAAAAGGGCTGAAAAGTGCTTCAGCATTTCTAGACTGTTCCCTTCTGTTATTTGAGTATCAGGAAACAGTTTTGTGTTGCTCCTTAGTACCTTTGTTTGGATGCAAAATCTTATTTGAAGTGGCATCAAGACTTCCTTTAAATTTCCTGTCCAATAAAAGGGGGGAAAAAAAGGTATGGATGTGGTTTCTAAAATTCCATATTTGTTGCCCTTTAAGTTTTACAATCCCATGTTCTTGAGATTCCTTACAGATATATTGTCAGGCTTAGAACTGAGTAAAGGTGAACTTTATTAAATAAATTCATTATAATGGTGTTTCATAGGTTTGGGCTTGTGATTAATGGATTGTAAATTTATACTTTAAGACTAGAAGAACATGATCATATAAATTGTCTTATTGAAGTTAACAGGGCTGTTCTTTGAAGAAAAATGCCACTCAGCAGAACACTTAAATGTATGCATAGCTCTAAGCACATGTTTAAGTTCAAATGAAGTCAATCTTTTGGTTTTAAGAGGGCTTGACTGTGCTTTTTTCTTTAAAACATTTATATTAATATACAGGGTGGCTGCTGCAGTAGCCTTGGGGTGTCATTAATGTTTTAAAAACAATAGTCTCTCTAAGCACTCATGAACATTACATAAGAGAACTACTGTTAGTTGGCAGCAAAGTTAAGGCCTTAAAAACTCTGTCATCTGATATGTTTATTAAACATTCATATGTATTTTACAGATGCAAAGAAGAGCATTTAACTGCATACCAGTTGCTGAAGTACTACTGCCATGTGTTGTTAATAAAAAGTTGCCAGGGTGCAGTTCAAGAATGGTGGTAAGGAAAGGATTTGCTATTTCTAATATTTCTGCCTACACTTTCAGAAAAAAAAATAATTGTGGATTTGCTCTGAAAGTCATTTTCCTTGGATTATTTTGGAATATCCTTTCCCTTGTAGACTAATAGTCCCTTATGAAGGGATGGGAAAGAGCTTCCTGTGGTCACACTTCTCTGTGGTGGGCACAGCACAGCATGATGAAGGAGCACTGCTGACACAGCAGCCACTTCAATGCATCTCCCTTACAGCAAAAACTGCACTGTATAAGGGTAGTTTGAAGGCAGAAGTTCATTTATTATATTTCTGTAACAGAGACACCTAATGCCTTAATTACAAGAAAGTGATACGGAACTAACAGGAACATTCTACATTATTAAACAAGGGTATGGAGGTTGAATGTATTTTTTTCTCTATACAGATAGGGCACTGTATATACAAAGGAAACTTTTAAAGTAAGCATTCCAAATCTAACTCTCAAGGTTCTTATCATAGCTAATCTATCGAGAAATGCAAAACAAACAGCACGGTTAATCCCCTGCTTCTTATGTGTAATATCTGTGAGTTACTTGGCAGCACAAAGCTCCACAGAGCATCATTTCCCTGAGAGAAAATTGTCTCATAATTTTTCTCCCCTTTAATTTACAAATCAATTTTTACAAGAGACTCAGAGTCTTTCATATCTGCAGCCACCACTCTCTGTAAAAGTGAAGGTTGCCGCTACTGTTCTGTTGATGTCCATAGTCCAGTTCATACCTTAAATTGTCCCCAAATCTACTGACTGTCCTTAAGTAAGGAGTTTCATTCACGTCAAAGAACTGAATGAAAGGTTATATCTGAGGTTATAGTCCCTTTGGCCTAAGGATTCTTTTATCTAAAGTAAGAATAATGAATGAAAAAACAGCAGCGATGACGATTGATCAAATCTGGCCCCTTCATATTTGAGCAAATCTTCCTGGTCATCATTTTTCATGACTGAGATTAGTCATGTTTTTGCAATGACCAGGTATATTCCTAAAACCAGGGAGAGGGAAGGACTCTAATCATATAACCCAGGAGCCCTCCGTTGCCATTTCTCATCTGCAGCCTGAGCTCTGCTATATAACACCTGGTTGCTGTTGGCTTGAAAAACAACATTCTCATTTGCAGAAATGGGCTGATAATATGATTTTTTTTAAAAGTTCTGTTCCACATAAATGCACAAAAGTAGCAGGTTCACATCACTGTGCTTTCTGCTGGATGCGAAACGGTGCAATTCCAAAGAAATTCAATACTGCCTCTCCTTTAAAGCCATGTACAAATACACATGAATTGAAAATAAAAAAAGTCCTTCTTTATCTGGCTGCGGGTATTGAGAACCAGTACAATGGGTAAATGTTGATTAAATGTCAGATACACTGCACTGGGCAGTGCTTTAATCAGTTGTTTCTATATATTCAAAAAATAGATGCATACTTTAAATTAAAAGCTCTGTGGAAATAAAAAGAAGACAGTAATACTCTTGTCAATAGGATGTAAAGAAATACCAGAAGTCCCATTCAAAAAAAGCTTTTATACAGCAAAGCTATGCAGGTCTCAGAAATATATAATATCAGAAATGTAAGCTTTTAACATTGCTGTTCTGTTCCAGCAAATGGCCATAAGTATGATACTTAGGAAGTTTTGTGTTTGCCACTCAAAGACCCAGTATAAAACCTATTAAGTTTATAATTAGAAATATGTTCTGTTCTTTTTCCAGATTCCAGTCTGTGCTCTGGAAGTCAGGATGCAAACTTTCTGTCACAGGCATTGAGAATAAAGAAGGTGGCTCTTTGCCAGAGAAGGCACAAATTGATGCCTCAATAGCTTCATTTTTTTAATGCATCTGCAGAAGACTAAAACTTATTAAACAGTTTATAGGATGCTGCTGCAAAGGAGGTAACTTCCATTCCCCTCTTCCTTCCTGTCTGGTTCTCAGAGCTAAGGAAAAAATCCAAATAGTTTCTGCCATAACAGCAGGATAAGGTGAGCAGTGTCTGAAAAGGACACAGGGCATAGGGAAAGGTGGTGTTCTTACCTGTTCTTTTCCAACCTGAACCACAGTTTGACTTTCCCATACAGAAAATGTTCACTGGGCTGGTGTAAGGGAGCTGTGAGCAAGTTATCCTCTGAATATTGGTGGGTGGTTTCACCTAGAAAAACAGAGAGTAGCTGTAGTCCACTCAGAGCTGGACTGAGTGACCAGTGGACAGAGCTGGCTGGCATTAATCCTTAAAATACACTGTGATATGCAAAAATTAGGCAAGTGTGATCAGGCAATATGGCATACATATGCTCACTACTGTCAAAGTTCAGAGCTGCTGTGGTCTAAATTTCCAACAGAAAGATGGAGATACTTATTTTGGAAGATCACCTCACTTAGTATTTGGCACTGTACTTCTTAACAGATTATTTGAACAGCATCTGGGAATCAATCTATTGTTTTATTTAAATTAAAATTTACAGAAATAATGTAAAGTTGACCTGTGAGTCTTCTGAGCATTCTTACAAATTTCTTTTGTTTTCAGTTCTTCCTTGAATTAAAGTTCCCATGAATGGAAATTTCCTCTGACAGTTGGTATTTAGAGAAGCATTTCTCTGGCTGCAGCTTAGCGTGGATGTTAAGGAATAACAGAAACTTTTAAAATTATAGGACTAATTATCTACATGCAGCTGATCAAACACTTTGCACTTCTAGCTGTGAGCACAGCTCACCACATCTGTTGGCCTCTCCCTGGGTAAGTCTGAGCTGCAGTCGCTGCTGTGAATGTTATGGAGTGGAGACACACCAAAGGCAGCATTAAACTAACAAGCCTTGGATTTGTTAGTGTGACAGCACAAAGCTTAGTGGTGGCTTTTTGCCTGGAGTCTCACCCAGTCACTTGCTGGGTGTTGGAGCCAACAGAGGGTTTTGTGGGTAACACAGAGCTGGGCAGCTGCAGCTGCTGTCAGCTGTGAAGGCTAATGCTGCTTGTCCTTCATAACCTCCTCCTTCTACTCTTTGTTGTTGTGGGGTTTTTTTAAAGTTAGTTTAGTTATACAGAAAGCTCACTGGGCCTACAGATTGAACTTAATGTTCTTAGAGGACAAAGGGATGACTGTAAATTGGCACAACATCAAATAGGGAAAGCGTCAAAGCAGACTTGAGGTAGTTTATCCCTCCATGAAAAAGCTGAGTATTCTTGACTTGTAGCTAGGTGAAAGAGGAAATTTGTTGAGATAGGTCCAGTGTTGTCGGGAGTACATTGCATTGTGACTATTATTTAATAATCAAAATATTATTTTCTCACTTAGATCATGAGGACTTGTAGAGTTGCAGAACACAAGCACTATTAATGTACAATGTACTTACCCTCAACTGTCACACAAATGGACTGTGTGAATAGTTGTTAGACTGCAGGAATAATCTGCCTGAAACACGGAGGTTTCCACATGCAGGACTGGGAACTTTGTCATCCATGTGCCTTGGGAAACCCTCCACTCCTGTCTTGTGTATAGTCACTTGTGCTGCATGTCCAATAGTAATCCATATATCCATAGTAATAAAAAGGCATGTGGTGTTCTGTTCCATGTTTATGGATAAGAACAGTGCTAGAAAGCTTTATGATGCTCCATATTCTCTTTGCAAGTAGAAGTGAAAAAGCAGCTGAATCCTTTTTCTTCAGCCTCCTGCCATTCCTTCCCTTTCAGGATCAGCAATTGTCAGCCCATTGTTTAAAAATCCCTTGTCCTGGTGCTGTTTGCAGTGCCTAAAGCACTTGCTTTCTCTGACTAACAAAAAGCTTCTTTTTATTGTTACTTTTCCCTCCGCTGTGTGAGAGAATAAGGGCAAGCGATTTTTGATTTAACCTCCTGCTGCTGAGTTTTCAAATTTTAAAGTGTTAACAAAAAAGAATGCATATTTTCAGTGCTAAAAGCTCTGATTATACCACAGCACAAATTTATAAAAAATCAAAGGCAGGCAGAGAATAGCAAGCTAGAGATACGTGACTTTATCTGCTGGCCTCCTGTAATACAAATTGAACTTTCTCAAGAAAGCAGCTGTAAAGAGAAGAGACTGTTTTACCAAGTCTTAGACTGTATCCAATTTTTGATAGATTTAGTTAACCTACAAGGGAACAACAGTATTGACATATATCACTTTGAAAAATGCCAGCTGAACGAGGTATTTTTGTTTCCTGGGTTACATGCTGAAGCCATGTCATTCATTCTGCCTTTTTTTCTGTCCCTGCTAACACATTCTGTTCTTGTATTTTATGATTTTATGTTCACTCTCTGAACTACCCCAGAGATATCGATTACATTTTCGGAGAGTGAACAGTATTTCAAGCAGCCTATAGGGAACTCTCACTTTTGTTCCTATTTATGTAATCATTTGGGGTAGAAATATAATTAGGTGAGTAAAATTATTATCCTAAAGAACCTTTAGACCTGATGAATAATTTTTGGTGGGAAGATGTCTGGTTCCGTAGTTTTCCTCACCTGACATGACACATGAGAAAGAGTTGCTCCTAAAGAAAAAAACTAATGAGATGAGTTAAATTTGGGTGTTGCCACAGTGGGTTTTTCCTAAGAATTAATCACTGCCTAGGCCTGTGGCTTCAGAGTCTCC
>JAWWLV010000024.1:5394104-5405801 GCA_035041135.1 Platyrinchus mystaceus | reverse complement strand
AGTTAAATTTGGGTGTTGCCACAGTGGGTTTTTCCTAAGAATTAATCACTGCCTAGGCCTGTGGCTTCAGAGTCTCCATCCTGGAAGGATAGTGAATATTAAGGAAAAGAACCTTTAGGTTTTTGAGTCTTCATTAAAACTATGGATACAGTTGCCAGCTGAGGCACCTCATGATGCAGACCCAGCTCTGGAATTTAAGATTTAGATTAGTTACGATTTGGAGCATGACCAGAAAACTAAAACAATATGGACAATGTCTCCACTGCTTTTACTCACAGCTTGTTCGGTGTGAGGAGTTTGGGTCGGGCTCGTCAAGAACATTTGATGTGACCAAAGCTTTTACACAAGAATTGTTCTGCTTTCCTTTCAGTCTCTTTTCTCCTATTTCCCACACGTATAGGGCAGAATCTGTTCTCACTGTGGTGTGCTGACACATTTGTGTGCACGAGGCACAAGCGCTGCTGTGATTCACACTGGTGTGGCTCAGGACTCTGAGCTTGCTGCTCCCTTCCTGGGAAAGCCATCACTTGTTATTTAGGAAGGGAGTTGATGGTGTTGATAGCAGCTCGGAGCAGCTCTGCTCCCAGGCCGGTGCCAGAGCACAGATGTGTGATGTGCCATATCCTTAACAGATGGACATGCCATATGCCATTAAAAGTGGTTATCCAACTTTCTCTCACATTGTGGGTGAGAAGCTCTTCTCTTTTGCATCAAAGCCTTAACAGGCAGAAAGCATGTTAGCTCCTGGAGGAGGTAAGAAACTCAAAGGAGGATTTCGTGGATGTGTCCCAGAGTTTCTCAGTGCAGAACAGTTGTGACCCTTTCAGGGGTCTGTCTGCCTGAGGGGTTGCTGTGCCCACATTCCTGGCTGTGGGAAGTATCTACTCTAACTCATAACCCCGGGATTACTCTGATGTGCATCCAAGTCTGAACTAATTTACTTTGCTTTTCCTAAGGCAGGCCAGGAGCGTGGCTAATGTGGTCATGGAGCATCTGGAATGGCTTGGCATACATAAGGAGCAAGCTCCCATCTCCACAGAGCAAAGGCAGGGCCTACAGAAATAAACTTGGGTGTATAATTGAACTCCAGGAAGGATTAGTTCCAGGAGAATTTAAAAAGGAGTAACAAGTTGCACAATGGCCTAGAAACAGCTACACACATGATTTATGTGCTGATTAGATATCTTGGTTAGGTGAGACACTTCCAGGTGAGACATGCTTCAGGTTTTGAGCTGCTTCTGTGTTTTCAGCTCTCACTTGGTTTTGGACTCATGAGTGATGCTGCAGAATTGTGTGGTTTAGTAGCTTGATGGACTATTGCACAGGTCCTTTCTGATATTCAGGAGGAAGAATTATTGCCATTCCACCAGTCACTTGTGGCCTTTATGAGAAAGCTGAGGTGATCCAGGTCTTATCACTTTAAGGTGTGAACTCTGTCACAAAAGGGACTAACCCCATTTTGGTGAATGGCTGAAAATGTTTACAATGGTAAAAAAATTTCAATTATACTGAGAAATGTAGCTTTTATAAAAAAATTTGTGCTTAGAAGACAGGTCTCCTGTGAATAGCATAGAATTTTGCTGGAAATGTGCCAGAGAAAGACTGTTTCAAAGCTGATTAGTTTGACTTTCCTCTACTATAAATTTAGTTAATTCAGAGGAGTGACTGGGCTTTGGTCTGATCTGTATTTTAGGTGGAAATGATACAAAATGGGAATCGGTTGGAAAAGATTTGGGGAAAGTCTTCATAGGTAAAGTCTTCTTAGACCCAGGCTAGCTCCTGAGAGGGGTTGTTTTTCTGTCCCAAGTTATTCAGAAACCAGAAATGTGGGAGGATTCCAATGAATGGCTTTGATTTAGAGAGTTTTAGCATAATGTGAGACAATGGCCACATTAAAACCTGCATATGGAATTGAATAATGAAACTACATACAGATTGAATAATGCTGAATCAATACATGAATGGAAGTGTGTGACAGGGGTTGCTATGGCATCTCCCTCATTTAATAAAGGAATAAATAAAGGAAAGGAAATCTCCATAAATTGTCTCAGCAGAAATTAGAGCTGTTCCTAATGACTAATATATGCAGTAGCATTTTTGAAAATTAATTATCTTCCTTCATAAACAAGAAGGGGGGGGGGGGTGTTTGATCATCTTTAAAATGATTTTGTCTAAATTTATGCCAATTCCAGTTGAACAGTCCCTGAAGATTCACTTGGGGAGTAGGGAAGTTATGAGATCTGTATGAGTGTTTTGTTCAAATGCTTTTTACTATGTGCTGGAAGTATAAGAGGACAGGGATACATACACCCCAAAACACAGTTCCTTGGAGAATATGGAACCTAAGTCTGAAAGCACTTGAGCCCTTAATTTTATTACTTAACAGAGGAGGGGCAATAACAGGATTTACTTGGTGCCCCTGAGCTGGAAAACCCACACTTACATTCCAGGTGTGAATGTGGAGCTGCCAGATCACATCCTCACATGTTTAAAACCAGAGTATACAGGGAATTAATAGAATTACACAATTTGGGTGTGGAGAGATGAAAGGGCAAGCAAGTTATATACAATGAATAATTAATCTATGAAGTTATGATCTGGTTTTGCTTGTCAAACATTGATTTTCTCATTTAGCCTCGCTAGGATGTGATAATATCACACACATTTGAACAGTTTAGCCTGATCTGTAACTGTCAGGGTATGGTGTTTAATTATGTGTTGTCAATCATGTGCTGTAGTTCTTCATGTTGAACAGGAAGTGCTGAAGCTGCACATCACATCTTGTAGCTGTTCAGATATGTAATCTGTTGGCAACAAATGTTTTCTCAGTAAAATCTTTTCTTGGTAAAATCTCAATTATTTCAGCAAACAGTTCCAGGCAAATGAATAGCAAAAGGGCATATTATGGCAAAAGGGAATATAAAGAAAATTTGGATGAAACTTCTTAAAATGTTTTTTTTCTTCTGTTTGAAGGTTGAGTGGTTGAGTGGAGGTTTCTCTGTGCTTGAGCATTTGTTACCCCTTAAATGTATCACGCCCACCACATTTCCTACTGTTCCTGGAGAGTGTATCAACCTTTAAATGAATAATTTAAAGCTAAGTTAACTTTCTGGAGAAGGAGTCTAATGAATAGATGTAACTGATGCCCGCTAGTTGTCACATTCCAGGGTACTTGATGAATAAATTATCTTTTTTTCCCCTAGCATGAAACAGTCCTAATTTTTGGAAATACATTTGCTCAAAATATCCCTCAAAAATGCATGCAAAATCAGACATTTTTATGTGCAAAAGACCTTCACTCACTTGAGTCACAGGCAAGTTTGTACTTCAACAACAAAATGCAAAAACCAAATGACAAATGATTAATGTTTTCTCAGGAGAAAATATCATTGTTTGTTTGCAAAATCAGGCATTTTTATGTGCTTGATTTAAAGCCTACCAGTCACATGAAGGTCTCCCACTTCATGCAGGTCAGTCAGATGAGGAACACGTCTTTCCCCAGATTTTTGTGAAAAGAGAAAACAACTCTTTGACATTCAAAAGTAGTCAAAAAAGATCATTCAAATGGCTTCATATCTCCTGCTATTTGTCTCAATTACAACACAGCAAAATAGAGACAATATATAAGAAAACCCTTCACCTTATGAGCTGTGGGCCTGTGTAACATCCCTGTTGCAAAGGAGACTGCACTTTCAGTCACTTACAGTCAGTGTTTTGCTGGAGTTAATTAAAAGTATAAATAATTTGCAACAAGGGGATGAGTGGGGCTGGGAAAATTATTTGTCCACATATTGCTTGCAAATGCATTTTTCAAATTCCTCATGATCTGATAAATCCCACAGGTGGCAAAAAAATTTAGGCCAGTTCATTAGCTGAAAACTCAGCACCATTTGAACTGAATTCAAAATTGCTGAACAGTTTTGCCTTTTTGTGGCTCTGCTCTGTAAATCAGCAAACAAAATTTGGCAGCTGAGTACTGTATTCCCAATAATAAACTACACTTGAAAGTGTATTTGCTCTCTTCTCTGGATTTGCACAGATACAATTTTCTTTGGCATGGTGTCACTTTTCTGCCAAACTGTATTTTGAAATTTCATGAGAAGCTAAAGGATGCTTATTGAGTTATTAATTGCTTTTCACTTATCCATTAGGCTGCATTTTCATCTTTTTACAAGATATGCAGACACCTTTTGGCCAAAATTATACAGTAGGAAAGGTTATAGCCACCCTGATTCATAAGGGGATTTTACATGTGCCCCAGGTAGGGACAAATAAACAACCGAATTCTCTATAATATCACTTCATGCAACTTCCTCTTGCCACTAGTTAGGCCTTAATATACTTAGAAGGTTGCTCTTCTAATTTGAACTGTGTGAGACTTTGGCTGGAGGCTACTTCTGTGTCCCAGTGATAAAAGAAGACATAAAACAACCCAGTGCCTGATCATGCTCCCTGGCTGTCACTGAATCATGTTTAATAGCATCTCCATTGCAGTTTTGGCCAATTTGCTTGCAATGGCATCCTTTTCCATGGGCTTGCTGCTCAGCAGGCCCTGAAGCAATCTATGAATAACTTCCCAACAGATGCTGTTTATGAATTGAAGCAAATGGCTTCCCTGTTTCTCTTTTTTCTCACTTCAATAATTTTCAGTTACATTACGATGAATATTTATAGTCCTATAGCAGTGCATAAAAATGGGAACAAGCAGACCTGTGCATTGTTTCATACGTGAGTGCTGTTCTAATGGCTTTTGGCTCAATGGATTTAATAATGTTCTGTTGATGGACTGAAAAGAGAATGCAAATTGTAGATCAGTCACTTCCATTCACAGTGTTAGCAGACTGGGCATTGATGGAAGACTGTATTAGGAGCATGTACAGCACATCTTATCTGCTGGAAATACACCCCCTAATACAAGCCTACAATACCTTTCTACACAGCTTTGTCTCCTATGAGTAGTCCCAAATAACTGCACTGTTAAATGCGGGATTTCAAGTACTGCAGCCATTTCTTAATGGGTGTGTTGGGTTTGAGTGGCCAGATTTTGGTGTCTTCTGTGAGAAACTGCCAGAAGCTTCCCCTGTGCCTGACTCAGCCAATGCCAGCAGCTCCAGGACAGACCCACCACTGGCCAAGGCCATCATCACCAGTGACAATGACAGTGCTTCTGGGATAATGTATTTAAGTAGAGGAAAAAAGTATCTGTGCAGTAGAAACTGCAGCTGGAGAGGTGAGGGAGGATATGTGAGAGAAACAGCTCTGCAGGCACCAAGGTCAGTGAAGAAGGAGGGGGAGGAGGCATCCAGCCCTGGTCAACCCACCACAGTGAGTTTATCAGGCTCTGGCTAACATGTCATGTGATTTACCATAAAACTAATGGTTAGTGGTAGAAGTAGCCGGTGTTTCAAGTGATTGAGTTGGAAAGTGCAAAGGAGAATCTGGTTTGTTATCAGCCATCATTCTTTAACAGAACAGAGCAAAATTCTTGTTCGATCCTAAAAAGGCCAGTTTACAACATTTTATAATTCTGTAACAGTTCTTCAATGTTGTTTTGCCAAGAAAAGTGGTTAGATTTACAACTGTAGATGTTTATTGAGTTTTTTCCAAGGGAACTGCTCTTGGTGCTGCTTCATTCATCTCCAAACGTCTGAACTACTTGTCATTTCTATTAAACAATAGAGAGGCTAAAGAAATAATGCTTTTACTATCACAGTAATTCCAAGATTAATAAACCCCTCTAACTTACTAGATACACTTGTACAAACATATTGTCTATAAATCTATGCTAGATACAAATCACGCATATTTAAATACAGAATATGTCAAATTGCGGCATTTTCCAGTGCTCTATAATAAATTCATTTCTACAATAAAAATAATTGGAGATGTGAATGACCACACACATTATTCACACTGCACATCTTTAACACAGCAGTTTATTCCCCAGCACAGAAGCTGGAAACAGGAAACAATCTGAACAATTTCTTGTAGCCTAATATGATGGCCCTCATGTGGATTGCAGCTTTTAAAAAGGCACTGTAAATAGGGCACACTAAATAAATATGACTGTTGTGCCTGTGAAACTCAAACTGTGTGACTTCATCACTATTGGCTTCCCATAAATGAATAAAAAGCATATACCATGCTAACTTACATTATCAATTGCTGTCTCAGAAAAGTAAACTGAGACATGCACTGTGTCCTCAGTTCTAGGCCATTAAGTAGCAAAATAATACAATTACAGCCATACCAACCTACACTTCCAGAAACATTTCTTTAGCAATCTGAATTCTCCTCTGAAAGGCACGGATTGTAGAAGGTTGGCATTTCTAATGGACAGGATGATTTGACATTCAAAAGTGTTAATTTGTTCCATTTTCCATCAAATCAATAACTTGAGGAGTTGTCATGTTGGATTATTGAGGAAGCCAGATTCAGACACCAGGTTTAGGCCTGGCTGCCCACACTGGGTGGTGGGTCCAGACCTGGGGCTGTTCAGAGAGTTTGGATCCAGCCTTCTCCCTCCATCTCTTGACCCACTCATCTTCTTCTTTAGCCTGTGCCTTCTGCTACAATTTCTTTATAAATTCATGGCACTTTTTTCCTGCTTCTTTTGCACCAGGAGAGTGCAATGTACCCATGTCTTTCTCACGTCTTTGCTGATGTTTTTTCTGGTCTCCTCTAAGCAGTCCTGCACACGGTATAGAGTCATAAACAAGTCCTTCCCTTGAGACTAAATTTAATTAAGAAAGGTACCAAAACCACAGTAAAGACCTAATTTGCATCTTTCTATATCCTTTAAGAGTGAAAAAAACCACAGTAAAATGTTGACTAGATATTCACAAAAATGTCTTCTTCCTGTCAATCACGCACGGGCTTTTTTTATTTAATTATTCCATATGATTTATCTTCACAGCTCCCTCTATAATTCATTTCCACAGCTCCTTGCTTCTTGGACAGGTTATTGATCTAATGTGTACAGAGGTGGTTTTTTAAAGTCAGTCTTTTAATAATAATTGCCTATGCACAAAAGCAAGGAGCTTTTTAATGCAAGCAGTAGTAGAAATTTGATCAATGTGGGCATTACAGCATTAGGCCTTAAATTAATTGTTTCAGCTTACACTTTAGGTAACTTTGACATCACTTCAATACGTGATCTTTTCACAATTTTAACATGTAGGAAATGTTTTCTTCATAAATCACTGTCAGCTAAGAAAGCGTAAAACAAAGTAAGTGGCCTGAATGATTTTCCAGTGGCAGCTGAAGACTGAACTAGATACTGACCCCAGTTTCCAGCCCCCAGGATAATGATTTAATATCTCAAAAATACCAGGGAAAGCAGTGAAAAAGCTCCACCCACAGCATTCCACAGAAATGTTTATAGGGTTGTGAGAGAAGCATCACCCATAAACTGCCACTGGGACATAGCAGAGATTAGCTGTGCTGAAGAAGGTGCTTGAGTCTATATCTAGGAACTTTCTACTTTAGTTCACCATACAGATTTTGTTAAGGAATACTGCTTAACAATAATCAGTTAAGTTTTCATTAAAAAGAAAAGGTTGGTTTGTGGGGGTTTTTTTTAAGCACTGGATTAAAATTTAAAAAGTGTGGACCTATTAGTCCCTCCTTATTAACCTCAGCTGGGGGTGGTAAATAAATGCTTTCTCAGATTAATCCCAAAGCATTTGTTTTAAAAGCAACACCAGAAGTAACATCCAGACAGTGCACTGTGGGGGTCAGGTGTGAACACATTTTGGGTCACACACTGGTCAGCTTCCCACTGCTCCTCAAGGACCATCACTGTGAATTCCCCTCAGGAGCAGGATAATGGAGCAGCCAGTGAGCCCCAAGAGATGGGAGGGAAATGGGTGGAATGGATGCTCTTTCCAGGACAAAGAGATACATATATAAAAGCACATATATTTCTCTGAAGTGATTTAATGGTTTGCATGTTGTGAACTTGTGTACATTTAAACAATCCTAATGCTTAGTGTCTCTAATGAGTTGTTTATTACTGTGGGCCCTCAATTTGCCACACACTGAGCAGGCTATAAATACTGATTTATATAAATTATTAATAAAATCAACATCTTTTATCACTTTCTTGCCTGACATAAACTATGATGAACTGAAAGTCCCACAAATGCTTTTAAGTGGTTCCCACTCTGCCCTCCCAGCACACATGAAGAAAATATTTGCTTTTATAAAACGGTGGAAGTGCTTTTTCTGTGGCTAGAATAAATTTCCTCAGTGTTTCTATAGTGGATACTAATAACCAAAGTGGCTTTGTTATTACCTAACAAAAGGCTAACATGCTTTATCTATAAAAAATCGTGTCTTTTCTCTTGTCTGTTTCATTTCATCCTTGTTTTCTGCTATAGTTAATTATTTTTCTCATAGACAAATTAAACCCCATTAGTACTAACAAGGGAAATTCAGATTAAGGGCTCAGGGAGGCTTGGATCTTAATGTTAGCACTATTGTGTGAGCAGGAATTTATCAATTTGGGATTAAAAATTAATCATCAAAAATGTTTTAGGAGCATGATTCATAGTCAAACCAAAACACCAGAATGTTTGTTTGATTCCATAGAAAAGACAGACGTCTTTATCTTAACTCTATGGGAATTGCACTGGAAAATCAAAAGCAATGTGTCTTTAACAAAGCTAAATTTGAACCATCACATGTGATAATTCCATTTATTTTTTTTTTCTTTTTTCTCTGCCTTTCCCAGTGTGACATGACTCAGACAAAAATAGCCAGATAATATCACAGATGTTTACACCAATCACTGGTTATTGCTTATCCAAATGATGTTTTAATACAAACACACGACTGCTCCTTCTGTTTTATCACTGTCAAAATTTCATTTCAAATGTAATAAATGCAGGAGTGTGAGCAGATGTGGCATTGACAGTTTGCTTTCTCCACTGGGCTGTGTGGCAAGCTAGAGTCACATCTGCATTTTTAGAATATTTAATACTGTGACTTTTTCACCCAGCCTGGTGCTCCTCATTTGACTGCTGAGGCTGGTGTGGATGGGCTGTGGCTGTGCAGGAGATCTGGAGAGCTACTGCCAGCTCAGAGCTCTGCAAACAGCAGCACCTACCATCAGTCAGCTCCTGGAAACACAGGTACCTCACTGACTTCTTGGAGAGCATTGGGTAAACTCACCTTTCCAGCCACAGAGGGCCCCTGAAAACAGTGATTGTGTTTATCCCAGATTTTCCCCAGTGTTTGCCATGGTCCTGCAGCAGCCCTGACTGCTGCACCACTTTGGTTTCAGTCCCAGCTGTGCTCTGGTAAAGCCCTTGGAAAGACTGGCTGCCAAAACCAGCAGGATGGGAGTCTGCAGCCCCTGGGATGGGTGGAATTTCAGAGCAGGGGTATTTCTTGTCGGAGGGAGGTGTTTCAGGGCATGCTGCTGTACGGTGGAAGGTGGCCAGGAGAGTCACCTAGATCCTGGCTCTCAAGGATTCCATAATCTATGGAAATGGGCAGCCTATAATTCTGGGAACCAGGCAGAGAGAAATCCCAAGGAAGAAACTATTTTAGTATAACAACAGCTGAAGCCATAAACCACTGTGAAATAAATATACTTTATAAACATAAAGTGAAAAAGTAGTCCCTCACTTACAGTTTTTATGTGATTTATGTCTTTAATTTATTTAAATCAGTGACCCATCAAATGCAGACACAAAATTAGAAATTCAGCAAAAATTTCATCAGCCACAAGAAAATACTGAGGTTTTATTTGTTTTCCTCCTGCAGCTGCTTCTCCATGTTACATGAATTTATCTCAAAATGAAGCACGATGAGGAATCATCTTGCCAGAATATTATTGATCTGTGATTTGGGTACCAGGCTCACTACCCTGTAGACACAGATGCGAATGAGAAAATTTACTCCCTCTCACCCCCGAATTTTTTTCAGAGAGTACTTTGTTTCAGATATATAATTCTGTAAGCTTTTTACAGCAGTTTTGTGACCAAATATATGCCACTTACATTACTTCTGGGATTTTTCAGTAAACCAGGAATGAGTCAGGATGCTTGTATTAGTCAGCTGGTCATGGCTTGAGAGCTGCTGATATCCGTGCACATGGCCCAGAGGGCTCCACACATAACCAGCCTGGACTCTGAAGTGCTGAAGGGAAGGGGTTTCTCTTTTTTTCATTCTTTTCTTTTTTCCCCCCATTGGTTACAGTTGGGATTTAGTTCAGGCTCAATAAATTCAACAACAAGCACCGGATCTTCGGCTGGTGCGGATTTCACACATTTGCTTCAAAAGCAGACGCTGCTTTTCACAGTGGGAATTTTCCTGCTATCTTGGGTATACACGATTTGCAAGTGCTGAAGTCGGAGTGTCCAGCTCTGTAACCTGGAAAAAGATACTGAGGTTTCCCCTGCCTTACTGCTGTCCACACTCTGAGTACTTTTCTCCTCGTTTTTACTGTCTTTGTCGTTGACTAGTAAAATTATTATTTGTACAGACATTTTCCAGAAATATGTGACCAGATTATGACCATGGCATTTGAGAAAAACCTGGTCCATGTATCAGGACAAAGCCAAATATTCACAGAATGAGATCTTCTTTAGCCAGCTCTACTTGATTTTCTTTTAGGACATCATAGTGTTTGTAACAAGCTGACCCTCCCTACCAAAATAACCCAACTGTCTCTCAATATTTTACCAGAAAGGCTACACCAATATATCAGTCATTAAGCATTGAAAAAGAGGGAGTTTTAAGGTTCTCCAAGATACTGATTTCTTTTGAAGCCTCTGAGCTACAAACCACCTGTTTGCCCCTGCAGCAGCCACTTGGTCAGGATATGGGTGGTCAGGGAGGAAGGGCTGATGGGGTAGAGTGTGAGTATGGGCACATGGCTTGAATGAAGCCCCTCTCTCTATAGTTGCCTCAATAAAAAGCTAGTTCAGTTTTGAAGGCTTAGAACTGTGCAAGTACTACCTGGAAAAGCTCTTTTATCTTCCATAGAATGGGGTTAGTTCAACTCATGAGTGTATTTATTCCTTAGGAAGGTGTCTTTAGGATTAGGCTCTTTGAAGTGCAACAAAGACAAGTTGCACTTTCTCAAGGCTATGTCATTATATGTAAGAGCTCCTTCTGGAGTTTGGCCATTGAAAATAGTTAAAAGTATTTATTTGTTAATAGGGTGAGCCATAAAGATGAGATAATGGCATTCAAATATTTGTTCTTGTTCCACAATGATTACCTTTTTACCTTATCTATGCCAAGGAAAAGCTCCTACATTCATAATCCAAATTTTCTGCAAGTGGTTCTGTAGAGCTGTGCCCAGTTCTGCACAAAGACAGCAGCTTCCTGAAGGGCCATTGAACTCTGCTCTGTGACGTTCTGTGATGGTCACAGAGATTTCCTCCTCAGCAAGACAATAGAATGAAACTGGTGATTTCTGCAAGACAAGGACCAGTAGGTGCTACCTGTTGTACCCTTTCACACTGTACCCCCTGTGAGTGGTGCCCAACTATCCCAGGTGTACCTGTGCAGTCTCAGTCTAGACGTGTGTGCTGCAGCCACTGGGCATGGACCTTGGCAGCTCCACAGTCCTTCTAATAGGTGACCCATGCTGAGAGCCATAGGAGACAGGAAAGGCATTCTTGTTCATCAGTTATGCCAAAATAGAACCCAGAAATATTTAACCCAGGTTTCTAGCATGAG
>JAWWLV010000024.1:5319113-5394004 GCA_035041135.1 Platyrinchus mystaceus | reverse complement strand
GACAGGAAAGGCATTCTTGTTCATCAGTTATGCCAAAATAGAACCCAGAAATATTTAACCCAGGTTTCTAGCATGAGCAGGAGAATCCTTATGGTGTAAGATCAGACACCAGAAAACACACACTGCCCTGTCCTTATCTGGGTGGGGGATCAAGTAGTGTCTTTCAGGTCTGTTGCCCTGACCTCAGCTTTTGTCTTGATTATCACAGAAGCTTTTCTGATTTTTTTTTTTTATTATGTTGGAAAAGACCATCAAGTCCAACCTTCAACCAGACACCACCATGTCAACTATATCACAGCACTAAGTGCCACGTCCAGTCTTTTCTTAAACACCTCCTGGGACAGTGACTCCACCACCTCCCTGGGCAGCCCATTCCAATGTCTAATGACCCTTCCTGTGAATAATTTCTCTTATGACCATGTGCTATTCCCAGGCTTTCTGATCCAGGCTGCACTGCCTGGTGTCATGCTGCTGTGCTGACAGCTCCTTCTAGAGTTCTGATAGTGATGGACAACAGGCATAGCATGCAGCTGTGTCTCTGCAATTGTTAGAGCCAGGTTTAGATGAGATTTAATCTGTACCAGGCATGGACACTCCCTGCATTTGTGTCTCATTAACAGTATTCCCTCATAGATGGTGTATGCCAGGTTTTACTCAGTCCTGGGAAGATAGATGGTGCCGGTATAACGTCAGATCCATCATGATACAAGAGAGAGGAATCCATGATGTCTGCTCTCCTCTTGGTAACATCAAGCCCCCTGCAACCTTTCTAAACCCATGTGAACAAGTAGAATGAATATAACAGACCAACTCTTTGCATTTTCAGCTGATGCTTTTGACTTCAAAAGCTTCAGAAGATGAATCTGCAGCACCATCAGACCACAGCTCCAAGAGGAGTCAATAATTCTCTTTCCAATGTCATCTCTATTGACCTCAAAATGAGATCTGCTTTTGCCATACTCTCTGGAATATGGAGCCCTCTAATGTCAAGAATCTGCACTGGGTGAAACGTGTCCTCCACAGCTCAGCTCCTCACCTTTGAGCCAGTTGTGGATACTGGCGGATTCATTCTGCTGTGCTGAAACGCGGGAGGATATCCTTGATGAATGAAAGACATGTATTATGTATGCTGGCTCCACATGCAGACTTCCAAACTGTGCTCCTGTTTCTACTCTGATAACAGCTGACTCCACTGGTACTTAATCAGGCCTCAACTCAGGGTTGTATCTTTAGGAAACTGATATTTTTCTAACTATAGATGTTTTTACAGCAGTGGTGGCACACACCATTCCATCAAATACTGATGGGAAAATGAGGTAAATAAACACTCTGTGTTGCATGACAGTTTTCCTTGCAGAATAGATGCAAGGCAAATTTCTGGAAGAAGCCAGTAAGTTAAAGTTAGGAATGAAATCCTGCCAGACCCATAAAGTTGGGTAAAATATGTGGTTACCAAAGAAACAAGGAATATGAAGAGATAGCCATGCCATTGAACCGCAAACGTTGTCCAATGGCCAAAAGCAAAAGTAAAGCTGTATTAATAGCAGAGAGTTTAGCATGTAACAATGAGAAAATCTGTAATAATGGCTTAAAATGCCAGTCTAATTTTCCATGACCCTCCATAAGCCCAGTAATACTCATTAGTGTCTACATGAATTTGTTAAACCTCCTCAGCATTGAAAAAACATGACTTCATTCAATTTGGATTTGTGTGCATCTAAAACTTTACATGCTGCAGCTTCCCTGGGAGTGACAATAACTTACATTTGAGGATTAAGGAAACACATGATATATTCCACATCTCCACAACAGTAGTTAAATAGTGTAATCTGCCACATTTCCAAAAGCAATCAAATGCACAGAGCCCTGCCCTTTTAAGCAAGCAAGCTTGCCTGTGAGAGAAGCATTCTGAATTTCATAATTAAGTGAAAAATGAGATGAATGCAAGTGAGGCTACGAGCTGGTGCAGCTTCATTGTTACAGCAGGGTAATTAATAGTTATTGATGATAACTGAGATAAACTGTCAGATATCATCCATGTGACATGAACAAATGATTAAGACATGGAATTCTTTAAGGAAAGAAAAATCCTTGGGTGAACTTGCAAGCTAGGAGAGTAGATACAATAAAATACAGAAAGAGGGCATTTGCTTTAATTTTGGACAATCTGTGTTTTGAGTAAGGAACTCAGCATCCCACAAAGACCTGCCATGGCACAGCAATGTCACGGATTTCAGAAGTAAGTTGTGATGAAATGCCCCTTTTTGGCTCAGGAGCCTGTGTTCACCCCTGACTAATTTCATTACTGCTGCTCAAGCTGATACACTGATTAAAAGAAAGTCATTCCATTTAATCATTAGGTAAACACAGTGCAGGGTGCTTGGTGGGTTTGGTAACCGTGGAGCAGATCGGTTATTGCTCCTCAGGTGCTGATAGTGCTATCAGGCTGGATCATCCCCTGTGTTATCAGCACCCTGCTCTGCCCTAAAAAAACTTCTTGAAATTGCAACATGGCAAACAAGAAGCCTTTGGGTATTTGCTTTTCTCTCTTTCAAATACACATAATCACTCAGCAACAGCAGGATGGTTAAATTACCCTTAGAGCCAAATGACTTTGAATTAGATTTGTTCTCTTAAATACATCAATCCCCCCCCAACACTGGTACCTGTGGAACTAATGCACAAAAAGATCTCTGCTGGGGAGATATTTTCACCCAGTTACAGCCTAAGGTGCATGTAGTGCATAACACCCCCCAAAGCTCATCCTGTGATACACAGACTGTGTATTTCTCCAAAGGAAGAGGTGGCTGAGCCCACCCACACCAATGTTCTTTTGAAGGCCATCCAAGAGTCTTCTCCTGTGTCACTACTGTCATCCCTTAGTGAACAAGGACATTTTTAACTCAGGTGTATGACTCGCAGTTTTCAAGGCAGGTGGAGGCATTTCAACAGTAGGGTGGGATTTTGCAGAGCACTGCTGCAGATCCAGCTCTTCAAAGCAAGGGGAACTTTACTGTTGATTTCCATGAGAGTGGAACTAAAGTACAGCTTTCCGAGCTCCTTCTGTGGAAAAAAAATGCAGACTTCATTTTAAGATTTAGGGATCACAGGATCATAGAATTCCTTGGCTTAGAAGATCATCTAGTTTCAACCCTCCTGCCATGGACAGAGACACCTTCAACTGGAGCAGGTTGCTCAGAGCCCTGTCCAACCTGGCCATGGTGGTGCCATGAGGGTTAAGCCAAGCCAGACTTAAGCACTGATGGGCATCCTCCCAGTTATCTCAGTCTTGGCCATGGAGAACCACTCCTCTCCTTGCATTTGCACTGGCACCATCTGACCTGAAAGCCCAGGGGAAGTGATGGGCAGGGTACACAGAGCTGGAGGGGAAGGCATTAGAGCACAGTCAATGCTTTTCCTTGGACAGAGCTGATCTTTCCCTCAGATTCACACAAATATGGAGCCTTGCTATGCTGCCTTGAAGGGGTACCACACAGGAGGATGTGTCTAAATCCTTCTAAAAAGGATGTTCCGTCATTCTGCAAGAAACAGCCTCCGAAGGTCCCTCAAGTAGGAGTTTTGAAAAGGCCTAACTTTGCAAATTAATACTTTTCAGGCAGTTCCTGTCATATTTATTATTATAATTACTATTACAGCTATTGGCATTTTTGCCCATAGTTGCTCATGCATTTTCACAGAGAGAGGATAAAATTGGAACCCAATTAATTTTTCCAGTTCTGCTCTCACACCTTTGAAAACCAAGAAATTCTGCAGTTGTCACCAGCCTGCCTGTTATTTTGTTTGCTACTCCTCTCCTGAACAGTGGCATCAAGACATGCTTATTTTTGATTCCTTGTTGTCATTTCTCTTTGCTTTCTGTTTGCAAGATGCTGACGGCTCGTTGCAAATTGGAGAAGGCTCCCAGCATGTCAGCTGTCTGGAAAAACTGTGGGAACAGGTTAGTTTGGAATAAAACCTCCTAGAGACACCGATTTAATGCTGTTTGCATGGGTTTACCTCTTCAGTTTGCAATGACTCTGACTTCAGAGAAGTGCTTTACAAGTTCCTACATTCCGAGCTTTGTAGATAAAAATATTTGTTTCATCTTCCCATCAGGTACTCTCAGAAACAGCCTTACAACAGCTGGTAAAGGGGAGGGAGGCATTTTATTGTTCTGATTCCCTTAAAGCAGCAACACCTTGCAATACTGCAGGACAATTAGAGGTGCTGTGATTTTTCTGCTATCATCCTTCCTAGCTTGTGTATTCCAGTTTAACACATCCTCACAACTGTGGTTTCGCGTGACCGTAATTAAAAGTTTGCCTTCTGAATACAAAAAGATGCATTTCCTGGTCTGCCTGGTCTGCTGTGCCAGGGAGCATTGTTTCTCACTTGATAACATTTTTAACATTCTTGGGAAACATTTTATTTGTTAAAATTTTGTTCAGATAAAACCTCAGCCAGAAGTGCTGTAGGGCTTTTCCCATGAATCTTTCCAATGGCCTTGTTTAAAGCATGAATTTTCTTCAGGGGCTGCTGTGTTAACTTATTTACTTATTATTAAGGACATTGGAGATTGAGAAAAATAAAGGAAAATCTGTGGAGTGCTGAGCTGAAAGATGTGCATCCTAATCACAGCACACAGTGAGGTGTAGAGTGTGTTGTTAGGATAAAAGTCTGACCATGAAAAGTGACAAAACCCTCATTACCTTGAGAAAGATCAGAATTTCCCCTGTGTCTCTCTTGTAAGAACAGAGGTTCTCCTTCTTTGGCAAAACCTTGTTTCTAATTAAGTCACTGATTTCAACCTCGTGATGAACTTCATCTATTTTTTCCTTTCCACTAAAAAATTAGGCTACTTTAAAATGAACTGTGAATTCTGCAGAAATATTCTGGTTTAGACAAAATTGGCATTGAGTTACTAGGCATTTTTTTGTCAAGAAGACAATGAGATAATGGCACTGATTTTACCCTGGTGCTGAGAAAATTTACCATTCAGGGCCATGTCTGAGTCTCCTGTTTGCTTGATTCATTGCAGATTTTTCCCTCATCGGATGAGTAGCTTGACCATTTGATTTTATTGTTGGTTTCTTTCCAGATGCCAGAAGTACTGAGTATTTAAATATATATCTGAAGTTCAGCAGGAAATTGAAAATTGATTCTCTACAGCAGTTATCTGAGATATGGTTCAAGTTCTCACTTCAAGTTAGCCAGAGCAAAGAGCTAAAGCAGTCTCAGGGGAATGCCAGCTTGACAGATATTCTGGAGTGATTTCTGTGGCATCTTTGAAGAGAAATTCTGAAATTATGCTTTTGTTTAAAGAAGTGTCCTGTCTATCTCATCTCTCTAAATAAGCATGGAGGGTAAGAAGATAACAAAAAGGATTTGGGGTTCTTAGTAATACACAGATGATACCTTTCAGTGGAGACATTGGTGATGAACTGTCAAATAAGGTGATGATCAGATCCAGGCTCTTTCTGAGTTTCCTTAGCAATGCTGTGGCATGGCCACAGGCTGCAGTTATAGCTCAGCCTGCTCATGCTGGATATCCCAGATGCAGCTGTAAAGGATGTGGCTTCTTCCCAAAGTATTAACCCCTGGATTGCAGTAGGAGCCAGCGGGTTGGACAGGACAGAAAGGAGGACACAGGATGACAGACCCCTTCTGGAACTGGGATATCCTCAGAGACAGACATGGAGTGTGTGCATGGCTGTTCCTACAGGCACATCCACCACATCCACTGCTGAGCAGTGTTGGAGACCTGTGTCTCAGCCTCTGTCCCAAAACTGAATTTACCCTTCTGCAGCTCCCCAAGCAGTTCCCAGGGCTGCCCAATGCTGCTGAAGCAGAGGAGGCTCCAGTAGAGCCGAGTCCTTGCTGTAGAAGTAAGTGGCATGACACAAACTCCTATTTCTACCAATGTTTCTATGAATTTGATATACTGACAGAGATGTACTGATTCACAATGGTAACCTTTGGCATTCTGAGACGTATATAAATGAATGCTTAAAACAACACTTGGGAGCAGAGTTGAGAGATGTTTTTCTCAGTGGAATGAATTAAACTAATTTGGGGTAACACATTTGCAAGTATATAATAGTGACTTAGATACTTCCCTGCCTCAGCTTCAGGTGTCTCCAGCAGCACCCACAGTGGTGGCCTATCAAATGTCACTTGGCCTCCAGAACCTGTGATATATGAGAGCTCAAACCCCATTTATGCTCTGGCAGGAGAGTGAGTGCAGTAATGATTCACTATTACAGGCCAGTGTCAGTTCAATACAGATTGATTTGGTTCTGTATCTTTTTCTTTAAAATGCATCTCCACACAGATGGGTCTGGTGTGTTCAAACTTCCTAAATAATCATTTCACCAAAATTCTGTAATAAATAAATTACCTTCAAAAATCTACTGGAATTACAAATAAATCAGCAGATTCTCTGTTCAGCAGCTGCAATAAATCCTTCCTCTATCACAGCATACAGTGTTTACATTTGCCTAGGGGCTCTAAAACATTATGAGATGAAATGATTTTCCTGTTCCTTGGTGTCTGCCTGCCATAGAATTTAAGTGTTTCATGAATTTAATTGTGAAGAGAACAGTTTAACATTTTTCAGACCCCTGTGGGAAAATAGGAGGAGGAGCCAACTGGATATTATGCTGCCTGGAAAATGATTCATATTTAAAATTTAACAATGATGACTGTATCAGGGGAGATTCAGAAGGGCAGCAAATGACCCCATGCCCATTAAAGATCTGTGCAAACTGGCAGAAGAAGGATTTGGTATCATAAGTAGGGCCCAGCCTCCTGCTTGTGGTAGAATTTCATTCCAGGTTGCATAAATATCTTTATTTATGCAACATTAAGCCAATTTTCAGCATTTTCCTGGAAATCTATTAGTTGCTTTCAGGCTCTCTGAAAGGTATCTTATTTCATTGCAGGAGAATTCATCTGTCATACTCTGAAGAGAGTGTTTATATCTCTAGCAACTAAAAGCTTGCAAAAAGGCAGCTGCAATCTTTTGCTGGAGCAGAGACAGAAGACACAAAAACTACTACTGTTTCTTAGATGTAAAAAGAATTCTGTTTCCAATGGAAGAGGTTGTCCTGATTTACCTTGATTACTGAAATCAAGGAAAACATAACTTCAGTCTACCAAACCATTTTTGTAGAATGTAGGGAATGAGAGAGGGGATTGCTGTACAAGCTGGGAAAGAAAACAAAACTACTAGTTTTATCTCCTTTGAACATCCAGCCCTTTATATTTTCATTTTACCCATGTCTATTTTGTTTTTTTGGTCCTCTTTTATTCACTTTCTTGCTTTGAAAGGAAAACAAGAAGGAATTCTATGCTACTGTGTATGATCCCTTATTCTGATTTCCATGCTTGGTGCACAGAAGTCAGGGTGTGACATGAACAACAATTTGATGTACAGAACCTGCCATGACAAAAGATTCTTGGATTTTGTTTAGGAGCAAATGACAACAAAATCTTTGAAAACCTGCGAAGAAGGTGGGATAGTAAAAGGGATGTGTGGGAGAAGAGGAATATAAGAAAAGGATCAAAACAGATAAATGTCAGTTGGCAAGTGATAATATACTCTTCAGTTTCCTAGAGTTAATTTTGTAGCTTCCAATGTATTTTAGTGATGGATCCTGCACAGGAAGCTTAACATGAATTAGCTGCTATAAATTTGTTTCCTAACCAAAAAAAAAAATTAAATATCATCTATAAATTTTGCTAATGTTCTTTGTAGAGAAGCAAAATCAGCAGCAAGAAAAAGAGTAGTGCTGACAATTTCAGTGAAGAGGACAATCAGTCAAGTATAATGTTCATCACTCCTTATTTACTGTGGTAATTAGATCCCGACATTCTGCACTGTGATGTGCATGGCTTGCTTCGTTCAAGATGTTGCCCACATTATGTCTTTGGGAGTTGTCTCCTTCCCTTGCCACCAACTTAATACACATCCTTTTAGTGTACATGCCCTGGAAGTGAGTGCTTCCAAAGTTACTGATGGTCCCAGCACCTCTCTATGTGTGCACCAGCTGACACAGAGACAAATGGATCTCCTTCCAGGGACACCACAAAGCACTGCTTTGGTTCATTAAAG
This sequence comes from Platyrinchus mystaceus, assembly GCA_035041135.1. Taxonomy (NCBI): domain Eukaryota; kingdom Metazoa; phylum Chordata; class Aves; order Passeriformes; family Tyrannidae; genus Platyrinchus; species Platyrinchus mystaceus. The sequence goes on along the minus strand of JAWWLV010000024.1, from coordinate 5,385,891 downwards.
CAAATGCCTGTGTACAAGTCCAATAAATGCCCCTTATCACTGAAAATTAGCAGTGGTGTGAGAGGGTCTCTTGAACTTTGTAGCTACAGTCAGGGCTAAGAATGACAGAATCTGAGTGCTGGGAATTGGAAGAAATAAAAGAGTAAAGCTGAAAGCAGAACAGCCTGGAGACTGGAGCATTCCTGCATCTCTCTTAGGGTGGGACTGTGCATTAGCAGATGGCAGCCTAAAAACAATATGTGCTGAGAGAGCTCGAGATGTATGGCAAGATTTTCAACACCTACGCAAGCGCTCAAAGGAGTATTGTCTGTCAGGGGCGGTGCAGGGATTTACAAGTTGCTTTTGTGTGGATTTCTGGAGCTATTATCTGCACACCATCAGCCAGGAGACGTTGGAGGCAAATTCAAGGCAAATTTTCACAAAATGGAATACGATAACTAGTCACAATATTAATCCATAAGCTTTGATGTGAGCGTCATAAAACACATATAAAGCAGCCCAGACCCCTCTCATTGGTGGATCGTGGAGCTGGGTTGGTTGTGAGAGGCAGCAGAAAATTGCAACTGAAGAGCAAATCATGATCTTGCCATCTGCCTGGAAGGAACTATCATATAGGGTTTGCTGTCAGTCAACCAACCTGTTTTGAAGCAAAGGCAGAACAGTATATGATTTTTTTTTTTTCCATGCTCATTTCATGCACTAATTCCTTACTCAGAAACTATTTCCAGCACACAGGGCTCTGTTCGCAGCTCCCTGCCCAGCCCTGCAAGCAGGGAGATGAGGTGTGGAAGAGAGGGTTTTTCTTAAATAATGGCAAAGCCCACAGCTGTGACAAGGAGTTAAATCTTAAGGTATTGTATTTGTTAAAGTGATGGCATAAAGGAATATTGGCTGCTCTATATCCCATAATCATGATAATTCTCACTTTTTTTTTTTTTGTTCCAGTGTGAGAATTTTCCCCAGTCTCTCATTTCCACCTCTTTAAGGGTGTCTTTTATGTTGCTTTATGATTTTTTTTTTTGGTTGGTTGGGGGTGGCTTTTTTCATGAACATACCTAAGGCAAAAATTGTTGCTGTCTGCCTGCTTTATCTTTTCAAAGATTTGCCTGTGAACTCTAGGCTATAGTACTGCACAGCAGTGTATTTCATCCATAACTAAATTTCCTTATGTAGCACCTCTAACCTGAGGATCTCCAAGCATGCTAAAATAGGTGTGTGGAAGCCACACCATGCCCCTGCAGAATCCAGGGCATTCTAGAAGTAATAAACTGAAGTATAATTTAATATCATAGAGTGAATCCATTATAAGGGTTCACACTGCAGGGGACAAGCAGCAAAGAAACCTCTCAATTTGTTAATGGGTTTTTTTTCCACCACTGACTTTCTTTGTGATAAAGTGGAAGCAAAAACACGGGTTTGCAAATAAGCTATTTGGTCAATCCCCTGGTGTAATGTAAGAGCTGAGATTTGCTCTGCAGCTGAGGCTGAGGCAGAGTTAGAGGACTTTAAAGTGCTATTTTCAGGGTAGCACCTGGAGTTATAAAAACCAGAAATCCAACACTGCAGAGCTGATCTGGCCTCTTGCATTTTCCTTTGGCAGAGGCACCAGCCAAAGCTTCTTTTCCAAAGGAGGTGCTGGGCTGTGCCAGGATGTGCATTTGCTGTGCACTGGAGCACCCAGGCAGACCTGGGTGTCTGGAAACATTTCACAGCCAGGAGAGGCATTGAGCTCACAGCAGAACTCCCTTCAGGGTTCCCTGGCACACAGCACAACCACCCTGGCCTATTTCCCAAATCAGCCCAGTTGTGCCTTGTCATTGGGATTTACTATAGTCAAAAACATTTACTATAATGAAGAAAACCTTTGCACCTGGCAGTGTTTTGAACCTTCAGACCAGCTCCTCCCTATGTTCAGGTGGTTTGAGTTTATAAAAGCTCCCAGTAGGAGGGAGGTGTAGAGTCGTGGTGTGGTTTAGGTGGTTTCTGAAGCGAGGGAAGCAGACAAAAATCCATGGAAAAAAAGACTTTCGGCTACAGTGAGACAGAAACAAGAACTAAACCTGCCTGTGACCCCAGTGGTTTTGGGTTTTTTGGAGGTTGGTGCTTGGGAAACAGAATTTTGGGGCTTATGGAGTGGTTTGCTGGTTGTTTGTGGTTTGGGCTTTGAGCTTTCATGGTGTTTGTTGGGGAAGCTTTTGCTCCTTGCAGTGATGGGGAGTCTGGGGCTGACTGGGAAAGGGTTGACGTATTTTTGATCTTTTGTATGTGTACCAACTTTTTTATATAACACCTGACTGCTTTTCCTATAGTTTTCCCTGAGCCAGGAGAAGGTGGGAGGCTGGCTGGGCTGGGGGAACCTGCCCCAGTGCAGCTGGGCAGGAGATGGGGTATCAAGCTGAGAGTGACTTGCTGCAATATTATAGGGAGGAATTTATTTCCTAGATAACCTTGTTTCTATGCTGATGCCTGAAATATGTCAAATTTGACAGAAGAGGCTTAATTTAACTGCTGTTGAAGCCTTCTTTTTTTATTACCTTGGCATAATGACAGAATCACAAAATAGTTGGGGTTGGAAGGGGCCTCTGGAGATCATCTGGTTCAACCCTTCAGCTAAAGCTGGTGAAATAATAATGGAGACCTATTGTTTATTAAGTTTAACTGAAATTTAGGAACATAGCAAACATAGAGGGAGTGAAGATAGCCCAGTGACCAAGTCTGGGCTCACCACAGGGAATTTGCTTCCCAAAGTGCCTAAGTGGCTTCGCTTCTGTTGGTTTTATTTTATTTATTTTATGAATATTAAAACACCTGTACCTTCACACAAAAATTGACTTTTCAGCAGCAAAAGTAAATGCTAAACCTGTGCTTGAAGACTGATGTTTGACATAATGAAAGGGGTAAATCAAATGCCAGGGGTTCCCTCTGGCTATAGATAACACTAACTTGCACTCTGACCCTTGATTTGCCCGCTGTAGATGGGTCTTGCATGTAATGTGGTTTTAAACTGGTCTGGAAAGGCAACTGCAGGCTGACAAAAGTAATAGTTTGTTTTCAAACTGGGGCTATTTCAACAGCATTTTATGTAATGGGTTCAACCTGGCTAATCTAGGAATGGGCTGGAGGCTCTTGAGTCTGTGCTATGGGGAAGTTGAGAATCTGTGAGAAGGTTCTGGATTTTCAGATCAGAATGATCTCTGCAGCTAATGTATGGCTGATAAAGGATAACAGTATGACAAGAAACCATGAACTGGCATCACTCTAGCACTGCTTTAACTTTTATTTCTTTGCCTTTTGGTATGTCTGAACTGAAACTAAACACACAACTCTTCTCCATTATGTGATGGTTATGTTTACTTGCCATGATATCCTGAGCCCACTCATGTTTTTCTGGTAATGTTTTAAGTATATTGAGTGCTATTGAATTTTTTTTTTTTTGCATGATGATAATGTACTGCACAGATAATTCTTCTTGTTAATCCTTAGCAAATGCTGATCTTGTCATCTTGTCAGCTAATGACAAGTTATAGATAAGGGTTGAGACTTTTTGTGTGTGTTGTCCTACATACTTTAAAAATAACTAGGACACAAACTTTTTTGATATAAACTTCCCTGACAAATATAGATGTGTTCTTTCTTCTTTCTCTCCTGTCTTAGGCATGGGAAAACTGCAAAAAGCAGAATAGTTGCCTCCCAAACACAGTAATTGTGAAGACTAGACATCCCTTTAACAAGGAATAGCGACACATTTAAGGTAGGCTGGGAAGAATAACTGTGAAAATCCTTCCTTTTCTGCTCTGCTCTCACTTGTCCCTTTTGTCAATATTCAGACTTGTTATTTTATTCTTTGTTTTCCCGTACAAGCTACTTATTGTGCTCCTGTGGTTTGGGTGTTATTTCCCACCTAATGGCTTTGGTTATGTCATCCCTCTGGTTGGATCTTCCCTGTATATTTAGGGGTGGCTGACAAAACTGCTGCTTCTGCCAAGCGAGTTTGGTGTGGCTGAGGCAGCAAGGAGAGAGGGATTGCAGTGATGTGGCAGAAGACAACAGGGTGGAAAGGAGCTGCCAGGTCTGGGTGCCAAGTACAGCAGGTGGAGCGTCTCCACTGAGTGTGTTGTGCTGTTCCCTGTTGCTGTATCCTTGGCTGGTCCTCCATACCCATATGTCTGCACCTGTGCTGGAAACAGAGCAAATTTCCCAACACCCTGTGCTTGAAGTGGGATGACAACTGCCTGAACCAGCCCCTGGGTTCCCATGGGAAGTGGCTTCCCTGGACATGTTGTTCGGCTCTGCTGCTTCAGGCTCCTGGAGTGAGTGGTCTGTGTTGGCCAGCAGAGGCCGTGGTCACAGCTGGACAAATCAGCAAATATATCCTTGATGTTTTTCCTCCTTGAAAGATTGTGTGCCTTTCTAGCTAAGCTTTTCATGGTCAGCATGTTTACCTCCAGGAAAAAAAAAATGTATCTTCTCTTGCCACTTGAAAAGCCATAGGAGAAGAAAACGTGACAATACAGACAAAAGGATTTAATGCTGTCATGGAAGATGTAGGAAAGGCAGGAAAGGAAATGGGTTCAGCTTGGTCACTGAGGTTGGACCAGACCTCCTACAAGACAGGGAGAAAAGTGGTGGGGACTGGAAGTCTCAGGGCAGGGAAGGTTTTCCTGGGAATATATAAAAAGTGATAGGCAGGGAGAGGAGCACCTGGCTGAGCACAGGGGATGTGCATGTAGAATGTCAAACATTGCTGCACTCATGCACATTGAATGTGGCTTATAAGTATTTTAGGACAAAGCTGAGTCCACAGCTGATGTCTGGGGAACCCTAGAACTTGAACTCTCCCTGTACCAAAGGAATCCTGCTTTTCTCTTCATGCTTCCTGTTCCATTGGGGAAAAATGCAAGAGCAAGAAACACAGGGAGGCTTTGGGCCCTGGCTGAGGATTTCTTGGCTGGTTTTACCCTGGGCTTCGTGGTTGCTGTTCAGGCAACCACATGTAGGCAGCTCAATCTTCACACTCTAAGCTGCCGGTTTTCCATGTGGGCTGGTTCTCAATGGAAGAAGAGCTTTGTGGGGAGGGGGCCAAGCAAAACTTCTGCTCTGTCACATTTTTAAAAAAGCTTCAACAAATGTTGTGAACCAAAGACAAAAGAGTCAGAAATTTGGCTTTTGGTGGAATTAAGGTAAAGCTTACTGTGAGACTGCACTTGGCTCACCTGGGTAGGAACATTTTGGTAGTGAGGAACTGCAGTGTGCAGTGCCTGTTGCCCAGGCAGCAGCCAAGGCAGAGTTTGGGATATGGAAAGGAGCTTTTTAGGGGTGGGTGGAAGCAGCTGGGAGGGATGGAGAACACAGTCTGTGAGAAGCTAAGCTTCATTGTCCCAGGAGCACTAGAACTAATGAGCTTTGCATTTCCAAGGTGGTGAGCCTTCTCCAGACCCTGTGAAATACATGCCTGGGATGTGTTGTGTTCAATCTCCACATGGGGAAAAAGGGTGTGTGGGGGAGGAGGAGAGAGAGGCAGAGGAGGCAGAATACAGAAAGTAGAGGCCAGAGGCCCCTCTTTGGGTGCAAGCACCAATCTGCTGTCTGCATGAGCCTGCCTGAGTTGCATATGCTCTCCTTTTCTGTGTGCCTGGAAAATTATGATAAATAGAGGTTCAGGCAGGGAAGAGCATTTATTTTTATTTGCCTATTTTTGTCACTCACTTGGCATCTCTAGATGAATGGTGGAACCAGGAGGAAAAGGCTATTCTCCCTGTGCATACAGCCCTTGTGTGTGAGGCAGGCAGTTGGATACCTGCTGACCTCTTGCAACCCACCTTCACCTTGGAAATATCATGCCAGCGTCTGCTTTTGGCAACTGTGCCAGAAACCCCATGGAGTCTTTCAGCCAGAGCTGTGGATAAGCAGTTTTCCCTGCTCTCCAACTGGGATAGCTCAGCCTCTGGTCTCTGTTCTTTCCTCTGTGCCATCAGGCATGAGAGTGGGGGGGGGAAGGACCTCCTTCTGACACTTCACCTCCCAGCAGTCAGGCACAGACCATGTATCCCAAAGGTTGTTCTGCCCTTCTGCAGGGCATGGATTCATCCTGCCCCAGTGCTGGAGGGAGCTGCCATTGCACAGGATGGCTGACACAACCTTTTGTCCTGTCTCCCCTCTGTCTAGAGACAAATTACTCTTTCAGCCTTCACTTTTCATAACAAAGGATGTTGAAATGTGCAGACTGCTCGCTTGGGTCTTATTTTTCCTTCCTATTTTCTCTTGTGTGTGAGTAGCCCCACAATTCAGTACAGGCCCAGGGGCACATGTAAAGTATCATCCCCTCCCTGTCAAAGCCAAGTGAGGAGGCTGAGGAAGATGACACTGTGCTTAGCAAAGAGGGTAAGAGGAGCTGTTTCATGTCTTATTGGTCCACTGAAAGTTAAACTTGGCAGCAAAGACATCAAAGCAGGTGTGAGGATGCTTCTGCAAGATTTGCCAAGGACTCCTGTGTTCCTGTCTGATGCTGGGAGCCAGGGCAGGGGAGAGGCTGCAAGCACAGCCTGTTTAATATTCTCTCTGTCCCTCTGATCTCCCCCCTACCCTGCAGAAGCAACATGTCCCATGTTTCTGCAGAGCTTGTCCTGAGCAATAGCAGCATCTGTCAGGGGTTACGGTGGCATTAGCCTCGTGGAGCTGGGAGTTAGCAGTGCTTGGCAGAGTGACAGTTCTGCTGTACCTTACATAAATCTGTATCTTGCATAAATCTGTCTGCCTAGTCTGCCCAGGTGTATGGTCACAATTTGTCTGATTCCTCCTGCTGTTCACAAGGCCTTGCAGTTTCTTAAAAGATTATCTTTTCTTTTTGAGGCCCCTCTCCCTCATCTTTCTTCACAACTCCCAACTCCTTACCCTTTCCCTTCTATCCTTCCCACAGGTCCTAAAGGGAACATATTTTAAACAGGTGTTATTTTAAAATAAATTCAAATCACCTCTCAAGTGCTGCAGAAAGGTCCCAGTATTCCCATGGAAAGAGGGAAAGTCTTGAGCCTTCCTATGGCTTTGGCAGCAAACCCCAGCAGCCCTCTATTCACCAAGTCCTGATATGGGCTGTGCCTGATCCCAGGCCCAGGTACCTTGCTCATCAGTACTTCATGGTACTTGGTTGTCTATCATCTGCTTTTTATGACCCTTCTAGACCCTTCTCAGGCCAGAAAATAATAACTGCCCCAGTTCTTGGTCTTCTTCCAGTATCTAAGGAAATTCTTCAGGAAAACAAGAAAACCTTTATTAAACAGATCATTACATTCCCAACCATATTGGTCACCATGAGGCTTGTCCTGAGCCACCCTCTCTTTCCCAGCTCTGCTCAGGGGCCTGGCACGAGCCCCACTGTGGGGAGGGTCCGTGTGCCAGTGCTCTCCTGTGTCACTGTCACACACCTGCCACCCACTGCTGTATTGTTTTAAGGCTGTATTAAAGAGCTGCTCTTTACATTGTGGCAGAGACCAGTATAATGTTCCTGTCAGTCTGCAGGGCCAAGTTCTTAGTATGTATCGCCCAGTAAAGTACAGCAGCTCTGAAGAAGTGTGTGATGTGTCAAGGAAACTCATTGCACCACTCAGTGAGAGTCTCCACTGAGATATGTCCTTGGGTGCTGAGAAGGAGGTACTTAGGAGTAAGGGTACTTATTACTGTTATTATTTACTGTTGTTTGGTGCCTGGTGCTTGTAAGCAGTGCAGGTGCCACACTTTTCTACCACAGCTCATCAAGGGGGGGAAAAAAAAAATCCCACCTTGTGCTATTATAGCACAAGAGCTCTTAAAATGGAAGTTTCTGTTTTGTCTCTAAGCCTTATTTCTTTTGTAGGCAGAGGTGAGAGTTGCAATGCCAAATGAATGGTATGTACTAAGTCCATACAAAGGCTCTTTAAAAAATAATTATATATGGTACAAGAGGGAGAGGAAACCACTCCATTCCTGTAAATGGCCACTTAAATGTGGAGAATAAATAACTGTAATAAATAACCTGGCATAGCTTTAGCATTTAGGGATAAATCAGAGCTCTTTCCCCATTGTCTGCTGAGGTGCATTGGAAATGGAGTTGGAAGGAAAGATTTCCCTCGGAGTTGTGGCAAGGTGTTGGAAAGCCCATGGGAGCGCGTAGGAGTCTCCTGCACTCCCGTGTGTTTTGTTGCACTTTCCCTGCACCACCCTTCCCTGTTCACAAAGCATGTGCTGCTCTCTGTGAAAGAAAGGAGACTCCCTTAAGTCTCGCTTGCTTCTTGTGAATAAGTGCAAGAACAGCGCCGGGGAATAAAGGCTCTGCCGGCGGAATTAGCGCGTCCCTTGGCTGTTCAGTCCCTCACCTCTCCATCAGCGCTGCCTTCCCACCAGCCCTGGTCCACCCTGCTGCCCCTTCACACTCATCCTGCCTCTCGCAGCCGGAGCGGCGGCTCCTCTGCGCTGGGCACGGTCTCAGTGCCGGTATTTAAATGCAGCTCCAGTCGCTGGCGAGCGCCTGGCTGGGGCTTGTCACCGAGGGCTGTGTCGCTTTAAGGCATGTGATACTTTCCCGAGCAGGGGATGCATTGAAATAGGCTACGGTACTTCCAGCATCGTAGAGCAGTGTTGGAACCGCCGCCTTCCCCGCACTGCCCGCGCCGGAGTCAGGCTGCTCTGCCCTCACACACTGACTGCTCCTCGTCCTTAAGTATCCTGGAAGCTGCAAATTATCTCAAGATCACTTCAAAGGTCTCGTCAAACAGAAGGTGCTGCTAGGAGATGATTTAAAGGTGAAAATGAAAAGGTTTCCACCCCTCAAACCTTGGCCACTTTTCTGACGGCAGAGTCTGAGAGCTCAGATGCCTTCTTTACTCTGGAAACAGGATTTGTAACGAAAAAGAGATTCTTTTTTTTTTTTTTTCTACTTTTAATCCTGATAAAGAAGATTATTGGGAAGCTATAAAAAAATCCCTTATTGTGATACAGATGGATTTAAAAAAGTATTAGATCTTTCCGATGAACACTACTAGAGTGCTCTGCTCTTGGTTGGATTACTCAGGTAAGGAGCTTCTTCAGGATTTAAGATTCAGAAAGCAGATCTGGAACTCACCAGATAATAAGTGGAAAATACTCAGTGCTGTGTTTCTTTACTAATGATAAGATGATCTGTATGTAAAAGTGTGTATGTGACAGCACCTCGCTTACAAACAAGTACATGAAGAAATGTTTGTGAGAAATGCTGGTGTTTGAGCAAAGGTAGTTTGAGATAGTGCAGTTTGAGAGAGGTTTTTTGATTTTTAAAAAACCCAAAAGCTCATAATTAAGGCTGAGAGGGTTAAATAAGTCTGCTGTCCATGTGCTAAGAATATGATGCCGGAGGAAAGACACAAGAGCATTTAGCAGGCTATGGAAGTTTGGCTTTGCTTTGCTCTTTGACTGGGATTTTTAAAGCTCAGTTTAAATAACCTGAATAGCTGAAATATCCCTATGTGAGAGTTCACCTTTCCCCTCTTACCCTGTGGTATGAAAAGCACGGTAGCACCAAATATGACAAGAAGGTGTTAATTCCTGAAGACACGGGAAGCCTACTGGGAGCTCCCTGATCTGAGGGGACTGAATCTATTTTGCAAGATAAATAGGTCTAAAAAGAGAGGAGAAAAAGTGCATTGTATACTGCAAAGCAAACAGTTGGAAATGAAATTAATTATACGCTAAGCAGTGCATCAAGCACTCAGTACAGAGAAAGGAAGAGCCTCATGCTGATCAAAATAATGTTTTGGTATTCTCTATTAATTATACTTGTCAGTTTATGTGGTTCATTTTGGCTAATTAGACTTAAAAAGCTTCCCAGAGACTGTGCTGCTTTAAAATCAAGGGCAAAAAATTTTTATATGCATATATTTTATTACCACTGTATTTCACTATTTTAATATTGTTAATTTTCATACTGCAGAAATCCCCCTGATATCACATACAGACTTTTAATTTTTTTAAAATTTTTATTTTTTTTTTTTTTAGTGAAGACATGGTCTTTCCATGTGAGAGATTTAATCTTTCCAAGTCTTTCTTGCTCTGTGAAAATGATGTTCAGCTGATTGGGTTATTAGATAGAGAACAGCATCCCGTCATTGGCTGAATGAGGAGAGTGCCTGAAGTTTGATTAATTTGGCAATATGAAATGCAGCAGAAGGTGTTGTTAAGGGAACTGGACGATGTGTAGCGTAGCTGAGCCTTGCAAACCTCCCAGTCCTTGCAGGCATTGAGAAAGAGAGGTTGAAGTTAACAAGTCAGAGGGAAATTTAGCCAGTTAGTACAGCCACGAACACAAGTATGAAAAAACACAGTTGTCTGTGTTGGATGGCCAAGTACAGCAGCACCAGCAGACAAAGAAATTGCTCTTTCCCTCTGCAGAATATTTTTAAAATTTTGACACAATCTGCTTTGAGAAACCATCAAACCTGCTGTGGAATCCGTCTGAAATTCAGTCTGGCCGTACCCCGGTCCCTGTGCCTGCACACACAGAACAAAAGGAAGGTGATTTCATCTGAGGATTAGAACATAATTCTGAGAAACAATTACTTTGTTTGGTAGACAGAAGCGTGATTAATAATTAATGCTTCCAGAAGTGAAGAACCAAACAATAAACTGTTAGCTTCTGGGTCAGTGTCAGCCTTCCAGTTTTGGGAATGGAGTATTTTTGCAATTCATCTTGGGTAGCTGAGGGTGTTTTATGCTTTTTTATAATGCGTTTAAAGTAGCTTTGATACTGCCTGGACATCATGTGTTTTTCAGCTGGCACTGTGATTTTTTTTAAATTTAATTTATATTTTTTAACTCCCTTGTAAATTCCACTATGGATTAGTGTGGGAATATTTTCCAGCTTCTTTTTGCATTGTGGCTTTTTTAGTCCTCAGATTGTTACAGTTTGATTTTCATCACTGAATTATTAAAGTTATCCAGGCTCTTGTGTTGATGTCTCGTTACCTCAGGTGTCCTTTTTGGGCATGACCTTTGCTGTACAACAATTGCATCCTGCAGGGGGGATAATAATCAAAAGAAATTTAGCAAAAGGAGTGAAAAAGAAAAAAAAATACTGTTGTAATGGAATCTGACTATTCTGTGTGCTGTGAGGCATTGGGTAATAATGTCTGTCTAATATTTTGTTTAGAGAATGGCAGTGGTCTCTGCAATGTCCTGGGTCCTGTATTTGTGGATAAGTGCCTGTGCAATGCTGCTCTGTCAGGGGTCCCTCCATCACACTTTCCAGCAGCATCACCTGCACAGACCAGGTAGGACTGAGATCAGCTGTGGGATGCTGTGAGATTGCAGGTTCTCTGCCTGTGCTCGTGTCTGTCTTGATAAATGACTGAGTAATCAAAATTCTTTTTGTCATTTAACTTTTATGAGTTGCTTGCCTTTATATTGCACAGCATCTGGTTTTTTTTTTGGTCAGTCTAATGTGTGTTGTGCTTTGCCAATCCAATGTTGGAATAGTCATCCTTTAATGTGATCTTTTAACAATTTCCTAACACAAGAATCCCATTCTGGATAACTGTTCAGTCTGTGTCCTTATCTCCATCTCCTCTTCTCCTCACCTGGTGAAGTTCTGGAATGGGTGTGTAACTCAGACATTGTGACAACACAGGTTTGGATAACTTTGCAGTTATCTGACCCCAACTGGACATGGGTTTGTTACTTGAAACACTGGCACCAAATCTCACTCATAGTTACCTGTGTTTACTGGAGGTCAGATGTTTGCATAAATGAGTCACACTTATTTTAAGATTCTCAAGTTTACCTCTGAAAATTGATGGGGTTGCAAAAGTGCAGCCCAGAGGAGAATTTGGAACTGTCTTTCAATGGAGTTAAATGCCTGTAGAGCCAGAATAAATCCCACAGGTTGAGAGTGGAGAGCTCACTTTGACTGTTGGATCTACAGAGACAGCACATCAGTGTTTTTATTGTGTTTTTTTATTAATAGAAATAGATCACATAAGTTTTTCAACTGTTAATTGCACTTTGAAGAATGTGCTATGCTAAAAATTGAGGTGTTGGCATATTCTAGCACAGTATTATCATCAGGTTAAAATTAGATGGGCCAAGAATGTCACTTAACGAATTTGGATCTAAAGAAAGGTGGGAAAGGTTTAAAGAGACATAGAAATGAAAGATGGAAAACATTAACTCACAGTGATGAATCATTTAACAATGTGGCAATTAATACTTTAATGTTTTTTTGGCGTAATGACATCCCTTCAAAGACAGATGGTCTTGAACCTTAAAAGGTTTAGCAACCTTAAAACTTGAAGTTTCCCAAGTTCATTTCTTGCCCAGAAGTCACAGATATTGGCAATGTCTTGCTTTCTTGTAATAAAACATATATTGTATAGAGGAATAGAGCAAAATCTTTGCCAGCCCAGCTCTCAGTACCCATGTTAGAACATCAGCTTAACCAAGAGTATTATCTTCACTAGCTGGCACTGGAAGTTTGAGAGTGTTTGAAGTTTGAGTGGTGAAGGTCTTATTTGGGACTTGCAGAGATTTATTGCAATGCAATTGTCAGTAATGTTGCTGGTTATTTGAGTCTGTCCCTAGTGAAGGAAATGGGGAAAAACCAGCCCAGCTAAACAGATATGTAAAAGGAAAATGTAATATCGTTTTAGGGAATCAGTTGAAACAAGTGACATTATGAGAAAAAATGAGAGCTGGGCGCATCCAGAGCTCAGCAACATTTGCCTAAGCTTGAAAAATCACCTTTTTTATGAAGCAAGAACAGCAAGACACTGAATGCATACCAAATGTTGGGGAAATGTGAAAAATGACAAAATCTTTCACTCAGAGATGTGCTACAGATAGAGTGAAGGTTTTACAGCTGCCTCATCACCTACTTAGAAGCAGCCAAGCTTTCCCTCCTGCGAGCCTGGCTCAGGCAGCTTCTCCACACCCTACACGAACAAGATTGATGGTGTTCTGATCCCAGGCAGCCAATTTCAGTCTCTCAAGAAATAATCCACTACATTGACAGATGAGTGGAATTTGACATGATGTTCACCTCGAATTCAGATTGTGCTGCACCTGGGAAGTACCAGCTACTGAGTGTCCTTTAGGGAAACTGTTAGATATTTTGGACAATTTCTGCTGTCACAACAGAAAATCAAGACAGTGTTTTTTATAAGGCCGCGAATTTTCAGTCTGCCAAACTGAATGTGAAAGGTTGCACATAAAAGGGATGGAAATATGTTAACTAGCAAACTGAGTGATTTTAATGTATTCAACTGCAGTCCCTGAGCACACCCTATTTTTCATATTTATAATATTAGGAATGCGTCGTTTACTTTTAGTTAGTCACTGTGTAAGTAAGATTAAAATGTTCAGCCAAATAACAGTGAATAAAAATGGATGCAGATGAGCCAGGGTATAATTTCAGTAATTTAATATTTGGTATATGAAATTTCAACTTATTGAATCATGACAAATATAGCTGTAATCAATAGCATGCTCAGCATACCTTTTCTTTCAGTTTGTGGTCTTCCATAGATAATGAGATGCTCTAAAATAAGAGAATTTGAGCAGTTCAGCTCCATTGTGGGGCCCTTTTTGGTATAAGATAATTAAAAAGGTAGGTTTCACCCCATCCTGTGCTTCTCATACTTGATGAATAGAAGAGTCTCACTGAGCACAGGAAGGTGCAGGTAAAAGATAAAATCCTCTTGGTGTGTATTTAGCATAATAAACTTGAACTGAACTCAGTGGATTAGCACAGTGAATATATACATCTGAACTACTGCAGTAATCCAGTTTTAAAACTCTGGAAATCAAGGGCAATATATAAAAAGGTTAGTTTATCATCAGAGATTTCTGAGGTGTTTTTTTTTTTTTTTTTTTTTGTCCCTGAAAGTTTAAGTGTGTGAATGGGCTGAGATAGACTTCCACACACTGTGCAATCACAAAAGCTTAAAGCCTCCTTTTAGTGTGGTATAATTTTTCATTTTTATAATTCAGTAAGATGGCTTAGCAGAAGGTATGAACCTGGAAACAAATGTGATAAACAGCTCTACATGACAGTATTTTTGATTGACTGCAGCTCTATTTTCTGTGAAACGTTGGCAGGTGGGCACAGGTAGTAAGGGCATGGTAAATATTGCTTGCTTATAAGATGAATGATGCTGTGTTATTTGTGCCTGTTCATTAATTCTTCCTTGTCTCATTAACATGATGAGAAGTTTGAATGCTGCTGTTTAGTACCCTTGAGTAGTGGTGCCTTTTCCCTTTGACTTGGTGGGTGAGGAGGAGGAGGAGGAGGAGACTTCAGAGTAAACTGGCAGGACACCATGGCAGTGTAATTCCCCTTGGGTAATACACGTGGCTTTCTTCAGGTTTTTTATGACAATATTTCATTTTCATGAAAATCATGTTAGGCAAAGGATGTGTGAAAGCATTCACAGGAAATAACTTTAAGTGGAAACAAATCTCCATCTTTTTTCCCAGCATGTCATTTCTGTGTGATTTAAGAAGAAAGAGTGGTAATGAAAAGATTTCCACACTGGCTCTTAGACTCTAAGATACACACAGTTGTAGAGCTGTTGAATTGGCCTGAGGGTTAAAGTGGACAGGTTGTGATTTGCAGAGTTATCTGAGTGCCTGTGATAGTTCATTGATCATTTGATTGGCAGGATTGACCCTGCCCAGAGGTGGTAGGAAGTAGATGCTGGCATTTGGTGAGACAGCAAGATATCAGCAAAGTACAGGATTCAAGTTTTAAAAGAACCCACAATAAACAAACACCACTCTTTCAATCATGCAATTCTTGACAAAATTTTGGCTGTGTTCCATAACGAGGTATTATATGCATCAGCTAGTGTTTAATCACAGTGGACAACATTAGCCATGTGCTGCTTGAAAGGACATAGGATTCACCTGTAAGTTTGTGCAAATGAATTAGGCACACATTAAGTCAGTCTGGTACCCAGTGTAAAGATGTGAGACAGACAAAAGCAGAAACATGTACCTACTGTAGCAAATATGTCAACTAAAAATAAGCCTATTCAGAGGAAGAAATCAGGGAGAGAATCAAGGCTGGAATTTTATGATGCTAAACGTAAAGTGCCTTTTATTGTGACAGTAGTTAATGATGTGCCCATTAAAAATCATCACAAGAAGTGTTTCTCTGTACTTCATCTTACGAGGTGGAAAAATCTGTCTGAAAGCAATTCTGTATGAACTAATAAGGAACATCAACCATGCTCTGAGCATGTTTCTCAGTAGACAGCATTTTGCAGAAAGTGGAGTCTGTGAGCAAAAAATGTCTTAGTTCTGATCTTGGCCTTCCCAATGATTTTTATAGCCTTGGGGGAAATTGCATATTTTCACATTTCAAAAGGTCTGCTATATTCATATGCCCCATATATGAGGCTATTCAGTTTAAAACAGACTGTGAAGAATGTTGGTTTGGATCTAACTCCTCAGAAAAGTGTAAATAAAGTGTCTACTTTGTAGAACAACTGAGATTTGGAAGGTGAATTCAACAGAATTTTTGCTCTTGGTATTGATAGAAGCAAGCGTGGGACTAGGTAGTTAATATCTAAAAGTTTCTGTGATTACCAAGAATTGTGTTTCATTAATCACATGGTGTGAATGCAAACTGTTGCCTTCAGTATATGTCCAAATTGCATTGGGGCAGCATAGCCAGTATCCAGCAGATACTGTCACGTGCATCAAAGGTGGCAAGCAGTGTTCCTTGCTGCATTAATTAAAAGGAAGAAATTTTTAAGCTCTAAGGTCTGCTTCGGTTTTCATTTACACCAGAAATGCCCAGGGAGCACAACAGTGTCCTGGTTTGTTCCCAGTCAGAAAAACCTGCTCATAATGAGCTGTTCCAGTCACTCACTGGCAATCATCTCTCTCGTGATACCTTTGTTGTACACACCTGGCCTTCACAGGCTGTTCTTGAAAATGTGAAGCCACCAACTGCTAAGTAAAGAAATCCAAGTTGGAGGTACCTGCTGTGTTCCTGGCCACATGAAAAATATGTTTGGGTGTATGTGGGCACGTATTTTGTGTGGACAGAGAACTGATGTAACAAACTCAACACTTCGGGACGAGATAGGGTTTCTAAGCAGCATGATAGCGATGAACTGCCTGCTGTGCTTGTGTAATCCACTTGTTTATAGCAGCAGACTTTATCAGAAGTATTGTACCCTGTAATTTTGTTTTTTTGGTGTTTTTTTTCCTGAAAAATCAAACCTCCAAAACAAAACCAGCACGGCTACAGGGTGTGCTTGCAGGCAGTCAGCTGTGGGGTTTTGGGGGGGTTTGTAAGCTGATATTTAAGACACAGAAGCCCTTGGAAGTAAAAGGGAAAAGATAGGTAGGTATTGCCAGTGAGCAGCCAGTGCTCATGGGAGGGTCAAAGGCAAGAGCAGAAGGGGGTGTAGCTGGGAGGCTCTCAGCAATTTTGCAGGTGGAGGAAGGCTGTCACCAGTCATGCTGCTGAACGTGACGCCTTGTTACTTCTGATCCAGGGAGATGAAGCAACCTGAGGGGGAGCAGGTGTTGCAGCTCGATGGACTGTGAGGAGCAGCATGGCCGAGGTGTGCAGTGGGGCACTGAGCAACTGCTGTGCCCGGAGAGGCTCCCTGGGAGCTGCTGGAGGCAGGGCTGCGTTCCCTGGGATCACCCTCACAGCACACCTGGTGCAGAAGAGCAGTGGCAGGGTGCTCATGGTGATACTTTGAGAGATGTGATGTGCCTCCCTCGGGTGTGGTTTGCACTGGCAGTGCCTGTGCCCTGGTTCTGTCCCCCAGCTCTGCTGGCCATGCTCCCGGTCCCCATCCCGTGCCACTTCAGCTCTCCCTCAGGCCTCTCTGCAGGCAGACAGATACTCAGGCAGGTGCAAAGCACATCCCTCTTGGTGTGACAGAAGCTGTTCTGGGGAAACAGGGACCAAAAAGCGTCTCTTGCTGTGCTGGCCCTGGGAGCACCTTCTGCTCCCCCCACCATGTGCTGAACCTCCAGCTCCAAGAGCAGCCCTGGGGCCTGGGTGAGTCATGCAGGGACCATTCAGTGCATGGCACTGTTTGGAGCTTGCTGTCATGGCATTAAAGATGGTGAGAATTCATGCTATGGCAGTGAAGTCCCAAGGAGAATTTGGCACCTACAAATATAAGCCCCAAAAGCAAACTGTGTTGCTCTGCGCTGAAGTATTTCTGCTGATAACATCAGAAACCCGCCTTTAATGATTAGCCTACTTTATCCAAGGCTCATTTATATTTTAAAAGGCAATATCCAAGTGCATTTCCTCATAAGACAGATGTGTTTTCTCCCATTAAGTTTCATATTGTTTTATCCTATCTTGTCTATAATCTTCATGATTTCCTTCTGAATGCTTTTGTTTCCATTGTGTTGTGAAACTAACCTTTGCTGTGAGCAAGATTTATTTTCCTGATGGGATTCAGCATTTTTTGCTGTTTTCAGATGCTCTATGCAGAACAGTTCTCTCCAGCTAAACTTATTCTTTTGCATGGCAGTGATGCTGGAGATTTCTGTTCATTGAGCCCTGGGTAGGGACCACGAGGGCTGCAGCACCATTGGATTCTAAATTTATAAGACTGTCAGTGATGCACAGTGGGGAATTGGGGGTGTAAATTAAGCTGAATGGAGTTGCAAAGCCCAGTGTATGTATCTGTGACTCATATTTCTACGCTCTGTTTAGAAGATTGTTTTCTGACATCTCTCTTATAGCTTACGTATCTTTTTTTGGAATAACAATTTTCCCTTTTCCTTCACAGTGGGTAAAGAAACCAGTCTCTGTCCTTCTTGAAAGGTCAGTTCAGTGACAGCAGGTGCAGGATCACTGTTGCTGTCATGATAATCAATAACTGTGTCCTAGTATTCCATTGTAATCCTTATATTACTTTGAGAGGACAGCTTTGCTTGGGAACTGAATTGTTGGCAGGAATGGAGGATTTCAGTAGGTTTTGGATGATGTGAAAATGATTCCTTGGGAATCACCAGGTGAAGTGCAGCACACTGCCAGTCTGTTATCTGAGGTGGGTGCTCTGGTTGTGGTGTCTTGTCTTGGAGCTACAAGGTGAATAACCTGCTCTCCATGAACAGCTCCCCCCCAGCCACATGTGCTGGGTGCTTCTTGAAATTGTGCATAAATATTTCTTCTGTGGGCGGGGAAGTTTTATTTGTATCTCATGCACCTTAACTCTCACTAAATGAATAGGCAATTAAAACCCAGCTTAAGTGGTGATCCTTGTGTCTTGATTACTAGGAGAGCTGTTGGTTCAGATCAAAGAATGCTTTTAATCCATCCTCTTGCATAATCCAAAGCTCCTACTGGATTAATTTTGTTTTCTGTAAATGACAAATCTGAATCAAGAGCCTTCATTGTGAACCTATCAAAACATAGTGAGCAAAATACTTTGCAGTTAAATCATGTGAAAGTTGCATCAATGAAATGAAGAACTTCATTGGAAAACTCCTGTGAGCAGACATGTCAGTCTGTTGGAAACTGGGGAACCTGGGGTTGTGATTTTTCCATGTTGTAAATAATGTCAGCAGCCAAAGGCTCTATAGATCAGCCTGAGTGCAGGCAAGGGCCTCAGGATCTAAACTGCACACACTCTGATAAAACTTTTATTATTATTTTGGTGTCCTCATTAATGCTCTCCAAAACTGCTGCTAAATATTTCTGGCAAGCAAGGCTTCAGTGTAATTGTACTGTGTTGTTCAGGATTTATTAATTATAATCTTTTCTCGCAGAGTCTCTTTATATTTGATCATGACATTAATTGGTTGCCAAAACAAACTAGAGTTAATGGTGTTTAATTAAGTGGTTGGGAGCAAGCAAGGACAGTTTATTTGGAAAATCGGTTTCATTGATTTATATGTTTGTTTCTTAAAAGAACATGCATAAATGAAAGGAACCCTTTGGTTAACACCTCTTTCCCTACATTCTGCCCAGGAACCACCAGTAACACAGTTGTGACTTTGAACAGATTCAAGAGCTGAGAAGTATCTGTAGTGTATATGTTTGCCTAGACAAGCGTAGTAGGAAGTAAATGTTCACATTCTGAATCATTCTGAATTTAAATAAAACCTAAAACCATATGGAAACGAGATCAAGTAATACTGAAAATAGCAGTAGGGTGTTCAGAACTCTTTATTTTGAAAAATGCATCTCTCATCTGGCTAAAGGTGCTGTGGATAAGGAGGGTGTGGTAAAACACTAAAATATGACAAGGCAAATATTTCCTATAATTTTATTAATACAATATATCATTGTATTTCTATGATATAATAATTTCTATGTTTTCTATCATATGTTTCAAAATTGACTAATTTTACAGTTCAGAAGCTCTTGAACACCAGCCTATTTCCTATTTTTTAATGTTAAAATTGGAACTGAGAACAAAATTCTGAGGACTTAACATCTGGGGTTTTTCTATTTTGGTCAGTGGTTTTACTGTTTGTTTTGTTTAGTGTTTTTTTTAGGGAGAATCAGTTTCCTAAGTTGAAACCATGGTTAGAAAAGTAGTTTGATATCTTTATGCCTTGTTTTTGCCCTGATATTCCTCATTGGCTGCGTAAGGTATTAGCAGCTACCCAAAACAAGTCATCAAAATCCTGTCTGGAAGTATAACTTTAGATCTACCAGTGGCTGTTTCTTTCCCAAGAGGAATCAAGACCTCACAGACTTCAAATTAAACAGCCTTCAAATTAAAAGCCAAATTAAACAGGTCTAGGGGTGGGGAAATCTTGCTTAAATCACAAGCTATTGGGGCTACACTACCACTGTTTACTGTGACTATCATTAGCTCATTAAATTCTTCTTTTTGGTTACTTGCATGGGAGACTTTCAAATTTGGGGGGGTCAGTCAGCCAGAAGTTGCTATTGTGTGTTACCCAAAAAAAAAAAAAAAGGGATGAGTTGAAGCTAACAGAGGTTTTTGAGTTTGCAATTGGTTTCAGTGTGCCAGGGCAGGATCTGACAGAGAATGACTGTCTGAGCGAGCTCTCACATCTGTAGTGTAATTATTTCTGTAGTAATATCCTCTTTTTGTGAGGTTTTAAAATGCAGCATTTTTCTTCCCCCAGGTAATTAGAAACTGTCTTTTCATGGCTGAAATCTCAGCCCTTTCTCCATCAACTCAGCTGCCCGGGTGGTGTTTATCTTAACCTTGTTTTGAGTTTCTCCAACAAAGAGATGACTCCTTAAGTTCTAATTTAGTTTCTCTTGGTATTTCTATTATCTCTTTCTGGTTGGCAGGCAAGGAAATCAGATGTGCATCGAATGAAACCATTTGTCATGGATTAGTGCATGCAAATACCTTGATAACAGCAGTAGACCAAAGCTGTGAGTGCCTGAGAGCTGACTTGGGAAGAGAAAATTAACAAGGCCAAGCCACCACTGATAGCTGTCCCTAAATGAGATTATTCAATGCCTAGGAGCAAGATGAGGCTTTTCTGTGCCCTCCCTTGACATTTGTCCTCGTACTGAAATCTTTAGGCATTTGGGAAATGTGCAGCGAAGCCTGTGAAGCGGGGAAGTGTCAATGGGATATCATGGCTTTCCCAGAACTACACACCATCAGGATCTTCCCTCTGCCCAATAAAACCTGTCTGTATCCCCAGAAGAGAGAAGGGATGGGATTCATAGCTGGGCAAAAGAGAAAATCATTGATGATTCTCCAGTGTGTGTGTTCGTATCACAGCACACTGGGATTTGGGAGAGCTGCCAGGCAGGATGCTTAAATGAATCCTGGGGAGGAGGAATGTATCTTCCTCAGTGTCTTCTTTGGAAATGTTTTGCATTTCCCTCTTTCCCCGAGGGCAGAATTGGGTAATTGTTTAATGCTGATCTTCTAC
Organism: Platyrinchus mystaceus; assembly: GCA_035041135.1. Classification (NCBI taxonomy): domain Eukaryota; kingdom Metazoa; phylum Chordata; class Aves; order Passeriformes; family Tyrannidae; genus Platyrinchus; species Platyrinchus mystaceus. The sequence goes on along the minus strand of JAWWLV010000024.1, from coordinate 5,365,032 downwards.
TGTTGATAACAGGCTGAATTGAATAAGTTGACAGCGGTTATTAGATATTTATCTCATGCATCTCATTGTTACTCCAGTTCCTTTACGAGCCTGGTTGGACCCTTTTCAGTCCTAAAGGTGAGCTCTGCCGAGTTCCCCACTCAAAGGGTGGTGTGAGGAAGAGCTGAAACACAGTTGTAGGAAGGGAATTGGAGTCTCCCAGAGAGGGAGCAGACTGTGGGCAGTGACCGTCCTGAGCACCATCCCAAACCACCCTCGGGAAATCACCAAACACAGGTTCTGTAATTTAGTGTAGGGTCCACAATGTAGGCAGATAACCTGCTGTTTTCTGCAGGTTTTTATTCTGCTTCAATATTTTTTTCTCCCCTTCACTGTTTTGTTTATTTCTAGAATTTGTCTCCTTTCCTTTAAATCAGTTTCCTTTATTTTCTCTAAATCTTCCTTCATGTAAGCTCTTATGGCTCTCACTTTTGGAAAAGGTTCTCCGAATCTCCTCCTCTTAGGCAGTGCACCTTGATGTGGTGTTTGAACAACATAATTCCACTTGATTTCATCCCAGTTAGAACACCAGTGATGTTTTAATGAAGTAAATAGTTTAAAACATTTCTATTTAGAAAGAATCAGAATGTACCTATTTCATCAAAAGATTTGAAACGCTAAAATACATCTTGTCTGAGCAGGACCAGTTCTGAAAATGAACAAATGCTGGAGATAAAAATATATGCAAATTAAAGGGAATGGGATTCTGCTTCAGTTGTAAATCCTCTGATGGCTTCCTCTGGTAAAACAGTTCCCTGACTTTTTAGAGTGCACTTAATTGGCTGTGAACTGCCTGTTGCTGCAGTGTTTAGTGGAGAGGTACCTTCTGTGAGCAGGGTGGTATCGAGCAGTTCTTTGTACTGGTCCTAATCCTCTGAGGTTCAGGCTGTGCAAGTCCCCCCTAAGCCCCTTTCTTATGTAAAACAAATTATTTCGTGTGTTCCTTTTTTTGTTTTCTTGTCTATCAAAGGAAAAGGTGTAATCTTTGGACAAGCTACAAAGCAGCATCACATTTATACTGAAGTCCTTCTGAGGAGGATTGTATGTCTTTAGTATGCTGCTCCCTACATCTGAGGGGCTGTGTTCCTTTACAGGTGAGAAGAGATTATCCCTTAGTCCTGACAGAATCTATGAATCAAAGTCAGTTAGGGGAAAAACTCATATAGAGTTTAAAATGCAAACCTGCTTTTAAATGTAACTATAGCATATTTCTCTGAATAATGCATTATATGAATTAGTATCTGAAGTTTCAGAGATCTCACTGTAAGCTGTGTCCTGCCTGATTTTCAAGTGCTTTAAAGTCTGGATTTATTACAGAAACTCAACAAAGATATGAGCAAAACTCAAATGTGCCTTTATCAGGAGAGATCATTCCGTGTTCTGATGGAACATACAGATCTCAGAACATCATTATTGCTATACAGACAAAATAGTTTTACAGGGACCCAACCAACAGCAGCCTTTCTCTTTGGTCCTTTTCTTTCTCTTTGTGGCCAACACAGGGACAGTCCATCCCCTTGTGCAGCACCCAGGGGAAACAGATCACCATGATCGTTTTCACGGCAGCTGAGACATAAACAAGTGAGGTTTTGTTACCCTGTTCCTAACTTGTTCTCTCTAAGTGAGGCTGGTGACTGCCAGACACCGTCCTCCAGCTGTTGCCCAGAGCAGGCATCCCATCCCTGGTGCTCTGTCCTTGGCTTGGCTTGATGTGCAAGCACAAGTGTTGCTGTGAGCTGGGTGATGGATCATGGAGCCTCTCAGCTCCCTCTTTTCGTGGAATCAAGTGCTTTGCTGTAAGCCAACTTCACGCTGGCTTAACTTTCATGGTGGTTAAGCTGTAATCTATCAGACTGCCCCAACTGTGAGGTGTAAAGAGCCTTCACGTTCACTTACTGCTGCTCAACTGACAAACAAGTTGTGCTGTTGCAGGGAATGTTTCCTGTGTCCAGGCTCTCAGCTGAACAGGCAGTGCAGGGTTTGCTTCAAATGTGGAGCTTCCCACTTGTTACTGAATTGTTTATTTTAAAAGATGAGAAGATTGGGCTTTTCCTAGGACAGAAAGGCTCCTCTTTAATTATGTTTCTCACTTGAAGACTACACTTCCCACCAGAGTTTAGTGCTGTGCTTCCAGTCCTTCACAGGCAGTGTAACGTGGATTCTGCATAACTCAGTGCATTTTTTGAAATGTGTCTGACTTGCAAATATTAACTGCCTGCTGTTATCTCAGTGCACTTGCAGGCCAGCTACAGCAGCATGAAAACTTCTATTTGCTATAATTGTAAAAAACCCACCTTAATCATAATCTCTTGATTGCTTTTAAAGCTGTAAATTGCTCTGGGGAAAGTTCTGTCCCAAAAGAGGACTGTGATCTGGGAATCCTGAATGGAAAATAACCTGTGAATGATGTCTTGTTTGGTGCAGTCAAAGGTGTGGGAACACACACCCACTTGGGATAGATGCTGTTAGAGTCCTGCATGTCCTTCCCCACTGATGACCATTTTTGACCTGCAGCTGTTGAGGTTGACTGCAGAAGTTTTGCTTCTCACTTTTTGGAACCTGGGAAAGGTCTTCTCCATAAGTTACCTTTGTTTTGGCAACACAGAAGTTCAGAGGTTTTGTAGTTATTGACCAGTGTTTCTGTTCCTTGTCAGGACTCTGTGCTTTCATAGAGGGACAACATCAATCCAGTGTACCAGTCCAGATGGGGGCCACCAGTTTGGACTGTGGAGTCCTGGCAAAAGATCCTTTTCCAGAGGATCCTTTTTCTTCTCATGCTATGGAAAGATGACTGAGCATCAGCCAATGCCCACTGCCTGGCTTGCAGGATGTATTCAGAGGCTCTTGAATCGAACTAGGATTTGATTCCATCAGTACTGATGAATTAATGTGAAAAATGCTCATTGAATCTCTTGTAGAGATAAGCTTTCATGTGCTTGAGTAATTGTGGCGAATTTTCTTTTCTATTGTGACAGTTGTTTGTTTATTTTTGCGGTTTGATGGAATACAGGGTAACAGTCTACACTTTGCAAAGCAGTGTTCCTTTTGTTGTGTGACTAAAGCAGTGTAAATAATATAATTTCTTTTATATGACAGCCAAAGCAAGATATCAAGTGTTGGTTTGGTGCAGTATTTACATTTTGAAGTTAGTTTAGAACAACTCGATCGTTCTTCTGACTAACTGGAAAAGAAAAAAAAAAGGAAAACAAAAATCTGAAACAATTTGACAAATTTATAAACACTGAAAGAGCAGCAAGGAGAAAGGAAGATTCAATTAATAAAAAAAGTCTAGAGACTATACTGCTTCTATCCTTAAATAGATTTAATTCAGAGTATCTCTAACCAGAAGCTGTGTTCTGCTGTTAGGGTTGACCCTTCATCTTTCTTCCCAAAGTAGAGCTGTGGAGTTAAGATATGACTGGTAGGGAGAGTAACTTCCAATGCCTCTTCAGTTTTCCATTTTGAATAAATAACTAAGAGAGCAGGGGTGGAACATCAGGGTTTTTCTCCTTCACTTGCTATGAGAGAGCAAAAAGAATCCAGTCCATTGCTCTCAGCCTCCATGGATAAGGTAGTGTTTTATGGAAGGTTGGATGGGCTTTGAGACAGCCCCTAACCCTGCCAAAAACAGAGGAGATGAACAAGACAGACCTAAAATCCCTGCCCCTGAGGCTGAGTGCACAGATCTGTGATCCGAGCTGGTGGTGGCAGACGCTGCTCATTGAGAACTAAATGCACGTGTAAAGGAGGCTTTAACAAACAAAGGATGTGTTTCATAAAAACAACTTCTTGCAAAGTTTGCCCTCTGGGAAGGGCACACTTCTGGCTTGTTTTGCTTTTCTTTCTCTCAGAAGAAAGCTGAATTGCTGCCCACTAATTCTCAGTGTGGTGCAGGAGGCAAAGCCTTTCTGCCTTTCTGCCGTATTTGAACACAAGGCTTGATCTGTGGTTTCCCTTCCGCTCTGTTTGTGTTTTGGATGAGGCCAAGGCTGCAGCAGCCACAGCAGAGCCCTGCCCATGGCCTCTCTTCATCCATTCAGAAAGAAGCAGGAGCCCACAGAGAGGAAAAGCCAAGCTTTGACAAAACAGTGTTTATCCTCAGTGCTGTTGTGTTTTGTGTTTTGCTGACTTGAGTCATCTCAAGACCTTTGCTAATTTAATGAGCCCATTTCACTCGTGGGGGTGACAGTTACCGAGTCAGACACCAGCACTCCTCCTTTAATAGACATCTGCAGCACTTATTTTGCTGTCCTTGAAGAAACACAGACTGAAATACAATTTTACTTTGAGAGGTGCTTCTAGGAGTTTTTTTAACAAAGTATTAGGAATGAGTTTCTTTTTCTCAGTGATAGCATCTGCTTTTGTCATTTTTACGTAAACCCAGCTCTGATTTGCACAGCACCACTGTTCTCCTCTTCCAGAGACAGCACGATTGTCTATCAGCAGTGAAGCTCTGTGCAATCTAATATTAATCATTGACTGAACAGATATTTAAACTGTATCTAATTTTTTCATTTTTGCCTTTTTCATTCCAGGTTCTTGGGAGGGTGGAGGGGATTGTAGTGGGACTCCCACGTGGATATATTTGTTTTAAAATAGTAAATGAGTTACTTAGAATAAATGAGTTGGAGGTTATGTGCCAGGAGACCTTTACTGAAATATGTGGACTTGTAACAAAAAACCAAACCAAAAAAACCAAACAACCCCCCCTTCCCCAAACAAACAAACCACACACAAAACAAACAAAAAAAACCAAACTCCAAGAAACCCCAACAAACTTCTGGTAGGAACAACCAGTTTTAGCAGGATCCAAATTTTGGTGAAACAGAATGAAAGGTTGAGTGATGGAGTAGCTTTGGCATCCAGCTGGGACCAACTCACCCCATCAAGGTTTGTTATTTTTTTCAGTAGCACAAAGCACAAACCTCTTTCCAAAGCTTTGTGATTTTTGTAGAAGTCCTAGCCCAGTTCTGTGTGATGTCTTTTCATGTTGTTACTCAGCTCAGTGGATGATCTGTAGCTGTTAAACCTTAGAGCCCCAAATTTCTGCTATCAGAAATAGAATAGGGTGTAAAACACTTAGGATTGGTTTTGATGGCCCTTCATGTGGAATAGAAAATGTAGATTCATTTCGTAGCTGACAAAGAGCTGATTATTTATGTGTGTTAGAAAACAACTAAGAACGTCCAAGAATCTTTTTTTGCCATTATGGATGACTTTCCTTTTATTTTCACATCGTTCTTTTTGAATCACGACAAACTGAGATTAAACAACAAACAGCTCCTGAGATCTGTCATTTTTTCCCAGTGATTTGCATAGGATAGTGCCCATAAATTATAGAGGCAGCTACTGTGAATGTACAAGTACTTTATTGGTGATAGAGTTTGAGAAACACCCTGCGAGTTGTATCTGCAGAAGATAAAGGTGCTATCCCATAAAAAAGCTGCTTAACATTTTCAGGATGCTAAACCATGAGGAAAGGGTGCTAATTTCTTTTTTTTCATATAAAGTTTTAGGGTGGATTGTATCAATCTCTGCCTACCTCTCTTCTTATTTCTTTTAAAATCAAAAGAACAAAAATCCACCCAGTTGTGGCCTCCCTCTTTTGTCTGAAGCATGTCCTTCTTCTGTAAATAGCAAGTTTGGGAAAGATGCTATAAGAAGAGGCTTAATTTTTCTTCTGCAAAGCCTCCTTATTTATGGTTGCTGTTATTTTATGCATTTCCTTTCATTACTCCTTGAGGACAATAGAGGAAGGGGGCAATGTATCACCTCTCAAAATGAGAATGTGTGGATGTGCACGTGGCCAGGCATGTCTAACCTTTTTGTTCTCTGCTGTGCAGGAATATTCACTACAAGCCTCTGTACATAGTCCAGAGTCCCATTTTTAGCATACAGAGCTGGTTTCATTCACATGACATTGTCCTTTCTCTTCCCTTATTTCTTGTCTGCTCAGTATGGTCCATAGTGGGGATGTTCACAGCAGCAGGGTTTTAGACACTCTCCTGGGTAACTCAGTGCCAAAAGTTTCCCATCTGCTGACCAGGTCTTGCAGTCAGTTGTTCAAATCATCACAAGGGTTTGGGGTTTGGCTGTATTGCTACAGGTCCTGATGAAGACTGAAATGTTTTCAGTTGTGCTATTGCTGAGAGCATCTTTCCTCATTGTACAAGTGCCAGTCTGGAATGAGATGTTTCCCTCGGGACCGTGGCTTGTCACGGACCAAAGCAGCGGGAACAGCACTGTAAGGGGCAGCAGAAAATCCCTGGTGCTGCCTTGGCTGAGGGAAATGGATGTTGCTGCCTTCTTCAGGTATTTTTTCCCCCCACAGAATTTCTGCAGTTCCCCAAATAGCAGTGAAAACATCTTTGTAGCTGCAGTGACAAGGTGTGGCAGTAGCTGCCCTGGCCAGGGTAGCAGCAGCAGCATGAAGGCAATGCAGGAGCTCAGCACACACTGATTTTCCATGTTTCTTGTCCCTGCAGCCCCCAGGGCAGTCTGGCTTTGTGTGCCCTCAGGGCACAGCTCTGTCAGGCTGTAAGTGGTAAGCTGTGGACCCAGTGGAGCAGACATTGTCCATGTCTCCTGCCACCACAGGGCAAAGGCAGAGCCCCGCTGACCTCGGAGATGACAAGGTGCCATCACAGGCACATGGCTTCTGCCATTCCTTTAGGAAATACTACTCAAATTCCCTGATTGTTTGTTTGTTTTTTGTTTGTTTGTTTTTTTTAAGTATGCCTCCCTTCCCCCCAATAAGGAAGCTATCCACTTCTAATATTTTTATTTTGACCTTCAGTGTTCTGGTGGCCACAGCAGACCTCCCAGGGATCATGTTGTCTAAATGCAAGACTTAAAACCATAAAGGACAGATGTATGAAACCTGAGAACAATATCAATTATCCTGTCTTTTTTCATCTCTAGAAATATCTTTCTTATTACATTTGGAATTAGTATTCCTGTAACAAATTCTAAAGTATAGATATTGGCTCAAGTGCTAAAAGTGCCCAGAGTGTCATTATGTCCACCAAGACTGTTTCTGTCAATATTAATATTAGGGCAAGTACAATTCATGCTGTAAACAAAGGTAGGGGGAAGGTAGTGCTTGTATGTCCTGAACACAGCTTTACATCCATAGCCTTACTGTAAGCCAATTAATTTCCTGCTTTGCTTTTCCCACTTTCATATGGATTTCTTCCATGGAGTTTTCAGGCACTATACCCTTCTGTATGTGTGGTAAGATTCAGAAGCTTCAAATCCATAAGATCAATCCACTTGGTGATCTTATGGTAAATAACACCTGAGTTTATAGTTTTTTCAGCTTTGTGATAGATCATAATTTGGATTTACAGCTGTTTGGCAGCCTGGTGGGCAGAGGGGTAAATCTCCTGCCCTCGGGAGCCCCCAGCCTGGCAGCACCTCTCCTGTGTGTGATGCTCAGAGCCTGGCAGAGGGAGGATGCTGTGCCCTTCCTTGGGAGAGACCTGTGATTCCCTGATCCTGGTAGTTAGCTGTGACTGGGGATTTGAGGCAATAACAGGTTGTCTTTACAATAAGCTTGCCAAACATTTTGGTTCCATCACAATTCTGGCAGTGATAGATATATTAATTAGCATTTTTATGGCATAATAGTCTATAGCCTTAAAATGTCAAATTGTGAGCACATTCATAGATTAGGTTTAACTATTAGTGCTTTTCCAGGAATTTATATGTAGATATGTATTATTTCTTTATTAGCAATATTAAATCATTGTAGTTGGAGAGTTATACATCTGTTCTTTATTCGTTTTTTCCCCTTCCACCAGAAACATGCAGACATCACAGCATCTTGCCCAGCTTGTCAGTATTTGAAGAATTTGAAGATATTTTCTCTTTATAAGTCTGTAATGTAGCTTTATAATATGGAGGAGTGGAGGATATAAAGGTTTCATCAGTATGCTTTCCCCCCTAACTTAATTTATATTTCTTAATTTTTCAAGGAGGGAAACTTCCACACCTGTCAGGAGGAAAAAAAGAGGTAGACTGTGAAACATTGTCCTTAATGGCAACAATGAAAGTGTTCTGTGATTTGGGATGTTACAGCAGGTCTGCTGGGAAATGGATTAGTAGGCCAGGAGAGGGTATTGTGATGAAAGTGCATAGTAAATTAATTTACCTCACACTCCTGCAATTTATCACATAGGTATCACCTCTACACGTGTAAAGATATATGAGTATGGATGTGATATTGCTCTAGTGCTTATATCTTATTCCTGGACCTAAATAATTTAACACTCCTGCTTTAACCTTATTGAAATATTAAAACTCTGCCATTCCTTAGGTTTGCCTTTGTTACAACTTTTACATTACATTTTTGTGTCATTATGACACCCGTTCGTAATTGCAGCCCAGACAGGTCTTTGGCTCTTTGAATAGAAAGCAAAGCTGGTTTTGGCTGGTAAATGCTAAGCAATTTCTTGATGAACAAGGACACACTTCATAAAGGAGGAGGAATGACAGATCCACTGACATCAGGAGCCCTTTTTAAAAGAAGGTTTTCATTTGCTCACTCTTGCAACTTTTGGCTCGCAGTCATTTCCCATCTCCAGAGCACTTCTGAGTGGTTTTTCAAGTTGCTGTAGTTATGCTGCTCAATTAGACTTGGCTGGTAAACAGTTCATTAAAAATATCTACTTCAAAGCAAGATGAAAGAAGTCTTTCAGGGATTTTGATGGAGAATGGAACAAAATAAAGATCCATCTATTGTTGAAGGGCCTCTAGGTCGGGGAGTGGAGGTGATGCAGTGAAGTTGAGCATGGGAAATTCACAGTGATGTCCTGGCCTCAGTTAGTGGGGGGAAGAGTTTTCCTTTGCTACTCTTGGGCCAGGGAAGTGCCCTGACAAGGGGCTCTGATCTCTCTGTGCCTTTGACCAAAAACTGGCTCATTCATCAGCACCTCTTTCCCATCAGAATGGCTGCCAAGTGACTCTCCTCCTCAAAGTTTAAGCTGTACAGGGGATGTGCTACCGGGTGACAAAAAGATTTCCTAAATAACAGACACAATCAGCTTAGGGACTGTGCTCAGTGCAGCTCAGGTGAGCTGATCCCTGTTGCTCCTGCAGCTGGCAAGTAGAATGCTGCAGAGGAAAGGGTCTGCTCTTCTTCTGCCATCCCACAGCCTCTTTCCAATGATTCCTTGGCTCCTGTTTGCAGAACCAACAACTTCTTCAGCTGGAATCCCTTTATTGCCTGCATTCCTCTAATTAATTGCTTATCTCCAGGTCTTTTAAAAATCTGTTAATTGGTGGATGTAGCTGTCTGTTTCCCCTAAAGTCTGAAACCATTTTATGTGCATCTTATCTAAGTGTACAATCAGCTAAATTAATACTAATTACAGTTTCCGAGGCTCTCTTGAATTCGTTTTCTGAAGAGAGAAAAGTTTTCTTTATGGTTATTTATGGGTAGAGGTCATGAATATCTCTGTATTAATCTCTTTTGATTGCTAACACCTGATAACTCAGATTACTTCTTCCTACAGTATTTTTGGTTCAATTAATTTGCTTTTACTGCTGGATCTAACACACTCTCTGCTGTAGTAAATCAACTGCTAATGAAAGTACATCTTTTTAAATCAGTTCAGACCTGCCTTGTTAGACTTCCTCTTGAGGAAAAACGTGTACCTGAAAACACTTACAGAAAATTCAAATATAAAAATCCAGTGACTCAGATATTTCATTTTAACTGAAGTTTTTGAAGTGAAATACTTTCACCTTTAACTTTTTTGAGATGTTGACATCAACATGAGTGGTTCTGACCATCCTCTGCATATTTTCTTAAGTGTATTTTTTTTAGCATAGAATTATTGGTGTTTTCTGTAGGTTTTTGTTTATTTAAGTCATAGAGCTCATAAACTGTACCAACAGTGTAAAAATGCAACACATCAGGTATCAGGGTGGCAGAACAAGGCAGATTCCATCACCTGGGATTGGCTGCAGGGAAGTGTGTGGGAGAACAAACAAAACCATGAAGGTGGCACTGTTTCCAGAAGCTCAGGAAATGATGAGGTGGTGCAAACATTGGAACACAGACTACAAAACTGGCAAGAAAAAGGTGATGGAAGAAGTTGCTAGTCTTGTATAAGAGTAAATCTTTCCCAAACAAGCAGCTGGCTCTCAGCTGAGTTTTCATCCCAGTGTTCATCAGCAGAACAGAGTAGGTACCAAGTAAGACCACAATGATTCAATGGTATTTTACCAGCACTACCCAAAAGGCTTAGGGCAGTAGATAACAGTGTTCTAGGGTTGTAGATAAAAACACCTTTGGGGGAACCTCTACAAAATGAAATTCATTGATGGCTCCGGTGAGGGATTTCAGGTGAGCCAAGTGACCCATCAGAGAAAGGAGTAAAGGCTTAATCAGGACACTTCATCTTAACCAGGGCAAAATTAATCTCTTCCACTGAGGTAGAAAATTTGTTATGACAGCTTTTTTTCAGGTCCCTGAGAGTGAGTGGTATGTAACTGGGTCTGCAGGTGACAAAGAGGCTTTTGGGCAGTCAAAAGGGAGGAAGGGTGTAGTGATCTTAAATAAGAGGAGGTCAAAGCTAGAGAACCACTTTGCAATGTGTCAGTCTATTCACAAATCAACAGTATTCTAGGATTCAAAAAGCTAGTGATGCTTGCACTAAAATCTGCACCTGTCTCCCTGATGTCCATGTGATGTCCATGACATCTGGCTTTTAAGTCTGATACACTATAACTAGCACAAAATTCTTCTCTTATCATGGCTGTAGCAGGACTCCTCATTGTGTCAAATCTCAGTTTTCAGTACTGTCCACTGTGAATGTTTTCATCCTGCCTGTAACAAGAGTGTCATCCTGGCCATGTCTGAATCATGCTGCATGAGCCGTCTAAGATGCGATCATTGAAGTTTATATGTGCAGCCAGAAGTCTTATTAAGGCTCTTGTTTCATGCCCTGATTACTTCCACCTTCATTTTTCTGTTCTTCACAAGTTTTGTTACACTGTGCTAGTGTCTATCTGAAATCATGAGGCAAAGACTGTCCTTAGCCTGTACCTTGTCTTCCCTCTGTCCTGGTGTCCCCTCTGCTATTGCATCAATTGTAAACTACCTGTTTTGATTTTTTTTTTTTTAATATCATTTTAAGTCTATTCCCAGCAGTTTTATTTCCTGTTTATTGTGTTGAGCTTGCTTTCATGGGTACTTTGCATTGTGCAGGTTTTCACATTGTTCATTCCCACAGTACTTTCTGTACCCTTTCAAAGTACCAAGCCCTTTGCTATTGGGGTAATGGATTAGGTGTAGCAATTGGTCTGATATTCTGTGATAATTTCTCTATAACTGTATAAAGACAGAATTTCTTTAGATATCTCATCTTCCAAGATCTGTACTAAGGATAACAGATAAATTAGCCTTCAACTCAGGTGACTGTATCTGATATATGAAAGCATCTCCTGGGACTTAGTGGTCCCACATACACAGGCTTGTACTTACTGTGGTTTTCAGCCACAGTAAGTTTGCACAGAGCCACAGAGTTTTCAGTCATTTAGTTTAAAGGATCCAGTTGCATCAGGGTTTTTCATTTCAGTGGGTCTTAGTTCTCTGAATATCCCCCTCCCATAAAGAGAAGATTTTAGGCATGTCCACACAATGCAAAGGAAACCAGAGGTGTCCTGGTTGGAGCCTGTACCAGCTCCAGAGCCAACACAGGGACCTCAGGACATGCTCACTGTACCCTCCTCCCCTTGCTGGGCTAGTTTCTGTATCTTAATTACACACACGTGTTCATGTTGTTTGTCAGATTTTATTAATAAATAGTTATCAACAATTATTAGAGGCATAGCTAAAATTTGATATTGACTGACTCACTTATGCCTGTGACTAGGAATAATATGGAGTACCTGGGTTTATTCATCTGAACCAAATTTTACTCTCTGAAAGAAGGAAAATGTTATTAAAGTGAAGAATATGTGTATAACCAGGCTACTGCCTTACAAACTGTGGTGATAAACCTGGGGCTTAGGTACTCCTGAAAATATCCCCTATGGAGAAGGACACACATTTGTTTATAATAAGTCAGGGACGTAGAACAGGATTTCTGCTGGTGTTTTTAGCCCGTGCCCTGGCAGCAGTCAGCAAGCTCTTAATTAGCATCTAAAGCCAACATTAGGGCCTCAAGGGTGACCTTCAGTAGAGGGGAGCAATCAGACACTTTTAATTTCCTAATTACTGAGTGGGGCTAATGGATGCACAGCGACATCAATTCCACAAAAACTATTCTGGTTCCTCTTGGGTTCCTCAGACTGCTTTGTGTGTATCGATTGCATCTCTGCCCTGAAAAACATATATAGGCAGTGTGAAGGAAAGCTATTTTGGCTTGAGGGGCTATGAGACCAACACTGTCACTGTATACATGGTGATTTAAATGTGATATAGCAAACAGAGGTCAAGGCACTGTGCCCATCTCCACTGAAATAGTAGTTATTAAGTGTGCTCTGGTTTTAAGGAAATAAATGTGAAATAAGGAGTTTCCTCAGAGCTGAGAGGTTTAAATTGCTCCAGTGAATAGCAGACATAATACCATAAGTTACAAGGAGGAGCTGAGATCACTTGGTCTGTTCAGCCTGGAGAAGTGGAGACTGAGGGGAGACCTCACTGTGGTTCAGGGACCTGGTGTTGGATTCAGAGGCCACATAATTAATTATTTCCTTTGAAGCACTTGGATACAGGGTCCTGCTTTCCTCTCTCTAGTTTCTACACCTGTTGGTAGCATAGCTCAAGCTTGTGTAGTGACCTGGAACGAAGTAATTACTGTGCATAAAAGTACATATATTTACTGGTGTAAAATGTCAGTACCGGTGCTGTATAGCAATTATACAACTTCAAAAATTGCTCTTCTAAATCAATTTGACATGTGATGTCTTTAATGCTTTTCACCAGTTTTGCATTATGAAGAATGGTAAATAACTGCTTGGTCTTTCCATGTCGTCCGCTGGTTTTCAGTGTCTCTCCCCTTTATTTGTTGCCACTGGAAATTAAGTGTTTAAATTCATTTAGTGCCCTTGATTCCCTTTGGTCCTTTTGCTGGTCTCTCCCTCTCTTGTTTTTCCCACTTTGCTGTTTTCAGGGTGGAGATCTTAAGTCATACTAAGAAAAAGAGTAAAATTTAACTACATTCCTCCTCTACTTTTTTTTCCCCTACAAAGCTATTATATTTCTAGCACTTAAAGTGACAGATGTTATGGTTGAACTGTCATTTTTTTCCAACCTGACATTGTTTACCTTAGAAACAGCTTGGAGAAGGTAGAGCTGACATCAAGTAGAATTGCATTTGTTTTGTTAACTCTTATATCATTTAATGATTTTTTTTTCCCCTTTAAAAAAAAACCAACAAACAGCACAAAACAACTCAAAAATAAAAAATCAATGGAAATGCAGTTCAACAAATGAAAATAACAATTAATGTTGGCCTTCAAAGTGAAGCAGGGGGAGTGAATGCTGGTATTCCCTCCAGAGCCCAGTGCTATTTTTCTTCCTTTGATAATACCAACAAAGTGGAAGCAGCTTGGGCAGATTTGTGTGGGGAGGTGTAAAAATTGTGGGAGTGTGGAAACAGCAAAATAAATTTATCTTCATCCCACTACAGTGTGTCATTGCAGCTGTTTATTTCAGTAGTTGTTCCACATAAAATTCCGAAGCAGAGACAGCTTCTCCACTGCCTCAGAGTGGCTGCAAACACTCTGCAGGGGTGTTTTCAGGTAACAGGAACAACGAGCCTGAAGGCTGCCCACATTGCCAGGTGTGCCCCAGACAGGTGCAGGTCCTCCTGCTTCATCAGCAGACAAAAATCTACTGCCAGGAGCTGTGCCTGTAAACAGCAAAAAACCAAAAAAAAGTGAAACCCTCTGAGGGGGAGCTTGAGGTCGGAGGATGCTCTTGCCTCACAGATTTGGAAACACACATCCTGTAATTTTCCCCCCCCCCCATGTCATTGCTGAAGGGAACATTGGGACAAATGTTGAAAAGGATTCCCCTGTTTCTCAGCTATCCTCTCCCTCTCACTGGGAGAGTGCCAGAGTGAGTCACTTTTAAAGGCAAGAGGTGATTCCAGTAGTGTTGCTGCTTCTATTGACTCTATACAGGGAGAGCTCCAGCATCTCTGCCTCTGCAGGGTTGTGTGTTTTGGCTCTGATATAAATTAAAGTCGTTTTCTCTTCCCCAGGTCTCCAAGGGCACATGGGAGTTGTTGCATTGGAAAGCAACCTCACCATCTGCTCCCAACTTCTCCTCATTCCTGGCCAGAGACAAACTTTTACCTGAGTTGTGACTCTGGGTAGAAAGGGGAGAGGAGACTTTGGACAGTTAAATACAGGTTCTTTAGTATTTATTAAAACATAGTAACTCTCATATTTAAATAGAAAAATAACTGTTGCAAATGCAGTTTTTTTCCTAAAGTTCAGCTGCTGCTATATGCAGTTCTGGTGCTCCTATACTTAGAAATGCTTAACATAAATTATGACCTAATTAACATTTGCATGGTAATCTAGACTTCCTACAGCTTATTCTGCTAATTAACACATGACAAATGATCAGGAATTAATATTTCATTGAAACATAACTTGTCCAAGAAAGCTCATTAATGCTGGGGTGAACATTTCATTTCCTTATAGTTTTATAGCTGAAAAGTGTTCTGTTACAGTTAAGACTATTATATAATTTTTTAATTAAAATTATTTGTTATTAGAAAAATTGCTGTAATAACGAGGAGTGCAGGTGTTTCAATTTTTTCTGAAGTTGTGTTAAAAATAAATGAATACATATCCTGCCATGATGAACTGGGCTAATTAGGGTTAGGCATAGTTTGGATTGCTCTATCATTCCCTACTGGACTGCAGTCAGCTTCAAACAGGTCTCTGTCCTCACCTTTCCTGGGGAGGTGGGTTACCTTCTTGAAGGATATGAAGGTCTGAGCTCTAACTTGTCATCTTAAATGGATGGCAAAGTACGGCCAAAGCAGAGAGCTGAGTCTTCAGAAAAAAATAGTTCTTTTAGATCTACAGGAAAAGAGCCTGCAGACTTCAGTAAATGTGTACAGGCTAAGGATGATTAACACTTAAATAATAATTAACTGCTAGCTCATACAACTAAGAAACTGAAGTTTTAAATCAAGGGTGTAATTAGGGTTACATGATCAATGCAGCACAAAAATCCAATAAGTTAGTTCCTTGAGTTCACAGTGATTAAGAACTGGCCATTTTTGCCACATCTTTTCAAGCATTTCTATTTCTGAGCACTGCTTATCCAAAATTTGAATACAACTGTGTCTCCTTGGGCTGAAACAGTAGGCTTGATTACCCTTTAAAAAACTCCAAAAATCAAGGATTATCAAAGGAAAACACATTTTCTTCTGCTGTATCCCTCTGTAAATAATACCACTTAAACAATAGGTATCCTTTTGCAGGAATATAAGCCTCACCTGCACTATTTGTCCATTAGAAACATCTCTACGGGCACCACTTGCTCCATTTCTTTTAGATAATATGTCATCATTTGTTCACTAAGCAATAAATCCTTAGTGGTTAATCAGTCAAAAAGCCCATTGGTTTCAGAAGGGCTCTCAGCTGCTTGCAAAATACAGGATCTGCTCTCTAAGGAAAGAGCAGAAAACATGCACATATTAGACTAACATTTGCTTTGTTTTAAAGTCAAATTAATTTTTCCTTGCCTGAAGCTGAGAAGGAACTTAATCATATAGAGAGCCTATAATAAATCCTGCTTGACATATGGTATTTCCTTACGAGCTTCCAAAAAGGAGGGGGACGCAGCAGACACGCTGTTCAGGGACAAAGGGCTGGGAATTTCTCGAGCACCAGTTGAACTCCGACATTTTGTGTTTGCTTTTGTGCTCTGGTTGTGTGTGCTTTTCCTGGAAAGAGCTCCCCACTCAGTTTTGTGGCACGAGGCTGCTCAGCACTGCCCTCAGATGTGGATGCAGTGCGGAGACACGGATCCGAAAAAATCTGTCCCACAGATTAGCAGTCAGCTCACCTCCAGTGTATAAGGTCAGTGTCTGAGTCCTAAGCTTTATGGATATTGTTTTATAAAAATTTGAATACTTACCTAATTATAAATTACCCATAAGCTTTTTAATTCAACCGGCAGTAAAGATATTTGGGTCTACAGATTTTTGGTTCTGAGGTTGCGAACACCTGTCTAAACAGTTCTACACGCCCAAAAATTAAGGATGAACTTTTCAGAACTGTGATCATGAGGAATCATGACTGATCAGGTTGGAGAGTCTGTTTTCTCCCCCACCAAGTTAAAAACACAGTGAAAGAATATGGGGCAGTTTGGATAAAAGGGAAGGAGCAGGTTTGTATCTGAATGGTGGCATTATGTAGCACATCATCTCAACTATCAATTAGGTACAGAGATGCTGAGAATCCTTGTGCATCATTCCACCATTGTCTTCTTGGGAAAGGCCTCAGTGAGTGCTGGGTATCACTCATTTTTGCTTTAATATTACAGTGAACTGAGTGTTGCAAAGTCGTGTCTTCGAGTTTGTTATAACGGTGACTGTTAGAAGAGTTCCCTTTGTCCAGGGATGGGAGTGCAAATAGAGGTTGGTAATATTGATCCACCAACAGTGATGTATTTTACAGCTGAGTGTGAAGCATATCACCCCTTTGAAGGTCTCTCTCTTGTTTGAGTATTTTCCCTTTGTTCTAGTTATTTTTTATGTTCTGGGATTGATGCCCACAATGCAAAGAGAACTGAATGAAAAGCCCTTCAGAAATCTAGCAGTTCATGCCTGTTTACATTCTTCTGTTCTACATTAGAGATATTCAAACACATTTGACCCTGAAAAAGGGCTTCCTTTAGGGCTTTTGATTCACTGTGACATATTACGTGTGTCTGCATTATGCAGGTGCCATCGTGGCATTTGCCCTCTACTGTTCAGCTGGAGGAGAAAAGTAATAATGCAAAATTTCATGTCATTTACTTCAACTATAGGTGGCCTTTCAGTGTTCCCAAAACCCAGATGTGCATATTTTTTCCCTGAACTTCATAGAAAACAATAAAATATTGTTTCTATAGAAGGGCGACAAAGCTGGTGAAAGGACTAAAACAGGAGTGGCTGAGGGAGCTGGGGGTGTTTATCCTGGAGAAGGGGAGGCTCAGGGGGGACCTCAGTACTCTTTACAACTACCTGAAAAGAGGGTGTAACCAGGTGAGGCTGGGTCTCTTCTCCCAAGTAACAGGGGACAGGACCAGAGAAAATGACCCCGCGTTGTGCCAGGGGAGGTTTAAATTGGATATCAGGAAAACTTTCTTCACTGAAAGCTTTCTTCTTCTCGAGCACTGGGATCGGTTGCCCAGGGAAGTGGTGGAGTCACCGTCCCTGGAAGTGTTCAGAAAACGTGTGGATGTGGCAGCTGGGGGTATGGTTTATTGGCAAGTGTGGAACTGCTGGGTTAACAGCCCATTTTTATAAAGCAGTTTCCCTCAAATTCAAAAGGATGTATCCTGAATGTGTTTGATCTATGACAAAAGGTCAAAAGTCTGAGATGCAGGAGATATTGCACAACACCCACGGATCTGGGGATGGCAGAAATGTCAGTCAGGTTCCTGACTGTTTTGCAGTAAGAGTGATTTTATATTCCCAGTGGTCCTACATCCTCCCAATGTAGGATGCTCCCACACTTGTGTCCTTCAGTTTCTTCAGACTTCCGAAGGGTGATTCTAACTTGGCCTCTTGACTGAAAGGAATTATGAATAATTAACTCTTGGCTTATATGGTTATTTTGAATTAGTCTCTGATCTGCATTGGTTACAGAGAGTTTGGAGAGTCAAATACCTTGGAATGATTTTATTTCTTTTACACAACAAAGAGCAATGTCTTGTCTCTGCATTGTTAGATCCTAACTCCACTAGATCTGCAGGGAAAACCACAGCCCTGACTGCTTCAGAAAAGGTTTTACTACTTTCCAGTTGTTTGAAGCAAAACCCATTTGCAAATAAACAGTGAGTTGTTAACTGTGTCCTGTAAAAAACGCTGGTCAGCTCGGTAAGGAACTGCTCTTCCAATCTGTCTGTCTAAACGCAATTAGATGCTGCAAGACTTGCCATAACAAACTGCTAAATTGTCACTGTCATTTACTGAAAGAGACACCTCAAGTTATTGAGGGCACTGTTCATTTCCTCCCGGCAGATAAGGGATCTGTTGGGCTGTCAAGTGTCAGTCGCTGTCAGGCGATGCTGAGGTGTGCCCGGACTTCAGAGCGTGCACGGACGGTGCTGTGATGGCATCTTGACTTATCCTTCTGCCTGGGTTCGCTGCCTCAGGGGTGCATTTGCATTTTCAGCTTCCCAGAGAATGACTTCAGGTTGTAACAGATGGGGGCAATTCCTCAGGGGAAGAGCAGGGTGGGAGCGGGAATTTAAAGGGGTGAGAATTTGGGATCGGTTATTTTTGTGAGATGGGGCACAGCTCAGTTCCCTGGCCATGGTGAAGGAACAAGCTGTTGTTTTATCATTTAGGGTCTGTCTGCAGGAACTGGCAATGACAAGGTCATTTTGTTTTTACTGATCAGATTTGTGCTTTGTTCTGAATATCTCCATTTACACAGACCATCACAAAGGTTAAAAGGAGAGCAAGAAAAAAAATGCCTTTTTTTGTTGCGTTAGTTGTAAATGCATCATGGGACAGTCCTTTCCTACTGAGAACAGAGGCCTTGCTACTTGAATTTGGCCTGTCTCTAGTACTGAACTCTGTTACTTGTTTTACCTTTTTTGCTTCTCATTTCTCTTCTAAAATGGGAAGAGCCCACCAGAGGCTGTTTTCAGCATTAATTACTTGGCATGATTTGAAACGCTGAGGAAACTCATGGCAGTTCAGACGCTTCATTTTGGGCTGCTGCCTCTCTTATTGATTGATGTTGCTTTTTCCTCACATACTAATTTAATGGGGAAAAACACACCCCTTTTCCAGTTTGTTGTTAGACAGATTCCTCTTTCTGTCCTCTCCCCTCCAAAGCATCTGGAAGCAGCTGTCTGAGTGCCAGGCCATTACCAAGGGAAAGTGGCTGTGCACTGCTGCACACGTACATTCCTTTCTGACGTGTTCAGCTGTATGGGTGTTGGAAGGCAATATTTTGGCTGCTGGAGCTGGTATTTACATTTAGAGCTGATCTGTCAGTTTGCTTCATGGTTTGGAGATGTGAGGTTGTCCATCCATAGACCCGGCACGAGCTTTGGAGAGCCCTTCTGCTCCCACCCGTTGCACAGGGATTTCTTTGCAGTGAGTCATCCAGTCACAGAATCCAAATGTTTATGGTGTCTGTGCCTTGGCAGGGCCGTCTGCGGTGCCCCAAACACAAATCCATCAAACAGATTGTTGCAGAGCAGCTGTGTGTATTAACTCTGTTTATCAGACAATTAATTTTGGTAGCAGGGAGAAGGGGTGACCATAATTTACAATGCAATTCAGGGCCACGTGGAAGAAAGAACAACTCCATAGTATTGTGAGCTGCAAAGAGGAATTTCAAATACATCTCAGTGTCTCAGTGAATATACTAAGTGCATTAGGCAAACTTCTAACCAGAAGGTCATCCTTATGGTAACAAGGGAGTCCAGTTCATGTCCTGTTTCTGGCAGGACAGGACTAATTTCCTCCTGTAAGTGTCTCTTCGGTAATGGATGGGGTTTAGGTTTTTGTCTGGGATTTTTTTTTGCCATTTTAGTATTCCATAAATCTCAAGAGGCAATATTATCAGTTCTCTGGCAGCAGTCATATTCTAATATTTTTAAACAATATGCTATTTATAGGTCAGCAAAAGACTCGAACATTGTTTTAAGCCACAAATTCTGCTCAGACTAGGAGATGTGGAATTGTCCCAGACAGGTCCTGAACCCTATAAATGTATAATCAGCCCCACTGCTATTTACTGGATGTGTTTTTTTGCTGAATGCCCTGCCAGGGACTGTGAGATGACTTCACCTTTTCTTCCCTGCCCCTTGCCAGGAGAGAAGGAGCAGACATCACCTGTATCTTCTCCAGAGCACATGGAGTGCTTCTGCATTCTACCCCTTAGCAGCAGCACAGATCCAAGGTGTGCAGGCAGGAAGCACATTTTTCCTGGCTCCTTCTTTATTCCCTTAGTACTGTCAGACTGAGCACTCCCATTTGATAAAATATGTACAACATGAAAATCTTCATCTAATTTTTTTTTTTTTTATCATTGGGGTGACCTCAATTGGGGTTTATCAATAGCTCGATAATTATTGATATTGCATTTCCTGCAGGGCAGGTAACATCCTTTAAAATTTATTCTCCCTCCTTGCAGTTTTCCTCCCTTTTCTACAGTTTCTTGCTAGAGGGGAGAGAACCAAACTGAGCATTCAGTTTTATTTTCCAGTTCAGCATCCCTTGTGCTCCTGCAAGCAAAGTGCAGGTCACACTGCAAGCACCAGATAAATGGCTCATTTTGCCTCATCACAGAGTGAAATGTTCTCACTCCCTTTTTTTCTGCTGTTACAACGTGTTTGGTGTGTTCCATTTGCAGCATTTGTAACAAGTTCCAGTGTGATGACCTCCCGTGATCCTCTCGGCAGTGTTTCCAAGTGCTGCGTTTCTTACAGCAGAAGGGGGAATGGGCAAAATTCCCTTTCCTGCTGTAAGGACTCTTCAGAAAGGGCAGTGCCTTTGGAATGCGCTGCATTGTCAGCTTGCCTTTTATCTTGGGTAGCTGAGAGGGGTTGCAGGGATTGTTGTGAACAAGTTAAAGGAGTCAAGGCTTACACCAGTCAGTGTTTTAGACTGAAAAGCTGACTGTGTCCCAGGAAGGAGCAAGGAGTGGGATCCCTGGGCTGGGAGGTGTTTCAGCTCAGGTTCATGCAGCTTCCCAACTGACTCTTGCCTCTTCCCCTCCACAGATGGTGTGAGAGTGTCCACAGCCACAGTCTTCCAACAGGATTTCAGAACTTGGGCTAGCTAAAATTCTAATTTTAATTTATTTTTCCCCATTTGTTTATATTCTATTTATTAATTTTGCAGTTATTTTTTACAAGTGAGTGGTGGTTCAGTATTTCATCAACTCATCTTTCATGTTGTATTTTCGCCCATGTTGCTTTGAAAATCATTATAGCCTTGCCTTGACCAGATCACAGTACTCTTTATCAGAGCAAAGTGTCTGCTTTGAGCTGCAATGAATGGTTTGACACTACTACAAAAATTCTACATCAAGACATGTCCATGGTAAAGTAGTGCAGACTGTTGCTACCATCATGTTGGAAAAGGTGAGAATAAAAAGAACCATTTAAATTGGAAAATACATCACGTTATTTTAATAGTTTGCTTGCAGACCCTTACATTTCACTTTTAAAAATTCCTAATTGGCATTTTATTCCACAATATTTTTTTTGAAGTTCGTATCGAATCAATAGAATTACCAGAATTATTTTTTTTTTTTAACAAAGACCATCACTTGGATCCAAGACCCTACAAATAAACAACGTATCCTAAGGAGTAAAAGGCCCTTCATGCCACTCAGGTCCTTACCAGAACTTTGGAAGATTGGTGCTAAAGACACTTTCAATTCATGCCAGCTCTTTCTCAATCAGCCTCTATTGTGGGAGAGAGGGAAGGAAGAGCTATTCTTTCCTAAAGCCCTTTCATGATGATCTGAAATCCAAGACTCAATCAAGTCTTTATATACCAGGGTAGTGTGTGGTAGATGTCAACCTAAATAGATTAGATGAATTATTTATGTGCATATTTTTGAGATTGACAGTAATCGGTCAAAGACGACAAATCTGTTTTGCGAAGTGTGACCCCAGAGACAGGATCAAACTGAAGGTCTGGGCTGGGGCCCCTCAGCTTGGAGAGAAGATTGAGGGGGATATGGACATGTCTTGCCGAGTCACAGTGGCAAGAGAAACAGCCAACATGGAGCTGTTCATCCTATCCTTGAAAATTAGAGCTGTGGGTGCCGATGAATGAGCAGGAAGCTGATTTTAAGGGAACATTTGTCCTCTTGAATGTCCCCAGTGTAGGGCTGTAGGTGCTGGGGAAGGAGGAAGGGATGGGATGGCACAAAGTGGCAGAGGCCCACAGGGAAATTCCTATCATCTTGAGAAAGTCCTCACTCTTTCTTATTTTCCTGATTTTTCCATATATTCTGGGAAAGGAGAGGGACATATGAATTTGAGCTGAGACAGGGAGGGTTCTTCAGCTGTTTTCTGAAGACCTAAGAAAATACCATTGTAATAATGTGGAGAAAAAAAAATCCTACAGCTTTTCCAACTCTTCTTGTTTATTTCCATGCCAACAACCATGAAAACTCAGCTCTGGTTGTCACCAGAACCAGGTTGTTTCTTTTGAAGAACTGAAGGAAACGTCAATGATATGGACAAATACTTTTGAGATTGGTTTGCAACAGGCTTAGCTTGTTTCTAGAGTCACTTAATCTCAGATTATCCAATACGAAGATCAATCTTCTGCTTAGCTTCCAATTTGTCTCAGTATCCCATATCCAAGCTTTCTGTAAGGAATGCAGCTTTTTAGGTGCAATACTGTCATGGTGAATACATGCATAATGTATTAAACCTATACATAAGCAAATACTGGCTGATATTTACCAACATTTGCTTTGTGTCCAAGCCAGTCTTTTCACCTCAGTTTATACTGATCTTTCAGCCTGATTTCCACCTTTCCCATTAGGGTATTTTTTTGAACCATTCATTGACCTTAATTTTGTCTTTTGGAGCTGTAAGAATTACTGAAGTGATGCTATTACCTTTGGGGAGCTGATGGTGACAGTGGCAGCTTTCATTTCAGGTCCCCAGAAGTCTTCAGGTGTGTGCACTGATATTCCCATACCTCTCAGGTCAATTCCAAAAAGAAGGAGCAGTTAATCCAGAAACTCTATTACCCCCAAAATGAGAAGAGTGTACAATGGCAGCATGTTGGTAGAGCAGACACCCCTGCTGCCTCTTAGAGCTTCTTATTTCAAATGACATGGATACAACAGCTTTGTACTCTGATAGGGAGCACAGATGTTAAAATTAAATGTGATGGAATGCCATCCCACTTGTGGGGATATCAGGAACTTTAGCTGCACCTTAAAGAATGAGAAGGATCTTCTTAACAGGACACCCCCTAAATCCCATGGCTGTTTCAGTGCCTTAGAGGTGGGATTCTCTGATGTTTGCACTCATTTCCAGTTTGGCACTTGTGGCTTTAAGAACCATATGAAATATTTATGTGCTGTGCAAATGGAACTGCTTAGTTACTATTGGATACCTGTTGTGGTACAAGGCTGGAATAGGAATTACATGAATCCTGAATCACAAGCTGCGAAACCAACTCCTGAAAACAATCCCATTTTGTTCAAAGAAGCTGATCCTT
This sequence comes from Platyrinchus mystaceus, assembly GCA_035041135.1. Classification (NCBI taxonomy): domain Eukaryota; kingdom Metazoa; phylum Chordata; class Aves; order Passeriformes; family Tyrannidae; genus Platyrinchus; species Platyrinchus mystaceus. The sequence goes on along the minus strand of JAWWLV010000024.1, from coordinate 5,341,588 downwards.
CAGTTTGAGGCTGGAGGAAGTTCCTAATTCTGCCCATTTCCAGAGGGATTGTGCTTTTATCTGGATTTGCTGTAGCAGGAGAGAGATGAATGCTCAGCAACATGTTTCGTGAGAACATGAAAACCACATCTTCGTTGGCATATTGTATATTCTTAGATCTACTCCAGAGGGAGGAGCAGGTCACAAGGACTATCCTGATGGCTTTTAGCTGAGTCACAGTGTGGTTATCAGCAAACTGATAAACCAACACACTCTGCAAGGTGGGGTTTTGTGTTGTTTTTTTTTTTTTTTTTTTTTTTTTTTTTTTTTTTTTTTTTTTTTTTTTTGTTTTGTTTTTTTTTTTTGTTTTGTTTTTTTTTTATGAAGAGGTAATTATTTCTTTCCTGAGAGCTGAAAATTCTGAGTGTCTTGCATGTTATGTTTGGTGCTTTAGAGGACTGGCTCTGAAGATGATGTAAGTATATATTAGGGTTAAGTTTAGGTGCAAAGACCCACGGAGAGAGGCTAAAAATCAGGACACTGCCATGATAATCTCAGCCCCACGGTTCTCCTACAGCACCTGACTAATTTGGTGGTCCTCTGAGGCAACTGGAAACAGGGTCACACCTACAGAATGATGTGGGTACATAAAGATCCAGCAAGATGGTACCAAAAATCTTCCTGAATCTGTCTTCCTATTAGTAAATGTTTTATTGTTGCAATTCTGGCCCTCTGGCTGTGGCTCTTCCCTCAAGCCCTGTCTAAAATAATCTGGTTTTGTGGAAGTACTTGCAGTTAAATTTCTGAGTTATGTTTTCTCTTTGTAAGGTTTTCGATATATTTTTTTTAATTATTATTTTTTTATTTTTAATGCTGTGAATTATTTCCTGCAAATCCTGAGGTGTTTTTTTCTTTGGAGCCTTGCAAGATTGATGGGCTTGTTGTCATTTGAGAGTAATGTACAACTGTCAGTGCCACTTGCTCACTCAGGGATGAAGGGACCTTTCATAATGAAAAATGGTTAATAACATCAGCTTTTAATGTCTACTATCTGGAATTAGAAATCTCATGAAAGCTTTTACATGCTTTCAAATTGTGGTTGCTTAATGTCTTTGTACTTCTACGTGCTAGAAATCCAACAACTATCCCTTTCATGGCTGCTAAATACACAGTTGGCTGACAGAATGAAACCACAAAAATTGCTGGAGCTCCTCTAGCACTTGCTTGAAGATTAATTTTCATTTATATTACTTGGTGATTCTAATCTTTGTTTCAATTATAGTAACAAGCTGATAATATGATATCTGGGCATGGATATAACCCAAAATTTATGTATATGTAAATTTAATAGGTAGATCTACCTCTTTATCTGATGCAGAAATATTTTCCTGGGTATTAACTGCGTATAAAAAATAGTACTTCTGCAGTGTTTTCAAAACCAATTAATGCATAGTGTTTCAATGCACATCTTTGGTCACCTCTCAGTCTGTTCATGGTTTATGGTGCCATAAAGCTGGGTAGTCTCAGCCTCTTTTACCTGAGTTGCCATATTTAGATCAAACTACTCTGGAAAGCTCTCTGGTGTCTCTGTCAGTGTGGAACAGTGGGTGGCATCAGTCTGACCAGAGCTCCAAGATCAGATGCTTCTGGATTCACTCTTGGATCCATTGGAGGGCTGAGGTGCAGCATCCAGTGACACTGCTGGATTCACAGATGGAAACAGGTTCCCTCTTTCCCAGAATGAGAAATAACTAAAATAAACCACCAGTGTACAGGAAGTTTAGTGCAAAGTTGTTTTCTGAAGTTTTTCATATGAATGTCAATATATACCTGCTACTAAGTTAGACCAGAGGTTTAGCTGAAGCCAAAAAAATCACCACTGTTGACCTCAAACACTCTAAAATTTTTTTCATGTTGAAGCTTGTGGGAGTATGGTTTAGGCATTGCAAGGAGTCTGCAGACATTAGGATGACCTTCCTAAATTACCTGGAAGTTTACTATCTGCAATGGAGACATGCCCAATGAATGCCAATTAAATATTTATACCACAACATACTATTGCACAGATAAAGTGCTCATCATTAACATCTCAGAATTTATCTCCAGGGGCTTCATTCTCACCACAAATATTTGCTAATTCAGACATAGGCACAGACAAATGGTATTTCATATAACTAACAGGTGGAAAAAATACTAAGTTTTTAATTGTGAGCACTTATATATATATATATATATATATGTGATGTGTATTGTTATTCTTAAATAATCAGGAACAAAAGATCCAGCTGAGAGTAGCAATCCATTGTACAAACTCATGTCAGAATCTGGCCAAGCATCATTGCAGTAGGAGAGAGCTGCCACTCGGAAAAACATTGAATATTGTTGGGTAAATGAAGGTATCTGCTAATTGAAGGCAAATTGAAGACATTCATTCACTGACTGTGTCAGTGTAAGATGTGAATTTAGGCAACAGCAGCAACAGAAATAATGTAAGGTGTAAAAAGTGACTTTAAAGCCACCAAGTGATGTATCCTTACCTAGTTTCTTCTCACTTTGGATTCGGAGTTAAATGTAATTTACAGTCCAGTGCTTGTAGTGAAAATTATGTTTCTTTTAAGTAGCAGTTATTGTTGTGCTTAAAGGGTGCAGCTTAATAAAGCACAAAGACGTTTCTCTTTGAAATGTCTCTTGTCAAAACTAAACATTCGAAAATTTTCAAACAAACATCAGATGAACTCACTGTGATTGACACTACTGTGTTGAATATAAAGTACATTACTCTCGGAGGTTCTGTTTTACTTTAACCCAGTATCTTGAAGTGAATGTATTCTGCACATTTGGTGGCAAGAAAATTAAGTGGTGAATGAACGTGACTAGTGGCAACAATTAAAATGTGAGAGTAAGTGCATTCATTGTGCTACTATGTAAACTTAATTCAGGTTGAATAGACTCAGTCTGCACCTATTTGCTGAGCACTGCTCAGTTTCAAGATTTGGGCTATTTTCTGTCCTGTGTTATCTCTGATTTAATAATATATATATTTAAGCAGCTGCTGTTACCTCTGGTTATCTGGTCCAGGTGAGAGCTGGACCACAGTGGGAGAGCTCAGGTCCATCTCCACTCCCCAGACAGGCGCATCTTTAAGTGGGAATGGAGTATGGAAAGACCAATAGAGGAAGAGAGGATGCAGCTGAGAAAACGTTAAAAGATCATAGCAGGAAGAAAAGCAAAATAAATCAAACTAACACATAGAGAAGTGAAAAGAAGACATTGCACCCTAGAGGCAGGGACATAAGAACTGAAATTAAATTAAATTGCTATAAAGTATTAGACCTGGAATACCCCTACTATCTAGTCAAAATAAATAAAACAAGGTTTCCAAGAGGACCAGAATTGACATGGAAAAGGAGAAACAGAAATAAAAACACAGTGTCCTGAAAAGGAAAGTCATGGCATGAGCAACTTCAAATATTTCTCATCGTAACTCAGGGATAAGACCATTTGTCCTTTCAGAAGGCAGAGGGGTTTGGTCAGAGAAGGAATGGAGTAAAATACTTGGGAGCAATGCAGTAAATAAAATTAGTTGCATCCTTAAAATCAAAATATTTAGGACTGTTTCTCAATTTCTTCTTCAGCTTGAAATGAAACTGAACTTCAAATGTATTCATGCTTGGTGATGCCAGTCACCTCCTGGAAAAATCTGTGAGATATTGGTTTAGGTTTGGGGGGGTTTTGTAGTTTTTTTTAAGAGTTCATTAGCCAAGCAATACAATGTATTTAAACAAAGAGGGTGTCCCAGTAGGAATCACTGGCTAAATGAAAGCCTTTGAGTGCCTAGCAATCAGATTTCACTTGACCAACACATTAGGAATTGGAAAAAAACCTTGGTGGTTCGTCTTGGTGGCTGTTGGTGGTTTCAGGTGTGGAGGCTGCAGTGACACTCTGCATTGCAGGGGTTTTGTCTTTGGTGCCTGATAAATCCCAATTCACTTCATAGGATACACAATGGGAGTGGAAAATTTCTTCTGTTGACCAAAATACTTGTTTGGGGGGCTGGTGGGGGGAGGATTTTGTTTGGGTTTTTTTCCCTTATTAGTTGATCTTATTAGTTGAAACTAAGCACAGTATCTGTGTCCAAACTCCACAGCTACTAGAGAATGGTTGCAGGATTAACCTGTTTCAATATTGCTGGGTTAGTGGTGGTCTTTCACAAATGATGATGGATATCTTCTCACAGAGAGGGTCCTGCTCTGTGTGCTCACCTTCACCTGCTGCTTTCCATTCCCTCACCTGTGGGTTTGTCACCTGCAGTCCCAATCTTACTTCAGAGAGCCATTGAGGGCAGGAACCTTCACAGAGCCACAGAGCTCCTTGAGAGGGCAGGCACAGACCTGGGATGGTGAAGGATTCTTTACAAATTGAAGATGCTTTGTGCACAACAGGTGAATTTAAACTCTTTTTGAAAATAGAGCCTTTGTGAAGGGACTGTAGGCCAGCTTCTACATCCATTCTCATCCTTGTCACTGCTCTGCTCCCTAAGCAAGGCCTATTTTTTCACTCTTTCCTCCCTGATATGCAGCACAAATATAAGCCACACAGGCTGCCTTTCCCAGGAGCCTCTCTCCTTAGGGACAGACGAAAATAAAACTGTGAAGAAACGCTACCCCTGTGGCTGAGGGTACGTCACAGGCCCCAGGAAAGATGCAATCCTGGTAGCTGTGCATTTGCTGGCTTTAGTCTGGTTGATGTGAGGAAGGCACAGCATAAATTCCCACCCTGCCCCCTCTGCTTCTGGTTGTGCATTTTGGTTGCTGAGCTGTGTTACTGAGCTGCTGGGGTGAAATCTGTGCTCTGCCCCTCAGGAGAACTGGGCTCTCCATAAGAACCAGCCACGCTAAAGCACAATGAATTTCACTCCTATACAATTAATCACTTGGTTCTCTCAGAATAATATAGATTATGTGAACTTGCATTAAAAAACCTTCTCCTGACAGTGCTGTTTAGAAGTATGTCAGCTTCTGACATAAATGCTTGAAGTCTTTGGTTGGGAAACCTGCCTTTCCAGAACTCTTTTCTTGCTAGAAGACAATATCAAAGGTGGCATCTTAACCTCCTATTAATTTGCTTCTAGTCAGTCAAATGATGAGTTTAGCTAAATTCTTTTTCCTTGCAACTGGCAGTTTAAGTTAACATCTACTTTTTCTCCCTATGTAAAGCCAACACCACACAAATGCCTCCTGACTAGATGTGTGTGCATTAACAATACAGCTTCTTAAATAATCTCTTCTCTAAAAAGCAGTAAAATCTGTTGCTTGTAGAGTTTCCAAATATTTAGTCTAAAAATTGTCAGCAATGAGGATCTGGGGTTAAAATCTGCTGGAAGTTTTGTTTCAAAAAAACCTCAAGGAGTAGTTTTGGGAAAAATTGCAACGGAAGAGTGACACAGCAGTTCTGTTCCTGGGCTGTATTCTGGGTTGCATCTGCTGAAGATGGCCACAAAATAAGTTTATGGAGCTCGGAGCCAGACACATCATTTCCCGTACATCCACCAGGAATGGGACAGAAAAGCTTCTCACAGTCTAATCACTCCAAACAAGCATGCCCAGAGCAGACAGGATTATAGGGATATTAGGAAGGGCAATCAATTTAATACTGGTACTATAAGAGAAGCCAAGAATTTGAGGTGTCTTTCAACTCAGAATTTGAGTTTCTGGAGTTTGAATTTGGGAGGTTTCTCAGACTGCCTGGAAATCACTCACTTGTGACATAGAAACCCAAAAAAGGAGTAACTTTGATTTTTTCAGTGCTTTGAAATGAGGCTGTTTGTCCTTTCTTTACATTCCTTGGCGTTTTAGAGGGCTAGGGAGAGGCAGAATAATTAGTTTGCGGTGCATAAAGCATTCACATGGTGAAAGGAGGCAAATGAGTGCCTCAGGGAGGATGTGGGATGCACCTGAATTAGCCTGGGTGCCCGATGTGAATGATAAAGCTGACCCCAGCCTGGCATAGGGGCATTAAACACCCATCATCACCGAGGGATCAGGCAGTCACACTGCAGTTTGCTGCAGTAAATCACCCGGTAAATGAGAAGCAAGCAGGTGAGCGGGATTTACACAGCGCTGCTCTGTCATCCTTTTACACGAATAGGCACTTAAGACGTTTGGTGTGGTTATGTCTTGCTCCCCTGGGAGGCTCGAATCATTTTTTGTGGGGGTAGTTTAGTTCAGCTCTGAGGAGCTTTGTCTGTGCCTTAATTTTATGGCTCAGCAAAAGCTGCTGGTCTCCCTTAGCCTGTCTTTGCTCACAAGCACTTGCTGTTGAGCTGCATGATACCTCTGTTTCCCCAGCAACTCCATTAATTCATTTAAATCTTTCTTAAAAAGTAACTTTTGCTGTCTACTTCAGGATAGGGAGTTGTAAGGGAATTACAAAATCAATATATGAAACAAACACAAACTACATTTAGAGAGACCGCTGCCAAAACAATGTGTTTGTGTTCCTTATCTAAGAAAGATTTACTTTTTGCATTGTTCACTTTCTTCTCCCTACATCTCTTTCTTTATCCATCATATCAAAGGTAGGAAAAATTGCCAAAGCCACTGAGATAGGAGTTTCTGCATATATTTTTGTATGTGAGTTTTATTCATCTCTATATGTCTTAAATGTAGATCACAGTTTGCATGGTATATAAGTTGTATGGTGCATTTATATGGGTATTTAGGAAGTACAGAGAAAACTTTGAAGAGGGGAATTCTGTATGGCTGGACAGAGTGCTGGACAAAGACTCAGTTCCCAAGTCCAGCTGAGATGATTTACCCAGTCGCAACCATCAGAAATAGGGATGTCTAAATCTATTTTGTTAGTGATTAACTAGGATAAATATTGTAATTCAGGGGAACCATGATATTTGGTGGATGCACAGCTAAGTGCTCTGCCTTTGGCTCAGGTTTACAAAACATTGGCAAGGAGATGAGAGGAGTTTCCCCCACAGTGCTGAACTCCCACCGCCTGCCCAGTTTGATTCCTTAGCACTCTAAATAAAACCCCCAGGACGCTGGCAGAGTCTTGAAATTTCCTTGGAACTCAGGAACATCTGAAAAATAATGGGAAGTTATGGGCATTAGCTTTTAATCTGTTGGCACAAACGCTTAAAAATCAAATCCTTTCCCTTCCCACACTGTATGTCAAAGCCTCTTGGGCTGCAAGAGCTCTTCCAGTCTGGACCTTCGTGGTGGCTCAACCAGTACCAGGCTTAGAAGATGTTCTTTCTTGTGCTGAGCAGATTCCAGGCCTTGTGTTGTCCATATTATCTTCCTAAATACTGAAGAGCAGTGGCCAGGGCACTGGCAGTCTGCCCCAGGGCAAGTGGAATTTTCAAACATTTCCAGTGTCAGCCACCTCTGCTCTGCATTTTACTGGCACTCCCAAGGAAAGCAGTGAGGGATTGGCTGAATTGGTCTCTCTGTTAGGGAAAGCTGGGCTCTGTTGTCTCTGCATCCCCTGTCTGCTTCCAGGGGATGAAAATTAAACTTGCAGGAGCCTATCAATCCTGAGAAAGTTGTGCACAAGCCTATTGCCTGTAGTCTGCACAGGGGCCAATTCCACCCTGCGTTCCTTCATAGCCCAAGGCTGTCAGCTCCGTGCTTTCCCTGAGCCATGAGGATTCAAAGGAAAAACAAGATAAAGAAAACAGCTTTGATTTTTATATTTTTGCTACCACCACCAAGCAGCATATAATTAGCCTTTCTTTTACATATTAAAGCTAGCCTGATGATGCAATATCCATTATAACTCTAAAAGCTTAATCTTAAACAGAGCAAAAAAAACCCCAGAGGAGGATCATATGCCTAGAAATTTGCATAGGGTTTTTTCCTCTTTAGAGGAATGCCTGAGTGCATGGATGCTGAGAGGATGTGACTCACACAGAATGAGAACGAGTTGTTCCTCAGCCTCTTGATATAGTGCCTGTGATATCAAATCAAGTCCAAGCCCTGATTTGAAACTCCCTTAGAGGACCAATTATTAATTGGATGTGAACTACTTTTAATGATGGAAGGACACTTCTTTTAGTGCTGTATTTATGTGGAAAAAAAATGGAAAAGCAATTTTATACAAGCAGTAGCACACTCCAGGGCATGCAGCCACAATCCAGTAGACATTTCCTGACTGCTGGATTCGCAGCTGAACCACAGTGTGCTGAGTACATAGGCTGCACATTTCATCTCACACAGGGCTCAGTCCTGTGATGCTGTTGTTGGTATTTTGTACAGGCAGCTTCCATCTCAGGACAGGAGCGTTTTGCCATGTTTATGGTAAGGAAAGACTTGATCTCCCTGAAGTTTCCTCTGTTCAGTGCATGTGAAGAAGTAACTGTCTGGCCCTCCAATGCCCCTTTCACAAACCCAAATTTTTACCATTTTTACCAGGCTCTGCTGCCCATTGCACCTCTGCATGTGCTCATTACCTCCCTCAGGACAGTGTGCAGGTCTTGGCACCATCCTGCTGGGGAACGGGGTCAGGCGTTTGTGACTCATTCCTGTGCAGCTCCCCTACTTTCTGCCTTCAACTGTACCATGTTTTGGGTTAGCATTGCTTCATACAAGCTTTTAGGAGATGCCACCTTCCATCCTGTACCACGTTACAGTGGAGGAAAAGCACTTTCCACCCACCAGTTGCAACCAGCATAAAAAGTTTGTCAAATGACTCATGGGTAATTGTTTCTCTGTTGTAGACAGCAGATTTTGCTGTTGGGTTTTTTTTTTCCCTCTTATTCACCAGCTGAATAATGGCTTATAAAAACTAACAATTAGAACCCTCCTTCTTCAATGGTCATAACAAGCACCAATTTGAATTAGAGCACTGCTTTTGAAAGAAAAAAAACCCACACCACTTGGCCTTTGCCTTATTCTTTTTACTTTTTTCAGAAATAATCAACAAAGTACCTGGCTATTTAAATAACATTTCATTCTAAGAACTTAGTTACTTGCCTACCACAGCCTCATTATTTAACTTTAACAGAAGTGTTTTGCTATGCAAAATCTCAATACTCTTTCTACCTACTGCTGCTATTCTATCTGAGAACCCTCATACCCGTTGATTTTCTGTCTTTGTTTTTGTGGTTTAAGCAAGTTTAATATTCTGCCCTATGCTTTCTGTGCCCTGGATGTCCTCACAGAGTTGTTAGCTAGAGCAGGCTACATTTATAATTTGCTTCCCAGTAATTTTCCTGTGAGCAAAAAGCCCTAAAACAATTATTTTTTGAGCTAAAGGTCTTGGGATTTTCATTTGTCTATCGAACAAGAAAAGACTTGATCTCAGGGTTGACTGCACCCACCTCATTCTCCCTGTTCTCTGCAGCTTTCTGTAACCACATATTCACAGCTGCACCTGAACACCTTTCAGTGTGTATTATGCAGCACAGTTAATATCTGGCGTGTATTTTGATTCTCACTTGCTGCTTGGGAAGGGAAGTGTGAGCTGCAGCGTTCCCAGGCTGGCTTTATATGCAATATAAACATTTCCCTCCGTTTGTTCAGCTCAAGTGAATGGTTTTGAAAGGGAGATGTTGAAGGGTCTGTAACTCCTGTGTTAAACTGGGAAAGCTGAGCATCTCCCACACAGGAACCTACTACTCCTTAAAGCAATTTTTTTCTTTTTCCACACAGTGAAGTCCTCAAAAATGGGTTGTATTCTACAGACACCTTGAGCTCATGCATGTTGCAGGAATGATGAAGCTCAGAAGTGTCAGGAGGGAGCAGCACTGTGTGTGTCAGTGCCTGCTGGGTGGGCTCTCCAAGGCTTCACAGCTTTGCTAGGGAATCCCTCCACTCTTTATTCTGGTAATTTGGAGAAGCTGGTCATAGTACCTTGCTGATACAAGTATTTCACTTCTAGTCTAATTAGTTGGGTGGGCACTGGGTGCTACAGCTTCACACCCTGGTGTAGGTGGTCAGTTGGGACTCAGGCTGTTCAAGGAGGAGTTTGAACCTTTTGGGGGATATTGGTGTAGGAAACAGGAGACTAACCTGATTTACTTACAATGGAAACTAAAGGGGTTGCTGCAGCTTCCTTCCTGGATGGGATTTCTCTGACCAGATCTTTCTGCCCAGGACCTTTGCACCAATGCAGACCTGACCAGGTTGGGATTAGAGTCCTCATCTCACCATTGAGGGGGACAGGGAGCAACCTTTGTGTGTGCAGACACTTGTAGCCTGGGTTTTCTTGAGTCTTATAACCACCACGGAACTCTTCTCTAGACAGTAGGACTCTTGAATCCTATTTCATCTGGGTCACAAAGGAAAACCTCCAACCAATTTCATTACTTCCTAACTGGGAGTTGAATAAACCTCGTATTAATTGTGACAGTGCTTCAAATTTTCCATTAGTATATGCTGTATCATTCTTTCATGTCAGTAATTCTTTGTTTGGTCTGCCTCACTGCAGGAATTTATTAAGAATCCTTATAGCCCAGATTTAGACATGCTTAGGCATGATGATTTTTCATTTATTGTTATAGAATGAACATTGCAGAGCAAGCAGGAGGCTAACCATTTAACACCAAGTGTCTTATTAATCAGCTTTTGTTTATTTAATTTAATAAGCAGCTTTTGATAGCTGTGAGAGTCTGGTTGTATATTTAATTTAAGCAGCACTTACTGCTTGGGTCTTTGGAACATACGGCTTCAGCTTTCTTGATACTTTGCTACTGTATGGTGGCCTTTGGATCTCAAAAAATTTGTTTCATCTTTTCTCCTTTTTCTCTTGAAAAAGGCAGTAAGTGTTTTCTCATTAGGATGCCACTTTCTTGAGCTGCAAGTTTAATGCTGTTTTCTCCTTAATTTTGGGAGGTGTGTGTAGGCCCCCAACACAGAGGGAACCACTTGCTCTTTGGCATCAAATCCAGAGAAGCAAGTATTGGAAATTTCTGGTTTTGAACCCTGTCTGGTCCTTTGGGAAGTTATGGAACCTTCTTACCATCTTTCCCTCCTTCCTGACAAAAATGAGCTTTATCACTTCTCTGCCTTGAATAAACCCTGAACTATTTCAGAACCATAATATCATGTGAGGGTCAGAATCCACATCTGAGACCACTATCTTACAGTCCTCTAGTCACATCTTCCATGGGTTTTCTCACACATTTGTTTTCAGAGCCATTTAAAATAGTCCCCAACATGTACTATGCTGCATTCCTGTGCCTGGCACTGCACACCTTGTCTCCTTAGGGATTTGGGGTCCAGGAGATCATTGTTCACCCTGTTCTCCTCCAAATTGCCCAGGACAGAAATCTGAGACCTGCAGGGTAACAGGGCTCTGGGAAGCCTTTTTCTACTTTCATTTGCATTTTGTGTAATCATTACTTATTTATTAAGTAATTAATCTGGATTTATTTTTCTGAACTAGAGGAATGCCATATGGCTTTGTGTCTTCCATTAGTTCAATCATGTCACATTAACAGGATGGGTTTGCATGTGCAGCCTGTAGTTCCAAGTGGCCTTGGGCAGTTTTTTCATAGATCCAGTAGCTGAAGCTGAACCTGATTGTATTTAATGAAAACTAAAGAATTCTCCTTAATAACCAGTGCAGGATTCAGTAAGATCTTGATAAGTTGAGGACAAAGCATTATTGGCATAAACTCACATACATGTGAGTTCCATGATATTGTTTTTCAAGCAAAAAAAGATTTCAAAACATCTTCTATTACTCACAACAATCATATTTTTTGCAGTTCTGCAGCACTGGATTGACATGGAGACCATGTATTAAATTGACTCTCTCTATATATACATACATATATATATATATACACATATGTGCCTAATTCTATTCACAGTGCTGAGGGCTACACTACTTTGTTTTGAAAGACTATTCAGGATTAAATCTCTAACTTCACAACTCCTCACATAAATTATTTAAATAGTGTCGAGGTTGGGAGGGGAGTTTCAGAAAAACAGATAATTGTAATTGTCTTGGTGAAATATATATTGACAACATTAATGTTTAACTATTTGATAAATCCTTTGGGGAGAAAAAAATGTACTGTTTGCTGTAATTGGCAGATCCAAATGCAGTCTGAGGAGCACAGAGAGTGATACAAGACCGTGAAGTGCTTCGTGTCCTTGGCTGTGGCTCCCAGTTCTGCAGATCTACAAGTGGCCCTTATTGCGCTATTCTGGTGCCTGAACAAGAAGATAAGTGAAGGACAGTTATTCAGTGCTGAAGAGCTAATAAAATACAATCCCAAAACAATAATAGCAACAAAACCCTCCAAAACTGTTACACAATTTTTTATATTGCCTGTTAAAAACACCTAACACCCAAAATTCCATGCTTGGCAGAAAGCCAGGGGCAAGGTTCAATTTGATTTTCAAAAACATGGGTATATAAGTAATTGACAAAGCAAGGTTTTAAACCCAATTTAAAAGGAAAGAGGGGGAAGAGTTTTGAAGCACATAATCCAGCTTCTCTTTCAGTTTATTCCCATGCTTTCATTGGATTTTAGGGGCTGTTCAGTAGTTCAGTTGCAGTCATTAGGATCCTAATTCTCTTAGGTACTTATTAAGCACTAAATTGCTGCTTGTGCCAGTTCTTAGTAACTCATTGTCCTGAAATGAAAAGAGAAAGAGCACAGATTGAGTTGTTATTTTTCCTTTTGTGTTATCTGGCAGAACAGTAAAATCAGCACTTTACAACGTTTTCCTCTCTCTGCCCTATAATCAGCATGTAAGACATCTTTAGTAATGATGGAGATGCCTCACCTAAATGGGAATACTTCAGTTTCTGTTCCCATGACTGTTCTATCCTTCAAGGAACAGGCAGTCATGTAGGATTCTTGGTATCCAGCTCCCTCTGTTTCCAGATTTCCAAAGAAAAAGACCACTGTGCCCAAGAGCAATGGCATGTTCCTTTATCCAATAACAGTGGGACTTTAACAAGTGTTTCCAAACAAGATCTGGAACAAAGACCTTAAGCACTCATTAAGAGCCTCTGCTCTTCCTTACAGGTGAGAAGGGCTGTTGTGTGGAAGCAGTCATGGAAAGGTATTTTCCTATGTCCATCAGCTACAAGAATGGGCCATCTCTTACCTACTGTGCTCGTGGGGCATATATGGACATCTAAAACCCATTCTTGATGCAAATAATATCAAAAGATCTATAGGTTAATTATCTCTGAGCATTAGGGTTCCATGGGGAGACATAAGCATAAGCCCAAATGCTGCTGTGCGCATTAGACACAGCAAGTACAGCAGTGATGTTTTGGGCACAGATAATGCCAAAGTGGGAAGTTATCCCACTGCTGAGCCTTGGGTACCTTGGCTTTCCCAAAAAAAACAAGTGGCCATCTGCAAATTAACCCGAGATGGCTTTGCTCTCTAATGGAAAAGCTGGTACAGAGGAGTGTCAACAAGTGCTCTTTGACAGAAGAAATTCTTGATGAAAGATGCCAAAAATAGTCCCCTGGGGAAGGGGGAGAAATGAAAAGCTCTGGTTGGACAAGGAATCAGTTTTGTACAGCAAAAGGTGATACCAAGCTCCCTTCCTGGGATAACAGGCAGGAACTGATCCTGAGAAGAACTAGGACTTGGTTATCCTTTAATGACCTGAAGGGGTGTTGGCATGCAGGAGCTATTAAAGGGCAGTGGAGGAAGAGGAAAGAGACTCCTTTTAAGTGAGAAATGAGTCATTTGAGGAATGAGTTGGTTTTATTTTTTTTTATTTAATTGTTTTTCTCTCTGTTTCTACTAGTAGAAATATCAACTCTGAAAAATGTGCTGTTGGGGCTTCTGGGAATTCATCAGCAGTATTTCAAGTTTGTTTGTCTATTGTTTTTATAGAATTATCAACAGAAAATCACAGGAGAGTGCAAATCAGAAAATCTCTAATTGTGTGTAACTTATCAGTTCATTTCCATGTGTATTTCTCAATCTTATTTCCACAACATTAAATGCATCTATGTGCTTTATTTTCATTGTGTTTATTCATTGAAAAGCTGTGTTATAAATAGAAAAGCGCTTTCCTAAATGCTACCTTGGCAGAATTGTAATGCCATGTCTCTGGCACTCTCAGTTATGCCAATGAGAGTATTTACTGCTGCCAGTTCCACAATATAAGCCACAGGGTGCTGTTTCCTGCCTAGTTTCTTCATTGGGCTTTTTTATCCCAGATCTCTGTAGAACTCCTGTGAGAGCTCCACATACACCTTTGGAGCCATCCCTGCTGTTGCTGAACTTCCCCTGTGAAAAACCCTCACATAGATCAAATTGCCTCCTCTCCTCTGGTGCTGCCTCCAAAGTCACACCTCAGAGGACACCAAGTGCTAATTCAGGCTTGGTTCTTCCCTCTGCTTTTCTTCCCATCCATCCTTTGTATCTTTTATTTATCTTACTCTTTAAAAACATTTCATTTCTCCTCTTCTAGACATCCTGTTGTTATTTTTCCCTTTTTTCACATCCCTCACTGGCCTCTCAAAGGCAAATCCTCGTGTTTCACCTACCCTGGCTCTCCCTCTCCCACAGTGGTTGCTACCCCAGTGATAACCACCTTCCTTTCCTCACCCTCCTCCTCTTCTCCTCCTTTTTCCTGGCACTCCAGCTTCATTCCAGGGTGGTGCCTGGCAAACAGATTTACACCACTTTACCCAAACTAGACAAAATGAGTGTGCAGCTATTTCTGTTCATAGCAGCTTATTTCAGTTTACATCAAAACTGCTCTTACACTCTACCATGGTGGAGCTTCACAGAAAATAACCTTTTTTTTTCAGTGTTTAGGAAGCCACCAAAGGGTTTTGCTGGCTGATCCCTGGTGGCTCTTGGGTAACCAGATATGGGAGTGTGTGGACAGGCTCTGAGGGCTGTAATTCAACCCCTCCATTATTTGCTGCTTCTTCCACTGGTTTGTTTTCAGTTGAAAGAGGCACTTCCCTTCCAAATCACCCATCTGCCCTGGTCTTACCACATGTTTTCTATCTCTAAATGGAGTTTGCACCATCTGGGCCCTCCCCCTCTTAGAGGACAGAATTTATACATATCGATGAATATCATGATGGGTTTTCTGTCTTTTAGGCTGAGCATGGAACAGGCAGAGCAGTCCCTTCATGGATGTTAACTGGGTTACCCTACTCAGCACTTCTCCTGACCCCTCCTTTCTACCTCAGTTTGTGTGCTTGAGCTGGGCTGCCTTCCTTGGCACCTGCTCCAACCTTACAACACTTTATTAAGATTGCAGTGAATGATGCTGTTGGTTCCTCCTCGCTGTGGTTTGATTTCCTGTATTTTTAGCTTGTTAAGGCTGTAATAAATTGGTTTTAGCTCTTATCTATTAGTTTTCAGCTTAGATACCATCCTACTGTTGATTTACTTTAACCTGAGTGTCCCATGGCTCTAACAGTGCCTTCCTGAGTTTCTGCTGAGGGCTTGTCTCCAAAAACAACCAGGCCTTTGCCTTCTCTGATCATATAAATCAGTCCAATTTACCTCATGCTTATGCCTGTGGTTGGAATGCAGTGCCTTCATTTGTAATTATAAAATATACATTTGTACCCCCACCCTCAGCTTTGGGTTTTCTAGCTTGAGCCAATGATGGTCATTTCTCACATCCCTCAGTTTGATGTAGAGGGCAACAGTTGTTTTGTCTATAACTCTGGTTGTGAGGAGAATATAGAAGACAGCTCTAGGACACGTGCTCATTTGCAGAGGGATGGATCACCCAAGCAATGAATGGGCTTGATGCCTCCTTCAGCACTAAACATTTACTGCCTCACTGAGCTGCTCTGCTAATCTTGCTGCACTGAGGGGTTTAAAATAGGTATCGTCGCCTTCAGCTTAATTAATTAATTTTTCTAATTGTGCTCTCTTTTTACTGCTGTAGGAGGTAATAACTGCTGACTTAATTGGGGTGATTCAAGAAAAAAAAAATCATCTTGTTCTTATTACTGGGTTCTGGGGTTTGTTTGTTTATTTAAGGTTTCCTTCAGTATAATACCCAAAACATTAAATTGCTTGTGACTGTGGGGAAGGTTCTGCCATACACAGCACAGGAAAGATGCTGAGAATCCTGGCTGATGTGGATGCTGGGTCAGATCTGGCTTCCTGACAGCTCTTTAGCTGGTAATGATGGATTTCCTTCCACTGCTGGGAGCCCATATACTCCACACTCCCTTTAGGATTAGATTGCAAGATGAGGACCACAGGTCATATAAGCCTGATCCCAATTTGTAATGACTTTATTGTTCCTCTGAAATGGATCTTGGACAAGACAAATAGGCCCATCAGGTGTGTTATGAGCACAGGGTGTGCACCACAATCCAAACTTTGCAGTTGGCTTAACAGAAGAAAACAACAGTAGAGAGATCCATTTGAATGGTTTGAAGATAATCATGTCTCTATGTATTGTCCTTATTTTCCAGAGAAGTTTCATAAATATTATGTTTCATAATTGCTGCTTTGGAAGAGGCCATTGAGAGATTGTGGATATTTAGCAGTGACTGGAGCCAAGGGGCTTCGGGGCTTCATCTAACTGTACCAGCATAAAACCCCCTTGTTTCCCAGGATGAGGGTTACTTTCTTCATGTTTGTTGTGCTTCCAGGGTGACACGTTTTGGGTAAAAGGGAGCAAACTTTGGCAGGTACATTCACTCTTACCACAGTGGTGGAGCTCAGGCTGTGCAGGGGTTTTCCCCCATCTGCCATACCCACAGCCATGGGCATTTGTGTCCCAGCACCGTGGTAAAATTATGAGGGCTGTGCTGCACGGCCCAGTGGGATTATTTTGGCCATGGGCTGTGCTTCAACCTGCTCTGTGGTAGCTGTTATCCCACTATTCTGCAGGATGAGAGAAAGGAGCTATCTAGCAGGGATGTGTCTTTTTTTGGTAGCACAGATTCTGAAAAGAGCGACGTGTGCTTTCAGCAAGATGATGTTACAGCACATTATCGAACAGCCGAGGCTTGGGCTCCTTTGAGGAAAGCGAGAGCCACATCCCCAGTGAATATTGCCCTGAGGGCTCAGCAGAGAACACTCCCAGACTCAGAGCTTTGCTTTGAGCCCGGGTAAGGTGTAGAGTACAGGAGGCAGTGCAGGTGAGGGGGGAATGAATTTGCTGGAATTTCTGAGCAAAATGCAGTTTGAAGCATTAGGAATCTTTGTGTAACCACTGTTGTTTGAAGAGACAAATCTCTAATTTTGGAATTATGTGTGTTCAGGACAAAGAAATCCTGGTTCTTTCTGCAAGTCAGCATCAATAGCCAGCTGGAACCTAAAAATGTTTCTCTTTGGATTTGCAATTATTGTTTTTAATTAAATAAAAGAAGAGGGACCTCATTTTGTTTTAAGTACACATTCTGCAATATTTGTGATACTATGGGAAAGAGCATACTATGCACTTACAAATTGCTGCTCAGTAATTAGCTTCTTTGATCCTGAGAGTGAAAACATCCCACCTGTGCTACAAGGTGGCTTGCAGAGTCTTTAGAAAAAAGACTTTTGCTGAAAAAGCCTGTTCTCTGCTGTGTTACGCAAACAAATGATTTTTTTTCTTTCAGAAGGACTGAAGTATGAGTTCTTTTTCTTTTCCTGGCTTGCTAAAAATGTGTGATAACAAGTTGACTTCTGTGGGAGTTTTGCATGGGTAAAAGCTGAAGGATCAGTCCCCATATTGTATGTGATTTTGCCCTAGTAATTATTCTTCACTTGAACAGCTTCTCCATGGCAACTGCTTCAAGTAAGTCTTGTATCACCACCTATTTAAAAAAAAAGAAAAAAGAAAAAGACTTATTAAGATGTACATTTTATATGTTTTCACCCTTAAAAAGAGAGACAGAAAAAGGAATAGGACACGAGCAGAAACATATGGGATTTGGTCCAAGAAGCCCTTTCTTCCACACACATCCCCACCTTTTCTCTTTCCTAGAAGGGGAAAAAGGAAAAAAAGCACATCCCATTAAAAATAAATTCACTACCTTGCCTTTCCACGTCCCCTTCCTGAGGCTCTGAGACATTATGGCGCTGACTTGATCAATCATCCCACATCCACCCTGGCAGTTTCTTAACACAAACTTTCTCCTTCCGTCTATTTTTCAGCCACAGTCTGCTTTCAGTCTGGCAATTAATTGTCCCACTGCTCCAGTCCCACAGTTGTATTCCTGTCAGAAGGCTCAGCTGAAGGTCAGGGCCTGCTGGTTTGTACCCTCTTGCTAAAAAGCAAAAGGAGCAAAGTATTCTGTGGCTGGATATTCTCTTTCACACTGGACCTACAGGGTCATTGGTGATGCCTCCACATGCAGTTCTGCTCCTAAAACAGGGTATTTTGGATTTTTTTTTTGGTAGAGACTAGAAAACACATCTGTTGTCAGCAATACAACAGTCAGAAAAAAACCATACAACTATTTTGGACTTAATTTGCTATTTTTGTATGGCAACTGTGCTTTCTAACTCCAAGAGCAAGGGGTTCATAAAAGATCATCTTCTCTTTCTAGTGTTCTATTGTTGGAAGTCACTATCTCATGACGTAATACATCCCTTTGGAAAGATTTTTTTTCTTGATTTATTTTCAAATGTGGGGTTATTGTAGGCTGGATGTTCTGTTGTGTGTTCAGTTCCTTATGCTGTGTCACATTTTAAAGGCTAATAGGGTGAAACAGCTACCCTCTCTTTTCTGCTGAACACATAAATATGGAAATTCACCTCTCCTGGTGACATGTTTTTTGACACACTGCTGACTGACAGTCTTGATAGCAGGTTTTCACCCATGGCTTTTTAAAACTGATATATATAAGGCCACGTTGCATGTGTTTCACCTGAAATCCCACATAATGTGGCGCACAGAAGATGCTATCTAATTGGTTTTAGCAGGATTGCACCCCATGTGAGAGCTACTTTGTCATCTTTTAGGTCGCCCCTGAAAGTTTCTGCAGGTTATGTCCGGTTTTAAAATCACTGCTCTTGTGACAATCATCAAATGATGATGGCTTTTTGCTCTTTTTTTAACAAATGCAGGACTGGCTCAAAGGGTGTGTGATGTGGCACTCAGGGTTAGCAGTTGGACTCGATGATCTTAGAGGTCTGTTCTGACCTTAATGATTCTGTGACTGACACTGGCTCTGAGTTTTGCCTTCTGTACCTGCTCACCCCTGTGTTTACATGCTGCTCCCGTCCTCCCTGCGATGCTTTTAGAGATCCAGTCTATATTATGACCCAATAAAGAGTTTTATCTGCAGGACTAAGATGGCAACAAACCATGGCAGAAGCTGGGAAGAGTTTGCTGGAGGATGAGAACATAATAAACCAGCTTTCTCATTTAACCTGATTTATTACTGTACCCTGAGTCACAAAACTCATGCAAGTCAGCAGGTGCTGCTCAGTTTTCTTCTTTTCTTTGCAACTCTCAGTGTCACAAAAGAGGCCTCATCAGGCAGCATCCCTAAGTTTGCTGGTGCACTATAAAACATTGCCTTGTGCTGTTTTCTGACAATCAAAGAAGAATGAGTGGCTAATAAAGCTAAACTAGTATTTTTCAGTCGAAAAGTTGACAGCCATTTTGCAATTGCCATCTTAGCCCCGACATCTCGGGGAACAGCTTAATAATTAACATTGCAGTGGAGATTGTAACTGTCTGCCAGTTCTGACTATCACCAAAACAACACACACACACTCTGTAGATGTAGCTGAGGTACCTCAGGTGGGCTGGACATCAGGCACTGAAGAGCAGCTGTCATGTTTGATATGGTGCCATCAGATGGAAGAAACTCTGGCTGAATCTTAAACAGGATGCATCTATTAAGTTCTCATTACATATGTTTGGCTTGAACGGTTACGGCGACAATTTGCTTGTCTTTTGTTGACATTAAAAAAATTAAGCCAGCAATTAAAAAATGAAATAAACATAACTAGCAGTGGAAAATTCAGGGATGTTTTTTAGCGTGTCTTGGCTGTAATAGTGGTTAAATAGTGATTAATGGTATGCTGTCAGTCAGGTTGGGAGAATAATTTTGCTCTAAAAAGCTGTGAGACAAAATTTCTTGTTACCCTCAGTTCTGCACTACCTGTTTTGTCACTTAGTCTAATACCAGAGTAATTAATTCCAAAGAGCTGTCTTTGAAAAACAAATAGCCCTGGCTTCCTGCTGAAAATGATAGATATCACTCCACAGGGAGGCTAAAAAATAAACAATAGTTTATACATATCACAGAAATTTTGACCTTTTAATTGAGAAGTATCTAAATTCTCCCAAGTACTCTCTGATTAGTGATTTCATACGTAAAAATAATGGGTAAAAATGGGTGTGATTTGGTATGATTCTTCACTGGTTGTACCAGTCTTTTGGTCAAAAAAACCCCCAAAATTACAGAGGGTTCTCTGCAGCAGTAGCCTTATTGCTAAACTTTTAGTAATAGTAAACAGAAAGCAAAACTAACCTCTGTGTTTTATGGCTTAATGTGGTTCTGTGGACCAATGTGAAATGCAAACTGATGTCTTGTGGACCACCAGGGAAAGGTGGGACAGCAGGTGGGATCCTTGCTGGTGGGATCCTTGTGGTCCATGGAAAGCTGTTGCTGACAGTGCAGAATTCCCAGTGCAATGCATTTCAGCCAGAATCAGTTTCCCCACATGGCAAAGGGAGAAAACCTTTCTGCAGCAGCAGTAAAATGATTGATGCTGCTGGTTTTTATTACAGCTAAGTCTTAAAACATCCATTTATCCTGTTTGCCTGTCCCATGCAGATTTTAGACAAAGTGACATCTTCTCCATGAGCCTCCTGAGCTTGCTGCTCTCCCTGAGGCAGGGCTCCTCAGTGCTTGTATTTTCCTCAGGATACCCATCTCTTTGCCTGTGTAAGTAGGATAGTGAATAAAGTATTCTTTGGTGGGGAATTCAGCAAGTTTATTGTTTCATTTATTGCTGGATTTGGATTTTGAGCAAGGAGTGGAACAGAGGGGCCTCAACTGAATGCTGAAGGGAAAGATAAGTATTGCACAGTCTGCATTGCTGGCTGAACTACACACTGATTTGGGCAGGGGCCTGAGGAGCAGGGGACAGGGAGTTATGGACAAGTTGTGCACACGATTAATGTCATGGGATTAGAGCTGACAGCATCTTGGGTTGTGCTTTCTAAGGCTTTTTTTGACTTTGCAGCTTTAGCACTCTCCTCAGCCCTTTTGCTTAAGAAAGAATATCTTTAGAGACCTTCCAGCAACTTTTCTGACATAACTCCTTCTAGTTAAAAAAACCTTTTCCATCCAAACTAGATCTGGTGACCCAGTGTAATACAGGAATTTTGCTTCCTGGTTTCAGCCGCCCCTGGGGTGTGGTTACCCAAATGTTGAAGAAAGGATTTGTGTGTCAAACCAAGAGCCAGGGCACAAGGGAGAAGGAGAACAGGGTGTAATTTCCATGGTTGGAGGTCAGAAGAGGAAAGGTTGTCATCCCTACCTCTCTCTCAGATAACAATGTACACCACCTGTTCCATAGCTTCCTGTGAGTGAATTTTCTCTTCTTTCCTCTTGAAGCTGTTCATATTTCAAACATACATCTACTGGAAAGGTGATATTAAGGTAATATCATAGAATCACAGAATAGTTTGTGTTGGAAGGGACCTTTAAAGGTCATCTAGTCATAATATGGCACGTATTTCTGTCAGTTGTTCAACTAGAAAGAGATATCATAAAGTAGGTGGCTAAAGCCATTTTTGTACCCTACCAGGTCATCTTGTCACAATTACCATCTAGTGAACCAGGTACTAGGTGTCTCTTCAGATTAGAGCATTTCAGCTCTTATTAGAAATTAATGGCACCAGGACATCAGACACTCTTTTATCAGGAGTCCAGCTGACAATTTTGAGTCTTTAAAAAGAGACAAAAGAGGGAGAGCAGGGCTTCATATGTGTTAATATCCTCTAAACCTAAAACTTCTTGCTAAATGTGGTAAACCTAACACATGCTGCTGTCAAATTCCATTTCTGGAAGGTATATGAGTAGATTACAGCTTAATGTTTTTCTCAAGGTATGTTTGTTTAAGCTCCGTCACAATGTAACTGTAAAGTCTGCTGTCTACATATTTATATATATACATATATTTGTATCCTATGCCCAGATTTAGGCAGCATAGAAGTGAAATTCTGTCATATATTAAGCATTTAAAACTGATCCTAATTTTTAAGTGTGTATTAGAATGCAAAAGGAATCATGACATTTATCTTGCAGACTCATGCTTTTGAGATATAAATGTAAGGAAATTTTACTTGCTGGGTTGGAGTTTCAGGCCATGCTGAATTTATGCTTGTGCAGCCTTTTCTAAGGGAAAGAGCCTTTGCTTATATCTTAGAAGGGATGTGAGATAATGGACTTTTACACTGAGACATTTGTACTTCCAGAAAAGCTTTTACTGACCAAGAGCAATGCCCAGGCACTTCTGTGGCTTAGATAAAATTAATTGGTGAAGAGGCAATCCACATTACATTGAAAGTGGAAATGCAATGTTTTGATAACTTTAGAAACTTCTTTCCTTC
>JAWWLV010000024.1:5280237-5319013 GCA_035041135.1 Platyrinchus mystaceus | reverse complement strand
CAGAAAGGGAATGCAAGTTAGCTTTATAGGGGAAATATCGACTGGACAGGCTGCTAACACAGAGATTGATTTTATTATTTAGAAAGGCAGAATATCAGGATACATGAGCGTTTCTTTTTTTAACGAAGATGCTCTGCTGTCAGCAGTGAAATATTACTGCAGGAGAGTTTTCTTTTTATACACAGTGGTAAGAAGTATGGCTTCCTTTCTCGGCACTTCAGCCACAGATGCGATCAGCGAGACCATCTGTGGTGACAGATTTGTGTTATATCACTTAGAAACTAAGCGAAGCTGGTAAAGCCTCCTACTACAGGATATAAGTAGCTCCTGCTAAGGCTGGGATGTATTACTCTTCTGTCTTTCTTCAGGGGGCAGAGGAGTGGGAGGATTGTGTAGATAGAGGCTCACAATAGCTTTCAATCATGTCCTCACCGAGTCTTGAAATGCTGGTGTGGATCTTCTGGGGCAGCTTCTACACCAAGCTCCTTCCTCTGGGTCCCCACTGGGGATAGGGCTGGGCTCTTCTTGCTCACTGTGGGTCACTGGCAAAACAAACTGGTTTGTGGATGTCAAGGGGGGGCACTAAATCCACCCTCAGTTGAAGTCTGTGTGTAAGTGGTACGGACCTGGCTCTGACATGGCCCATATCTCCTGTAGAGGAATGACTGCAGAAAGGACAATGTCACCTCAGATTGTCTCCTTAGCATTTCATTGTCCTAAAGATGGTGACATTTGGGGTCATGGTGGGCTTTTTCCTGCCCAGTTGTAATTTTTTTCGTCTATTAATCTTCAGAGTATTCTTAATTGGTGTTCTGGGATTTCCCAGGCCAGGCTGGATGGGGCTTGGAGCAACCTGGTCTAGTGGAAGGTGTTCCTGCCCAAAGCAGAGGAGTTGGAACAAGAGATCTTTAAGGTCACTTCAACCCAAACCAGTTTGTGATTCCAGAGGATGACTAGCTTTGATGACTAGCTTCCTAACACTGTTGTTAGGAAGTGACCATAAAAACCCTTTAAGAACTGCTGGGACTGAAACCACTGCACCACACAGGGCAAACTGGCCACACCAGGATCAGCTTTCCAGCCAGGAGTACAAAATAAAGGGATGTTGATGGCATGTAGTGTCACACACAATTTCTGTGCAGTGAGGTGTGGTACAAATAGGTGTTTGGGCAAAAACATTGCAGAAAGATTTGCTGAGCCAAGAGTGGAAACCTTCAGTCTTCACATCTGTGACTGTTGAAGGTGTTTGGAGATGTATTAGATTGGAAAGATATTCACATCTCCAAAAGCATAAAAGAAATGTGGTTTTAGACTGAGAAACCATTTTTACTGCTAATAGTATTGCAACAACCTTGCTCTACACTCAGAATCAGTGGGGCATACTCAGATACCAAAAGAGCACAATAGAGTTCATCAGTATGAAAGCTCTTCAAGCATCTTGAAATGAGAATTACAGGTTCCTCAGCCCGTAGTGTCATTCACTCATTCCTCATGTCAAATTCTAACAAGTAACAACAGAGCTAAAGGAGTTGAGCACCTTTATGGGAGTTGACATTTCATGATCTCAAGTTCCCCACCTACAAAACAGAAGAGATCATCCCTTTGGCCATGTAGAGAAATGGCCATGACTTCTTTCAGTAATAGAACTCATAAAACAACCAGAAATAAAACTATGGCATTTTACAAAATCTAAGTGATAACAAACACCTACTTGTCAGTATAAATTTGCAAAATTGTCCTTCCGTTCTTTTTAAAATAAAATCCTACTGATAGCTTATACTTTAAAGACAGCAAAGAGAATTTCCAACAGATGATCTGAGGAAATTGTTTTTTATCTTTGTCTTTGGAAATCTAGACTTGCTGCATCTCCTCCACGATACTTTTGTGGAGGGAAATCATAGCAAAGTATTTCTGGATACTCTTCCAGCACACAGTGCAGCCACCTAAGATCTTCCAGTTGGTAAGATAAATATTGAAAGAGTCATAAAACAAACAGCTCTATTTTGGGAAGTCAAGTATTTCCTGAAGGATAAATAGTCTATCAGTTAAGTCCCTGGTTGGAAGATGTCACAGATAGAGCTCACATGTGGTAACTTGTCTCCCTTTTGTTCTTTCCCTTATCCTTCCTCTGAGTGTTTGGATTCTTGTTTTCCAATGACTTAGAGTACAGAAGAAAACAAAATCTTTGACACAAATCCTACTCTGTTATGTCCTTGTCATGTCCTTGAGGCCTGAAAATCCACCTCCTGGATAACTGGGGTCAGAACCCAGTTCTGCAGCCGAGACACGATGATTCTTCTGTAAAGAAAAATACTTTATTAACAATATGTTTAAGTTATGTCAGCCGTCAGCCATTCATGAACTTTTATTGACAGCTAAATAGAACCTGAATGATTTGGGCTTTTGGCTGTCATTCATGGAGGCTTTTGCTTTCAGGTCCGTCTTAACCTGCAAGTATGTAATTTGTTTCATTTGTGGTGCTGCATAGCAAATGAATCTGGGTCTCCAGTGCTCAAAGGCAAATGCAGTAATCATTTGCATGACTTGATTCCTTATTCCAGTAATATGAAAATTGTCAATTATGGATGAATTATGGGTGCTACTGATACCTGTAATTTGGTTTTGCAGTTTTGTAAACACATGCAGCTGCATTTAATTGTATTTTACTAGTCTTGTAATTCATTAAGGTGCACCTGCAGTCACCTAAGACACAGATATTAATGAACTGAAATGCTGTATTTCATTGTCTCCTATTTATATTGACATTTCTTACAACTGTTTGTTTTTAATCACATATATGTGTATCTGAGATGTGATATTAAAAAAAATCAAATGATTGTGAAATAGACAGCATAGCTGGCTGCTGTATTTTTAACTTCCTGAAAGTTCTTGCTAAATAATTAATTTAAACAATTGCTTTTCCATGCAAAGCCCGAGACTGGAGGAAAGCTGTAGAATTGATTTTTGCAACAATTATTGTGGGAAAGATGAATCATTAGATAACTGATTCCAGGGATGTGAGCTGCTGAAGCCCTTGCTCTGTGTTTCCATGCTTGAATGGTGATGGATGTTCAGCTCTGCCTGAATGCAGTGCCTTTACCTTTCATCTCCCAGTCCAATCTCTTGCAGATGTTATCTTCAGGTTTGGGAACACACTTTTAAAGCAGGCATTTTATTTTGCACAAATATGTGCTTAATATGCACAGCCTGTTCCTCCTCTGCTGCTGCTAGATATTCCTTTCATTTGGATTAAAGCAAAAAACAAATAGATTTATTATCCATGTAACCAGTCCTTGGTTCAGTGCATTTTAAAGAAGGTACAGGTAGAGAACACAGAATTGGATCATAGAGTTCATACCCCAGATTTCATTTTTCCTTCTTCCAGCATTTCTCATTTGTCCTGCTATTATGGGGTAAAAAATGCTGTTATGTGCCTTCAGCAGGCCTGGAGTAAACTCTGGCTCCGTAAGGAATTGTCAGAACTTTGCTGCACAGGATAAAGGTGGAAAAGGGAGCGATAGAGAGAGGTTCAGTTACTGTCTGCATCCCTGGGAATGTTGCTCCGTGGCTCCTGTCCACGTGGGAGCACATGGGGAAGAGTGATGAGCCCATTACCTGCAGGCTGCTTAGGGAAACACAAACCTTTCCATCAGGAAAGGAGACACCCTCTGATCTCCTCTCTGCCTGTTCCAGCTCTACCTGCTACCCCTTGTCTCTGACAAAGTACCACACTCAGGGACCTTCTTCCCGTCGTTACTTTCTCCTTGAGGATTGTTTTGTTTTCCTTTTCTGTTACACATATAAAAGAAGCCACATCACTAAAGTTAAATAGCATAATAGCCAAACAAAATCAAATTATTGAGTCTGAGAAAGATGTAGACTTGCTCACCATAGGTTACAAATGTTGTAGTTCCTATCCCTGAATCAAAGGTACTGTATTTCTTGAGAAGAATCTCTTTTCATTCAAGAACCTGTTGGTTGATTGAGGATCTTTCCTGGAAACAACATTAACTTGTATATTCCATTTTCAGTGAATTTTTTTTCTCAGGAAAGTTTTCCCAGGTCTAGCTATTAGAATACTCTTCCTGCCTGACAGAAAGTTGTTCCTCTGCCCTGTAATATAGGTCCTGGGCCAAAAATAGAGAGAATCCTTTCCATACATCCTGACATTTTTAAAGATGTGTAAAATTTCTGTTGCAGGTTGGGGGGGAAGGGTGTTAGTTCCATATTTCAGAAGTTTCTGTGATCTGAATGAGTACGATGACATTATTCTAGGAAATGTTTTCTGGCCCTATAATGAGATTTTGTGATAGATGCTTTTGCAATTGCAATATTTGTCACAAAATGGACTAATCCCATCGCTCAGATGAGGTACTTTGTGGCTTGGCACCATTTAACAGCACACTGATGGTTATTGTAAGAGCAAGCTAAATATTCTTCAGCCTATCTAGGATATTAAGTTCTACCAAGCATCACACCTCCATTTCTGGAGGTTCTATACAGACACAGTTTCCAACTAGGAAAATGTCAAGCAAGATGAATCGGAACCTGAATAGCAGGACTTGCATAAGAGGGACACAGGCTCCTCAGATGGAAGAGGCAGATATCAGGACAGATGCCTTCAATTAGAAGAAATTAAAGATTTATGTTGTAAATAACTTCAAAACAAACAAACAAAAACAAACCACAGGAAAGAATAATTTGATTATGTCTGTCCTGACGCATTTGCAAGCGTTGACGCGTCCAACGGTGGGAACATTTGCACAGGAACAATCAAAGTACTCGTGTTCTTCTTATGCTGGAGTCTAAAAAACAGAAGAAGTTAATTGCATTTTTCTTCTCTTTCTTTGTTATGCCCATTAAGAACATTGCAAACAACTGAAGGAAAAAGTAAAAAAAGAAAAATGAACTGCCATTTCGGGGGAGAGGACTGGGAGATGAGGAAAGGTGGACAGGAATTGACTGGACAATGGATTGGGGATGGCTTTGTTCACTAGGGGAATACTGGTCAGAAACCTGAATTTATATGGCAACTTGGCTGTTTTATGATTCTCTTCTACTGGCTATTGAAATGAGGTATTAAAGAACAACTGAAATGTAGATAAATGTCAATAGTAGACTACTTTTTGCAATCACTTTGTTCAAGCTGTTCTTTCCAGTGTAGTGTAGAATAGATGAAGTATAGTTCCATTAATTGATGTGTTGGTTGAGGCATTTTAAAGTCCTCTTTCTGTGTAATAAGAGGATTTCTAAGGAAAATGAGTTTCCCAGGTCCCACAAGTTGTTTTATCTACCAGGCCTTACATTTAAACCAGCTCAAGTTAGGGTTATTTTCTTCCTTAGGCTCAGATAAAATCTGCTCCAAAGTTTGGCTTTCACTGGCCTTTGGAGAAGTTCTTTGCACTACTGAAATCTTACACACTTTGCTGTGTGAGGAAACAAGATTTAGTCCTCATCTCAGCCTATACTCTTCTTTTGAATTTTCTTTTAAATGAGATACTTTTCTTTTAAATGAGATGCTTTCCAAGCCACATTGGTAGCTAGATCAGAGGTAAAACATCTCAGTCATTAAATGGTTCCTTGTCTTGCTGCAAGTCATGCAGTGTTGGGGAATGGCTCAATTAGTTTTGAGTTTGCAAACTGATTGATTTTCTGCTCCTTTTCTCTCTGCCACGGAATGGACACTAGTTATGACAGCAGCTCTCTCTGTAAGAAAATTCCACACACAGAAACAAACTTGAGAAATGAATGGCTTTATGACAAACTCACAAAGTTGTATGGTTGCATTTATTTTGATCATTGATTTGTACACAGTCTGAAGTGTTAGAAGAGAGGAGAGGTGTATCCAACTCTCAGTTGACCAGTAAGTGCCATATCTAATTGATTCTTTTGTGCCAAGTGGAAATTGAGTTTTCTTGGCTCAGGAAATGTGCCTGTTTCTGGAGTTTGCTACAATTTAAACCACTTCTGTTTATGCTCATCATTGCTGTTGCTACATAGCATTGTCATTTGTTTTTGCTGTTGATTTCTAAGCACACTGAATTAATGAACTTTAGTTTATAACCTTAATGCTTGTTGCTATAATTGGTTCTTGCTACATTGAACATTCACTCTTATAGCTAATGTCTTTTATTGCTGAACTCCACTCAAACACTTCACTTATGTAGGCTTATCCAGACCATGGAATCGCTCAATACACAGTACAAGTAATTCAGTGTTTGGTTTCCTGTTACACATATCAAGGACAGTTATCCTAAACTTGGTTTGTCTTGAACAAGGACAGAACTATGATTATTTTTGACATCTATAGAAGTCCAAAGGGTACTAAAATATAATATTCTTTTTTCTTTTTCAACAATATTGGCAAATTCAGGATGCTACAAGAAATGCCTTTTGCCGGCTTTCAGCTTCTTGGTCTCCGTTGACGATTTTCTGAAAGGCTCTCAGAGCAGAACTCACAGCATAAAGCACACAATGGCTGTGTATTAAACACAGCTTTAATCTGAAAATAAGCGTGGGATAGTCTGTAGTTTAATTGGTTTGTGGCTTCATCTGTCTGGAGAAAGTAGGAAGAGGGTACATAACCCCCCCTCCACTCTGCAGCTTGGTTAAGCCTCCTCTCCCAGTGAGCTTACCAGGAGAAGGTGGGGAGCTCCAAGGGCTGGGTAACACCTTGGCTCAGCCCTCCCACTCGCTGGGTCAAAATAGCTGAGCCAGCACCTGTGTGAGGGGAGGCAATAATTTAGTCCTGCTCCAGGCCAGCAGTAAATCACTACCCCTTCCCTCCCACGGGGAGGAGGTGACGGTGATTCAGAGATGCGTCTCTGAGTCAGGTGGCCTCCCGGTGCTCTCGTGGGATGTTCACTCCTGGTTTAGGAGCGGTGATGCAGAAGAGTCAATGCTTGACAAAATGTTGCTGCAGGGGGCTAACTGCATCCAGTCTGAGAGGAAGGTATAAGGAACTGCTTTGCTTTTTGGTTCGTAGAATCACAGAATGGTTTGGGAAGGAAGGGACCATAAAGATCATCTCATTCCAACCACCTGCCATGGGCAGGGACACCTTCCACCAGATCTGGTTGCTCAGAGCCCTGTCCAACCTGGCCTTGAACATTCCCAGGGATGGGGCATCCACAACTTCTATGGGCAAACTGTTCCAGTGCCTTACCACCCTCACAGTAAGGAATTTCTTCCATATATCTAATCTAAACCTACTCTCTGTCAGTTTGAAGTCATTCTCCCTTGTCCTGTCATTACATGCTCTTATAAATAATCCCTCTCTATCCTCCTGGTAGGCTCCCTTCAGGTACTGGAAAGCCACAATTAGGTCACACCGAAGCCTTCTCTTTTCCAGGCTGAACAATTGCAATTCTCTCAGCCTTTCATTCC
Organism: Platyrinchus mystaceus; assembly: GCA_035041135.1. Taxonomy (NCBI): domain Eukaryota; kingdom Metazoa; phylum Chordata; class Aves; order Passeriformes; family Tyrannidae; genus Platyrinchus; species Platyrinchus mystaceus. Next base: position 5,311,627 of record JAWWLV010000024.1, on the reverse strand, counting down.
TTCTAAATCAGTGTCTTATCCCTTCAGTGGTAAAGAAAGGTTTAATATCCTGAAGCTGAAAATCAAATCCACTCTTTTCAACTGGTTGTTTTGTAAAGAATGTGCTACGATGCATAGGAATGTGATCATAGTAAAGAGTGTGCCTGCAGAGATGTCATAAGTTTCTTCTCATGCCTGCATTTCAGAAGGCAGCACTACCAAAGATAAAGGAGGAATACAAAATTGTTGAGGATGTAGGAATATTCTGGTATCTGAGTTTCCAAAGGAAATTATATTTTTTCACAAAACTGAAAATGCCCATCATGAAAGATGTCAGTTTAATGCAAATTAATGTGGAAAAGAGAACTGGAAGTTTTCTCTGGTGCCTCCCTGAAGGCTCTCCTGAAGGACTGCAGTGTCGCCGTCACTGCCTGTCTGCTGGAGGGAAGGCAACGTGTAAGATTTTTTCCCCAAGGCAGGAATTTCAGCCATGCTTAGATGAAGCTTGTTTTTTGTGTGTTTTTTTTTTCTTTTTTTTTTTTCTTTTTTTTTCCTGGAAACTCCTACTGAGAAGAACAGGGAAATATGTTTCTTTGTATTTTAGAGTGAGTTTTTTAAGTCACTTTTTCTCCTCATCTTTTTTATCCCTCTGCCTTCTGGCCGACTAAGCACCTTGGCCAAAAGGGAACAATCTGGTCAACAGCTTTGTTCTGAAGGTGTCATGGGTTATTCTATTACTGCCAGGTTTCCAAATTCTCTTTCCTAGTATGGGAGTGACTCTTGAGGCATGTCAGAAGTGTCAGGGTTGCAGGACTGCATTAGTACTGCTGTGGGTGAAGAATTTCTTCCTCTGCACGTTGCTTTCTGGTTAGGGTTGTTTCTTGACTCAGCCTTTTTCTGAGATTTTTGTAAAAGACAGTGACATATTCTTGTTTCTGACCACTTCTGCTCCACAACATGCAAACGTGAAGGAATGAGATGACAGGTTTAGAATTCACCCAAAACCCCAATAAATTAATTTTCTTTCTTCTTTACTGGCTGTTCCTAGACAGTCAGTCCTGCCTCCCTCAAAGGAGACAGTGATACTGTTTCTTGTAAATATATTACTTGTGAACACTTTATTAGCTAAAATGAAAGTGTGATCAAAACCCTTCCTTAGGCAGGAGTGAAAGCAAATAAAGAACAGGAGGGATTCAGGATTTTGCTGTCTTTACAGTAAGTGACTCAGACTTGCATAAGGTAACTTTTATTCCATTTTTTTGCACTCATGTCATGACATGCTCATGTCTTGTTCTCTCTGTAAGGTGCCTGGGGTACTTGTGAAAAGGCTGTCATCAGTGCCAGGGAGACAAAAGTGCCACATGAAAAGTGACAGTGGAAGTTTTCCTGCTCCGCTGGCGTCGTTGCCTTCATATTTTTTAGGAGCCATCTAGAGAATAAAAGCTGCACCTCAGCTATTATGGCCATTCAAACAAACCTGACTATAAATATCTCTGCTGGCTCCAAGTATAGTGTAGTTTTTCACTGGAAGTGTTTGTTCAATCAGTGTCTCCTGACTGTCCCCAAGCACTGATGAGTCAAGTCTCTGCAGAGGAAGGGCTGTTCCCCAGAGAAACACTTTCCCACAGAGCTGGAAATCTTGTGTCTCTTCCCAACACTCTTAAAGACTTTTGGTGAGAATTATGGTCATACTCCTCTCCTAAGTGTCTTAAAAAGAATGGCTTGCACCTCTGATTGTTGATGGAGTAAGCAGAGTGTTGGTTATTGCTGGTACAGACATGGGGAACTGGTGGTGGTCCTACAGATGGTTGCTGTAGGACAGTTGTTTTGCCAAAACATTTTGCAGTATATCCATGCAACCCCCTTGCAGGTTATTTGTTGGATATTTCCAGCTTTCCTTAACCAAGGAAATTATTTTTACCCTCTTCTTCTGTCACCTGTGAATGAATCACCTAGTTCTATCTTCAAATTCAGGTTGAGCATTAGACTAAAATATCAAGGTAATATAACTGTTTCATATAAGATCATTCCACTTCATAAAAGGTGTGTTCTGATGGTCTGGAAATAATGTTATAAAACAGAAAGACCTCAAAAACACTAATGCACCATCGCTAGAATTGTGTTATCTGAAAAATACTTGAAGTGCCTTTCTGCTGTGCACTGTGTCCAGAATCAAAATGAGGAAAGAAAAATTTTTAAGATAAATTGGTTTGTGAAAAATTTATGTGCACTTTACTAGTGGAGTCAGGATGTAATCTGCTTTGTATTGAATCTGCTTGAAAAAAAACCCCACAATGATAATGAGATTTTTTAAAGGCACTTTTAAATTCATGCTGGCAAAAGACAAATAGTCATGACTTTTAATTTCTATAAACTTAACAGCTGGGGACAAAATAAAGTGTTATTAACTTAAGGGGTGTAAGGAAGTTGCTTTTGCTTCAAGGACGAAATAAGTTATTCTATTCTCAGTGTTATTCATCTAAGCTGCCTGTCTGTTCTTTCTGCTGGTACAGCCAGGCCAGTGAGTGGTTCTATTTATGCTGCTTTTACTGTTAGCAGTGAGAGAAGAGGGGCCACAGACATCTCCTGTGATGTGTGTATTCCTCGTCCTTGCTAATGCCTGTAAAAACATTGGTTATGAAGGAACTGTGCTTCAGGGGCAAGTTGCTCTGCTCCTAAGTGGGATATTCCTTGTATTCAGAATATAAATTGAATTACCAAAGAGTAAGGAGCTCCTTAACCTTATTTTATTGTATGGAAAAATATTATTTGTCTCTTCTATTGTGAAAGCCATTAATAATAAAGATGTTTGTCCTTGTTGAACTGAGTTCTTACACTAATTTTGATTGCATTTAATACAATTTACAGTTATCAGATTATAAATAACAGTTATTTTTATTTATCACTGTATGTATTGTATACAACTAAGAAGCAATGTTTGGTTTTGTGTTTCTTTTTTTTTTATTTTTTATTTTTGTTATAAATTTAATGGTAGTTCAAAGGCCAACCACAGTTTCTCTGTATTCTTGTGTGCCTGCTCATTCTTTTGCCTGTTGAATATAATTCCACTTATATTAGTGTTTTGGTTTTTTTTGCTATGAACATCTTTGATTGCCACCTGCAGACTCCTCCTGTTTTTTTCCTGGAGTTCACCATAGAAGAGGTTGCAGAATATATTGTGTTAATATAAACCACAAGTTCATGTTTACATACCGAGGAGTTTCCCTGGAGTCCCAAGTCTTTACTAACTGATTTGTCATAGAGGTGAAGGGCACAACCTCTGTGTTTAGGAAATCAATAGCAGTTGCCATTTCCATTAAGGAGTCTTGGCTGAAGTTGTTCTGTCTTACATATTACACTGCTGTCAGTATGTGCTTTCTTTTGCTCATGGCCTGAAGCTAAAAAAGGGGACAGACCAAAAAAGGTAGGTTTTTCTTTCTCAGATAAGCATATCCTCTCTGTAGAATTGGGAAGGACTGATCTGAAGATGGCTTGAGCAGAGAGGGAATACAGAAAAACTAGTGTGAGTAAATGTTTTAAAAGAGTGTGCTTATACAGGCTCAGCTACACCAAAACAGTGAAAAAAGTGTGGTCTGACCTTGTGTAGAAAAATGGGCAGTGGTGCCAAAACCCAGACAGGCACATCCTTCTGCAGGGAAGATTTCTTAGTGCATTATAAGGGTAGAAAACTAATACCTCTCAATAGTTGTTGAGTGGCATCTGTTGGCATTCCCAGGCATCTGGAAGAATGACCAGTGTTGGAAAGAACTGTAGGTGGAGTAGCAGCAAAGAACCAAATTTAGGAGCAAATATATTGCTGCTATTGTTTAGGTACCAAATTATGGCTTCTGTAAGGCCTTGCTGGGGTAAAGGCTCTTTATTTGTACCTGTTGCTGTCCTTTTTCAATACTTCTGATCATCAAGACACATTTTATTACCTTTGAAGTGCAGGAATGCACATGGGTGCACCAGTGTGATGGTGTCATTACAAAGTGAACTTACATCACTGTAAATTCGAGGGAGAAAGTGGACTGAATCCAACCATAAATGCTTCTGAAGTCAGCATGGAAAATTACAAAACACATCTTTTACGGTTTTGGATTGGCACTAACCATTTCCTCTAGGCAGGAGTGTCATTTAAAAGAGATTAAACTGCACATGATGAGGATAAATTCTCCTTCTCCTCCCAGGGTGCTACTCAGAGCTTACCTGTTTAATACCAGTGTTAGTGCCCTCTTCTCTCACTGGAACATTAACTTGATTAGACCCTGAAGTGGGACTAGGGAGATGCTTGTAGGGGATGCACCATCAGCAGTGCTCCTTAGGACTGTGCCAGGACACTGAGGCTGCAGGAGCCCAGTCCATTCATTCTTGTCTACAGCATCCAACACCCACTTAATGGCAGGAAAAGATTTGTCTCCCAAGGCAGTGCTAAGTTCACAGCAGCCACAGTGGTGTGGAAGTGGGTTTGGGGAAAATTCACCAGTTCTGCTTGTGTTACATGGTACTTCTGTCTGGAAGAGCCACTGTGCTATTGTTCAGTCTTACACACTCTGGTGTAATACAAATACTCTGCCTTTAAATACTGAGCACCAGCAGAATGAGGCCAGTGCAGAATGCTGTACTCACAGATGGGATAATCTGAGGGAAGATACATTTCTATCAAAATTATTAAAGGAGCATCTGACAGTAGTGTTTCAGTTAAGGCTTATTAAACACTCTCCATTTTATCCTCAACTTTCAGGGATTTATAATTTTGCTATAAAAATTCACTCAACCTTGAAACTTGGCATCCATCGTTTCATTCCACGAGATATTTTTAAAGATACAAGAGCAGAAATATTCCTATTCTGGCAATGGCTTAAATGGATATTAACTCTCAATCCTGCTGTATAGCACATTGGAAAGTTGAAAAAACTGCTGAAAATTACTGCAAAAAGAAAAGATTTTTCAGCAATATAGCTTGGATTATCCACTGAAATCTTGGTATTTTGAATGTGATCTGGTACATTTTGAGGGTCATTGTCCAGTTTCAGAGACAGCTGCTTAGATACAGATACCTCTGCACTGTATTTCATGGAAGAGCTGGACCCACATTCTCTTTCTTAGCAGGATCAATGTCCCATGAAGGAAGGGCCTTTACAGATAGGGAGGATGCCCAAGAACAGATTGTCCTGAAAGCTGTGTGAACTGGGTGGGAAGTCCTGTGTTACATGAAAGCCTGGCAGTTTTAAAAGATTGGCAATGGGCACAGTTGCACTGAGATTGTGTGCTCTGGAGAATTGCTGGAAAAAAACTTTCTGATGGTTAAGACTTGAAACAAATTCCTTAGGGTCACTGTAGGATCTCCATCATCAGACCTCATGCTGGACAGACAGAGCAAGGTGTGTGTCAGTAATGTCTCAGGTACAGACAATTCTGCCCTAGGGCAGAGGGAGAGATTCACTCTCTCACGTGCCCTCCAGCCCATTTTTCACTCATTTCTCATAATAAAATTTGCTATATCCTTTATCATTAGTGCTGCCTAGTCCTCTTCCCATCCACCATACAAGTGCTTTGCAAGTGTCTTAAGTGGGCCCTTATTTCTTAGTGCAGGGAAAATCGGTTTGGTCTCAGTAGAGGACTCCATTTTCCCATCCTTTTTCCCTAACACATCTGAGCCTGGTGTGCCTTCTTGATTTCACTGGCATTTAAACTGCTTGACATCTTTAGCCCTCAAGGATGCTCTGAGCTGTAAAGGCTCCTTGCTGAAACTGCTGTTCTGGAGTTAGAGGTGATGCACGATTGGTTGGCTGCTTCGTGCGCTAAAGAAATCAAGCAGCGTGTAGCTTCTCCCATTAAAAATTAACACTCTGCAGTAGGCAGTAAAGACCTTCAATGTTCTGTTGTCAAGGAGCAAATAATGGAAAAACACCACCTTTTTTTTGTCAAAGAGTGAAGGGTGCTTCAAATTAAGAGCTGTCTCTTGTTGTATAGCTATCACCTCCTTGAAACTGATGACCGGACAAGGAAATCTAGGAGTGTAGGACCGTGTGTGTGGTTTGCTTGGATGTTGCTCCGCAGTCCATACCCACACTGCTTTTTCCTGGTGTGGAAGATGCATGTCAGCAACATGTTAAGAGATGGATAAGTACCTGTGTGATTGGAGAGTGCTCTGGATATCCTTTCATACACTTCGTGTACATGTAAAGCTTCACACGGCTGCAGATGGCTAATTTGAAAAGAGGCCCGTGGGAAATCTGGCATAGAGTACGTTTGTTAATGCAAATAACAATAATTCATGTGGGAAGGAGCGAAAGGATCATTTAAATGGAGCACTGGTTCCAAAACTTCTCAGACATCTGTGAATATCCTGGGTTAAGAGGCTAAGCTCTTGGTGGGGGATTTGGTACGTGTTTGGGGTTATGTGAAGGTGAATTGTGGGATGTCAGTGTTCACATCTATTTTACACACTCAGCCTGCAAAGGGGGATTTGCCTGCTGCGTGGGGTTCTGTTGCCCTGGTGTAGCTGTCTCAAGCTGCTCTTCACTCTGCAAAACAGCAATGACTCGAAGCCTGAGAAATGTCCCTAGAGTGGGATGCAGTGATTTGAGCAGACCAGTGGAAAGCAGGCACGTTTCCTCTGTCTGCCTGAAGCAACATAATGTTTTTGGCAGGGTCCACAGCGAAAGGAATGAGAGGGGGCATTCTGTCCAGCCAACTGTCGCTGCTCACCGTCCACCTCCCCTCCACCTCCCTGGTACATCGTCCCTCTTTGCTGTGGCACCATCTAAATGCTAAACAGCAGGGCTGTTGTATGTCTGTAAATGTGCAGCACTCTTTTGTTCCACTCCATGCTGCTACCAGATGAGAAAGAAAAGTAGTTATTAAGTAATCGAAGATTCAGGAGAACTGTGAAGCACTGTCATGCAAAGAAGAGGGGAAAAAATGATGTTACAAGAATGAAAGGTTTGTCTTGAGAAGGTCTCCAGAGTAATAGAAAAGGAAGTCTATCTACTGAACAGGGTTGCAGCAGAGGACGGGTCCTTCAGCTCATCTGACACGTGACAGGGTGTAAAAGCTGGTGCTCATAGTCTCTGTCTAATTAGGAGTAACTGCAGTAAACGAGTGGTTTAATAAAGACCAGTTAGAATAAATGCTATTAACGAGAAACACATATTAACATTGATATGATGATTGTTGGGTATTGCTGTGTACTTGCTAGTTTCAATTTTAATTTCCAGTAGAAATTATCTATTGTCAACCACCCAGCTGTCCAGTGCAGTGCAAAAGTAGGTAGCCAAGATTCCTGAATTCAGGCTCCCCTGGTTGCTTTACCCATGTTGCACCGTGCTCCTCTGGAAAGTGTGTCCACAGCCTCCAATGCACATCCGTTATGGAAAGAAAAGAGCAATGTCACTTTGAGGCAGATCCACAGGGTTTAGACCAACTTTCCATTTCCTCAGTTAATTACCAACATAATCTCTAGATAATCTCTTCTCAAGTCTATGAATTCAGAGGCTGCCTTTGAATTCAGAGGACACTTGGTTTTTTTGGATCGTAGCCATAGATTAAACTTCTTCAAAGTGGAGATAGCTGTACTTTCCTGCTGTTGATTGAAACACGCTGCAGAACACTTGTGAAGTTGGATAACCCCTCCAGAAACACAAACAATTTCTGGCCTCCCTGTGTCCTGCCAGCTCAGAGGTGCCAAATCCCATTATAACTCATTTCTGAGCAGACAGTCAATCGTAGCCTCGTTGTTCAAAGTGTAAGAGGATTTTCCAGTGTGGCTAGGAATGCTTTATCAGTAAGAAATTCTACATTATGAAAGAGCTATTTGTACCAAATTTGCACAATCATGTCCACAATTGTGGTGTTATTGCAGCAACCTAAAAAGGGGAATTTTCTAACTGTTATTTTCTTAACTATCCTCATCATGACTGAGTTCTTACATCTCCCACGAAAGGAGAGATCTCCCATCTGCAGGAGATGCTCTGTTGTCATTTGCACACCTCTGCTATGCAGAGCACCTTCTTACAGACCCTCTCATGAGGTTTCTCTGATGTCACCTCTGTGAGCTTTGCAGAGGATCAGAAAACTTTCAGAGGAAAATTAAACGACAAGGGGGAAAACCTATTTAAATGAACAAATTTCCCTTATTCTGCATGGGGCAGGGAGTGCAGGCTCCCCTGTATTTCTTGTGAACCACATAAAACTTTCAGGCTTGTGTTAGGCTGTCCCTCAGTAGCCTCTAAGACCATTCCTGGCCCTGTCCTCCTGGTTCTGCCCTTCTGATCTCAACCAGCTCACCAAAAATTGCTGAGGGCTCACAGCATGGATCCATTTTGTGTTTGCTCCTGGAGACTAAAATTACTATTTTTTTAAAAACATTTAGCAATTTCTGAGACAGCAAGAAAATCAAATGCTTAATATATGTTTTCCTGCAGGGCACAAATTTAAATTAAATTTTGCTCTTTAATGGGCCTTACACTTCTATACTATCGCACATCCAAAAAAATGCAGATACCTGCATAGCTGTTTGGGTGGGGTTTGTCTCTAGTTTAAGATCATGTCTCTAGCAGCAAGTCTGTCATTTAGTTTGCTGATGTTTATTTACAAACTAAACTCTGCCCATATCTGAATGTAACAGAGTAAATGTCTGTGTGGTTTCAACACAAGATATGACCCACTCAAATATCCATACAGTAATTTCCCATGAGCTCAGAGGAAATCATTCCATCTCCCAGTGGACATCCAGCACCATTTTCTATTGTACTTGAATTTTCTTTGCTTGTGATATTGCATTTCTCCCCTCCCCAGACACACACAGTCATTCCAGTTTCTGGTAATAAGTTTTTGATCAGGTTTTCTTTGTACTCTTCAGCATATTGAAAGCTCACCATTGGGCTAAATTTCCCTTTCATCTTCATGTAGCCTTCTCTCCGTTTATTCTGAAAACCTCTGAAAATGCTAAGGAAGAAAGTTGCAGTGCAAACACAATTTGCTTGTTTAGTTTTAAATTATAAATACCCCATTTTTCCAAATTCTTCCTACAGTGAAAAAAAAAAACAAACAACAAAACAAACACCCCAACAGCTATTTTTATTTTGTGACATTAAAATATGGAATTTCTGCTTATGAAAATTAAGACAACTCTCTCGTTCACCAACTGTATATTTTTTTTACAAATGTCAGGCTTAGTATTGGATGAATGAATGCATGCAAATATAACTGCATACTTAAATATGTGCCATAAGGGCATCTGAAAAGACAGAATTGGGGTTGACACTCTCTGGATGGAGGGAACGGTGCACGATTTGCTTCTGCCCCACTTAGGCCTGATATTGTGAATGCTATCTGCAAAATAGAATAGCTGAAGAGTTTGCTAATCAAACCCTGCTCTCTGCCAAAATACTGGAGAAGTTACTGTGGCTAAAATGTTTATAGCTCTGTGAGATGTAGAGAAGCGGGAGAGAAACAGCTTTCAGGGAATGACAGTGATTTTGGTTTAAGATAGGAAACTCAGACTTGGATTTCTACCACAAATTAAATAGAAAATGGACTTAAATGCAACCTTTGAAGCCACCGACTAAACAGCCAGTAATATGTGTTATTGTTTGGTGCCACTTGCAGGTACTCACACCTCCCGTGCCAAGGCAGGAGGGCAGTCACAGAGGAGATGTGATGGTTGCACTGGGCAGCAATTTATCACCATTGCCCCCTGTCTCTTATTTATCCCACTGCTCCCTGTCACTGTGTTCAGCCAGGGGAGGAGAGGACAGGGAATCATAGAATCCTAGAATGGTTTGGGTTCAAAGACACCTTAAAGATCATCTCATTCCATCCCCTTGCCATAGGCAGGGACACCTTCCACTAGACCAGGCTGCTCAAAGACCCCTCCAACCTGGCCTTGAACACTTCCAGAGATGGGGAGTTCTCCCCTCAGCAACAGCATTCCAGTACAAAACAGCTTGAAAACTATAAAGCCATAAACCAACATTTAGGCCACCCTTTGACCATGTCCCCTCTTCCCCTGCCACTGCCACGGAGCTTCTCTTATCTGCAGGCTGGGATAGTCCCCATGAAACTGTTATAGTAACACAGAAATATATTTGCCCTCTTCTCCTGCCATGCTCTATATTTTGCCAAGGCTCTGAACAGCATCCCAAAATCCTGTGAGCTGGACCTATTATACTAAGGACTATTCTTTCTGTGTCCAGAAAGAGCAAAGGAAAAGGCTTTTTTCCTTTTTTTGTAGCAAGGAAAGGGCTTTCAGCTCAGCAGTTGAGCTCTGCTGGCACCGGTGCAGCCACGTCAAATGCCACCAGATAAAACCCAAATCCAGAGTTAGGTGTAAAGCCAGAGGTTTCAGACAGGGATGTCAGCTGCCTTTTGTTTTCTGAAATGAGAACTCTGAGCAATTTCGAGGTTGCAATCTCACAAGTGTCATGAGTGGATTTAGTGAGATTTTGGAAAGCTGTGAGTACGTATGAAGATATAAAAAAAATTTCATTATTTCTTTTGCTGAGCTTGTTGACTGTAAAACCTCTCTGCTTTGCTACAGAAATCTCAGTTTAAAACAGAATTTATGTTTCACATCTACATATATGTGAGTATACATTGAACACACAAAAACACCTCCTTAATTACCTCCATTTGATGGTAAAAATTTCTTAAGAGAGAAAAGACCCTCTTAAATTTCCAGACCAAACATGATCAGATGTGGTTAAATTATAAGTTGAGCCAGACTCCAGATGATGTAAACTGGTATAATCTCAATGAAACCAAAAGAGCAGTTCAGACCAGAAACAGCTAAAAATCCAGCATGTTTTATAAGCAAGTTTCAGAAATAAACTGTTTATCCCTCTTACTGTTGGAATATTTATTGTAGCAGGATATTTTCAGGCAGTAAAAATAAGCAGCTCCCAAATCTGCTAAAAATATAGAAAATACTTGGGCACAGCTAAAAGCTGTTATTTTTTTACTGAATGTGGTTTATTGCTTGCATAATTGGCATAAAATAGAAAGCAGTTCACAATAATGGTATTGTTCATACTTCTGTAATTAAGATTGTATCAGAATTTCAAGGGCATAATACCCAGTTAGAAAAAACGCATGTAATTACAGCATTAATTCCTCATGAAGTCGATCTTTAGCCAGTTTTTATGGGGAAAACACTGCTCTGGTCGGTGACCAGGTAGAGGAATCCAAGGAAAATCGTTCTGGGTTCCAGTGTGGCATCAGGTGTTTTGCATTCCTCACATAATTAAAGCCTAATGTGGAAGCGATGCCTTAACGGACTTAACCAGCAGAAATGCAAATATTGGGCCGACTTAGTATGTTCCACTTCTGCAATTTATTAATTGCTGTAAATATGCAAAGGTATGCAATTAAAAGAGCAAATGAGTATTTCTAATTAGGATGGAATGGCAGCACATTTCATCAAAGTAGGACACAGTGTGCTACTTAGCTGTGTATATGTTTTTGCCAATTAGTCAACAAGGAATTCTCGTATGAACAATTGAGCCTTATGTAATTGGAAAACGAGCACTAAAGCACCAAAGTCCAAAAACAACATTTATATTACCCTGTAACACAACAGGGTACCTCTGGCCTCCCCTGCATCTGGGGAAAGGGATAATTCATTGACAAAACCCGAGCCTGTGTGTGGGAATGTGGCTTCCTCCAGGCTGTGTGCGCCTCACGGTGCAGATGGGGCTGCCCAGGTTAGGTGGGGAGAGCCCTGCCCACAGCCACGGGGAGCAGGACACGTGGCACTGGGACAGCCCAGGGCAGAGCTGCTTTCTGAACCCTCACATCCATGTGGCACGTGCCCACAGTGCCCGTCAGTGTGACACCGTGGATTGGATCCCGGCTTTCCTGGCAGTCCCAGCAGCGTGTTACAGCCAGTTTGTCCTCAGTGGCAGAACACCACACAAACATTTAACCAGCACTTTCCTAGAAAGCATTTAGAAACAGGCCTAAGCTGGAAATAAAATGGAAATACAACTCTTGGCTGAAATAATTTTGAGCTGGTCTCCTCTGTAGAGCTGCATCTTTGTGGATGCACATGTGGGAGAGGGGCAGTTCCACAGGTGGCCATGTGTGGGATGTGCCAGTGCTGCACAGCCACTTGGACCAGGCAAGTGACCTGCTGGCAGGCTGGGGTAGCTGAGCACCGTGCTGGGGTGCAGCCCTCAAACAGAGAGATACCAAATTCTTATGCTGAACCTCACACAGTGGAGAAGAAACCAATTTTCTGTGCAGTCAGGAATATCCCAGTGAATACTCCACATTTTGGATGAGGGGGAACTCAGAGCAGGTGGAATTCCTCCTAGTTGATGCTATTAATTGCACAGTCCCATGGGGAAGATTTGTGTTTGCTGATTTAGCAAATTTGGAAATTTTAAGACTAGATCCCTTTGGGGTTCTTTCTCTCCTTCAGAGTGAGAGGAATAGGATTAGAAGGGGATTAACTTCTGTTCTTCACTGGCATCTTTGGGGGAAGCTGCATGGAAAAGGAGGCTACTGGTACAAAATAGAGCCACAAATACATCAGTCATGATGTCATTTCATACTGAAGTGGGGTTGGAAGGAAGAAGAGTTTAGTCTGCTTGTGAGAAGCTAAAAATCTGAAACTGCTTTGGAAAGACCTTGCAGAGGCAACAGAGCACAAAAAGGATGAGGAGAGGAGGGGTGGAGCACACAGCAAAGAGCCTGACCCAAGTGCTTGTGGAAGCTGCTCTGAGCAAGAATGTGGCTCAAGTCCTTGTAGTGCTCTGATGGGTTTGGGGCTGCTCTTCCCGTGCTTTTGGATCAAGTTTCCTTGTGTTTGTGAGCATTTACAGTGTGTTGTGGAATCAGTGAGTTTAGGGTTTTCACTTGGGGAAAGGAAAAGCCATTTCTCCTTTGTACAATAATTTACATGCACTTAGATGTAGGCTGTACTTAAAGAACCAACTGACAGTCTGTGTGACAGATGAAATAGAACATTCTGGGGTTTCAGAGTAAGATAATATAATTCATACTGTAGCAGGCAGCCTCCTGCCCTGAGTCCTGACCCCTCAACAGATATTCTTCCCATAACTTCCTGAAATATTCCCAGGGCCTCTTTCATGGTGAAAGGTAACTTGCTTAGTGCTTCTCGTATGCTCAGAAGGCGCCGGCCTGTAGCTATAAATAATTACTGACTACTCACACTGCCTAGCACAAAGTTCGGGTTTGAACTGTCATTCAGATACCTCTGTGCCTGTGGTCGTTGTTGTATGTGGTAAAAGTTGTACTTTCTACATTCAGCCCATTTGCTCCAAGTTAAAGTCATTCTGTCATCTGGTTGAGATGCTCAGACAGGGAATTAAGCTGGGGGCTTTTTTTGGTGATTTAGTTTTTTCCTATCTTTCTTCTTTTCCTGAGGATGGTTCCTCAAATCTTGGCTTTTTTTCCAGAAGAAAGGAGTTAGTCACCTAACTCCAGGTCGTCAGTGGGTGAGTGTTTAACTCCCTTGTGCTCCACCATGAAACACAACCAAAGGACTGAGGCCAGACGTACAACTGCCTTTCACAGTTTTCTCATGAGTTAGGGGTGTCTCTTGGCACCAGGGTGAGCCAAGAGTGGGGATGAGCAGATGAAGGTGGGGAACATCTACAGGTGTCTGTGTCCTGAGAGCCTCCAAGCTCTGGCAGCTGCCCCAAAACAGGACATTGCCCTTCATGATGTCTTTGCAGGCAGTCAAGCCTGTGATGGTCCAGCCATGAGTGATCCTCTCTGCTGAGCTTAGTCCCTCCAGCTCGGCCTCCATCGAGGCCACTCACTGATGTCACTTGTGTGAAAGCTTTCACACAGCCCAGGGGGCTCCACCTCTGTTTCCTTTTCAAAGAACAATCATCTATATTAATGACAACAAACGCCCTCTTGCATCATGGCTGGGTCTGCTGTGCTGATCTGTGTGCTCACAGATTGTGCTTCAGTTCAGTGAACCATCTTCTCCATCTTCTCCAGCTTCCAACAAACCTCAGGGATTTTTGCATCAGGTTATTTGATGCTGTTATTTTGACAGACTTCCTACCCAAAGTGCTCTGCATCACTCAAGCTTGCCTGATACTGAGCTTCATATTTGGAGTGAGGGTAACTTTCCTGATGAATGGAAGGTGTTTAGTACTTTCATTTGACCTTAGCTTTAACTTGCTCATATTTGTCACTGGAGAGAAGGGTGATTAGGAAGATCTATAGCCCTCTGTACTGATTGCAGACAGTGGATGTGCAGCACTGTCAGAGTGGGCAATTGCTGATAGAACTGTTTCAAGTTCTATCAGTTTGGATCTCAGGCTCACATCTCTGTCAGATCTATTTGAATACCTCCTAGCACAATTTCAATATTTACTTCAGGCAGAATAGAGAACATCTGGGATTTATGTGGTTGCTCACAAGAGTAAAGAAGAAAAAAAAAAAAGAAGTGTTTCTGGGGCTTTGCCTACAAAAGATTCAACTTTCTTAGCAAAACTAAATGGTGTTTGGCAGTGCTATAGCAGAAAATTAGAGTGAAAATGGTATAAAGACTCCTGTTAGTACCAAAAGAACTTGCATTCTGCAGAATTTGGCATAGCAACATCCTGCATTCCCAGAACTCTCCCTGTGTATTTGAAAATAATGAAGTGAGAACAAATTGGGTTTGTGGAGTATATTATATGTGCCAGCAGGCTTGTTTGTGTGTGTCTGAGATAAATGTGCATGTGCCTATGTGTATATGGGGTAATTGTTATCTGCTGAGTGGTGTGTGAATCCCCTCCCTCCCCCTGTATACTGTGAATAACAAAGAAATACTGGGTACTGCCATTTATAGGTCTAGACTTGGTTTCCATGTAAAGAGGCTAATACTAGCTAAGACTGAAATGGTCTTCTTTTTCTGCTACTTTGGAGGCATTTGGGAATACTTTTATATCCTTTTTGCCTTTAATTGCCATTGTCCCTGCTTCATCCTCTCCCTTGTTGCCACTTAGTCCTTGCTGAACTGAGGAAATGGCTTTTGCACAATGTACTGTAACTATTGAGATC
This sequence comes from Platyrinchus mystaceus, assembly GCA_035041135.1. NCBI lineage: Eukaryota > Metazoa > Chordata > Aves > Passeriformes > Tyrannidae > Platyrinchus > Platyrinchus mystaceus. The sequence continues at coordinate 5,296,615 of JAWWLV010000024.1, read as the reverse complement.
TTTGATTATAAAAGGTACCTGCTGTTTCTGCTGCCTCCTGTAACTGTAATTTGCACAGGGAAGGAGTGGTGAAGGCTGCATTGAGGAGCTGGCTGGAGCCTTAGGAAGTCCACCAACACGAAAATGCTGCTCTCTTTTGCACTGGGGGAGGCTCTGTCTCTTCTGGCCCCTCAAAGGTGGCTATTTTTGTCAACAAAATAGGGCTTTCCTACAGTGTCAGGGCTTTTGTTATCCCAGAGGAGGTCAGCTGGATTTCAGGACAGCACAGCATCTTCCCAGCTGTTTGATGCTGTGGTAATACACAGTCTATTGACAGCCTGCATCGGAGCTGGCACTCGGTACAGCAACAGCCTAACATGCTGCAGGAATTCCTCAACACTTCCACTCTCGCCCTTCTGTTCTTTATTCCATGAATCCCGAGCCCTTACCTAGCTCAGATAAAGTTATTAGCATTGGGCTATGCCTGAGCCACTTAATCTGTGTGAGGTAAAGTTGCTCAACACAAGAGTCCTTGCCAGAAGTCACAGCACCATTCTGCTAACTCAGACCTGCTGATATTATTAATTTCCAAATTCTCATATCTACCCAAGCTCCTGTGTGCATCCTGAGTCAAACTTCGAGGTACCACGTCAGAATTTTTCTCTGCTTGCTTTCCTTTTCAATCCTGTAAATTTATACAAGTAATTTTTGGCTTGTACACTCAGTGTCTTTTAGAACTACGTACCAATCTTTATATCCAGAGTTCCTGTGTGTCTTACTGACATTTGTCCAGGTCAGGGCACTGCAGGTAGGCAGTAAGTCAAACTAACCCTTTAAATGTTGACAATATGGTATATGCTCTGTGTATTTATTGCTAAACCATAAAGCAAGTCCTGGACTTCATGAAATATTTGGATTTACTTTGCATGTCTGGAAAGTCAGTCATGTATGAAAGTGCTGGAAGTACTGCACGTGCATGGAGCATCTGTGTTGTACACACACATTAGGAGTGATGCTTCCCAGGGGCATCTGGGAGTATGCAAGATATGCACAGGCTAATGATTGCAGAGCAGGGTACTTGGTGTTCCAGGAAAGCTTGCTTGGAGCACATTTCACTTGGCTCTGTAGCATAGGGGATCCCCCACGTTAGCCCCTTTCACAGTGGTCTTTCCTGAAGGAAAACCAGCCACATTTGAAAGTGCACTGGTCACCAGGAGGTGATAGAAAGTATGGAACTTATTGACAGAAAAGTCTATAATCAAAAAGGAAAATTCCTTCTTCTCTGGAGTTTTCTGTAAATGCATCTTTATACCTGGGGGTTGTCTAACATTTCTGTAATTGCTGTGTCTCAGTATTGCAGCAGAGAATTTCTGCATTGTAGGTGCACATAATGCAGAGTGATGGTGTTATTAATCTCAGAGGAACATCAAAAGTCTAAACTGTATCTAAGCACTGCCATATACCAGTTAAGTGTCGTCCCTTCCTCTTAGTCCTCTCTTCTGCTTTCCTAGTAACTCTGATACTTCTTTTTTTCTTGTGACATATTTCTCCATAAGCACAGTGGGAAGAGGTACCTCCCAACATGAACCAGGGTTTGTACAGACTTCCATATTGGATTTTAACATCAATTTTACCTTAGGGTAGTTACAGGTTGTCACTGTGCCTCACTTAGGTATATTATTTCCATACCATTTTTGTGAGGATATGGTGGTGTTTATTCATACACGAATAAAACCAATAAAGCACATAGGCAGTGCATATTTTATTACTAATGTAGCATTTACAGCACTTTATTGTTAACATAAAATAATGGTACACATATAAAAAGCAAATGTTTCTGCATAAATCACTCTAAAGGTTCAGCCAGCATGACCATCTCACGTAATGTTTCCATTTATCAATCAATATGTCAACATGCCTTGATGCTTCAGATGTAAATGATCATCTAAGGTGCCTTTAACTCCTCAAAATGTCATCCACTGAACTAAGCTCATTCAAGTTCACCCTTTAACTTCTTCCCTGAGATGCTCACTGTCCATCAAATAAGTGGAGGTGGTCAGAGGTTATTGAGTCTTAATTGGACTTCGTTATGGAGCAATAGCACCCCAAGTGTCTAAATATGTTGTGGTGCTGAAGAGCAGTGTCATCATGTAGGGATGTGACGGAAGCCGTGGATTATCCGGCACTGCGGCACCTCGTGACACGTTGTGGTTCCTGCATTGTCCCCACTGAGGTGTAAAGCCTGGTGTATAGTAAAAGAGCCACATTTCAGTTCTGAGACATATTTAAGAAACATTTGTAAGTGTGAAGACTTCTGACTGATTGAGTTACGCTGTGAGGCAAGCCCAGTGCTGTATAACTTCTGTCATTACCATGATCTGGTGTTCTTTATTGCCTGTAATGCCAGAAGAGAAATTGCATTCCCTCGCTGCAAGTAGGGCAAGGCAACCTGAAAAAAACACCCTTCACTCCCGAGTTTTATGGTGTTAATTTGCCACATATTAATTTTCACATATCATTTGAGAGCAAACAAAGAATTAAAGTCATTCATTCGGTAATAAAACTGTTTTATTCAGAGTTATAATTAGGCTATATTATTTCCCGTTTCCCTTTGGAGGATTGGAGGCCACGAGCAGAAAAAGATTGTACTGCTGTCAAAAAGTCTGCTTATGCACTGGCTTTTATCAGAAATGCTTGTAAGATCCTAGTGAAGTTACCAGGGCATTGCAGGACCAAAATATATGGGAAACATAAAGTATTTTTACTATATTGTAACTACTGGTGTTTATGTTTCCCAAAGTTTCATGCTCTGCATCAGGTGCATTTTGCCATTTTTTAGATGTTGTCACTTACACAATCACTTTGTCCTTTTATTTGAACCAGGAGCCAGGTATGATGTCTGGTTGCTAGAAACCATATTCTATGGATAAAAGTTGTAGTAAGGAGCTTCCAAGCAGCTCTTCACAGGGCTGTGTAAGTAACTGATAGGTCTGTTTGTCACCTTGGGTTTGGGGTCTTGTTGGGCTTTTGGGGCTTTGGGGGTGTTTTTTGTGGTTGTTTTGAGGTTTTTGTTCTGTTGTGTTTTAGGGCGATTTTTTTTTAAATTTTAGTCATTGTGGAGCAAAGTACTTTTTCTTAGTAACAGAAAAATTAAGTGTCAATTTAGATTACTTGTTTGAATAAAAATGATGGTTTGTATTTCTAAGGATTTAAACTTTATTTATTTGTTTATTTTAATATTCTGGCTGTTTTTTACAGCAGCTTTTAATATGAAACAAGCAAACAAAAAATGAAAATATTAAAAACCAAAGTATTAATTGAGCACTTCAACTTTTGAAAAATAAACACATCTTTGGCCCAAGAGCCTTTATGGATGTCACCCCAGAAAGGCAATTTTGTGTGTGTGTTCTATTCACTTTTTAATTCTCCATTTCTTGGGCCATTCATTTTTCATTATTTTTTTCTTTTCACCTTGAGAGGTTTATTTTTCTTTGAGGGGAAAAACCCAACCCTCCTCCCTCCTCACATTATCTTCTTGGCCTAAATCTTGCTTAACAGTATGTGTTGTCATTTGCAAAACCAATAAAAATTCAACCTAAATTATGACAAGCAGTAGGACCACTCTAAACATCACTGCAGAGATAACTGTACTTTGAATGAAGAAATGTGCTCTTTCTTCCTGGCATTGCAAATGGCAGCTAATTTAAAATTGTTTCATAAATAAATGATTTTCAGCCAGCAAAAGAGCACCTTCATTTCTGAGCTGAAACTGGTAATTTTCTTGTGGACTTGCAGTTGTTAGGGAAGGAAGCAGAGTTATATGCTGCTGTCTGCACCATCAGGTATCCTGCTTTGAATCCAATAACTGAGCTCAACAGCCTCAGAAGGGTATTAAACATCAATATCCTCTCCTCAGCAAGAACTAATCAGTTCCATCTCTGTAGCTTTTAGGATGAAAAGAGGCTGTTTGGTTGCTGCAGGATTTATAATATTTATAGCTGCATTTTATATACTGTTTCCGCCTGCCTTTGTTTCCACCTCTCTTATTTGCTTTATTTACATGGGGTATGTGTAAGCTGGTTGTAACACTATAAATTGGATGAAGGACCCAACCTGTAGGATGCATCTGACATAGGAAAGGCTCCAGTGGTTTCACTCAAGAATAGAGTCATGCATCTATCTTTATTCCTTTATTTTCAGCTTGTAAGGACAGACCCTGGCACTGGGGAAGCTCTTTGGCACAGCAATGGCCAAGGAGTCTTCACCTCTCTGGAAGTGCTCAGATCTTGGGGCCCCCGGGTAACTCTGCAGGGAACCTGCAAGAAACGTGGAGAGGGACTATTTACAGGATCATGGAGCAGCAGGACACAGGGAATGGTTTCAAACTGTCAGAGGGCAGGGTTAGGTTAGATATTAGGAAGAAATTCTTCCCTGTGAGGGTGGGAAGGCCCTGGCACAGGTTGCCCAGAGAAGCTGTGGCTGCCTCATACCTGGAAGTGTCCAAGGCCAGGTTGGGCTTGGAGCAACTTGGGATAATGGAAGGTGTCCCTGCCATGACCAAGGAGTTGGAATGAAATGATCTTTAAGGTCCCTTGCAACCCAAAGCATTCTGTGATTGATAACACAGGTCCTGATTAGGCTGTCACAGCACTCTCGTAATAACTTGTCTCTTTTCCATTGCATCATCTGAAAACTTCAGTCAGATAAATGATTACATGAAGAAGACAGAAACAAAACCAAAAACCCCCAGGCACATGTGGTGTATGAAAGCAAATCTCAGCCCCTATTAATTTTTAGGCTGTTAAAAGCCACTTTCCTATAGAATAACACACTACTATTGTCCCTAAAATGTGAAATATAATACAAGTAGCCAGTGGCAGCGAGGGATGTATTTGCTGTGTGTTCAGGTAGGGTTCATCTGGTGGAGTTGTATCATATTCTGATGGATTTATGACACTTCAATCAGAAGGACAACATTTGTGTGCATGTGCTCTGTACCCGCAGAGACAACACAGATTTCAAGGAATGCAATGAGCATTCCAGCAACAATCACAGTTCAGGACAGCTGTGTCTTCACACTGGCTATCAGTGGCAACATCTAATTATAAAGAAGAAAATGTCAATGCTTCCTCTTTATTACCAACATTGTGCCTGCATTAAATCTAACTTTATTTGACAGTGTCTACTCAAAATTATTTCCTACAGAAATGTGCTATCAAGACAGCAAGAGTAAATCTTTGTCAAAACAGCAAGTAGTAGCTGCTGTTAAGCAATTTTGCAAATATGGTACCTTCAGGCACATATACTATATTTCATTCTGCATTTCCTGATATGACAATTAGCCTTCAGAGTCAAGATAAAAAAGATTATGGATGCAAATATGGCTATTTCTTTTCTTTTGGCCAATTGTATCTGATCATAGCCAGATACTACTTCTCAGCATGATGGGTTTAAATATGTTTTACTCTTTTCTTAAAGAAAAAAAATGGAAATTGACAGCAGAGTACTTAACTGCTGAGATTCATATGCTCACTTTATGTATATATAAAATGTAATTCAAGTGGCTGCAAACATTGACTAATCCGAGAATTCAGGCTTATTTGAGTTTTCTGTAGAGAAGCATAGATTAGATCAAGTTGATGAGTTCTTTTGAGTTGCATATTACAATGTCATAAAAGACTAACTGAATTCGTACCAAATGAGAGCTGGGCTCCTGCTCTCAGCACTGCCAAAGAATAGAATCAGGATTTGCATCTTCTCCTCGCAGACAGCAAAACCTCCTCTTTGATTATTAGAGGAGTTTTGGTAAATTGTCTCACTCAGCAGCAAAATAACATGAAAAAGTCTTATTATAGAGTCAGTCCTTGTACATGGATTTTATTATTGTAATTTTCTTAATGTGAGCTATTCTTCAGCTTTGCAGCCTGGAGGTGGCTTGAAAACCTGTCTGGGAAATTCAGTAACAAATTTGTCATAACAGTCTTCTGTGAAGAAGAAAGCTGGAGTCATAAAAATATATATAGTTAAAATTAGTCACTTCAGACTCATCTCCCATGAAATTTGACCCCGAGGAGCTCTGCCAAAGGACCAGCACAGCCTGAGCTTGACCTGCTGCTTCAGTGGAACCCAGTGGGCTTGTTCCTGAATGTGCCAGGGAAGAGGTGAGCCCTGGCTCTCTCTGCTCTCCTGCTCGTGACAATGGAGACAGCAGAAATTCTTGTGGAAAACGGGCAGTCTTGAGCACAGTCACTGTAATTAGAGACCTTTTCCTTTGTATCTACACCAAAAACCTAGCTGCATTATTTTTTTGAGGCTTATTACCTGAAAAACAGATGTATCAGTGGAAGGAACATGTGTGACAAAGAGATGGAATCAGGAGTTAAATAAAGAGAACAATAAATACTGCTGAGATTATGCAGTTGGCAAAAGAGCTGGATGCAGTTAAAAATCCTGCAGATGAGTCCAGTAAAGAAGAAGTTCATTGAAGGATACTAGGCAGGCATCAGAAAACTGTGTTCCAACCACAAAAAAACCTGAAAACACCAAGATGGCCACAGCAGGTGTATTTTATAATTCCAGCACTTGTAAGACCTGCCAGAGAGCACTACAGACTTGTGGCAGCAGAGCATTTGAGTATAAAAGGAGCATAAAGTTGCCTTGGCATTCACATCCAATTTAAAAGAAAAGCACTGCTTGGATACCTAGAAAATACGTATCTTCCAAATATTTCATGCGGAGCTTGTGTGCTAATCAAGAGGACATTCATGGAAGAAATCAGTAAACAGCAGGCTTGAACAAATGCTTTCCCACCTCCCAAGCAGGAATTATTTTTAATCATAAGTCATAAACCATCCATTGGAGTAACCCCCTGACCAGTGTCTTGCTGTCATGTGAGTTGTTTCATTGATTTCAGTAGAGCTATTGAAGATAAGCATGTGCTTAAGTGCTTGGCAGGGTTGAACAATAAAGAGGGTACATTATTTTTTGCAAAGATACTGCGAAACCTGCACTCATTTGCAACTTACCTCCTATTTTATAGTTCTGTCCTTTAAGGAAACATTGAATCACTGAGAATAAGAAAGAAGTCATAGAGTGAAACTGCACCAAAACAGAGGAAGACTGTTTTCCCTTTCAGATGACGTGCAATGACCTCCAACAACTTTAATTAAAGAGAAAATGCATACAGAAGGGAACAGTACAAAGCTATAGCTAGGGCTGATAATTTAGTTCAGCATCAAAAGTCAGTGAAGCAGTGTGCTTTGTGAAAAGCAACTGTCAGTCCTTGGACAGCAATTACAAAACATGCTGTGATGCACTGAAATATTGGCGGGGGGTGGGGGGGGGAAGGAAACTTCTCCTGACTTCTTCAAACTGGGCACACAGTTCATATTCCTTTTAACTACCTGAGGGAATTAATTAATGAGGAGAAAATACCCGCCACAAAACCCAAGTCCACTGGATCGCTAATTGCAGGTATCTGCTTTGCAGATCCCCTGCTGCTTTGGCTGGTTTTATCCTGACTGACTGACCTCACCCTGTGAAACCACTGTACAGGCTAGTATGAAACTCGAGGTGCTGTAACCCTGCATGACATTCACCTGGGCTGGTTTTCCAGTGATTAATCCAGGGCAGGTGAATAGCAGAGAGCAGCCACCTTTCCCTTCACATTAGCTGCAAACCTACAGGATTTTCATCTCCATTAACAGGGTGAGGGTGGTCGGCCACTGGAACAGGCTCCCCAGGGAAGTGGTCACAGCAGCAAGCCTGACAGAGCTCAATAAGTGTTTGGACAAAGCTGTCAGGCACGTTTTGGGGTTCTTGGGGCTGTCCTGTGCAGGATTAGAAGCTGGATTTAATGATCCTTGTGGGTCCTTTCCAACTCAGGAGATTCTATGATTCTATGAACAGTCACAGGGCTAATTGACTTCCTCTGACACAGGGTTTCATTGTGTGTCTGCCCCTCCAGCTGCTTCTTTCATTAATTGCACCTCAGTCCTCCTTAAAGACATATTTGGGGATGTCTAGCTTCCCCCTCAGAGGGATGGAAAGGCTCAAGCTGGGTGAGGGACACTGTGGGGGTTTACCCTTGGCCTCTCCATGCCAGATCTCAGGTGCCAGCCACAAGAAGCTGTAGCAGCAGTGAGTCTGTCTTGACTTCATCTGCAAATGTCTTCTGCTGCTGAGATTTTTCACCCTGAGCAAACATGTTATTCAAGAAAGTGGTAGGGCATACAAATGTAGATCCCTTTGTAGGTTTTTCTCCAATTTTCAGGAAAAATCTGTGGATTTTTAATCCCAAACTCCACTCTGTATTTACATAATAACTGTTGGAAACTTCTCTGATGTGTAGTGACAATCAGGACATAGGATCTTGCCTGGGATGCATAAAAGTCACACAGATTCAAAAAATTAAGGGGATAGCAGTGAGTGGCTCATGGACTAACATCTTTCCTGCTTTGGTCCTGTGCAGAGACTCCTGCAGGTGGAGAGAGAAATGTTTGTTCAGATAGAAAGGGATGGGTAGTGCCAAATAAGGGAATTAAACTGTAAGTAATCAGGTTGGCCAAACTATCTCTCCTTAGTGCCTGAAGGTTCCTGCTGAATTCAAGGCAGGTTTGCTTGCTGGCAGGTCTCAGTGGAGATGCCCTTCCTAGGCATTAATGTAACCGATAGCATCACTTGAGTGGTGTCAGCTGAAGTGATAATTCTCTTTACTTCACCTAATAGAGACTGAAAGGACTCTGAATTCCTGGATTTAGTTGTGTGAAAGTATTGGGTATTTAGGAAGGAAAAGGAAAATAAATGCAGGAATCAAAACCACTACAAAATCAACAGAGTTGATTAGTTCAAAAATCAGTCATGCAGGGCTGGAGCCTGCCCGTAGCAGACCTGTCTAGTCCAGGCTGAGGCAGGACACAAGTCCAAAGAACCACTATAAAAACCCCAAGGCTGAAGCTTGGGCTTTTCCCTATACTATGCTTAGCCAAAGGTATGCATGAGTAAAATATTCCAGTGTGAGTTAGATTTGATGGTTTTTCTACAGTTATGCTTAAAGGATGTAATTTTGAAAATATGGATGGCTTGGCTGCAGACAAGTAGATGGAGAGATGTATGGAGAATTAGAGCAGGTAACAGCACTGGCAAGACTTGCTGTACTCTGCTTTATTTACAATGCAAAGTAAATTGGTTTTATTTGAATGTCTCAGTTCCATCCAATGTACAACTGCAAATACTTGGCTGAAACTGAATAGTTAATAAAGTCCTTGAAGTATTTATTTCATCTTTGAATATATGTGTTGTTAATCCATTAGAGTTTACAAATTAAAACATCAAATAAATACTTTTATTTCTGCTGAATAAACCTCCAAAATCTGGTTTAATATCAAATTTTGGTTCTATTCCCAAGCAGCTTAGTGTAAGTTTTACTAGGGTATGGATTCAAACCTGAGCTCACTGATTGCAGCCTCACTTCTCTGGTAGGCACAGTGATCTCAGAGAAAGTGTTCTGGCTGTGAGTGTGACATCTGTCGTAGTACAACTGCATTTCTTGTTGAAGTGTGTTTCATCTAAACTGTATCATTTAGCAAATAAAAACCATTTAGTAAGATACAGTAGATGGATGCTGAAATTGGCCTATTAAAGATGCTTTAACAAATGGCATAATGAAATTCTCTGCAGCTGAGACACTACACTTAATATGACTCAGAATAGATAAAGTAAATAGTGACTAAGAGTAAAAGCACTTTATGGAAGATAATTATCATTTAAGTAAGGTACTTTGCAGATGTGAGGGATTTCTGCAATACACTTCTCTTTCTGCCAGCATTAAAGGTAGTTTTCTCTCAGTAGTGACTCAATGTGGAGCAATTTGTTTCATAACTGGGGAGTTTAAAACGTAGTTTGGAGGTTTGCTAAAATGTCTCAGACTCTTCATTTTGTGATGCTTTGAAACAGGCTGTGTATTTATGAATGATTTTCCCCCGAGTCTTTATTAACCAACAACCACAAGTCCCCCACATCTTCCAATATAAACTCCTGTGAGTAGTAGATTTTCTTGTTGCCTGCACAATATTTTCATATGCTGCAAGATGCCTCACAGACAGATACTCCAGTAACATTCTGGCCCACTAATACACTGTATGATTTAAGGTCAGATTTCAAGTGCAGGTTGGAGCTATCCCTTTTTTTGATTATATATAATAGTAGGATGAGTGTGCTGAGTCTGACTGGGTTACAAATGTGTCTGTGTTATAAAGATGTATCTGTTCCCACTGTGACAGGAACATGATGTCAATAGCCTTTATAGCCTCACCTTGATAGCAGCTCTTTCAGAAACATGGAGAGCATTGTCAGTTCTGTATGAATGAGGTTTTGATTTCCAGAATCAAATTTATTCTAATTTTGGTCTGATACATGTTCAGATCAATGACTCTGAAGTTATCCTCAAGTATTACGGTTTACCTGTAAATAATAGTCAAGATATTTGACTAAGTTATCTGTAAATAATAGTCTACTAACTGTTAAAAGAAAAACTGTGCCTGGATCATGTACAGCTAAGATCCAAAGCCTAATGAAGTGAGAGATGCCTCATGAGCTGTTCTTCAGAGTCCTTTGAAGTCATAATTTTCTTCTGGGCAGAGAAACTGCTCCCAGATAGGGTTCCTGGCAGGACCATCTTTCCCAGGTAGAAAAAAGTGGAAGAGACTGGCACATATAAAATGATTCTAACTGCTTAAGATGTGTTCTGAGATCTATGAGTCCTGAGTAATTTTTAAGTAGGTGACTTACTTGATTAATTAGTTTTCTGTGGTACATGCTATCCATGGGCAGTTAGGAAGCCTTTCCACTTCATCATAAAGCGCTTTTATTTTGCCAGATGTCCTTTTTGTTTAATACACAATCTATTCAGTGAGTGATTGCAGTTCCTCCTACAAGGTTTTTGTAAGTGTTGCTGCATGTTTTAGTAGCCAGTATAGTTATTGTAAGGTTTAATGTTCACAGCACTTCTGAAACGAATGGCTTTTCAGTGTCCATATTATTTTATCATATCAGTAATAAGCTATTACATGAATATGGAACAAGTTTTATGTGACACAGCAGAGAAACAGTATTAATTTTCCATACCATTACAATCTCATTTTGAATTAGCAAAGGTGTGACTGAGAACCATTTCTAAAAACACATTGTGCCATATATTGCTGTATGAGGAATGTCTGATTAGGAGCTGTTGCAGCTACAAAGAGGATAAATGAAACTTTTTGCTTTTAGATGAAAATCCCTTCTTTACATATCTATCTCCTGCACAGGAGAGAGTGACCATGCTGTTTAAATACTGCCCAGGTGGCCTGAGGAAGTCCTGCAGTAGTCCCTTGCATGTTTGATTTAATTTCTGTCAGGTTGAACCCCATAACAAGGTCACTGAGCTCTTCTCTTACCCCCTGCTTTCCCCTGCAACTGATGTGGTTTTGTCCTGCTGCCTGTAACAGGTCTTGCTTGAGGCTTTCCCCCTGGAGATGGCTCTGTGGCTTGCACAGTGAATGTTCCAGGTTAAGATTAGATTTAGGGTTAGGGACATTTTTTTGAGGGATTGAGTTATTCACACAGAGAGGTTGGAGCCCAAAACTCCTCGCTGAGAGGTTAAAATCAAATCCGCTGAATAAAGTATTTCAGGCTAAATCAAATTTGGGGCCTGGACTATCAACACACGAGGAAAACTGTGTTTAAAGGAGAGTAGAAGGCACATGAGGAGGAGGGCAGGGTCTGCCCAGGTGAGCATCCTTCAGACCTCACTCCACACAGCCTGCATGTGCTGGTCCTGCGCTCATGCAGATATCCACAAACCCCACCCTCATTTCCAGTTTGCATTGCCCTGTAGCTCCAGAGCCAGCTGTGTCCCAGCTGGTGTTGGCTCATCTGATTTCTCTTCCACACCTCAGTACTTTGCATTTGTCTTCCATGAATTTCATTTTCTCGATTTCCATCTGTTTCTCCAATTTATCAAGATCACTTTTCTAAGCCTGTCCCTGAGAGAATTCCCTGCCTCCCCCAGCCTCTTGTCAGCTGCATGTTCAGCAGTGGGCTCTCTTTTCTAATTACTCACTGTGTAAAAAAGCAGTACTATTGCCATGATAAAGCACAGTAATCATTCCTTTGCAGCCTGCAGAATTTAACAAGTGTTGCACTTCTGCTCTGAAAGGCTATAAATGGGCTTAAAAACCTCTAGAAGGTGTATAATTATTTATTTAAATGTAGCAGTTTTATCGATTCCTGTTGAATCCAATTGATTTTATCCTGGTGAAAACCCAGGTGACTGAAGAATGCAGCCCCTTTGATAAATTAATAATTGAATGCAATGAATTCTTAATCACGGCTCTTGTTCTGTGTTTGGTGACACAAGGTGCAAAGACCCCAATTAATTCCTTTCCACCCCCATTTCATTCAATGAGCAGTTTCCACACCAAATTCAGGTTTATTAGAAATCTAGCAGAAGAATAATTTTAGATATGTTGGTTGTCCATTTAGTTTGTAGAGTGAACTATATATTTGCAGTGTTTGAGAGTTACTGAAGTTGTTTCAGGGGGGTTTTTGTAACTTACCTATCTTTTTCTTAACAAGAAACTCTTTTATTCCACAAGTGTCAGTTCCACCACATATGTGCTACCATTGTGTGTGAAGATGAACATTCATTCACCTCCAAATTATGGATAAAAGATACAAGCATTCTAAACAGTTGTGAATCAGATATTTATGTGACACAAGTAGTGCGTGAAAAAAACCTTGAGAATCAGATCTTGAACAGTGTGTGTAACTGGAAGTTATCCCTGGTCCAAAAATATACTGGTTTAAACCAATTTTAATCAAGGGAAGCCTTGCCCATGTTATGGAAGAAATAAAGCCAAATTCACTGCATTCTGAAGGTTTTTTCCATTCCAACATCCCTGTTTGCTCTGAAGATCCCGTTTACTGCAGCTGCACCCCTCACTTGTGCTCATGGTCTCGACTTGTCTTCTGATTGACCTGGTGGGGAGAACTCAATATATTTCCTGGAAGGTGGGATTACAGACAGCACCGAACAAATTATCTCTCCTTCTCTTGTCCTGCCTCAGGTACCTGGTGCCTCACTGGCCCAGTGACCAGCCAAAGCTGCTGCTCAGTGTCTTCTCCCTGCCTGAGGACGTGGGAGTCCTCCTAAGTGTCCTTGGTCTCGCCGTAGGATTTTTAAGTAGAACTACCTCACTCCTAAGATTCTTTTTTCCCTGAATTATTTTAAACCAAGACATTCTCTAAAAGGATTTATAACTTACCATTAGAAATCCTCTTCATTGCTTTTTAGCCCTTTAGGATTTTGTCAGGATTACTAACGGGATTTTTATCACTGGGGAAATATGGCTTCAGACATTATATCTTAAAAAAAATAAATCTGAAGCATAGACTGCCAATGAAGCAGCCAACACATTTATATTCTATGCAGAACAGCTTGTCTTGTAAACCAGAGGATTCTTTAGCAAGGTGTTTTAATTTTTTATGTGTCAGAATAAAGCAAACTTCTGGCTGAGAAAAACCATCTGTAGAGATGACATCTTGGCCGTTGTGGTTTACTAGTTTGTAACAGGTATCTGCCATATAGCTTTAACCATGTTTTCACCATGTTTTGCTAAAGCTGTATTCTTCATTCTGGTCCCTTACTTAAATATATTCTTAAACCTAACTTTGCTCAGCTATTAATTCAGTATTACAAGAATATGCCTAATTAAATCAAACAGCCCCTCATCAAGGCTCTGCATCAAGGCCTCTTGTGTATAGAGGATGAGCTCTGCCCTACATTTATCTCTGGGCCTACAGATGATGCAGAATTTATGGGGTAAAAACTTGGTTGGGCAGGAATACAAGAGGGAACTGTATCTATGACTTTATTTAATGGCTTTTCTACAAGGGCTTCTTTGTCTTAGGACCATAGTTGTCATCCTTCATAGAGGGAGGGTGATCACCAGGTTTTCACAGTCACAGCTTAACACATCAGCTCCCTGAGGAGCAATGGAGGCCATTCATCATCAGCAGTTATGTAGAGACCCATCCATGACCTTGTCTTGTCTCCATGTTATACCTCATGTATCAATATTTGGGGAATGGGAGTCAAACTGGGAAGGAAATGGGCTCGTGGTAGTGTTGCATTGCAGAAGGAAGTGTGTTAACCTTAGATACTGTCTTCAGGGATGCCAGAGCTGAAATCCACGCAAAAGAAGGTTTTACTACCAAAAATGCTTCCTGACGACCAGAATCCTTTTGTTGTTTGTCAAATAAAGGAAGGAAGAAATACATTTTTTTTTCTTCTCCCTCTAAAACTGCCCTCTCAGGGCATGAAGAAGAACCCTGGTCTTTGGTGGGCTCCTTCTGCCTCTCTTCACCCCAGTGCAGACTGTTGAGAGGGAGAAAGGAAGACTGTGCTGTCATAGCAGAGCAGTTCCAGGTTGGAGCCAGAAGAGGCCCTTGAAATAGGAGGTAGAAACTCTGAGTTTCTGAAAGTGTTTTTTTCCAAGTCAGTTTTGCCCAGGAGGCAGAATTCCATAGTGAGCCTCCGGGCTCTGGGTTCACTGAGGCTCTGCATGTTTTTCTTGTAAACTGATCAAACCCATTTCCTAAATAATTGCTTAATTTAGAAAAGCCCTGTGGGGTTTTTTTTCTGCTGTTTGTTTGTTTTGTTGTGGTGCTTTTTTTCTGATCAATAAAGAGCATAGTTAATTAGTTAAGATGCATGACAGTGCAGGGGTTAGTGGGTCACGGATATCTTTCAGAGCAAATAACTCTGGTTTTTTTTGTTTAAAATTATGTGTCTGGGGATGTACCATCAAGGCAATTTTAATTTCATATCAACTATAATTATTTGAGTGACCTTTAATCTATTATATCTTAGAAATTCTAAAAGGCAATAATAGGAATAAAATCCTGTGAGTTCAACCTTTCTAGCCATTCACAGGATTACCCTTAGCAAATGTCCGGTGCTTTGGGAGGCAGGAATAGACTTTTATTTCTAAAAACCTTCTGGATCACTTAACAAGTTTAGATCACTTAACAACAAGTTTAGATTATTAACAAGTGCAAAATACAGAGATTCCTAGGAATGACAGGAAATCCATGCAGTAATAATAAGCATGATCCATCCAGATCCAAATATCAAGGGCTTTGTCAAGCTGTGACCCTGTGATGTCCATGAGCTCCATGCTCATCTTCTGTTTATAGCAGCATTTAGGATGTTCTCCAGCTCATCTTCCTGGAGAGTATGAAGAGCTTTTGCTAAAAAAATGCTCACAATAAAACACTATTAATTTTTTAAAGCATTGAGTACAATCCTCACAGCTGGGAGCTCTCTGCTATTTACAGCACAAGTGATCTGTCTGTTTATATATTTATAGCAGGCCAGGTAGTGATAAATGCCTGGGGGCCAGGGGGCAGCTCAGCTCAGCAGGCACCTCCATCACTAAGTCCCTGGAGCAGAGTTCCTGCTCCCTCTCTTCGCCCAGCCCAGGTCACCTTTGTCCCTCCATGAACTACATGTTCTGCTTCTGCACCACTAAATTATGTAAGTCAGAAATCATGCAACAGGATTAAATGTGTGTGATCTTTAAAGAAAAATCCATGTCAGGTAACTCTCATTTCCATCCTTGGCTCTGACCCTTCAGGCTTTAATCAGTTTTCCTTTTCAAGCTCATCTTTGAACCCACAAAGACTCTCTTGTCAAAGGCGAGATATTGTATCTAATCACTCCATTTCAAGAGCTGAGCTTTAAAATTAAAATACCAGGTGTTCAAGTTCGTGGTAAGGACAGGAAAAGTCATCCTTAAAGCAAAAGTTAGCAGGACTTCTTTTGCACCTTCCATGCAGTCCCTGAGCCCAGGGCACAGCCTGACAGCCAGAACCAGCCCTCAGCAGCACCCTGAGGGTCAGGCACAGGGCACCTCCTTCCTCGAGTCAAATTTCACAAACACCAACCTTGGCAGCTCACCTTGTGCACGTGGTTTGTTTTAGCAGGGGAGCAAACAGTTTAATTGCTCAGCTTCCAGGCCCTGACCTCAACTAACCTTAATTAATTAATTAGGTATTGGCACAAGTCATCAAGCCTGCAGGTGAGAAGAGGAAAAAGCTGCTATTTTGGGACCTGTTTTTTGGGAACGTTTTTATTTGCGTTTGTCAGAGTAGGGGAGTGGGAAATGGGCTTTCTATCATTGTTCAAACTAGACCTGCTGTAGCTGAGGTGAGGGTGATGTGAGCAGAGCCAGGTATTGGGGCTGGAGAAGAGAAGGTTCCAGGGACACCTTAGAGCCCCTTCCAGTACCTAAAGGGGCTCCAAGGGAGCTGGGGAGGGACTTTGGACAAGGGCATGGAGTGACAGGACAACAGGGAA
>JAWWLV010000024.1:5225832-5272746 GCA_035041135.1 Platyrinchus mystaceus | reverse complement strand
AGTCAGCCTTCGTGGAGATGGGGCTCTCACCAATCAAGGGCAATGGAGGAAATTCCCTAAAATTATCTTTCTGTTTAACGTAGGTGGGTGAGAAAATGTGTCCTTCACTAAGTGTGATTGTTTATTGATGATAACAGCAGCATTTTGAGTTTGGTGAGCAAAGGGAAGGAAATACGGTGAATTGAGATCAGATTTGATCCTCTTAGAATTCCATGATGGAAAGATTTCAGGCATTGTGTGAGATTTGTGCACAAACAGTTGCTGCTGAGAGATTTCCGAATCCTTAAGAGGTTTCAGAGATAGAAACAGTTTAGGATCTGTTTTGCATCCTCTTGTATGTCTAATGGATGTTTTGTGGATTTTTCCTATAGAGGCTTTGGATGACAGATTGTCTTCAATTTCAGTGAGACAAATTCAGTCCTCTTGGCAGTTTCTTGCGTGGTTATTTTTTTATATATAAACATATACATTTTTAAAGCTACATAGATTGATCTGTTGGAACAAAAAAAAAAAAAAAACCCAACACTTTTTTCTTATCATTATGAATATAAGTGCATGCTGAAAGAAGTATCACACAAAATGAGGGATGGAGAGGAGATGTGTACTGACTCTATGCTGACAGCAGTAAAACTTTTGCAGAACACATTGAAACTTCTGTCATCAGAACTATTTTATTGCAGCTGGGAATAACAAGAACTGTGAGAACTGAACATTAGAGACAATAAAAACAATGGGTTTTTTTTTTTTACCAGATAGGTAAATCACATTTTGAGAGGTAATTGATAAACTAATGCTACACAGCCAGCTGTAAAAAAAACCCATCCATCTGAAGAATGATGTATATACCTTCCTCAGTCACAATCCTAAACCTCCATCTAATTTCCTCCCTTTAGCAGGGGAAAATACAAGCCTTTATCAAACAGTAATCCTTTTAACAGAAATGCCAATTAAAGCTACCCTATTCTTTATGCTATATGGGTTCTTACCATCTGTCTTGCAACTCCGTACTGTAAATAAGAAGGAAAATAAAAGGATTCTCAGTTTATTGTAGCTTTAACTGTAGGAAACAAAATTCAAGCATTCCCTTGATGTCAACAAATATCTGTCTTGGCACCCAGTAGAAACCAGACTGTACACTTGCACTTCTGCATCAATTAATGAGTTTGGGCTCGGTGCTCAGGGCTGAAAGGCAGAGGCTTGGAACCTGTGATCCAGGGCTGGAGAGGCTTGTCTTTGCTGAGGGCAAACAGACCTTTGAAACACCTTTGGCAGACCACGCAGCAACCCCTAACAGGAGTGGCAGCAGCTAAGAGAATATGCAACAAAAATTGTGGAAATGAGGGCTGCGTACTGGGGGTTGGAATTGGATGATCTTTAAGTTCCCTTCCAGCCCAAAGCATTCTATGATTCTATGTAATTGTAATTTTCATGGAAGTGCAGCACTTTGTACCACTGATTAAAGGCTCCTTGTAACAAATCAGTAATTTCTCATGGAGACCATGACTTCTTATTTGGAAATGGGGTGTCTTTTCAGAGCATCAAAGTTCTCTGCACTTTTCTATGCAGTTGCATCAGAGCAAGGTCCTGAATCATATTTCAAAGTAAAATCTCTGTCTTACTTTCCTTTCTCTATTATAATACATAAATGCCTATCCCATGGCTCAAAATCAGGAGATGTAACAGTGAAAGTCATCCAAACTAATAGCAGTTTACAAATGAAATGAGAGTCACTACTTCTCTAAGCTGCAGCCTGTTTTCAGAATAGCACCATGAAAATAATGTAACACTTCGTTAAAATACTCAAACTCTCTTCTCTCTAATGTGTAAGCTTATTTTAAGTATTCCATGACCCCTTTTCTTTGATTTTTTTAGCAAGTGGTTCATGAATTTATTTCCATGTCCTGTGGGACTGATGTTCTCACATGCTTTTTCTGTTCTGGCAATGACCCGATCAGTTGGCCAAGAGAAAATTGCGCAGAAAAGCTGCAAGCCTCCAAATTTACATAAACTGATTAAAAATGGCATTAAATGCTATTAAAAACGGGGTGTAGAGATTTGGGTTTATTCCTCACTATGCTAGTTCTGTTTGCTAGAGGTTCCCCTGTTGTCTGGCAGTGACACGTGGTGGTGGCCCATGGGGTGGTGTGGGAGTGAGTGTGGTGGAAAGGATTTCACAGGTGGCCCTTGCTCAGTCTGTGAAGTTAATGTTGGTTTTGATAGATGCATCTATGGACCCACAGCAGTATGATGGATTCAGCAGCTTATTTTGGCACAGTTTGCACAAAATTTATAAATTTGCAAACATGAGGACAAGTTGCGTTTGATTGTGTGATCAGGGAGAAAACCGAACATAAAAAATTGGTCACTTCAAGTGAGACAAAATATCTTTTTTTTTTAGGTCCAGGAACATAGAAAATATTTGTTGCATCAGACATTAGCCTAAATGTCAAGAAAGATGTATTTTTTTCCCACCTGCACATAATGAGAGATCCAAATGCACTTATTCAGGACTTAATTAATAATGTTCCTATTGGTATTATAAATCTTAACAACATTACCTTTTGTAGGCCTAATTTTTCCTGTGCTTTCAGATATGTCTCTGCTAGTCCCATAGTTTTGCAGGTTATTATTTCTACTTCAGATGCACCTTGTGCAGACCCAACCATATGTTTCCACAAATGCTTTGTAGGTCAGCATCTTCTCCTCTGGGACTGGAGTGGCAATACTTCAACTCCCCTTTGCATTTGGGGAGTGAACCAGGAGGCTTCCTGCCAAACTACTTCCCATCCTTTTAATAACTCCTTTAACTCTCCCATCTCCAGTTTGATGGCTTCTGTTTTACTGCAAAGTGAGCTTTCCTCTTAAAGTTAATGATACCCTTTGGTTTCTAAGTACGTAGTAAATTGGTCCCAAGGAGTCTTATGACTTTGACTTGTTGAAACATCCACCCCTGTTCCTTGGACAGCCTCTCTCATATAAAAGCATCCTTACCAAGTTTGTGACAGTGGTGGAGTTTCTGTGCAGTGCTTGTGATTGTGTCATTATTATTTAAGAATTTGCATATCTGCAGTGGTGAGATGTGTTTGCTGCTACGTGGACACACACAGGACTCCAATCAACACCCAACACAGAGAAAAGTTCTATTAAGGAAAAAGACATTATATGCAACATGGAAATTACTTTCTCATTAAAAAATTCTGAGAAATAGAAGAAAAGCAGGATAAGCTATTCAACATAAGATGTGATGCATTGAAATAAATAAATCCTATCAATCAGATCATACTTGCTTTTCCAAAACAGTAGCCAAAATTTTACAATAAGCCTGAGGAATATTAGGTATTTTCCAGCCAAAACCAGTCTGAAATATCAGATCCATAACTTGGTATAATTTTGCTGCCTTGGAAAGCTAATGGTGTATAAGGTTGAGTGTTATGTGATCCTAAGTGCCAGTGAATGTTAGGATGTTCCTAAGCCAGAATCCATGAAAATGTGTAACTAAAGATAACCAAACCTGTGCTATATTGGTCTCAGGAGAATATAAAGGGCTTCAGTTCCCTTTCCAGTAATGTGTGGTAGTGCACTAATCATTTGTGTAAAATGTGAACCAGAATATCTTCATGACAAAATATTGTAGAATGTCTAAAAAGTGTGTCTTCCCATGGGAAGTTTAAACCAACTCAGAAAAAAATTCAAATGGGCAGATATCTCCTTTCAAATGCTTTAACTCCTGCACAGGACAAGTAAGGTTTAATTGCACAAGAGGTTAATAACAATTGCTACAGGTGTCAATTCAGACAAATGAAAACAGAAATTGCAGATCTCTGGCAAAGTACCTGTTCTGGTGAGCCATGTATTGTCTTTATGGCAAGTTGTACCATATCACTTGGCACTCATAAGTAGGAATTAATTGGAATAATTTACTATATAATAAGGAAAGCAGCTTTCTTGTGTAATGACTATAAATAATACCATACTGAGAGTTTTGTCAGTTTTTCTCAGCACCCCTTTCTGAATACTCTTCTCTGAATGGCCTACTTGGCCTGTCACTCATGAGGTTTTGGAAATAAAACAATCCTCCTCAGTGTAATTACTCAGGCCACTGTTTAAATAACTCTGCTGGAGTCGCTCCATCTGTGAACGGCGTGAGCTACGTAAAATTATTCACCACACACGTAAAAAGAAAGGGAGAGACACACAGGAACATTGCAGATAACCTCAGGGCTTAGCAGTAGGTCTACTACAATTAAATAAAAGATTTTCTGAGGGTGACCTTGTGGATGTTCATTTCTTACTCTTGTCAACAGTGGACCATGATGACAAGGCGGGCAGAAGGTAGTAATGAGACAGTTTGATTGATCAGTGAATGTCAAATTAATTCAGCTGGAAGCTTGCCAGAGCAAAACACAGAACTGCACCGTGGAATAAATAAAAGAGTGGATTTGATACTTTGGCTAGAATGATGCCCTGAAACCATTGAAAAGGTGTCTCAGGCAAGAAAAGTTAAAAAATGAATTCTGTAATGAATTATTTGTCATTCAAAAGAAACTCGGTTTTACAACAGAAGATAAAAACTAGAGGTAAATCTTGGCAGCTTTGCCAAAAGGAGAAGTAATATCTTAGAAAAATGTTAGTGGGACAGATGACGAATATTCATTTATCTTTAGGCAATCTGCAAATTCAGCCTTTTAGATTAAAATCAAAGGAACCAGTCTGGAGTATTCAGTAATTTAAAACAGAAGGGAAAAGAATCCTTTTTTTACCATGTTTTATATGTACAAGCACGTATCGTTTTACAGAGCTTCTTCAGAATCAATCTTGAGAAGATTGGTCTATTAAATATATTTATTTGGATTTTGTTGCAATCATTTATGAAATGTTTATGGTCTTGTGTATACACCGAGGAAACCCTGGCCAATGGCAAAGCCTCCCTGACTTCACTCGGTGCTGGGTACTACTGCTACATGTACAAGGAGTAGTTGTCCCCACTGAAATCAGATTTTTATCTGATAATCAAATATAGTGGCTATTTTCAAGCTTACTTAATTCAACCTGTTTTACTCCTATTAGCACAAAACCCAGTATTCATCTCCTTAATAATACTCTTCCTTGAGAAAAAGTATCCACATAACTTATGCCTCCAAATAGCATCTTGCTGCTGTTGGACAGCTCCCTTTCCAACGTGGCTGCACACCCAGAAACCCTTCCAGCTCCTGAATGTACTTTTTTTTGGCATAATAGGGTTTGGAGGAAGGGAAGTGGTGGAGCTATGGAGAGATCAGGGCAAGAGGTAGGAAAATCTCCAGCACAACCCTATCAGCTGCAGCATCCCATCCTGCTTTTCCACAGAGCTGTTTCCCATGGATGCCCAGGTGTTGTCTTTCTTTAAACCAAAAAGCTGGCACAGTAAATGTGAGTCTGCACCCTGGATGTGCCAGCACAGTTATATCAGCTGCTGGCAGCCCGTAATTACGTGGCTGCACGTTGCTAAATGTTCTTTTTCATAACGTAAGTAGCACTGTCCTATTTAGACTGCAAAGGTACTTTGTGATGTGAACTTATCCTCGAGTGGGAATTTGCTGCAGTTTCCCCCAGGATTGGTACTTGTGCCGCAAGTGCAAGACGTACTTTTACCAGTGTGGAAAGATGTCTAACTGGGCTTCATTATCAGCCCTTTATGCATCTGCTCTTCTGCTGCAGGTACAAGAATTTTTCTTCCAAGCCTAGTGCTGATGTTGAAAGCACAGAGAGAGCTCTTATAACTAGGGTTAGTTCAATTGCTCAGTGTCTCCTGGGAATTTTCATACCATCACACTTGTAAATTAATTTCCTTTGGCTATTCTGTGTTCCACTTCTGTTAATATTCTATGAACATTTCTACAGTATGGTTTTCTCAATTAAAATATTCATAGAATGACTGTTTCTAAACCAAGACATATTTGCAAGGTCTACTCTGGTGCTTTCTCATGTCCTCATTCTGAAATCACAGGGTCATCATGAATTGTGTAAGGAATTCTTGTTTTTAGAAATGCCCACTGAAAACAATAGCAGCTTAGTGAGTAATGTTCCTTCAGTGTTACAAGAGTCTTAGAGCTCAAAATATATCTGTTGAAGACCAGGAAAGGCTGATGGTAAAACTCTCTATGCTGTCACAACTCCGTCACCTTCAGTGTATATACTATAAATCAGGTTTTGTATCTGGAGGGATAGAAGCAAATTCCTCGAGGACAGCTGTCTGTTTGCACCACAGGACTGGACAGACCTGAAAGTTTGACACTGCAAAGGCTCAGACACTGGGGGCTTATTCTGCACAGTGCAGGGGAAGCAAGGGGAGGGTACAGAGTGATGGGACATGGCTCCTGTGGATTTTCCCCACAGGCACCACTCACAAACCCGCTGGTGCCAGCACAGTTATTCCATCGCAACAACAGGACTGCTGTGAGCACATCTGGGCCTCATGGCACAGGTTGGAGGGTGGAGAGGAACAAGACATGGGAATTTTGCCACCACCTTCAGTGGAAAACAGATTGAGGTATTGTCTTTTTATGCATTTATCTGCAGTGATTAATTTTTTAGGGAGTTAGGGCAGCCAGCTGCCACTGAGTGATCTGTTCCTAGGCTCCAAGTGTTCGATAACTTCCCAGCTGGAGGAGCCTTTGTCCCCACCTCATCTCTTTTTCGATCGTTCACATTATCACTTGATAAATATCTCATGACCTGATGCTCTGTTTTACCCAGACCTGCACCTCAGAGACCTCCTCACAACTTCTGCCATCCCAAGCCCAGGAATGTAATTCTTCAATAAAAAAAAAAAAATATAATGACTTGATGTGACATGCAGTGAGACCTGAAATACCCTTGATACTGTGTGCAAACCTTTGCAGGCTGCGGGGTTTAATGGCTTGCCACAGTTCTGCTGAAAAACTTCACTTTTTTCATCTGAGCAGAAATTTGTCTTATCCAGAGAAATAATTAGTCAGCCTGATAGAAGACAGAGCTCCTTGATGTGATCTCTGTAATTATCTGATGCCTATTAGGTTTGTAGCTCATTCTTTTTCTGCAGCTAAAAGTGTATCAAAACACTTCTTTGGGCACCTGCCCTTGGTGAAAACTCCTGGTGTTTTAATAGTGGTCAGCACACCCTGTTAGGGCAGTGAAATAACCTATGGATGAGAAAATTCCAGGCAAAAATTTAGGCACCCAGTTTGAATGCCCTGAGTTCGGAGCCTGATGGGCTGAACCACCTTCAGGAGGTGCCAATTTCTTTCCACCGTGAGGGGAAGCTCGTGAGTCATTTCAGTGCCTGAGCAAAGCGCTTAACAACGTATTCTCTGCAAAGGGCCACAGTTTTGAAGTAATCTCTAAAACTGCCCAGCCCATCTTTCCTCCAGGAGCAGCCATTTCCACATTGATAAATCTCACTTGACTTAATTTTGGCACTGAAACGGACTCCTGTTTTTAGCGACACAGATTCCCTATGTGTGCAGGGGAAAGCACAAAGCAGCTACACTTCCAAGGATTTCCACAGAGACGTGGTCACTCAGAGATTTGGATCTTTTAACTCTCTAGGCAGGAAACCTGCTGCTTTTCAAAGCAATAATTTTGTTGTCTGAGTTTGCTCTTCCATTGAATTCAATGGGAAGGATCTCAGCCTACCCACTGCCTTGAAATTCCACCTATTCTTTCTTGGAATAGTAATAAGTATGTTTTTCTCCACTGTGATAATTTAACTCTACAGTTCATTTAAAATAATATCCTTCCCTAATATTTATTGTACATGTTGAAAATTTTTACTTTATCTTTATTTCCAAATAATGTCCAAATGTCCATATGATAACACTTTGATTTTCCAGCTGATGTACATTTCTCAGTAATGCAGCACTTGAATGCATAGCCATGGCTCTGAACTTTTGAGAGATATCATAGGACTGGAATGAACCTGAAAGCTGCTTTAAAAGCCTCTCTTATCTTTAAACAATTCACACAAAAAATCGAGTGCAAAGCATTACATTGATTAAAGATTATTTAGCATGTTTGAAGAGCTTTCCAAAAAAGCCACATATCTGAAACTTAGTCACATTTCTGTAAGCCTGTGCTGTTGTTTCTGTCGTGATTTTTATTAATGTAAAAGGAAGGGAAATGGTTTTGATTTTTCCCAAGGGAAATAGCAGGTTTTAATATGGTGAAAGGACAAGTGTTTGCTGAGATTTCCACTGCTGTGACTCATTTACTTGTCCCACTCTTTCAGTAATTAGCTTGGAGGAGTTCTGTTTCTGCCACTTGGCATTCCCAAAGCATCTGAGGGGAATCCTGGTGCCTTCTTTTTGCAGCAGTTGAAAGGAGACAGGTTCTGGGTCAGTCCTGAACACAGATTTCAGCCTCGTCCCCCACTGTGCCGTCGGCCCCATTCCTGTTCCCTCCCCTCCCTGCTAATTAAAGTGTCGAGTCCAAGCAGATGGATTTGGAGGTGGTGTGCTCCTGCCGGGGATGTGGTGTCTCAGAAGGGTCACCTTTGGGAAGGGAACATTTAAAAACATATGGGAGGAAAATGCCACTTGGGAGGTTTTTGACACCTTGAGTTTCCAAATTGGCAGTTGGATATGAGGGGAGATTACTGCAGGGAGGTTTTCCCCTTCTTCCGAAAATCCTTTGCCGCATTTTGCAGTACAAAGCAATTTTTAAGTGCAGGGAGGGTGAAGGGAGGGAAGCATTAAAGATAAGAATTATATTAAGGGAAGTGGCCAACTTTGGAGCCACAGCACCGTGACAAGATTGAGGTAGAAGAGCAGAGACTGAATTTTGATGTGGGATAATTTGACTTAAGACCATGACTATCACTCCCAGTTTTACATATTGTAATGAATGCAGGCATGTGGCAAGAACAGTTTGGGAGCATCTGATACATGAAAGCATGAATATCATATTAGGCACTTTTAATAGCTGGATTTTCAGTGTTTCAGTCTTTTTTTAATCATTTCCATTGTTTTCATTCTTTGTTAAGAAGCTCTAAGGGAGCTCCTGAGCTCTACAGAGAGCACTGGACATGGAAATGTAAAAACCAATTGAGCTATTTCTATACTTTATGCTAGTAAATGATTTATTTTGTAGGAGAGCAGCTTCTGTAAAGCTTCTCCCTAATTAAGCTACTTCAAGCACCCTTCTGAGCTCAGTGTATGCTGGCCCAGGTTCAAGATCTGCTCAGTGCAGAGAAGGGGTTCCAGGGAGCAGATTTTGGGTCTCAGACACACAAACCCCATCTGCTCCAGCCCTGACTTCAATTAGAGCATCTGGAGTTGCCCCCAGTTGCTCTGTGGCCTCAGAGACTCCCAATTCCCTGGGAATCGGGGAAAATGGAGATTTCTACCCATTGTACACATTGTTCTCAGCTGGGACCACACTGCACCCAGATGAACTCTGTTAGTGGCTGGGATGAGTGGGAAGAAATTGTGGCCCTTCTAGTATAAACCTGCTTCACCATCACATCTGTGTCCTCTCAGCAATATCTGGTAGTCCCCAACAGCCTAATTTATGTGAGATGAGTGGGTACTGCTCTACCCAGACTTCATTACAATTAAGTACAAATTATATGAAAATTTAGTCACAATATTGCAAGTTTCCTTAGGATATGCTTCTGAAGGAATACTTTCATAACAAGCAGAGAAGAAAAAAGTGATGGTTTCACTGAATTCAAGTGGAGACCTTTGATGTGCTGATATTCTTGATAGATTTCGGTCAAAAGCTTAAGTTCAGCTGCAATTATTTCTGTCAAAAAATTTTTGAGCTGCAATGTTGGGGAGGCAAATACTAATCTTGGGACTGCGGGAAGATGCCTTTATTGAACAAATGCTTATAAAAATCAGCCCCAGAGCAGTTCTAAATAAAATTGATATCTGCAAATACAACATTAAAAAAAAAAAAAACCAAGAGAACAATCTGTTGTCCTTACTTATGTGAAATCAAGTGGGTAGTAGGATGCTCTTTTGTAGCTTGTTTGCTGACATTTGAGACACTTAAATTCACCTGTGAAGGATTATTGCCTAAAGAGGGCTTGCACTTGAGCAGCTCTGGAAGAAGGGCTGGTGATTTAGAATTGTAAAATTACTAGAAGAAAATCTTCTTGCCTGAAGAGTCAAGGACAAACCTGGAGCTAAAGGGAATTGAATCAGAATTTTTTTGTGAATTATGCTCCCAGGCTACTTTAGAAGAAAGTTTTACCCATGTAAGGAAAAATAACTCCTTGAGCTTGATGCCTACCAGTTCCAAGAAAGCTGGTGAGTACTTTTATTGTGAATGTTTGTATGCTTTTATGACTTGTGAGGAGATTCAAAACTTTGATCTGGTTTAACAAAATAAAATCATGGCAGGAAATCTGAGGGAGGTGCAGAGAGGCCACGGGGAGCTTTGTCAGTGTTGGTGGCTCTGCTCGAGACTGTCCCTGCACAGGCTGCACGAAGAGCAGCTTTGCTGGAAGTGAAACTTCCAAACAAATGTCTCTTTCTGATCTCCAGAAGTCTGCTTGTGGATAGGGCTCCAAAGATTCTTGGTAGAATTCCCCAAACCGTTTGAGAAGAAACATGCAGGTTTCTGATGGAGTTTATTCTAAGTACTGACAAATTAGCCTTGCCAGACACATCTCACACCTGAGCATGGGAAAAAAAGCATACATCAAAATGTTCTTTTTCTCTTTTTTCTTTTTTTTTTTGTTTGTTTGTTTGCTGCTTTTTTTTTAATCTTAAATAAAGTAAATTAAGGGTATTTACTGTAAAATAAATCACTAGAAAAAGAAGCTTTCAGTGCCATAGTACCCAGTTCTCTACCATCAATATCTATGGAATGATATTCAGCTCTAAAATACAAATGTTAATGAAAAAGAGGGTCCTAATAAAAACAGCCTTTTCACATTTAGGGTGTTTTTTACCTTTTTTTTTTTTTTTCCCCAAGTTGCAGAGTTATTGCTTTGCAAAAGCCATTAAAGGCTCCTGTAACTGCACTCTCTGTTGGAGAAGGATGTCATGTCTAAAAATGTTGTCACCTTCAAGATACTGTGAAAGTCAGGACCAAGTTATTTTAATCAGGCAGTGCTAGAAGTTGTGGGTAGAATCATAATGGGAAAAGCAACGTTTACCTTCCTATGGCCGATGCAGTAATCTCAGCTTCTCTGGGGAGGTGCTCGGGATTACGTGGATGGTGAGATTAGTGTATTACTAAAGTGCTTGACAGCAAGAACAGCTACTGTGTTAGCTGTCCAATGCATTAATAATGCTTAACATTTCTGAGTTGTATAGCCCCTTTTCCACAAGTCTGTTGTACACACGTCTCCTTCACAGCAGTCAGCTCTAGGTGGCTTGAGAGATGGGGAAATAGGAAGGCTTTCCTAGGAAAGTGATTGATTGGGGTGAGATTGGGGCTCCTGTGGGAAACAAAGGAAGCTGCCAGGTTCATGCTTTGGAAAATGCCACTGAACACCAGTGTGATTTTCATAAAGGAAGAGACTTTCTGGTTTGGGAGAGATGTGACATTGTAGAGGAAGAACCTGATGGTGATTCTCAGAAGAGGGGTTAATAAGAGGGTCGTTTTGTAGCCAACATAAAATTCAGCTTGCATCATTGGTTCCTCCACTTGGAAAGCTCTTTTTTTTTCCTGCAGGGGAAATCACAATAGGTGAGAGCTGGAATAAAGGAGATTTCTTATCCATTCTCCTCCAACTGACCCCAGACTCACAATTTATGCCTTGTGCTCCTTTCTCTCCCCTGCTCCATTCTTTGCCCCCACTAACTCTGAATTGTTAAACTGCTTCCAGTTTGGGTTTCTCACGGGCTTTGCTTTAAAGTTGTATCTCACCTGTGGCAATTCCACCCCAGATTCCCTGTACTTACTTATTTATGCATGAAAGCTGCTTCTCAGCAAAAGCACAGACCTGAGCAGGAGGTACTGTGACAAGGCCAGTGCTTCCCTGCCTAATAACAGGATTGCTGGAGGGGTCAGGCCAGCACAGCAGAAGCAACACACTTCACACAGAGCCTGGGTGTTGCAGAGGAGAGCTCTCCTGGGATTTATTTGCAGTGTTCCATTAACAGCATTACCATCTTCAGTCTCCTGCCATGTCTTGCTTGACTTCTGCTCTTAACTGAGACCCAGAGAGCATCATGTACTAACACAACCTTAGTTATCCTGGCTACCTTGGCTCCTGCCTCCCAAGGCAGGGCTGCCAATCTCTATTCTATTACTGACCAGCTAAACAGGCCTTTTAACTGACTTTCTGGGAGAACTGAGCTTTACCTATTCTGCCCGGCCAATTTGCTAACAAGGCTCAGCCCTGACAGGCTGGAGAAGGATTTTCATGGCTTGGCTCTGCTCAGAGGCTTTGGAACAGCTGCCATAATACCTGAGGGCTGCTGTCAGTGGTTTCATCTCTCCTTTGAGAGCCTCCTTGTGCACGGCCAAAATAGGCACTTTTCTCATTGAAAAAAGATGAGTGAATGCTCCTTCACCATGCCCTAAACAACCTCTTCCCCTTTCCTTCTGTGCTAACAAAACTATACAAGAAGCAGTGTATGGCAAGGAAAATAATGAACCTGTATGTGGTATTTTACTGCTACTTTCTTCATGTGTATACTATGTCAGATATATTGAAAGGAATGGGATTTATAACACTATTATGGTTCTGATAGTTGGTCCTATCTATAGCTAATCTTATTTTTTCTCTGAGCTCCCCTGTCCTTTGCTGCACTCTGATTTGATTATTTTTTTTAATGTTGGGATATCAGTCTCTAGGAGGCAATGTTCTGTCACAATTAGAGTTATTAGTTGGTACTATATATAAAATGAGGCCAAAGTGACTTGATAGTTGTTTCCTTTTTTTTTTTTTTGTAGCTATAGACTCATTAGAGGAGCCCCATCCACTTGTGGCAGGCAGGCCAGAGCACACCTTATTAGTGCTTAGTGGGAGAAAATCCTGGCATGCAGCACCAAAGTTTAGTTACAGATGTATTTCAGGATAGATCTAAAGCTCCCTATTTTAAACACTTGCTCTGAAGTCAAGCTGCTGAACCATGGCTCTGTACTGCAGTACATTAAAATGCAATGGCAATTACCCTCATTATGAAAACAGCTCCTCATAGCTCTTGCAGTACTTGCTTCAAAAATGGGGAGTACAAAAAGGGGGAGTAGAGAGGGGATGCAATCCACAGAAGTTGGGGGGAGGGTGAAGGCTAAGAGAGCACAAGCACATTTATGGACAGCAGAAGTGGTGAAGAATGTAGCTCCCTGACTGAATCCTACTGCAAAATGCCATCTCTCAGAAAAGGTCTAATTCAGCACTCACTAGTCAGAGTTTTCCCACAGTCCTCCCTGGAATCAGCACTGAGAGTCCCAGTGGTCCCTGTTTGCCTTGCACAGGTCTGGACTGACCAATTAAAGGTCAGTTTTGTGTAGGTGTGTGCTTACCTGGTACTCCCTTACAGACAAGTACTGCTTTTGGGTGTTTTGAGGTGACAAAGTGAAAGGTGGCTTAGCTGGAAACAGAACTCATTAAAAGTTAGGTTTGTGTTTCCAGCCTGTCCGTGCACACGGGGAAAAATAGTTCTTGTGCGTAGTGTAATAACCCACAGGATTTGGTTTGAAGAGCTGTATTAGCCTGGAGACAAAAGAGGGAAGCCTTGATTAGAAATAAAACAAGCAGACTTTCAACCATCCCGAATTTGATGGGATACAAAAGAGGCCTTGAAGTAAGAAAAGTCCTTGATCTACGGAGTTTCCACAACTGCCACTGCCAGGAAAAGCTGTTATATTGAGGGAACAAAACCAGGATGTATCTCCCCACCCTGAGCAGTGGTAACATTTTCTACAGTGAGCTTCTTAGCAGAGGACAGCAGTTGGATAAGGATCAACATCTGATCCTTACAATGCAGTGGAAAACTTTGCTGACGTGTATGTGTTGCAGTTTGCTGTTCATTCATAGCCTCCAGGAGCCACACGAGCTGAAAACCAGTCAGTTGGGTAATTGTGGTAATTAAAAGAGATGTAAACTTTCAAAGTAGCTGACACTTAGTCATTACACTGAGCTGTCATGCTTGACTGAGCTAACGTTAATTCCGATATCCCATTATATCTCGCTCATATCAGTTTAAGAGATATCTGCTGTGTTTCTTCAGCAACTTGCAGCTACAGTCATAAAAGTATTGATTGCAGTGTGCTTTGACAGATGTGAGATGTATTTAAGAGAAATCGTGCCATAGATATTCTTCTGCTTCAACTGCTCAGTGCTGTATGGATTCCAGATATATCCTTCTAGATTTCACTGGTGAAGTCCTGTGGAATCTGCCTGAGAGGCACAAGATTGAAGAAACACCTTCTTCTCAGCTGCATTTTTAGTTTTCTTAGCATAGATCTCTTTGATTTTTGTACCTGACTACAAAGGCGATGAGGAATGGGAGAAAAAGCAGGTTTCAGCCAACTTAGCAATTTTCTTTGAGCCTTCCCCACATCCCAAGTTATAAACCTCAGCCAAAGTGAAGTCTTCTAATTGACTTCAGCAGGCTTTGATGGAGGGGCTGAGCACTGAAATTTTCTATTCCTTGGGAATTATCTACATACTTAAGAGTTATTTTATCTTGTCTTCTTGCCGGCATCCAACTGATTTCCCAGTGGTGAATTATTATTTTTAAGACCTTGTTAATTTTTAGTAGATTCAGAAACCCCAACTGGTGGAAGCTGCTGGGAGCCGTGAGGGAGCTACGGAGAAGTTCTCATTTGCAGGATATAAACTTTATGGAAGTGGGTGGGGTGCTCACAGCAGACTTGGTTCTTACAGGTGGCTGGAGGACATTTCTGTGTTCAACCCTTAAATTTTTTTTTATTTTCTTTTCATAAGTATCCCACCCTTTGCTATCTTGTAAGTAAAAATAATTTTTATTAGAAAATGCATTCTCCATTTCTTCTTTTCTGCATGCAGTTTTGAGCCAGTTCATGTGCCCACCATGAAGCATCAGGAAAATTGTGGCAAGAAAACATAAAGAAAGAAAGAACTTTTTCATTTCCTTGAAGAAAAAAAACCAAAACAAAACAAAAAAAAACACTCTCAAAATCCAGCAACTTGAAAAAACCCAATAAGCCTAATTACAATCGTCTCTTTCTTTAAAATCATGTGCTAGCTTACAGCATGGCAGGAAAAGAAACTGGGAACAGGCCCCAAAACTTCCATGGGAAGTGGGAATAGGGAAATGAAATGGCAAAAGAATTATTCATAGTTTATTTCTCCATGTTTGGCCGAAAGAATTGTGGCTCTGAGGGCTTTCATGGAGACAGGCATGCTGGCACTATGAAGAAAAGGCCAAAGTTCAACTCTATCTAAAGATTCAAAAGCTGCCATCAGATCAATGTGTGCCTTACAGTGGAGCTTGAAAAAAAATCGTTTCTCAGCTAATATCCTCAAGGACAAGATGTAGTTTGATTTGGCTCTTCCAGGAGGCATCTTGATTGCTTTGGAAAGCAATATTTTAAAATGGGGATGAGGGAGGGTGGTGTGGAGTTTTCTTTTTAAAGCTCTGCAAATCACAGCATCAGTCAGTCATGAGGATGGAGGCTCTCCTTCCTTCCTTACAAAATGAATCTTGAATCTTCTATTTTATGCCTAATTGGGAATTGTTTTAACAAGTTTCTGAAAATCAGTCTGCCTTCCAAAATGGTTCAGCAGTTGTTTTTATTTGGGTTAGTGCTGCTTTCTGTTTATTGGTTTCTACACTGCAGTATAGAGGGATTTTGGACCTTTTTTTGTCAACCTTTGAATTTGAGTCATGTGAGATAGACCTTTAATTCCATGTAAACAGATTAGCTAACAAATCTTATAAAAACCTGTGTGGAAAGATGCTGGATACAACAATCCCATAGTTCAGTGTTTTACTGTACTGAGGCATTTTTGAATACCAACAATTTACCTTTTTTTTTCCCCCCCTGTTCTTTCCCCAAACCTGACTGACATAGAAAATGAAAATGGTAAATAAAATGTTCATGCTACTTTATTGAAGGAGGTGCACAGGCTTTTTGTGTGCATCCCACAGGTTATTTAATAAGATTTGTGCATAAGGCTCCCACACAGTGCTCACCCCCCGATGGGCAAATACATGTTAGATGGCTACTTATAAATGCAGGAGTGTAAGAGGCCTAAAGCCTATTTCTTTATTAAGTCTTTATTATTACTATGGATCTCACATTTTGAAAATCTCAAATCTTCTCCCCCGCCCCGACCATGGCAGCTCCAATTAGTCACATGCAAATAATTACTGATGGAGAAGTGCTTGCTTTAAAACTTCTCAGGAAAATGCTTACAGATATATTTTGGCCTGGGAATCATCACAAAGATCTCTCAAGTATTAGGCAGCCATTGGAAAGCAGAGTTTTCTTTATTTTGGCCTGATTGGAAATTCAGTTAGAAGGCAAATTCAGGTTGTGCTCGTAGTTGACTTCATTCATAAAACAAAGTATTAAAAGGGTCCTGGCTGCCCCATGCTTGGCTCAGAAAGGGAAGAGATTCAGTGGATTTAGTTTAAAGTGTTTACAGTATAGCCTTGCAGAAACTAAACCAGGGACAGGATTTGGACACACTCATAATTGGCTGCATGTGTTAGGAGAGCTGTTTCAGGGACAGTAGCACCCATTTTTATTTCTAGATTTATTACCTCGAGTGCTTCTGCTGGTCCCTTCGTTTGGTTTGCTCCTCTAGCTGCTAATTTTATGGATTTTTTTTGGTATTTGGTGTTTTTTTCCATTAATGGGAGGAAGCCATTTTTCTCCAGTTTTTCCTCCATCTCAAAAGACGTGGTGGAAAATGCATCTCATAACTGGAGTGTCTGGAAGATAAAACCAGCATGCACAGCTGAACATCAGCACAGGGAATCAGAAGGAGCAGGTCCTGTACAGAAATCCTGTTAACTAGTTAAGATATTGGTGGACTGTTATATTGGGTCTGGGCAAGTCAGATTTGCAGAAATATCATTTATAATGTGAAATACAAAAATTCTTGCAGATTAAAGGAAAAAGTAGGAGAAAATTCCTTTCTCTTCTCTTCATATATGTCAATACAAAGCCTACAGTGGCACATATCAACACTGATTTTTCCATCTCTATACTGAAGTGGATTTCATTTGCCTTTTGGTAAGATGTGGAAATTCCTAGATGGTCCAGGGTGTAAATTAGCATGGAAAGTGTGTCTGTGAGAAAATCAAGCACATGTTTTTAATGACTCTATTTCCTATAGGAACTTGGAATTGTATTTATTTCACTTAGGAAAACTTGGAAATGTGTTCTATTCTGGCAGAGTTGAGTATCAAACATATCCATGGAAGTGGGCTGGTTTCATCTCTAGTTCTGGCTTTGTCAAATCACCTCAGGATGTAGTTTCCTGAGTCCCTGGAGCTGTGTTTTTGTCCCTCTGTCACCAGGCTTGTCCCAGGCATGAGCTCTCAGTAGTGTCCATCCTGCTGAAAAAATCAACCTGACATCCAGCTCAAAGGTATCAAAGATACTGAGAGGAAGAAAATTTGCCACTTGTTTTTATAGTCATTTTTCTGAGTGCATCTTCAGCTTATTGGCTTAAAGGATGCTTTTCCTCCAGATCCTGCTGTTTTGTCACTTAGGGAAGTAGAAAAACAGATTTTTATGAGACTCGGTGGTTTGAACAAAGATACACTCAACAATAAAAAAATGCATCCTTAAAGGCAGGGGAATCTTTCATTTAGTGGCAATGCTACTGGGCTGATAGCTGGAATTGTTTATCACCCTTTAACGTGATCGATACGGGACCAACCCCAGGACGCTCCTTCAGTGCCATTGATTGGAGCGGCTCCGACTGACAGTCGCTCCGTGTACATTACAGCTCCAGCAACATATTAACATGACTTCTGAATGGCTGAGGAGTTTCAGACTCAAAGGATGCTATTCTTCACTGATTTACAGCCCTTGCAGTGTTCCTGAGGCTGCGTGGAATGTAGATCAATGGGGAAGCTGGCATAGGTGATCAACTATTCTATTACAGAGAAACATTTCCATTTTGGTGTATTTACAGAAAAATGTGATTGGCCCCTCAGCTGTTACCTCTGAAGAGAAGTAGGGGTGCAACATGGATAAAAAGTAAAACCAACTATTTGTTCTTTGAACACATTCACTCACAGAGTCATTAGTTACCTTTTTCATAGTGCCTGAGTCAGCACAAGTGCTGCACAAACACCAGAAAAGCAGTTCTGGCAAACTCCCTGTCATCTGACACCAGTTCACTGCGTGTACCTTACGTGCATATTCTGCACTTGCTTACTTGTACTTGAAGGGTTATTCCCATGGGTAAGCTGTGAACCCTCCTGCTCAGATTGCTGTCCTCCAGCAGGAGGGTCCTGAGACCAGTTTGCTTTGAGCAATTTCAAACTGCACTTGGGCAAAGTGCTCTCATTGGATCTACCTAAGGGTAGGAACTTGCAAACAGCTGGTTTCCTGGCAGTGCTAAGCCTGTGACACAGGCACCAGGGCAGGAGTTTGATGCTCGAGCATGACTGAAGATGTTTTATCTGCTCTGATCTGGGAGTAGATTCAACCTTTGTTCCCCCAGGATCACAAAGCAGAGTTGTGTTCTTGCAGCTTAAAGGTTTATTCTGTAATTTTATTGTTTTTTAGTTTTCTTTGACAATGAGTATAAATAGTGGTAGTAAATTTCCTATCCAGAAGCAGCTACCATTACACTCTCTCTCAGGCCCTCACCATTAATCAAGCTGACTGAATGGATGGTAATGGCTCAGTTGTTTATTGACAACCATTGGGTTTCTCCTCAGCCTGTGCAGGATGCTTGTCTGGATTAGTGTTGGAGTCTACCAAATAATCTACTCACACCTCAGGCTATTGACAGACCACCTTGAAACACTTTTGAATTGTGTTTGTGGGAGTCTAGAAAAAAATTACTGTTGGGGTTGAGGAAAAAAAACCTCCCCTCTTACTCTACCCAGTGTAATTGTTTTTTGAGCACAGGACAAATCAAAACAATGAGAATTTTGTTGTGGTGTCATTGGCAGCCACTGGTTGTGAAACAGATTTGTGCACTCATGGCACTGCCAGGGCCTTGGTTCATACAGCCTACATCAGCAGGATGCCATTCTTCCCCATGTCCCAGTGCACTTTTCAACAGGTCTGCAGGTTGTCACTGCAAAGTGACCCCTCCCTGACCACTGGGAGATGCAGGTCTTGCACCACATGCACATGTTAGAGCAGGGAAAATGGCTGTTGCCACCAATCTTGGCAGGTAATAGAACAAATACTGAAAGGTATGTTTGCCCACACTGTGGATGCTGATGTAAACATGATTCCTTTTTACTGTGAGCCTTTCCAAAGCTGGCCCATGTCAAAGTTAGAGCCATGGTATGGAGTCTCCCAGAGCATGAAAAAGCAGCTGCCCTACATCAAAAGAGTTTTGTTTCTATATTTCTTTTCTTTGTTCTTCTTACCTCCTCAAATCACTCATCACAGGCACGGAGGTGCAATCTGCCCATGGCTGTATCTGCAGACTCTCACTGATTTGGAGTGACAGATTATACAGTGGGACCTGAGACTAGAGGTTGTGCCTTAGTTTTATATTTCATTATGGGGAAAAAAAAACAAACCAAAACAACAACAACAACAAACAACAACAAAAAACCCCACCCAATAAACTAAACAAAGGACTAGTCAAAGCCCCAGATAAATTATTTCTGTGCACTTACACCTTGAAAATAAGTTGTTTTCCTACTTCTTTGTGTTGGTGTCTCAGATGTTAATTGCCTAATTAACAAGCTGACATGATCCCCACTGCTGAATAACTGAGCAAATTAGGATAGTGCTACATGTGTGTTACTTGAAGGACATGCTTCAGTTGGGATTTCCTTCAGCATCACGTATCTGTGGAAACCTAATGAAACTGCTTTGTATTAAGTGCTTGTGATGATGTTTCTGACCTTTTGTGCTTCCTCTCTGTTCTTGGAAAAAAGCACCTGCATTTTGGGCTGACTTGCCATGCATGTAAATCACTGTAAGTGGTGAAATGACTTTTCTTGATCTGACAGAGAGCACTAAGTACTGTGCTTTTGTTCCCCACACTACTGAATAAGAGCTGGCTAAATATACATACTGTGAGAGCTATTGTATCACGCTGCTAAAACCTAAGGAGTTTTTTATTGGACTTTCATGCTAAATAACTTTAAAGGTACCGCCTGATGTTTTTATATAAATTATAAATGTTTTAAAAAGACATCAGAAAAAATACTTTAATAGCACAGTTTCCCACTGTGGGTGTCTCATGCTACGTAAACTTTGGGTTACGACTATTTATTCCTTATCCTACCGATGACGGTCTGTTACATGGGATTCAATTACAGTTATTTATTCAGCTTGAAGAAAAGATTTCTTTGGATATTTGGTCTTGTGGCATTCATTCTCATTTTGTAGGTTTGGTGGGAAACACCCATAAATATGATTTTTGCTGCAGTCCCCCCAATAGTAGTTGTGAAACGTGGCATAAAGGTCATCATAAAATAAAATCACTGCAGTTTTGGAGAGGAACACGGAGTTTTCCATGAGTTTGATCTTGCTCAGTTTTACATGGAGCTGTGAAACCACCAGCTCTGGTATTCAAAACTGCATGAATGTAAGTGCAGACCTGCAGCAGATCTGGAAGGTCGAGTTCTGCTGGTGAACTGTGGTTGTCCCTCTAAAACAGGAGCTCAGCAGCTGATGCATCTGCTGAAGGCTCCCCAGTACATTCCTAAACTGTAGTAACAACACGCCCCATCACCTGAACCCCTGCAAGTGTCTGCAGCCCTTGTGGCAACTCAAGGTAACAAACATCTCCTAAAAGCAGTTTCCCTGAGGTTTAAGGGGAGCAGGCAAGGAGCACAGCCGGGTGCTCCCCTGCCAGCCCCGTGTAACCAGCTGGGCTACAGTGATGACTGCGAGTCTGAAATGCGAGTCACTGACGCTCCTCAGTGATAAAAGCCATGTCCTAGAGTCGTGGAGCGTTTCCTATTTCCCTTTTATGTGAGGGATTCACTTGTTATCCTTCCTCCAAGGATTGTTTCAGAACTGTCTCTGATAACTCCTAGGACAGGAGAAGCGGAAAGCCTCCCTACTCCAGGGAAGGGTGGTGAGTGAGCTCCTCGGCGTGGGGCTCTGCGGGCAGGTGAGGGCAGGCAGCACCACTGCTCACCCCACCACAGGCACGAGGGGGAGTTGTACAGGGGTTTTTTTTTTCATTTTCTGTATTGAGCTGTGCTGCCCTGGAGTGAAGAGTTGCGTTGGCACTTCTGAAACAGGCAGAGAGAAAAGCAGGCTGACAAAATCCGCTCGTACGCTTGGAGGTGATGTGTGACAGGCTGGGCCCTTCAGGGTAGCACCAGGATGATGCTCTCCAGGGAAAGGTTGCATGTTCAGTGTTCTCCCCCTTAAACAGGGCTAAGGCACTGCCACAAGGCAAAAGTTTCTTGCCTTTTAAGCTTCATTGTTTTATCCAGGCCATCTTTCTTCCTCTGCTTTTCTGCTTTCCTCATTAGTGTTGACTTCAGGATAATCCCTTTTACCCCTTCTAATGAATGTATGGTCTTTCATACAAAAGTCTTCATGTGTGCTGGGCTTAGGTACACAGGGTTAACTGCAGTTAGTAATGGAGCATCAGGTAGGAAGGAGGATACTTTGATCCATCATTTCCAACGTGGTGGTGAAACTGGATCATTTTTACACTGCTGAGTTTGGTGGTGAGGTCACTGGTGAATGGCAATAAAACTGGAAGACAGAGAAAAGCTTACTCCCAAATATTTGCATAACACTGCCCAAGGTGGTTTTGTGACTTCAACAACAAAGGAGACCTGCAAGGTAGCTGGGTGTTTGATTCTAAATAAGGGGTTTTCCTAGAATAGGTAATTATTTACTGTACATAACTCTTGTGACCATCAGCTGTGCGTGGGTTTACAGTGCACTGCAGATCAAAGTATTATTTCTGATGGCCTTGAAACTGCTGCCTGAAGCGAGATAATATCTGCAAATGGTGCATTGTAACTGTTGACACGGGGAAACTGTTTTGCAGTCTAGTACAGCAAAAATAAATTAAAAAAGCAATCACAGAACTTGCAAATGTAACAATCCTGCAAATATTATTTCTCTTTGCCTTCCTATTTATTCATACGTTTGTAAATGCCAAAATGTCTTTTATCTGCCCTTTCTCAAGGGCAGATCCCTGGTGTCATAGTAATTGAAAATTAAGAATTTACAGTATCGTAATTAAATTCTACCCTTTGAACTCTCGTAGACTCTAGCTGCATATTAACAACTTCCCACTCAGATCATGAGTGGCAAGAAGTATTTTGAACACCAACTGCTGCAAGATAACATAACAAGCTCTGACAGCTCCCTAATTGCCAAACTACCCACTAGTTAAAAACTCTTTCATACTGTAGCGATTCTCTTCCTTGCACATAAGTCAAAAGGTATAACTAATTTGTCCTTTAATTGATATCTATATTGCTGTTTAAATAAAGGGCACATACTCCCCCAATATGCTTCAGTATTAATTTGTCACCTATGAACTGAATTTGGAAAATAATTGGAATTACTGTAAAGAATTTTTTCATTGATTTTTATCGCTTTTACCAGGAAACATTTATGTCTGATTTGATCATTAGTCATGTTTAGTGATTGGCAAATCATGTAAAACGATCCTAAGCAAAGCTGAAGTTCAAATGCCTCTGTGCCTATAAAATATTCCCATTGGTCCCTGTCCTAGTGCTTATGGCTGGGTCACCAAACAATAAATAATTAAGTTTAAAATGAAGTTGCAGAGCCACAATGTGGGCAGACAACACCTGGAGAAGAGCAGAGGGAACCAAGTCCTGCCTGCAGTACAACACCCTGTCCCTATTCTCTAAACCCATCAGGCTCCTATTGGTGGCTTGTTCCCCACACCAAGGATGGGGTGATGGCACTGCTGAGCTCAGCCACCCCAGACCCCACCAAAACTGCCCCCCTGCCCAGCACTCATTGCCATCTCTCTTCTTTTCCTGTTGCTGGCTATAATTTAGGGGAAAAAGAAAAGGGAAAGAAAAAGAAGAAAAAAAAAAAGAGGTTCTGGTGGCTTGCCAGTTTGGAAGGAAGAGTGGGAAGGTGATATGGAAGCTGCTGTAACTAGATTTTCAGCACAGACACAAAAAGTGAATTCTGGATGGGTCTGAAGGTGGAAGAGGGTAAAAACAGGATGTTCTGCTCTTAGGAGTGCAGTTATTTACAGAAGAGGCAAAGACATCCAGAAGATGCTCCCAGGACTGCTGTGCAGCCTTTTGGAAGGAGGCAGCTTGCAGAGATCAATACACGTCTGCCTGAAGCGCTGCTGGAAGAATGTGCATCACTCCCAGGGCTATTAATGAAAATGCTGTGGGTTGCTGAACAACTTCTGTCTTTCTGTTCTTTAGCATTTTGTGATCGTGTCATGATTGAAGTCTTTCCTTAAATTGCAGACAGAGGAGGTGGGAGACCACTAATGAGGCTGGTTTGGGGACATTCCTCATGCTGTGTAAATACCCCTCAGAGAACTACTGTAGGCAAAGATAGTAAATGCTGGTTTCATTTCTGCTTTTCTCTTTTGTTCAATACCTGGCATGAATTTAATGGGAATGTTGCATTCAGTGCATGTAAATACAATGTGATATTTTGATGATGATGACTAAAATTCCCTACATTACTTAGGTAGCTAAAGATGCAGGCAAGTGCTTCTGAGAGCATCACTCTGTGCCTCACTCCATCAAAGCTTCAGCAAGAGCAGAGGTTCAAATGAACTCTCACGTCCTAGCTGTAGCTTAAATGTACTCCATCCTTCTCCTCTGCCTCTCCTGATACAGAAAACAGACTCCATTTCTGACACAAATCTTTTCCCTTCAACAATACCACATCCTTTGCATGTATTCCTTTAATGATCACCACTGAATTCAAACTGCTTGCATTCAGTCCCTGAATGGCACAACAGATCTATGCTCTTACAGCACACAAACAAATTTGAGTTCTCTGAAGCACAAAAGAGGCCTCAAAATGTTTTTCAAAACTTTTTTCATGCTTCAGTTTCTCAAAATGGCAGCATATAACATTATTGATCTATTTAAGAACTATCTCTCCACAGCAGAAAAATAACAAGCTACCCAGAACAAGAATAAGGTGACCTGAGCATAAGTTATTCAAGAAAATCATTAGTTAAAACTTTAAATTATTTTAGCAATCATTTTTTTCTTTGTAAGGAATTTCTGGGTCATGCTTTTAATTCTGACCAAAGCAGAGTCTGAGCTACCTCCAATTCAGGGCTGTAACAGTGAGGAAAAATGTAATTTATAAGAGTGCCTGATTAAAAAAAAAAAAAAAAAAAAAAGGCATAGTGGCTGTATCTGTCATTAAAATAGTTTTAACTAGCTGCATTGCTAGTAAGAAATTCCTTTGTGTGCTTACTTTTGCACCAAATTGAGAGAGAAAATATCAATGCAATGTAACAGGAGAAGAATGCAATCTTTGAGATTTTGGTAAACATTTGCTCATGCCAAGTCCCCCAAAAATCATTCATGAGTAAGCCAAGAGCTGAAATATAGACCTGACATAGATTACAGTGTGGAGAGGAAGAGATGCTGCTCACTCAAGTGACCTATATGTGCATATTCTGGGATGAATATTATCTCGAGGGTCACTGAATAGACCTGCACGTTACTGTTCTGTGCAGCCTGTTTGTTGTATGTGATGTGTGCAGGGACCAGTCCACTGGTCTGGTTACAGAAAATCTAATGAAAGTCATCTCTCTGCCTCCCAAAAGAAGGAATATTTCTATATAATGCATAGCAGAAGGTTTATATGTTTTCCCACAGCTTCTGTGTTTGCTTTGGACCATTCTGAAATCTCTTAACTTCTATATGGTAACTGTGGGTTGTTTGAAACTCCTTCTGTGAAAGATGTGTTGCATTAATGTCTTTGTGGGGTGACAAGCTGGTCATGGCCCATCAAAATAACTCTCGGAACAAAACTGGTAGAAGCAGGTGGAGGGAGGGAAGTGAGCAGATACCACTGGTTTAATGAAAAACCAATTCTCTCTGCTTCTCTGGATACAACCACCTGGCCTTTTGTATCGACTGCTGAAATGTTCTGTAATTGTGTAAAAGGGACCTCTAGACAGAAATCTATTTTTTGTTCCTCCTCTCCTTTGTATTAAGTGAGCTCTTTTGTAATGTTACTTTTTATAGCCCATAATCATGGTAATTATGTTTTGTTGAATCTTTCACAGTAGTCTAACATTTAGTAACATTTATCTCACTGTGCTGGGACTTGAAATCTTCCCTGCCATCAGATGCTAATGCAGTTATATTGTTGTGGCAATATGGGAGCTCAGCCTAAGTGCAGTTGCTACTTGTTACTGTTGTTACCTTTGGCAAATTACTTGTGGTTATTACGAGGAGCTGAAATCGGAAGGTCAGTGTTAAGCAAACCGTGAAGAGGATACGGGAATTAGATACGTTTGAATATCCAAGTAAAACACATAGTTGTTGGGATTGCTAATGCATTGGTCGGCATCCAGCAGTCAACAGGGCTTGCTTTCTGCATTGTGCACATTGCAATGATGATTTTTTTGTTGAAGATCCCCTTGTGTGCTTTTCAACAGAACGTGTATGTGTCCAAAGCTAACTCAACCAAAGACATTCTCCTAAATGATAATCTTGCCATTTCTGTAATGGCTGGACTATTTCTATAAATGCTGGAGTAGAAAGCATCATCAGATCAATAAAAGGAGGTATCTCACAGGAAAGAAGTTTGGAGTATAAACACTGTGGTTTCTGTGACATACTCTGGGAGAGTATGTCTTTCTCTCCCTGTCATCTGCTCACTTGCTCTCCCACTTTATGACTGGTATTGCACTCTGTGCTGTAAACAATCACCATTAAACTCAATTGAGGCACTTCCAGATAACGGCAGAACTTACACCAACTGTTTATTTCTCCTTGTTTCTCCAGCCTGGCTTGCTGCCATCATTCCAAGGCAACATCCTCAGCTGGCAAAAATCAGCTGAGTAAATTTGTGTCAGTTAGGATGTGCCCTGTAATAAATGTACTTTTATGAAATGCCTGTTGAGTTGTCAGGTGCTTGAGCTGGTTGTTAAGAAATCACAGATCCTGGGTTGTCAGTGGGAAAGACATGATAGGCCTCAGACTATGTCTGCTACTCATAGCTCAGTAAGTTCTAGCATTGGACCTCAGTGGTTTTATGTTCACATAAGGCTGGAATAAGCTGGAGTAAGACTGATCAAATGACTGATATTTGGCTAAAAGCACTGCTGGTACTTCTTTTACTCTTCCTGGTACAGCCTTTTCTCAGATGCTCATTAGCTGGGAAATGCAGTCACTGCAGTCTCTGCCCTGAGGTGAATCCTGTGACACACCCTGTGCACTTGAGAGGGAGAGATTGCTTCAGCAGGAGAGCAAAGTGAGTGGTGATGCTCCTGCCTTCCAGAGGATGACACAACAATGGTGCAGAGCAGTGTAATTTTGTGGGCTTTGTGTGACAGAACTGAAAGCCCTTTGAAGTCTTCTATCTGTACTTCCACATGGACCAAACAAGTCCACGTTGCACCCAGGAGCGGTGGCTGGGGGGCAGCTCCTCTTAGCTTTGCAGAGCAGGGCACTCAGAGCAGCACAAAAGCTCAAGAGAGGGCTGACCTGACATCTTGTGTAATTGTAAATTATATTTTAAACTACTGGAAAGGTAAATGGGTTTCAATGAAGGCAGGTTGCCATGGGTGGCATATGCTGCGCCGTGAGTGTTTAACTCGACAATCCTTGTGGGTCCCTTCCAGCTTGGCATATTCTGTGAGGAGAAGTGTCTCATCGCCTTTTGCAGCTCCTCCAGGCATCAAATGGTGTCTCTTCACCAAGAGGTTGTTCCTCCTCCAGGCTTCAGGCTTTTATGACCTTGTCATCCTTTCTGTCTGGAGACACCACCACTTCTCCCTATGGATTTTGGTTTTGACTCAATGAGAGGAAAACCAAATTTCATGTTACCTGTAGCTGCTGTGGGGAGCACGAGAATTTGTGACGTGCTGGCAGCAAGATGATCTTTGGGGTAAAGCTCTAAGGAAACACAACAGAGGGAGCCCTGAGATGCAGTCTAACTGTGATAAATGATTTTTTGTTGTTGTTAGGACACTGTTCAGCTGCTGCTGATGCTGTTGCTGATGCTTTCAAGAAGAGCCTAGTGGTGCTCAGGGATATATAACTTTCCCCCAGAATATCTGGCTTGGCATGAAATCTCCCAGTGCTCTGCTCACCAGTAGAGCCCCCATGCCTCCAAATTTTAAAAAAGAGCAATAATATGTGCAGCATCTGATTGCAGAGCTATGTGCTGAAACAAACTTGTAATATAAGAAAAGTCATTATTGATTTCTAGTGCTATTCAAGTTTCTTTGCCTTCCCACCACTGTGCTTCAGTGCTTCTGACAAGCAATTGGCTCTCAGGTCCTGGAGTAGGAATGAAAAAGACAAATTCAGTACAGGATTTGAACATCAGTATAAGGACTGGGCAAAATTCAGGTACCTGTGTCTGAAACTGCAACTCTGGAAGCTCATCCAGCTGCCCACTCTGGGGATACCTAAATGCTTTGGTGTAACAGCATGCCTCAAGTGACTGGATAAAATGTGCCAGTATTTCTGGAAGCAGGGTCCAGAGTCCAGGGCTACATTTCCAGAGGTAGTTATCAGCTTTCTTGTTATCTCCACTCCCCAGCAGCAATGAGCTGCTCTGCCTGGGGTTTAGTGACCAGGGTGCTCAGCAGAGCTGGGTGATGAGGACACCTGGGCCTCTGCTTTGCTGGCTGAATAGTTTATCTACAAAACTTCTGTGCAAGGAAAGCTTGGAGGGGGAAGAAGGAGAAGGAAAGCTCCAGCAGCATCAGCTTTAGCTTTTTAGCTTTAAAAGCTAAAGGACTGATTGGAGCCCATGTTCTGAAAGAAGGACTATGATACACGTGTTCAGAGAGGGCCCTGCACGAGACCTTCCCACAGAAAAGAGCTGGGAGTGGGGGATTTGGCAAGTGGGGGTTAAGCCTTGGATCTGACCCACATCTGCTGATATCTGGCTGGACAAAAGTACTGATTTCAGATGCTCCAAGCATGGCACGTTTCATACTCGTTTGAGTGTGTAAGTGTAGGAGTTGTAGCACCAAAGTACTTGCATTTTATCTGTCCAAGAAATTCTTCCTCCTTTCCTGCTTTCTAATGGGTCTTTTAAAAACATCTGAAAAATATTATCTACCTATCTATCATTGAAGGACAAATGCAAGTTGCAGCATCAGCCATAATTATTCACTTGTGTTTCTTGAAATGCCATTTTTAGCCAGTTTTGCACATTTTACAAATGCCTTCTGTGCCAAATCATCCATGGAAATA
Source organism: Platyrinchus mystaceus (assembly GCA_035041135.1). Lineage (NCBI taxonomy): Eukaryota > Metazoa > Chordata > Aves > Passeriformes > Tyrannidae > Platyrinchus > Platyrinchus mystaceus. The sequence goes on along the minus strand of JAWWLV010000024.1, from coordinate 5,244,292 downwards.
CAAATCATCTCAATTGTTAAATTCATTAACCTAACAAACTGTGGACTAAAAGCCACATTTAAAGCATGCATCCTAAATAGTATTCTCGTTATGTGGAATCAAATTAGTCCCTAATCAAATTTGACTTGAAGCTTGGAGCAAAAGGTAATGGAGTATGACCCCGATGTAAAACAAGGATAGGTGAAGTAAGTGTCTAGCACCGTGATACCTCCATTTTGTGCTGTGCCAACTAATTCCATCCTTTCTGAGCATTTTCAACATTTTGTAAACAGATTTGTACTTGTTTAGCTCCTTACCTCAGCTTCTGACACACACATGACATCCGCTAAGAAATTTGCAGATATTTGTCCCAGCAGCTTGATGTTTTTGCACATTCATGTCACTGATGTAACTTTAATAGCATGGACCAATAATAATTATCGAGTCTGTTATTGTTGTGCCAACAGACTGAGCATTGATGGGACACCCTGGTTTGAGACAGTACAGGCAGAACAGGAGAACGTCTCTGCTTCAGAAAGTTTGCTGCATAAATAGAAAAGGCAGGACAGGGTAGAACATGCAAACAGAAGGGGGGAAAAAAGGCTAAATAGAGACAAATGTTCCAGTCAATTATTTCTCTCCCAGAAAACTGTAGAGAGATGAGGACAGAGATTCACAATAGAAAGGAGAGAAAGGACAGAGAATAGAATGCACCATGAAGAGGCGTGCTCCAGACCCAGGAGTGGGATGTTGCAGTCTTAGTTAACCCACTCCAATGTCCTATTTATTTCACGCACAAGTATTCAGTGTGTTTTTAAAAAATCAACATCTGTCCTATAATTATTGTAAATCACCTACATACAAATGACAAACAAAGGTTTGCGTTGAGTTTTTCTACTGTCTTTTAAATTCTTCCTTTTTGAAAAACTGGGGTTTTCTTCAAAGGATGCTTTCTTAGAGCATCCTTTGAAACTGCCCCATTTCACGCACTGCCATTTGTAATTCTTTCATTTGTCAACTTCTTATTGACTAATTAAAATTGTAGCTGTTCATGTGGTAAATAAATACAAATAATTAAAAAAAAGTCCTTCTGATGCTCAGAAGCTCAAAAAAAGGACTGTCAGCTCTTTGGAAAGCAAGAGGCAAATACTTTTACAAGTGTGGTCAAGGACATGACGTGAGGTTACCACAAAGCAATTTAGCAGATAAGAATGTGTATGACGGTGCTGAGGTCATTGCAAGCCTGTTACCAGGCTGATTTGTGATGGAGTTTCAGATACCTTTAAGATTTGTGGCTGTCTGTCTGCAGCAGTTAGTGCTCTACCAAGGTCCTGTGCATATTGTCCTGCAGCAGGGCAATATACAGCCCCTCATTTCACCTGCTCGCTGCAATGGACTTGACTGACTGTAACACCTTCATTGTGTGACTCTAAAAACAACCTCAGTGAGATGTCTGGGGGGAATATGTGTGTCACAGACACCTCAAATCCACCGTTAGTAATCTGGTGCAGACCAGTCTTTATTAATGAAAGAGTGAGGACTGAGTTAGTGCAAATTACAATGGTTTTTCATAACTTGCACCTGAAACCATGTTCACTTTTTCTTTGTTGCCCTGCAGAATTAAAAAAGTCATCCATTTGCTTTTCCTCTTTGCAGGTAGTTTCTTTTCTTCTATCTTCTCCAAAAAACTTGGAAGTTAAAAAAAGCTACTCAGATCAGACTCTTCAGACAGGACCAGTAAATGAATGGGATGCCAGGCTCTCTTGTGCTTCTCCTTTTAAAGATACCAAAGTTTTAGATTTTTAACTTTTTGCCCCTTTTAAGTAAACGGGAGTTTTGATTTTTGACTTCAATAAGGTCTGTCTTTCTTCCTCTGGAAGAAAATGTGGTTATGTAATTTGAACTGTGTCGAAACCTTTCTGCTTGCTAAAATAAAAGACCCTGCTTCTGCCAGTTTAGCACTTACCCACAAGTAGTCTTTGTGGTGACTTCTGGAGCGTTATTGGTTATCAGCATCCAGGCAAGAATTTGGCTTCAATAAATTGCTTTGAGTTGAGAACCAGAACACACAAGAGTATGGGAAAATGGTGGGAACAGAAAATAGTGCAAAACCTGAGTGAACACTCCTCAGTGGCTGCTCTGCAGCTCGTTCACAGCTCCTGACCAAAATCCAGGTTGCACCTGGGAGTATCTGGTTCAGTTGACATATCTGCTGGGAGAAAACTCAAATGGTTTTCACATCCTACACCTCTGTGTCTTTTACCATTGGAATATGGTCGTTCCCACCCAAGTCTTCATCCAATCCATGAGAAGTTGCTGTTTCAACACACAAGAATTCTTGGGAATTACTTACCTGTGCTGCAAAGGAGGATGCACAGCTCCAAATCCCTGCAGCATCACGTGCACTAGGCATAAAAACTGTCCATGCAGGCAGGCACAGGGTAAAATGTCATCAAATAAGAGAAGCTGCATTTTGAAGACACAGGTTGCTTATTCTGGGGGCCACTTCTTGGGAAATCTTTTGAAAAACAGAAATGTAATAAGGAAAGTCTTCTCCTCCCATTCCTCTGCCTCTTTGAGGTGCTAAGAGGTGTTTTACTGCTTGCTTTAGAAAACTAAACTGATGGTACCTTCAGGTCTTGGCCACTACTTTACTGGACAACTAATAAATTAGTTGGAAAATAGGAGCTAGCTGGGGAGAAAAGAATTTGGGTCAAATCTTATAAATAGCTCCTGATGAAAAATACAGGAACAAGCGAGAATTGAAAACCAGTTCATGGGAAATGCCAAAATGTTTCATTTCAGTGCTTTAATGATCAAACTTCTGAACTTTTTGCCTCAAATCAGCATTTTTAGTTAAAAAAAAAAAAGCTCTACATACTAAAAATTGAATCAGTGCTTTGTTCAGGAGTTAAATAAACCGAAAACATAATAAAATATTTTTTTTTAGGTTCAATGAAGCATTTTAGATTGTGCTTAGATTGTGCCTATGCTAAATGCAGAGGTTTTGTTGTTGTTGAAATAGCATATATATTTTGACCTAAACCAATTTCATTCTCAAGCTGGGAAACTGAAGAAGATATTTTTTTTCTCTCTCCTTCTCCCTGTTCCAGCATTCTTGAAGCCCTACTTTTCTTTAGCAGACTTTTTGAGAGTGGACAGGCTTTCCTGGAAGCAAGTCTATCTGCCTGGGATTAGAAACAGAATTTTTTCTGCTGAAATATTTTGCATGTGTGTGTTCTTTCTGGGGCAGACTTTGCAGAACACTTTCCTTGGATGTGCACTCAATGAACAGTTATCCCATGAATATTTTTGTTAAAGCTTTGATTAATATGGCAAATGTAGGATTTAAATTCCTGTAATATTCTGTGAGCAGGTGGAAACATAACCTCTGTCTTTGAACTACAAACTTGAGAGTCAAATGATGTGTGTTTGCAAGCCATCAAAGCTCTCGGGTTAGCACTGTTTAATCAGGATTACAGCAGAACCCCTGCAATCACATCCATGTCTTTTCCAGTTAAGTTGGCTCTTGGTTGGAAAATGCACCTCTAAAAGCTGCACTGATGCTTTCAATGATGTCCAAACACTATAAGAGTTTAGTGCCACACTATGGTATCCTTATCTCTCACTCTAGTATCCTTATCTCTTTCAATAGTATTGAAAAATAGGACTGTGAAGAGGAGTTGCATGGAAGGAGAAGGCAAAAATTGAATGGTTTTGCTCAGAATTCAGCTGTTCAAGTGCATGTCATGTCTAATGCTTTGTTCTCTCTATGCAACTTGCATGCTCTGAAAATGGAAAAAAAACCCAATACACATCTAAGGACACCTCTTAAGGACCTCTTATGATGGCTGAGAGCAAGAGGTAGAAAGGAAGGCTAGATAACCAGAAAGAGGACAGCTGCTGCTGTCCTAGTTACTCACAATATTTGCCTTTTAGATTTCCCGCATGAGCTGGGACTGGGTGTACTGGGGGATGTGATGCAGGGAAGCTGAAGTCACCTGGGGTCCAGCATCGAGCTCAGAGCCCCACCAGGCTCAGGCTCTCACCCAGAGGGTCTGGCATGAAGATGAATTAGCCCCAAAACTCTAAGTGATGTCAGTGATGTTGTCTCTCTTGCTCTCCTCCAGCACAGCTGAGCTCTAAAATGCAGCCCCGGCCATACAGACGAGTGCTGTGGCTCTGGTGAGCCTTTCCTGGGTGTTCATGTGCCTTCATGGCACAGCATTCCTTTTAATTCAGTCTTTGTGCCATCTTGCCATTTTTCTGTTTGGGAAGAGACAGCTCCACAGCTGAAATCAAGTTTCTGCCTGCTCTTTGCTGCTCTGCTGAGGTTGTGAGTATAGGGAGGAAAAGGGAGGAGAAAAGAACCTAGACTTTTGTGATATTATGGGGGAAGGAAATAGATTAAGAAAAGAAATTAGATTTGTGTGAATTTACAGTAAGTTAGAGTAAAACATTTCATAGATGTATGAATGTTATTATCTAGATCAAGAGTGTTATATGGAAATACCATTTAAGTTTCATGCCTAAGTCCCAGTTTAACTTCTGCTAAGTCAATAGAAAAGATTGCAGAGTGTTGAATGTAAGTGAGATGTAGGTTTATAAAAGAGGTTTTCTTTTCACAGGGGACATTGCCTTGCTGCTTGTACTCTTTGTTTCTTAGGAATGTCTCTCAGAGGTACTCCCTATCTCATTTCTCTCGTCAGAGACATGTGATTAATGATCTCTTTTTAAGCTTTATTATTCAGTTCAGCTCACTACTCCAGTACACATGTGCATAGTTCTGAAAACCCAAATTGTCACCACAGTCATCCAGGGTGGTGTATGTAGACTTGCAACTATCCTGGAATCTGACAAATCAAATCATTTTAATGAACCACAGCAAACAGCTCATGTTGAAACAGCTGTAAGCACAATATGCAAATCATGTTTACTGGTAGCTTATGCTCCAGAGAAATAATCTTTATATGACTGCTTTATTATTTACAGTAGTTCCAAAATTTAATTTTAGTCAACATTGACAGATGCCATCCATGTTAATAGTTGGGCTGCTATATATGGAAAATTCTAAGCATATGCAGAGAACTCATGTTTGTGAGTTGATAATATGGTTGACAAATGGGTTTAACAATATCCACTCATTTCTGAGCAGTTGGCTAAAATTCACCTGAGGTCTGTGGCAACAGAGTGAAGAAGAAGGTCAGAGGAATATGAATGAAGATGAAATAAAAGAATTACTCCAGAGAGCAGTGGGTATAATAAAAGCATGACAGAGGATGATTAATTATATTTTAGAGTCAGATAATTCCCAGAGAATATGCGTGCATGATAAAACTTTCTAACCTTTTGAGTTGTAATTAAATGAGAGAAACACTAATCTGACCAAGTAGAGACTATTCTATTCCTAAAACAGCACTAATGCATATATTAAAAATGTGTTATTTTGAATAAGCAGTCCTACCTGGCATGAATAAATAGGCAATGGATGCAAAAGACAGAATTGAGAGTAAGAGAGCTGAATTAAAAGAGAACTAAAGGAGATTTTGAGGTGTGAATTGCATTGTGTAAGATGCAAGGAACAGAATTAGTAGGAACAACTATGGCTGGAAAATAGGGATGAATCCTCCAAAAATTTGCTCTACTTTTCATCCTGTGTCCTTTGTTTTGAAGATGCCCACTTAAGTCTTTTTGTACCTGCTGTCAATTGAATTTGATAGCTCTATCAGAAGCAACAGGAATTCAGGTCTTGAATGGTTGGCAGGTTGATTTAGACAAAAACCCTAAAAAGAGTCGAGTGTAAACTAGTTCATATGTATTCTGTGAAAGTAAACATGGATCATAAAGAGCATGGCTTCTCTTCAGAAACTACCCGAAACTCTTTCTGGATCTTGACATCAGCAGAACTGCTTCTTTAAGTGAAATCTTAGAGCAGGTAGGCAGGAGCTGTTCTGGATTGCATGGGGATGGACCTTCAGATTGCAATTATTTTCCACTTAACTCTCTTCCTTAGTTGTAATTACTGAGGTGCTGGAATCTCAGGTACAAAACCACAGTGCTTTAACTTTTAATTAACCCAAAAGGAGAGCTTAAGGACAATGAGCCGTGTCCCCCTGTTTAGTGAACTTCCCTTTGGTGGGAGTCAATATGTTCATTTATAGTTAATTCCACAAGAGCTATTTCAACCCCCTCTTTTCCTGCCTTGCCTTTAAGTGCACACTCTTGAGTGCCATCACATGGCACATGCAGGACAACAGGGGGAGACTATGAAATTGGGGTCAGGGGATTTTGAGATGGGTGTGCTAGTGATAGACAGGTCTTGATCTGCCTTCATCAGAAACTGGTACCAAATGGGTACAATGATGATCTTTTGTCTTGTTTATCTTCTGTGCAATGTTTCCTGGAAGCTCAAACCTGTTCTACCCCTCCCTTGTGGTTACAGCTGCAGGTCAGATAAAGCAGAGATGCTCCTTTGGATGAAATGCAGAATGTTATCTTGGGCTGCTCTTCTTATCTAATGTTTGGATCAGTTCATTAAGAAATCAGGGTGACTTCTGGTAGCAAATTTTCATAGTGAATTAGGGATTCTTATCAAAAGAAGTAATTCAATTATGCTGGGTCTTCAATTTATCTTTGAAATTATTATATGAATAACTATATAAATAATAATTTGCAATTGACTCTTTTTGAAGCATATCAAAATAGGAAAGAATATATTGAGGTGACTGGTCACATCATAAAAAAAAAAACCAAACAAACAAACAAAACAAAGCCCCCCCAAAAAACATGAAGAACTGAATTTAAGAAAGAAAATTTCCTTTTTAATAGGTTTGGATGTATCACAGAAGCCCGAGCATACAGCAAGGCTTTATATTCATGGCCTGCTTAATGGCAGCCTATCATTTGGCATTAAAATTGGAATCTGTGAAATGGTTAAGTGCACATTTAATCAAAATGGATTGTGGACCTACTCATGTGTATCATTCTAACATTTTTTCAGCTTTCTGAGGTAAATTTTTCCTTAAGTTCTAAAATAATGCAGTGAATTATGCTGATTTCACCCTGATCTCACATTTTTTACTTTGCAGGCTTGATCAGCAAATTTTAGATCAAAGCATTTCCTGTGGCTTCTTGGATTAAAACAAAAATAAATAAAAAAATGCAGCTCAGCTCTTTATACACAAACATGCAACAGTTATAATGAAAGAATTACCCACAATGCCAGTGTAACTATAGTAACCAGCATTCACAAAGATCTACATTTAAGGGTGGTTAAAGCCAAATACATATTTGTTTCACAAAAACAATATCATTCTTGTAAGAGAACACAACAGCAAAAAAAGGGCCCAGAGATGCAAACATTAGTTAGGTGTGGAGTTTCCTATGAAATAAACTCAGCCTTTGCTTACAGTCTGTGTACTCCCAGGCTTCTCCAAGCCATCAGAAGACAGAGGCATTCAAAGTGTTATCTCAGCACAAAGTCAGCTGGAAACCCAGTTTCCTAAACCCCCATCCCCAGCAGTGTCCACTGGCAAAGGTCCCGCTCTGCAGAGTCCCACTGCCTTCAGCAGGATGGTGAGGGACAGACACTGTAACCTGCAGCAGCTCCTGCACCCTCACACTGCTATAAATACAAAAACATAAGGCATTTGGCTGTGGCAGAGCTGTTATTGATTCTAAGCAATGGAAAAAGAGAATAGTAGAAAACAAACAGAAGGCAGCTAGAGGAAAAAATAATGAGTGGATGTGCACTGTAATCAAAGGTCCTTTCGAGTTTTGATACACTTCATGATGATGCTCTGTTAAGCAGAGGTTGTGGGGGGTTTTTTCTATGGCTGATTGCAAGCAAAAATAACTACTGATCAATAGAAACCTCCACTGGGAATGGAACATTGCCTGGAAATGATCTTAGCAAAACTATCTGGCTTATTGCCCTGCAGGTTTATGCAACTACTCCTTCATAGTTGTTTTAATTCTTCTTGTATGCAGAAAAGTCACAGCTGGCCTGCGTCCACCTTTGTAGCTTGGCAGTTTCAGGGAATGTGAGGGTACAAAAGATGACTGTTTTCTTTACTTTGACTGCTCTTAAACACTGTGATTTCAGTTTTGTTCAAATATCCCCCACTGAGTCTGCAAAGCATGTGGGGCAGTAACAGTGTGTGGTGGGCAAAGAACAGGAGAGAGTTGGGAATCCAGGCATTGGGATGATCCCAGGTGATGCTCCAGATACCCAGGTATCTGGATGATCCCAGTAAGAAAGACTCACCTCTCCTAAAGAGAAAGACACAACCATCCTGCAAGCCCTGTAGATCTGACACAGAGGGGGAAAAAAAAAATCATTCCCAGCCCCAAACCTGGCGAGTAGGGAAAGCACAACAGGCAGAGCCTGGGAATGCATGTTCTCTGTGCCCCCTCCTTTGTTAGTCCCCAGCAGCCACTCTTCACAGCGTGGCTCTCCACTGATCCTTCAGATAGGAAAAAACCCTCAGATGTTCTCTAGGCAGTTGTTTGCATTATAGAAAGAAAGCAAAATGAATATGACCAGGTTTGTCTGAGATGAGTGTTTTCAAGCCTGGAAATACAATACAATACTGGTCAAGGATTCTCAGGGTTCAGAATAATTCTGAACCAGTGTTTGTTCCAATAAAACTTAAAGCACACTGTGTTTTTCACAGGACCCAGCTGTTATAATATCATATAAATAATGACTGCTGTCAGATTCGTGTGTGCATATCCCTTTGTCCCCAAAGACTGGCTTCCCATTCCCAAATACATGTAGGAAATGTTAGGGTGTAAAATGGGTACCTGAAAGGTTCAAATCAAGCCCCTATATTAGCCCACGAATTTGCCAGAGTTTGGTGTGTCAACCTGGAAGGTTAAAATGGTTTCCACTGTGGAGCAGTGGGATCCTGGTAGGTGGTACCTTATCCATCTCCCTGGTCTGGCTGATGTGGTGCCCAGTTACTGCTGCCTTGGCTGCTGCTGTCCCCTGTGATGCAAGGAGGCTTTACCTGCAGTGAGAAGCTGTGTCCACATTGACTCTGTGACTTTGAAATAAAAAGCAATATAAAGCAGCTTGAAATCAGCTGATGAAGGAAAAGGAGAGAAAGTAAACATGGGTATGTGCGGGGAAAGCTGAGGGTTGGAGGTGGAAGGACCCAGTTCATTAGTGCATTTCCATCAGATCTGAAGTAAAATTGAGACAAGGAGTAAAACTGCAAATGATAGATAAATAGAGAATTGAAAATACAGAAGTAGGTAACAGTAGAGGCAGGATGGAATACTTATAATGACATCTTTACAACATAAGACAGAAGTTTAAGATCTAGTTCCTAAATCAATAAAGAATTAAAAGGTGGCATACTTCAGTCAAATGGCTCTTTGAACTTCAATTTCAAATAAAATGAAAGCAGGTTGCCATGACTACTGAGTGTTACTGAGTGTCTTCATATCTGTAGTAATTGCTGAATATTTGTAGACAAACAGTTGACATGCATCTTTCCCTTGGAAACTCAGAAGCTAACTAGCTGTTGATGTGAGTCCCCTGGCATCTTTGTGAATAATTGGCTCATCATTAGGCTACATTTATCTCTATCCATACAAAAAGGGGGCTATTCAAACATCCAGGCCCAAATGTCATATAACTTAATGTTCCAGAGCTTCCCCATTTAGATAAATCAGGGCTGCTGACATGGTCGATGTGATTTTATGAAGCTCGAGTTTGGGCTGTTTGATCTTTGCTTCCTAAACCCAGTAGCTTTTCATGGAGAAGTGGATCTTTCCAGCTCAGCTGTGGAGTGCATGGAGAGTGTTGGCTTTCTTGGGCTTGTCAAGGACCTGTCACGGGGCTGTTTTGCACAGAGTTTGCCCACAGTGTCTCCTTTCGTCTGGTGGGTGGGAGATCAGATCTAACAGGCCTTGATTGTGATTTTTCTTTTTTTTTTTCTCTTACATTTGTACTGACAATTCCAGTTAAAGTGTTCACATGCAAAATGAGATGTGGAATTTCCACTGTCTTCATATATTATGCATATATACTCTTTCCCATTTGCCTGCTAAATGCAGCACTTCCCACTGTCATAGAACTAATTGATGTTTAATCCTGCCTAAGCAAGCGATGCCCCCAGTGAGACTAATTCACACACCCATAACTTTCAAACACATTACAAAATTCAAATTTTGATTAACTTGTAATCGTCTGTAAGTAACCTAACAGGGGGTTTTTTTGTTTAGTTTTGTTTGGGTTTTTTTGTTTTGTTTTTTTGATTGGTTGGTTGGTTGGTTGGTTGGATGGATTTTTTGCCTGTGGCATGCCCTTGAGAAGATCTGATCCTAAAACTGTATGGAAAATATTTGAAAGAAAAAAAAAATCCATAATAATTTTCCTACTTTTCATGCAATTTAGAAATACAGTTAAATGTTAGGAAAACCAAAAAACTATTACTTCTCTCTCTCTTTTCTTTTTCTTTTCTAGTCTCCAGTAGCACACACATGGTAGTAAATGGTAGGAAAGTGGTCCAGAAAACCAGATATTGTATTGTTGGACTTGTTTGGACAGTTCTCTCTGTCACAAAGCATCTGAAAAAGAATTAAGAAAGCTCAGGATAATAGGGCACAGTTCAGTAAAGTGCCAAAGCTTTAAGCTCAAAGTCATGCAAGTAAATCCCTGAGAAATAAATGTATATGGAAAGCAAACTCTGAAGGAATTTGGAAAATGATGAAATGCTCTGGGGGACTATTTCCCCTTCACTCCAGCAGTGCGTGTCCTGTTCTAGAAACCACGTTATTCCTCATATGAAATTTTTGAGCCTGTACATATGTGTTGCTCACCAGCAGTGAAAGCAGTAGAGTTCTTGGTGCCTAGCTGTTATTAGCAAAATTACAGAACTCCAAATCAGAGATCTCTTAAAACTCCTGGCAGTACCTAACAGTACAGATCTGGATTAAATTTTACTGCAACTCTCTTGATTCAAAATTATCCAAATTCCAACTTAGACTGTACCTAGTTCTGGAAAATAATTTAACCATCTACTGAAACCCAGTAGTAGTGCAATTATTACTTGCAGCTTGCTAGCTTAAAGTCAGAAACCTTATTTTATTACCACCATCTGTACTAGGATGGGTCCAATTTATTTATTCAGGACTTGAGGTCTATATATAAACCAAGTTTACACCTTACTCTATTTGCATAATTCCAATCAAGTAGTAGTAGAAAAGAAGGGCTGCATGAAAGTCTTTGGCCTTCCTACCCAAACTCATGCCTCTAAAGGGCACTCAGTTACTCCTCTAATCACTTAGACGTTTTCTGTCGAGCTGTATTAGTCTCTGTTCAGGTTCCACTAGATTTCAGGTTCTCTTTCTTGGAGTTTGCTTAATTGCACGAGTAGAATTTCCTTCCCCTTGCACAGCCTTTGGAGAAAGCTCCACACCTTCAGCCTCAGCATAAAACACCCCCCAAGTGATACATATTTTATTGGTTTCCTGTCTGGAATTCTCTGCTCTTTCTATTTACAACCTCTTCTCTTTCTTCACTGAGCCCATCACACCTCTGAGGTGAGGCAAACGGTTCTTTTGCAGAATAATTTATACAAACAATGTTCATTTTTCCGCATTTTCTTCATAATCCTGGGTTTTCCCTTGTGAACCTGCAGAAGCTCCATGGATAGCTCCACATATATTGTGCTTTCCACAGGCTCACATCGTCCCCTTTTAGCTCTGAAGGCCACTGTTGGCTTTTTTTAGGCCAAGAGAAACTCAATCCATTGTGCTCAGAGCTGAGCCATGAAACTGTGGCACCAATATGTGCCAACACCAGTGTTTCATACGTGTGACTCTGGTGTGACCACGAGAAAAAGGAGTTTTTTTCCCAATTACTGCCAAAAATGTCCTACACCTTTCCCTTTTCATAACAAATGGCCTCTGCTGTATCATTTTAATGAGCACAATTTATGGTATTCTGAAGTTTTTTCTTGTATTATATACTGACCCCAGTGAATTCAATGGTGATATAATTACATCAAATTCTAGACTTTGTCTCCAATGTATATGAATAATGGAAAAAGGAAATAAGCTTAAGAAGGGAATACATGGAATTAATTCCTTGAACGTCCACGGACTTAGCATTTCAAAGATGTGTGAATCTTCTCCTTTTTTTTTACAGAGTTATTCCATTGTCTCAAAGCTTTTTGAGGTCAGAAAGTGCCACTAGAATCCCATTCTCTTGTGTAGCAAAGGTCACAGGATTTCAGCCAGCTGTTTCAGTGCTGAGCCTTGTAAACTCTGTTGAATAAGCGTATTTACTGAGGCAAAAGTGAATGAACTGAAGAAATGAACTGTCTGCCCCTCTCAACCCGGCAAATCCCTTCAGTCCTGTTCCATTTTTACTCAAAATGCCAATCTTTTTATAAAGGAAAGTATTTACATACATAGAGATTATGTCACTTCTTGGGAACTAAAATCTAATGCGTTCTTTGTAGAGAAGAAAATACATATGATGTACTTCTCTGAATACACATGTGCACACATTTGTCTCACACTACTTTCTCTACTTGCCAAAGTATCTCTGAGAATAAATAGCATTAGTTATGCAAACATTTATAATCCCTCTATCATGATCACCTCTACATCTATAAACAAACTGTTTTAGGCAATGGAAAATCTTCAGAAACTTCATAAAAGCTTTATAGGTCAAATTTACAAGGTGGAGAAAATTCTAAATTACATTTTTCCTTTTGTCCAGAAGTGCTACTTGTGTGTGTGGTTTGTGCTTATTTGTATAATTTTCTGGGAACAAACCTTTGGTGAACTCTTTAGGATGTCTGCAATTTATCTGTTTGTCAGTCTGAACCACTGCAGTGAAATGCAAATGCTTGAACAAGGAGTTTGGACCCGATGACCCACTGTGGTCCCTTCCAAACTTACCCCTTCTGTGATTCTGTGAAGTCCTTGGGCCCTGGGGGACTCCTTCCCAACTAGGGAGGTTGTTGTGATTTGGTAGGGCCCAGGCTGGGATTTGAATGGTGTCAGGTGAGGGGCTTTTTCTGTAACCAAGAGGAGCAGAAACTCCAATGTGACTGTCCTGTGATCAGGACTGTGCTCATGTGCTGCTGCAGAAGAGCTCACAAAGGAACATAATTTAATTTTGATGCAGAAGGGATGATAGATAACTGGAAAAAAATGCAGTGTGGCAGCTATGCTGCCAAATTTATCAGTTGTGCATAGAGAAACATAGAAAAAGAAGAAGGAAAAAAAAAAAGAGTAATTCTAGACCCTGAACCTATGTCTGCAGAAACTCCTGATAAAACCCTAATTTTTATACTTAGGAAAATTTCAGTATAGGTTCAGGTACCTGAAAAGCTTGAAAACTTGTAAGCTGTTTTGTCCACACCAAAATAGGTACCATACATTTCTCAAGCATATTATTGCACCATATGGCACTACAGGTAATTGTATGTAACACATTTGGGAGATGAGTTGTCCCTGCAGTGTCCCCAAAGGTTTTAACTGTGGCTCATCCTGGAAATAGGGATGGGCTCCCACATCGAGCAGGTGTGGTGCCAGTTCAGAGGACGATATTTGTGTTGGTCTTTTGGACTGAAGCTGCATTGCAAAGGCTGTCAGAGGGCTGCCAGCAGCGATCCAGCAGGGTCAGGAGCAGGGCTCCTGTGTTGGAATGGCTTCCAGAAGAGTTAAGGTTGAAAAAGACCTCTTAGATCATCAAGTCCAACCATCAACCCATTCCCACCGCCACGGACACCATTAAACCGTGTCCTCAAGTGCCACATCCACAGCTTTTCTGAACACTTCCAGGGATGGTGACTCCACCAGTGCCCTGGGCAGCCTGTGCCAGCGCTTGACAACCCTTTCTGTGAAGGAATTTTTTCCTAATATCCAATCTAAACCTTCCCTGGCATAACTTGAGGCCATTTCCTCTCATCCTGTCACTTGTTCCCTGGGAGAACTGCAATGGTGTGATTGTCTATAGAACTGGTGGGCGAGAGAGGAACCAGATCATTCTGTGAATGCACAGGCTAAGTTTAGCTACTGCTGCAGAAGCTGACGTCAAGGCTAAGCACTATTTAAAAAAAAAAATTCTTCTCTTGTTTTAAGCATAAAATCTTGTTGAAAATAAGATTTTCCATGTCTTAATTTTAATACAGAAAGTGTCTTTTATTCTTCCTATGCTTGAGATAGCAAGGTAATTTCAGAACTGAAACTGATTGTCTCAGACATTCATGACTCAAATATTTAATCTAAAGGGTAAAATTCCCAGAGTACTTCTCTCATCATTCCTCAGTTCTATAGAGAATAAAAGCTTCAACCTTATATGATGTGATATTATTTCCATTATTGGTATTATGCTGGAGGCAAATATCCTTCAAAAAGCAAAATCCACTTCCCCAGCGTGCAGTAAGTTGAGCACCACAAAGGCCCAATCTCTCCCTTGCACTGTGTTCTGGAGATGCCTTGTAATCTGCTGAGAATTTAATAACAATTATTTTACTTCTTGTAGTGGAGAGCCTTTAAGATGTAATATAAAATATTCATCTGAAATCCGATGTCTCCAAATTTCAGGGGCGATTTAGGACTGAACGATGAATTTTCCAGCTAACTGAAGAGTTTTAGTGGTATTTTGCCTCTCTGTATATGCATCTGTGTACCTCTCTACATGGGTGTGCAAGGACTTCCTTTGGCACCACTCTGATTTACTGATCTAATATATGCAAAGGCCATGATAAGTAATAGCTTACTCCTAAATAGTTCATGCATTTTTGGAGCCCTGCCTCAGGAAGTGGGAGTAAAAAGTAAGCATTTGCCTGTGTGGTAAGCAAAGACATGGAATTAATTTTTTTCCAATAACCCTTCAACTTCTTCATCTCCTTAATAACACCTCCAAGACTTTCACATGGTCTGAGTGCAATTGCTCTCTTTTGAAAGTGCTAAGAGCTGCTAAATAAGAACTTCTAAGGAGCACACAGTGTATCATGGCAAACTGTAAAATATTCTGTGATTGAAAACAGTGGGTAACATAATGCACCTTATTTGTAATACAGAAGGGACCACTTAATAATATCCAATTCCTCATATCTTTTTTTTCAGTCCTTACTGAGTAGAAATCCCATTGACTTTATCACCTTAGTGGAGTTTGCAGGATTTTATCCGTCCTGTCTGATACCACAACAACATGAATATGGATCACTTTCTGTATTTAGTGTAATACAAGGGAATATGCCTTGTAATTATGCGTAATGAGGCCTGTAAGGCTGAGAGCTGTGTGTGTCTGAGCCTCAGCCACAGTTGTGCAGGCAGGAGATGGATGCAATTTCTCTACTATCGATCATTTCTAAACATCAAAGGAGATGGTGGGGAAGATTGTTACTGCAGCTGCACAAAGCAGATGCTGCTCCTACAGAAGGAACTTGTGCAAATACGTGTTTTCATGAGGGGAAGGGTGAGGACCAGAATAAATACATGAGAATTCAGGGACACATGGGTGATAATTGCATAACGGTACATCCATGGAGCAGCAAGATCAAAGATTGGACTGAAACACTGAAGTAGACAAGGTCTTTGTATCACTACAAATGGTGGCTTTCTGTACCCAAAATATCTTTGAAAAACATTATTTCTTGCATCTGAGTGTCACAACTAATTTGTAGATGACACATTTGGGCTTTGATCAAACAGAGAAACAAGGGAACTGAAGACCAAGAATAAGCAATCATGACTCAGGACTGTGCAGCAGACTGAGAAGAGAGAAATCACAACCTGTGCCAAAGAATGCAGGCATTAATGTGTGCTTAGTCTGAATTTTCCATGGCAGTCCAAACCAGGAAAATGAGAAGAATTCAGGCTAGATGCTGAACAGTTGCACAAAAATAGGCCTGTTATGACACAAAAAGGGGAATTTGTTTCTCAGTGGTTTGAAGGGTTATAATACAGGAGTTTACACCCGAGCTGAAATATCCCCTTACAGTCAAAAGCTTTGCATGATATAATGCACAGAGTGCTGCTGCCAGGCAGCAGATGCTTGAAAATATTGAAAAAGTCATGTAGATAACACATGACAACCAAATAAGCTGCATAGTTTTATATATATATATTGACATGCTAAGACAAAGGCCTAAAAGACATCAATAAATAAGAGAAACACCACGTTGTCTTAGAACAGGGAATAATTTGCAGGAGATGATTCATCTAATTTATGGCAATGTTAGTTTTGGGAACCAGATTTTAAAACATTGAATTTAGATCAACTAGACAAGCAGTAATAGACAGGATGATCCACATTAGTTATGGATCCATTTCAGGATTCTCATTTTGGTATTTTCAACCACAAGAGAACAGAAAAATAATACAAATATTTATTAACTCTGATAAAGAACACAACTTTAAATATCACAACAGATCAGTTCTACTAACTGGATGTAAGTGAAGTCAGAATTCAGTGGGTGAACCCAGATTATCAGCAAAGTGTGATATTTCATCGTAGAAAACTATCTGTATATGTAATTTTTTTTACCTAACTTGCAAATAGCTAGTAAATGTCAGAATATGCCAGATGACATTAAGAAACTTATTCAAGCAAAGATGGTTTAAAACACTTACTAGTGCCTGTGGTGCTTTTAGATGGAGAGTAGAAGACATCACTCACTTTCCTCTTGCTTTTTTTGAAAATAACAGCAGGTAGAGGCAGAGCAGTTGTTCAAATGTACCTCCAGCTATCTGCTAACTACACATATCTTTCAAGATAGTCAGAGACTCCTGAGGAAAATACAATTGAATTTTAAATTCTAAGCCAGCTGAACTTCTATGCATCTATATGTTTAAGAATGAGAATGTGTTTATACACATGCACACAGATTTTAGAGATATTCACTCTGAGTATGTGCAAATACATTCTTAAATGACATTATAATCTCCACTTAAGTACAGCATATGCCCTGCTTCAAAGTCAGTTCATAACATTTCTCTCATTTTCCTTTATTTGCTTATTTCAAAGTATGTTGTAGGAGCAGTCATATCATCTCTGATTTTTTTAGATGAAAATAGATAATATAATTTAGCATTAATTGGTGACCCTTTTATTATCTATTGCTTGGTCTTTTGAACAAACATGATGCTGGCTCCCGTGGCATGACAGTCATAATAATGATTGCTGTTTGGTGACTAGAAATGGGTTTCCTCAGCTTTAGAGAGCTGGCATTTTAGTTAGCACTTAGTTAAATATTTTATTTTGCATTTATAGCATTTACTTGATGCACTATCTGGCTTTTCCAGGGACAAAGACTCTAAGAGACATGAGCATTCAGGAACAATTGTAGGACAGTGCAAAGAATTAGAGGAACAGCAAGAAAGCAGCAGTAAGTAATAAGAGGCATAGTTACTCACAAAATGAGATTGCCACCTGTGATGGGAAGAATGGCTAAATGTTGTGCTCCATTCTGAAAAAACACCTCTCAACCACAAATAGAAGGGCAAGTTCTGATTATATCTGGTGAATAGCCTACAGTGACTGACACCTTGCAAATAAAGTTGATGAATCAAAAATACCTAATTAGAGATACTACAGGATAATCTGACAAAGTTCCTGGAGATGGATTATATCAGTTGTGCGCATGTTGCCATTAAAAATCATTAATATTTTGGTGAAGAGGCAACATCTCTTGCCCCCTGGGCCATTTCAGAAGGCACTCATAGGGACTTTCTGGGGCTGGGGAAGCAGCTTATCCATACTGGGAAACACTGACAGCTAAAGAGGGTTCCAGCCCCAGCAGGAGAAGGTCCTGCAGGGAGATTTGAGGATTGCAGGAAACCTTTCAAGCAACGTGAGGCATCAGTCACCTTTGATGAGTCAGGGCTCTTCATCTGGGCTTAAAATAGTGAATGTGTGAGACATTAACAAGGTTCTTGTTTCTCTTAGTTAGCAATACTATTAGTACTTTATTATAATAAGGACTGCTTTTTGGACATGTTCTGCGTGAACTTTAAAAGTCATTTGCTAAATCTGGAAAGCAGAGAAACCAGGTGAAAAACATCCACTTTTTAAACATTTCACATTATTGCCCACTTTTGTAGTAAAAAGGGAAAATCTCAGACAGACAAGGTAAATGCAGGAATCCAAGAATCAAGTGCTTTCTGAAGCTCAGTTTTCTTTCTAAAATAAAACAATCTGCCAAGTAACTTCCAGTCATTCTTGCTGTGGCAATAGCCCTTCTCAAATAAATTGATGCACTATAATTTATTGACTCATCCAGGTAGAAAACTGTCTCCAGACAGCCAAAGGACCTCTCCTTTAAGAAAATACAGTTATTTTAAGCATAGAACAGGGAGTTATTTGGCACTATGTTGTCCACAGTAGATCACTAGGAAGAGGTGATAGAGTTGTTCATAAAGCAGTTAGTGTTGGGTTACTGTGGGATCCACACTGCTCAAAATGCTCTTTCCCAGGAATGATCACTGCTTGTTCTTTGTGTAGGGG
>JAWWLV010000024.1:5164203-5225732 GCA_035041135.1 Platyrinchus mystaceus | reverse complement strand
GTTGGGTTACTGTGGGATCCACACTGCTCAAAATGCTCTTTCCCAGGAATGATCACTGCTTGTTCTTTGTGTAGGGGGGAGTACAACTGTAGCATGGGAACTCTGGGTGATTACATAACATTATATCTAAAGAAAATCAGATTTTAGGGGTCTGAGGAGAAACGTTTCTGGTTGTTCATGTTTTGTTCGAAACACTTTGGGAATTATGGTTGTATAATTTTGTCCAAATATGTAAATACATCATGCAGGACCAAGGGGTTTCAACATTTTATAACTGATGTCTATGAATTTTTTTAGAAAAACCATGCAACACTGCCTTTATATTAGAGTAGGGGTTTTGTCTGGATCCCTTTGGCTTCAGCAGCCAGAGGCATTGATCTGGTGCTGCACGTTCCTCTGAACATTTTATTTCATCCTTTCTTTCTCTTCCTTGAACAATTTTGCTAGAAAATGAAAACAGTAAACCCATCTCATCTTGGAGGTTATCTTATGGAAAGATATTTGTGTATGACAACTTTTAACTAAGGAAAGACCTGGATTTCTGGGTGTGTGGTGGATACACTTAAGAGAATTTTTGATTATGTCCTAGTAATGGAATAACTTACAGGCCAGAACAGGGGGCAAAGGAACAAATCCACAAAATGAACTTTTAAATTCTACTCATCCTCTTTCATATAGAGGTTGGAATCCTTCACCAGAGGCTGAAAAAAGGCTGCGCAGAGAAAATGAAGGCAACTTAATTTAATGCAGTCCACATCCCATAAACAGAGTGGTTTCCAGTTTGAATAATTAAACCATTTGCAGTAAAGTCCTGTCCACATTTGCCAGTTTCTTCAGTGGGACCAGGATTTTGCCTTGAGATTTCGTGTGGCAGACAAGGACCAAATCTCCTGTCAACCTTTGCACTGTGAACTGACCCCATGGGATAGGTTTCTTTTCAGCTACATTAATTCCTGAGAAGCATCTTAGAAAGGAACTTTGTGGATTTTTCTACATATATTCAGAATAGCTGGGGAAATACAAAGTGAGACAGAGACAGAGATGTCTCTTTTCTTCAAATTCATGGTGCTACTGTATCTGAACTTCAGCTTTACTTTTTTTCTCTGTTCCACTTCTGTCTGTTATTGCCATCTAATCAGTTAATTACTGCTATTGATTCTACTGTATTATCAAAGAGACAGCTATTCCCTTCTGCCTTACCTGTGAATTATGTTTAGACACCCAATAATTATTTTTATAATAGTGGGTATAATGATGAAGAAATACCTCCTCACTCCATCTGCAACACGGAGCTTGAGACTGAGAAACTGAAGCTGAGTTGAGCTACAGATGCTCACTGGTGTGTGTGTGACCTGCTGCAATCAAAGTAAAATCACAGTGGACAGAAGCTTGTTTGTGAAAAAAATCCAAGCATAGGGGCATTAACCTCTTACCATATTTGGGAAAGGGAATCAACATCTCTTATCCGCAGTCTAAGGTTTTAAAAGCTGTATACAAGGGTGATGATAGCATTTTGCCTTTTCTCCAAATGCTCTTTGATGATTGGCATCAAGAATCAGGCAGTGTGGTAGAAAGACTTCGACATATCCCTTAGTGACATACAACACCTTGCAGGCATGGATGGCGTTCAGCAA
Source organism: Platyrinchus mystaceus (assembly GCA_035041135.1). Lineage (NCBI taxonomy): Eukaryota > Metazoa > Chordata > Aves > Passeriformes > Tyrannidae > Platyrinchus > Platyrinchus mystaceus. The sequence goes on along the minus strand of JAWWLV010000024.1, from coordinate 5,224,098 downwards.
AATTGGCTTTCCATGAATAAAATTCTAACACTTCCACACAGGACTCCTGGTATCAAGTATCTGCCCTCCACCACCTCAGCTGTAATACACAGCCTTCCAACAACAGCCTCAATTCACAGCTCACTCTGAAATGTTGTCACTCTGGCAATTAAGTCTGTGAAGCTCATGGCAGTAATAGTAAAACACAAAGTAAGCAGTACACAGACTTTAATATTACTGAGGAAAACTGGAAGAGTAGCCTAGTGGAGTTATAGATATGTGGGGATGCTTGTGTGTGCATTTAATGAACTGAGCTAAAAATATAATATGAAACATGTTTTAATGCTTGGAAAAAATACAGAAAGTTGTTCTGCTCATCCATAATGAACACAGATTTTCTTTGACAGGCTCTATGAGTGTAACATGGAAAACTCTCTATATCTGCACACACACCACAGTCAGGCATGCTCAGCACAGATAATTATAGACTTGGAGGGATGCTGATGTGCACAATTCCCCCACCCATGCATGTGCATCCAGAGTTTTTACAGGCTGACATGCACAACCACTACTAAAAAGTGTGTGTAGTTTGTGGTTGGTCCCTGCTGTAATATGAAATTCTTTCTCAGTGCATTCAGACCAGTCTTAAAGTTAAGACCTCCTTATATTTAGGGAGCCAAGACAAAGTAAAGTCAAATAAAGCTCATGTAACAGTGTGTGTACATGTGGGGGCTGTACATGCAAATAATGGAATTATCATCAGTAAAGCCTTTGAAGAGCTAACGCTATTTTCAAGTATTCCTAGAGGTACACAGAAATGCTTGTTACAATTATCTCTTATTTTTAATGTTAATCAATTAGCACTAAGAGATATATTTACCATAAATTAGATTTATTAAAGATTTGGTGTGTGATCTGACACATTTGAAGAAGTAAAATTTTTGTGAAGCACTTGTAAAGACTTAGAAAGGCTGATACAGTCCTGGGTGATGGAAAACATAAAATAATGTAGAGTTTTAGCCCTGGGGCCTTACTCTGTCTGTATATTCAATGAAGGAAGACTGGCATTCAAAGTGCCATTTAAAGGATCATATCAGGGCTACAGGTAGCCCCTTGTGGATGTCCCTCAGTACAGGGCTCTAATTAAATCCCAACTACTCGATGCAAAGCCCCGATTCATCTCCTGAGCAGAACGTCTGCTCGCGCTGCACTGCAGCGAACACGACCCAATGTGTGATGTGTGAGCAACACTGTGCTCTGAGAATGAATAATGGATCTGGGAAGGATCATGTAAGTGAAGAACTGGGGAAGGTGATGTTGTCAAGATGTAAACTGTAGAGAGACAAGAGCACCCAGGGGAACGTGTGCTGAATTGTTTCTGGGGACGAGCAGAGACTGCAGAATAGCATTACAGGAGCTCGAGCCCAAGAGGAAAGGAAGAAAATGGAGAAAGAGGCCAAGAATGATTAGAAAGCAGAGCTAGAGCAGTCCCAGGGGTGAGTCACCTGGTGACACCTCCTGCCCCTGTAGTGCTGAGGGAAAATCACCTCTCTGGTGAAGTTGCAGAGGGTGATTTATTATAGAAACATTGGTTATAGGGAAAAACAGAGCGAAATAGCTGTGCCCAAACTGGTGACTACTTCAAATCCAGCACACGAGGATAAAGATGGGGTGGGAAAGACTCTATTGAATACTGAACTCTTGAATGTCATTGTGAATATTCAAGATGTGTCCACTGATAGGTTTACATCACCCCTTCTATCATCAATGCAAAAAGTGAAATCTGAAATAGGGGCCACATAAAAGGTTTGAGAGACAAGGAAATAGTTTTATATGAGCATGTCGGTGACCATGTGCAGTAGAGAAAAACTCATGAAAAGGCAAAAAAATGGAACATGGAGTAACAGTTATATTTGCAGCTCTTTTGATGAATGAGTGCAGACACCAAATAAATTTGTAAAATTGATGCAGGGAACCAGGTTTAAAATATTTATTAATACAATGTGTAACGTATGTGAAATGTCTGGCAACCCAATAGCAAAAGGGACATAAAATACTTCGGGTATTTTTTCTGGGTCATTTGAACATCATGAATTTGCTTACGATTAAAAATGCTCCCGAAGGAATAGGAGCTCCTATTCCCCAGAAAATAAGTGTGCAAGCAGCCTATATTGTAGTTGTCCCATTTATGGGCCTCTTTAACGTTCCTTTGAAGCCCTTTGTGTTTCATCTGCCAGAACGAGTGCAGAACAGATGATGGACAATTGTTCTGATCTGGTTTGGCAGTATTTATGTTCCAGGTTTGTACATGTTTAAGGGCCATTTAGCAGTGAATCTGGGATGCTCTCAGGGTCTCTCAGATGCACGGGAGATTCATCCTTAGCTTGAAGCCTAAGAACAAAGTTTTGGGGAAGGTGTGGCTGACAGCAGAAATCAAAGAACCAGGGAATGTGCATGACAACTTTGGCATTTCCTGCCTTGTTCTGTCCTGTAGCAGTGACTCTGGACAAGGCTCTGCAAGGCAGGCTGTCAGGGGGTGATGGAATAAATAAAACTGTGAGTGTGTACTTGTGATGGTATTTCATAGCACCAGTCAGAGAGAGAACGTCACAGCTGATGTGATTTGACTATAAAGAGAATACAAATAGAGATTTACTCTGGGTAAGAGCAGAAAGAAATGGAAATGCAAGACCTGCAAAGGGATATGGAAGTCCCAGCATATGATTTATGTTAGGCATATGTGTCCTAAATAACTTGGTGATTCTTTACAGTGGGTTACTATTTTCAGATGACTAGAAGAATGACCTCTGGGACACTGGGACCATCTTTGGGAATTTAAAAACAGACATACTGGGTCAGGTCAGGAATCCAGTATCCTGTCTTCAGTAGCAGTTGCAGCACCTGCTGAGGCAGAGTACAGAAGTGATAAACAAATAGGGAGAATTTCCCCCTGGACGTTTCCAGTTTACAGTAGTTTGTGATTCAGGGATTGCGTTTAATAACCCCTAAAGGAATTTTCTTCCATTTGCTTTTCTAACCACTTTGTGAGCTCACAGAAAACTTTCAGCTCATATGCCTTGTGTGACCCTTATTTATTTGACCCTTCCACTGCGTGTTCTGTTGTAACTTCTGGATTTGTTGCTGGAAAACACAGCGAAAATCCATATTTTAATGACATGGATCAGTACCCTGATTACACATCAAATCAAGCACACCTGTTGTTAAGCACTCCTTAATAATATTCTTTTCCAGAAAATCAGTCTTACTTTGGTTAGAAACATTTAAATTTTGCTCTTAACTGACATTAATCACCACCAGTTTAAAATTTACATTTTGGGCAAACCTAATCTCCTCACTGGGGGCTCTGGGTGTTGCATCAATGAGTTGCAGTTGACTTTTTTGGTTCTCTTCTATTCACTTTATACTGCTATTTTACTGAGTTTTTTAAACAAGTATTTATTGGCTTAATTATGAATATGTTTCCTTTAAATCAACAGCCAGAAGTGTCTGGGGGGTGGGTTAGCTTAAGCATTCATTTTAAACCTGAATTTCTTCAAGAAGCTTCAATGCAGTTCTGCGCTTTTCTTTTTTGCTTTGTTCTGATCCCCAAGTGTTTACTCTCCCTCTCTTGAGGATCAGAAACAAAGCCATAAAACCAAGAGCAGTTGACTGGAAAGCCGTAAGTCAGACAACTGGCCAGAGGGGAGCAGAGCCATCATCACTCCATCATGCTGATGACCATCTGATGAAATTCACAGCAGGATAAAAAGAATTTCTTACTGAGTGAGGGTCAGTGAGTGAGCAACAGCAGCTAAGAGCTTGTTTGTCTCGGGCATTGATCAGTGCACATTTTCAATCATCTCAAATATCATCCCTTTTGAAGCAGTCACAGTTAGGAATTTATTTAGGACACAAAACCTCCAACATAAACAAGGATTAATCTTGGAAGGAAACTCACAGAGACAGCAGCTTTGTGCCATTTCTTTTGTTTGTATAATTAATGTTCAACATTAAGTGTTCACTCAGCTGATACATGTGTGGCACCAGCAAAGTAAATTCATTCAAATGCAAACAGTTTCTCTTGAATTGTTTTCGGAGCTATATGGTACATTTGTTCAGCTCCTTGGTAATACTCTAAAAGCTAATTACTTAACAGTATGCAAATATACATCAAGAAGTGCCAAATGAGGTTTTTTGATCCTTTGGGTTGAAAGAGCCCAAGAAGAGAGAACCATGACTTTGCTGAATTACTGACAGTGCTGTGGTTTTTTATTTCCTGTTGTAGCTCTCTGCAGTAGCTTTTCTGCTGTCAGTCTCTACAACACTTTCTTTATCCAGCCTAGTTTTAAAAGAATTGGAATCAATGCTTCAAGTTCATGCAAATTTTCAGCTGAAACAAGTCAACAAAACAGTGATAGTGGGGAGGAGACCACAGATGCCCAGGAGATTTGGTATGTTCAGAAAGCATCAATTGGTGGAATATTTTTACACAGAAATAACAGACCCACAGACAGCTTACCTACATCAGCTGGGGATGACAGGCTTTGGATTGCTGCAATGAAAACAGGAATGAAGAAAGCAGGAAAGTAGAATGGGAAACCTGGGGCAACTCTGTCCCTTTGTGCCTCCTCCCAGCTCAGCTTTCTCTTGTGCTGTGCACTGAGCTGAGAAGTCTTGGGGTTAAGGATTCCCTCCCTGACTGTCTATGCTGCAGCTCAGGTCCAGGAGCCCAAATGTTACAGGCCAATGTCCTTTCTGCTCCATGCCCTCTCCACTGACACCATTATCCCAGATGTAAACAGGAAGGTACAGAAATTTGCCCTTCAGTACTGGTTAGTTATGCCAAACATCTTGGTATTCAGCTGTGCCAGGGAAATATCTGCACTCAAGGGCTCTCACCAATCTTGTCTGAGTGCAAGAAACCGTGAGCTCAACTTTGCTCCTTGCAGGTCTTCAACAGGAGGATGGGAATGAGAGTTATTTCTGGATGCCACACTGCTGGTACTCCATGAGCCTGTTTCCTGACCATAACCAGTGAGCAGGAGGACAAAGAACTAGCCAGAACTTTAGATTTTTCAATGATAAATCTATACACTGAACTCTTAATTATAGACTGGACAATGTCCAGTGACTTATCAAAGCCAGATAATTAATAATAATAATAGTAATAACAGTAGGAGTAATAATAATAGTAATAAATAAATTGTCTTTATATAAGGGAACTCTTGGTTCACATTTTTAAGGGAGCAGATTATTAAATCCCTCAGTCAAAACTTGTGCCTGGCAACCTCAGTATCCTCTGACATGACAATTATTTAGGATCTAGTGCTATCTCACTGAGTTGGAAAATTTCTCACAAGATCATCTCCTGGTCTGAGAAAGGCCTGCCGTTAGATTTCTGTTCCAGCATCATTAATTCACTAATCTGTCTCTCGGTGTGAACCTGTGCTTGCATATCAATCCCTCAGAACGGTCTTTTAGTCTAAAATTCTGGTTCCAGCATGGCTGAATACTGTTTATTGATGGGAAAAAACCCCTGATCCTGAAAGTATTAACATATATATTCAGGTATTGGAGATGTGATTTGTCCCACAGAGAGAATTATGATTCCTAAATAAGGACTATAATGCATGAGACTGTGAGAAGGTGTTTGCAATATCAAAGGAGGCAAAGAAATAAATGAACTTTCCTAATAATTTCAGTAACTTTACTTGTTTGATAGAGTGTGTAAATTATTGTAATTTATTTAGATGAAATTCATGTATTTTTCTAGGAACACTAATTTATCAGAAAAAGAATTTTTGTGTTGCTTTCTGTGGGTTTCTTTTAGTGGTGATTGAAATAAAACCCACGTCCTAAAGCTATTATTGCAGCAACATGGATTTTCTGGCTGCATTACTTGTTCACAGATGGTTAGCCTTTGACATGGCAATGAGATTGTTCACTTCTGCAAGATGTTAGCACAGATCAATAAGAAAACTGTCTTACAGAGAGAACACCTGTTTGTCAACCAAGCCTGCCTTAAAGGTATTTCTGATATTGCATTTCTGTTTGTTCAGTGGAAAGTCAGTAGTTTTCCTGGCTGCAGGGTTAAATTCCCTCTTTTTTAGTATGCACTTCGGTAGGAGAAGGCTCACAATGAAAAAAAGAGGGAAAACAACATCTTTTCAGAGCCAGATATCTTGGCAGGTTGGGCTGAAAACTCTGCTCCCCTTGTTCCATTTTGGGCCATAGGTATTGCAAGTGCTAGTTTGGTTTTCTTGCAAGCAAAAACACATCCTTCCAGTTTTAAAATAAATATTTGGCAATGGCTCTGTCTAGGTTGGGGCTTAAAAGAAGCAGGGCCTCCAACAATTTACCAGTGATAATAAAATATTTGTTACAACAGATGTCGCTGAAGTCCGAGACTTATAATAAAAAGGATCAGAAAGATTTGCAGGCCCAGGAAATAATATGAATGGAACTAGAAAATATCTGAGCTAATATATCTGGGGAAAAGAAGTATTCAAGTATTAATGCTAGAAAATCTCTAGCTGCTTCAGTGAGGATGAAAAAAATAGGAAAGTGATGGTATTTTCTCCAAACCCAGGAGGTAATAGTCTCTGTCCTTGTTGGGAACACTGCTGGAAAGCACAGAGAGCCATTTCAATTAGATGTGGCATTCCTCTTCCATCTCAGACTGTTGGCTGGATTTTCTATTGCATAGCATCTGTCTCTGTTTCTACCCCTTTTTTTTCATTCCTTGTCTACTTCCACAGTGCCTACGTGTCTAAGCAGTAATAAATACCAAGGTAGTTTATACACTGATGCTTAAATATTCTTGAAACCTGATTAACTTGTGTTGGTTGTCTATGGTTTAGTTAACAGTACTGAGGAGCAGAGTGTAGATAAGTGCTGGATTGGGAAAATAGGACAGATTTCCTCTCAAATGGAGATAATAACACTCATCGACTTAAGCGCTCAGAATTTTTGTCACTGTTAATAATACTGTAATTGTTACATTACTAAGTGGAATTTTAAAAACGTCAGTGTTGTCAATATGCTGAGAAGAGCTGTGGACATCATTAAGGTGGTGGAGGCAGGATTATGAGGAAAGATGAAGAGGAGCAGCAAATGCACAGCTTGTCTAAGTGGTGATAATGATGATGGGGGATGTGATGACCATCTAAAACATATCTGACATCTGTAACCGTGGAACAGGGAATAGTTGTGTTCAGTTGGTCATAGCATTACAATTAGGGTTAATGAGGAAAACTGAGCAAAAGAAAACAGAACATTCTTGTGATGTTCAGCCCAATGGCAGATCACATTAAATGGTATCTTCAAAGGATCCCCTGTTGCACCAGCAGAAGTCCAACTGCTTAAATAGTGGGAAAATAAATTGAGCAAGATGCTCATGAGTGTGTGGAGGAAAACATTTCAATACTGGGAAAGAACTGGGCAAGATGACCTCTTCTGCTTGTAATTACCAGCACACTGTTAGAAAGAGTTGGCAGAGAGGTCCTATATCTAGTGGGTTTTTTTATTTGTAATGAGAGACTAGTTTATAGTCAATACTATCCAAAACTTTCAAGACTGGAAATGCAGGCAGCTGAACTGAGGGCTCAGAGCATTAGGGTAGTTTCTCTGGTGGGGCTCACCTGGAGCTGCACACCTTGGATGCACATGAACCCCATGGGGTGGCACTTAAACCTGAGCCCTCTGAAGCAAAACTTTGGGGTTGACTGAAATGGTGTTTTTCCAACTAGCTCAAAAGTAGACAAAGCTGGACATGAATGAGGACAAGTGTATGAAGAGTGGAGGGAAGGAGAACTATTTTCATGCAGTGCTGTGATTAGCACAGCATCTGCAGCACATCAGACTGGCTCCTTGTCCTGGGGAAGCTGCAGTACATGGATAAGGACATGTCCATATGTCTTTTTCTGTTTGCATGATTGCTTTGAAATATATCACTTGGTTTATTTTGGGACTTAAAGTTGGATTTGTTTTTATCTTAATATAAAATGATTCCTTTGTGATCATAAGAGACTTCATCCTTCAAGATACTTTCCCCTTTTTGATGAGGATGGGAGCACAGCATTAAGTTTATTGGCTGAAGTGCTGTAGAGGAAAGAAACTGGAAATCACTAACTAAAAGTAGTTGCATTACATGAATTATAACCCACCCTGAAACAGGGATTTTATCTTAAATTGAAATTTGTTGATGTTGGCCAATGAAGTGTCAATGTTTTTCATCAAAAACGGTTTATTTTTTTTTTTTAAAAAATCTGTTAAAAAGCAACTTTTAATTGAAAAATCTGATTCCAAATTCTCAGAGATAGTGTTTGGATTAATACTGATCATCACCAAGGGTAAACAGGGCAGAGAAAAATAAATGTGTTTTCTGCCTGGCCTCTTGGGTTCTGCTTAACTGCAGAGCTCCCTGCATACTGCTACTCTTTAGCTAATAAAAAATAAATTAATATGAATTTCAAGCCAATGCTGTAATGTGTCACATGTTGCTTTCAAAGTAGGAAATTATTTGCTCACTAGATTTCATGTATTTCCACTCAAGTATGCAGCCTTTTTTATTCACATTATAAGGCAACAGAGTGAACTGAATTGCACATGTATTCAAAGGAGCAGTACAAATCTGAACAGGAGCCAGGTGATCAATTATTAGGAGTTAGTACTGCATTGTGTTGTTCACCAGGAGCTTCCAGAGAGAAGAGAAAGAAATTGTCAAAGAGGGAAACATTCAATGCAGTTACAAAAAAGGTAAAAGCAGAAAGATTGGGGAACGAGAATAAATCAGGGTTACAATTGTATGCAGGGAGCTGGAGCGGAAAGACAGAGCAAATCAAGGTGACAGGAAATAAAATATTGCCCATCAACAGAAACAGGGAGGAGAGACTTCTAAACATGGGGACTCATACAAAAAAACCCCCAAAACAACCAAACAGACAAAACCCAGCTCTTGGTAGTGACTGTGGGGAAATGTAGGGGAAAGGAGGTTTGGGAAATGTTTGAAGTAATATGAAAAAAAGAGAAAATCAGTCAGACATGCTTTATTTGAGATGAAGGTCACCAGAACAAAACAAACATACAAACAAAAGAAAATAAAAGGAATCAAAGGTTAGCATGAAATAAAATATTGCCATTGTCCTCTCCCTTAAATTTCAATAAGGAGAAAGCAACCACCCTTCCACTCAGGCTTCCCACAGCAGTGGCTGCACTGATGAGTTAAATTTTGAGAACAGTATGGTCCAAATCCCACGTCATCCTCTGCTTCCTCCCTCCCCCTCAGCAGTGGTTTGGTCCTTACCAGAGGTAAAACAGCTCAGTCATGCTTAGGTTGGAATAGAATAGATCATTTTGAGAGAGGATTTTTTAACTTGTTGATTCATAACCACAGTATAGTAGTCTGAAAGTTAAAATATTGCTCTTCACATACCCAGTCCCTAACATTTACTGAAGTGTTTGACTGTGCTTGAAGCTAAATAAGGTTCAGTAATGAGTGTGCTATAAATTCCTTAGGCTGGAAACTACCAGGTTCTTCTGCCATGGATAATGTATGCAGTGTAAAATGCTTTCCATGCAAAAACAACTGATTGCTTCTGTGCCTTTGGTTCCATCCTCTGTCCTTCTGTACTGTTGTGCAGCCAGTTCCTGGCAAAGGAATCCTTTTGTACTCAAACGCAGGACCAGCTGCTGGTGGTCACGGTGTGAATGACTCTAGAAATATATGGGGTGGGATAATGGGCTCACTTGTCCAAGGAAAAATGACTGGGAAATGATTGCTTGGCATTGCTCAGCTGCTGCAGAGGACAGGATTTACTGCTGCTGCTCGTAGCACTCAGCACCTCACAGTGACATTTGCTTACATGTGCTGTAACTTACAGTCCTTTGTTTTCCTTTTCATGGATTTTGTAAGACATGGTCAACCCCACTGATGAAAATGCTGCTGCCACTGTAGCAAAGCGACTCATCTGTAAGAGATCCCATTCAAAACACCTCCACTTTGATCCCACCCCAACATCTCAGTTTTATGCATTGGCCAAATTCGTTTAGAACAGTTCCTTCTTGTTATTTTATTTATTGCCATTCTTTGGCAGATTAATGCAGCGTCTGCGCTGGTTATAATTCTTTCTATCAGTCTGTCTATAGTATCTCTGCAATCCCAGCTCTTCATCACTGTACATTCTTTATGGATCACATTACTTTCACCACTCCTTATCTAACCACTTCATAAAAACCACCTCACACATTTATAAAGCATGACAAGAGCATTACCATAAACTATGTTACTGTGCTCAGTAAACACATCATAGAGTCTCCATAGGCTAATCACCTCAGTGGATAAAATTACCTGGGGATGAATTTATCTGCAGCCATCATATCAAAGGATGAACTGTTGTTCTGCTTTTCCACAAGAATTTAAGATCCCTGCGTCATTTTGCCATGACTGAAAGACTGGATTTGAAAGTTGGTTATTGCCAGACGTCTTTGTAATCAGTGGATTAATTTATGAATATTTAAAAGAAATCCTAAAAGTGTGAGATTTTCGTGTATCATCTGAAGAAAATAAGGGTGTGTGTTATGAGTGTAATAAGCAATCTTGTGCCTCTTTTGAGGTTGATGGGAAAATTAATGCAGCTTCCCAGTTTGAAGAGTAGTCTGAAAATAAAGGCATTTAATGAAAGAATTAGAGAGTTTTAGAGATCTGTAAACATTAATGTGCTTGGGGAAAGCCTGTTGGGCAAAAGCAAGGCTCAGGCAGGACCAAACAGTTCTTGCATAGTTGACATAGAATAATTTCTAAATCCTTTCTTAGTTGGTACTTCTCATGCACATTTCTATAGTAATTTCTCATCAGCAGCTGTGACTAAATCACTTATTTCTTATCGACTTTATTATTCCATCCAAAGGGAAAGTTGTCCTGTCCTTCTTTCATTGTGTCTTTTCTGAGACTCATTTAACTTAACTTCAATTCTTCTGATGCCTTTTGCTGGCGGCACGTAAAAGAACAACATTTTGAGGCCACAAGAACAATATTCTGTGGTTCACTCAAATTTTATTGTTAGGCTCTTTTCAGGTTTAATTCCACTTTGGATTTTCACTGTTCTCTGGCAAGGAACTAGAGGTGTCAATATTGGAAATGTTCATTTCTGTTCAGCAGCAGAAATTTTCATTTCTGCACAGCTCTGAAACCTAGAAAATTTGTTCTGGGCAAGAATTATGCAGCTGCAATACAAAGATCAGAATAGCACAGCAGGTCTTTTTAATCTCTAGTTTATACTGCTGCCTGCAGTTTAAGTTATAGGAGGAGCACTGCTTGAATGCAGACATATTACATCTATTTTGTCCAAACTTTTTTTTTAATCTTCTCTGACATGTCAAATATTAAATTTTCCAAACCACCTAAGTGACTGAGAGCAAGATTTTTTAAAAGATACTTACAGTTTTTATGCTCCACCATGCTAGCATACATCATTTAGACCAAGACATCCCATTTACAAGTGATATAGACCTCTAGGAGTGTCATATCTCACTGAAGTCCATTAAATTTAGAATCATAATGCTTATTACTTTTTGATATGGGACTTATTTCTCAAAAATAACAATCTTCTCTTTTTGAATTAAGTCCTGCCTCTTCATACACATCTGTTAATGGCATTCCAGAGCTGTAAATCCCACCAAGACTTCTAATTTCTAACCTCCATTTCTCAGAGTTGCTGTAAGTTGATCTCCCTTTGAAGCAAAAAAAAATCTCATTAAAAAAGACTGAAGATCCCCACTAAGAGAACATCGGATTCTTTCCTGCCTCGTGAGCTACATATCTGCTTTTTGTAGTCCATCCATACAAGAATGCTGACAGCACTTGTTGCAATTCACTTGCCACAGTCCCTGTGACAAAAAAAAAAGCAGAGTCAGCCCTGTGGGGTGTGGGGATGGCCCTGGTGGGAGCTCTGTGGGGACAGGGGACGCACACAGTGGGTGGCGTTTTCTCAGGCACTCTGTCCTTTTTGTGTGCGCTGTCCACGTGCAAAATCATGATTAAAACTACTCAGAACTCTGCTTCGGTGGCAGCCAGGAGAGCAAGCTCCTCATCAGCATTCCTGTCCAGCCCCTCTCGCCCTGCTGTCCCCTCTCCATCCTCAGCCGGTTTCGCTCCGCTGCCGTAGGAGCTGCGAAGTGCCGGAGGCAGGAGCTGCCACGAGGCTGCCTTGTTGTTCTGGATACCGTTTTTCCTTTGATTCATCTGGAAAAGATTTTTTTTTTTTTAATTTTTTTTTAAAGTATGCATCAGAATAAGGTCCTGCACAAATTCCTCAGGAGATCAATTTGCAAGGCTCTTTAGTAGAAAAACCTATTCTCTGGTGTGTATATTGGTTTGATATGGAAATCCATGAGCCAGCCCTAGATCCAATCACATCCCATACGTTGGTGTGCTCCGAGTTTTCTTTGTGAATTCAATCCATACCATTTCTCCTTTACAAAAAAACAGTATTTCTAATTTCTGTGAATCAACCAGTTCGTGAGGATCAGTCTATTCTCGGTGTAAGCATAAGAATCTGTAAATCTCCCAGATAAAAACCCTCCTGTGGCTGATGGCAGAGAGCATTAGTAGAAAATTTTAAAAGACTACAAATCCATGTGCTAATTAGAGCTTTGCATATCCCTGCTTCCCCTATTCTACTGAATGGGAAATAAAATACAAATGAGGGAAAAAAAAGAAGTTCATATTCAACTGAAATATTAAGATTCTTCTGAACAAAATATTTTAAAGGTACTGTTTTCTTCTAGAAGATCGTTTGGTATGGACTTCTGTAGAAAAGCTTGATTTCATGAAAAAGGTCTTTTCTGTCAAAACTGCTCTTAGAAAGTTAGCTCATAGCACCATAAATAACCAGAGATGCCTGTGCTGAATGCACATTGCCCCTCTTAGTTCTTGAATTCTGACTCCAAAAAAAGAACTTTGGCTTAGTATGAAATGAATTTCCAGGTGTAACTGGCCTGCTTTGTCCAGCAGCTCCTCTCCAGACTCTGACCATGGGTGCAATAACACTGTCTTACTCAAAGTAGGGGTGCTGCATCAAAGACATGGAAATTGGGGCCTGAACCTACAGGATATTGCACCATCCACCTAGAGGGAGTTCTGTGGGCTCTCAGCTGAGCTGTGACCTCCATGAGTCACTCTTTTAAGTGACCTAAACATCAGAAGAACCTCAATATGGTTTTGAAGTTTAACACAAGGTGCATTTCCAAGGGAAAACAAGTATCAGTAACCACTGTCCTCGGGGAACTACTTGTTCTGGTCTTTTGTAAAAAAATAACAGTTTTTTTAGAGGAGATACCCTGTGTCTCCAGAACCCTTTCACAGCAACAACATTTGAGAAACTAAAACTTAATGACCCACAGTGGGAGTCACGTTGCTGCTGTTGCATAGTCTTCCCAAAATGAAAATAATATATATCTTGCATAAAGAACAATGAAAATACTGAATATTAATGAAAATATAAATAGAAATTTAGGAAACAGACCACTGCAGTCTATTCTGATTCACTGGGGGAAAAAAAATCCCATATATAACCAGGAAGCTTTCAGAGAATGTGTGGAGCATCACAAATTCTCACAGTTAAGGTAATTCCATACATAATGAGTATTCCATTAATCTATTTGTATCAGTTATCATAATGGGAAAGAATTAAGCATGGTGTAATGCTAACATGCATTACATTTTTGGGATGATACTTTTGTGTTACATCAAGTTCACGGGCCAAATTCAGCTGTTTGGTGGCTTCATTGGAACTCTGGGCACTCTGGCAGGTGAGGTGCAGTTAGCCTTGACCTCATAAAAATGTGTGAAAACCATCAGCCCTCTCTGATTGCTCTGCAAATGCATCCTGTAAGCTCGATCCTTTTCCTTCTGGAGCAGGTAAAGAAAGTCAGTGGATTATATGTAAAAGAAAAATTGGAGTGTAATTGCACTGTGGCTATGAGGAGTCTTTTATTTGTTCACTTATGAAGCGGCTCGTGGCGTAACATGGGACTTTGTTTTTCCATCTGTTACTTATTCCTGTCAGAAGCAAAAACGTTATTTTGTAAGTACCATAGTAGTGGCTTATTATTTCTTAAAGTAAAGTATAGTATTTTCCCCTGTGCACAGTGTAGTCTGTAGTTCTGGCACATTAGCTGGCATAAACATTTTGATTAAGGCTTATGAATGTATTAATTACACCTGGGAAGATTCCAAAGCTTATTCAAACTGAAAACTCTTTAAACTGCAGCCCCCAAACCTGAATTCTTTATAGTAAATGTACAAATGGCTGTCACAGAGTTGTTTTTTCTTTCTCTTAGATGTTTGTATAAAGACACGAGGTGGCAAGGGGGCAAATTCTTTTACCCATTAGTTTCTGTAAGCACTTCTTCAGAAAGTCTGGAAGTGTCTGAAGAATTTTTACTGTCACGCTGTTCAACATTTGCTTGAAGTCTATAGAACTTTAGTTCTCTTTTAAATTTTCTCTGATCTCCTACTTCTAGCAGCATCTGCATATACTTAGGCATTTATGAGAATAACATATAGGTGTATGACCTTAACATGGTGATAGCATTGGCACATAGACTGGCTAGCTGAAGCTGTATAAATAAATACAGTAATCATAAAACAGCTATGGTCCTAAAGAACTGTCTAGAAGTGTTGATAAAATAGGTCCATATGATTTCTTTTGCTTGTATTCTCATAGTGTAGCAGAGTCAGAACTGGCCAGCAAAGCCTCTGAAGTTGTTTGGGTATCACTATTGTTTCGCAAGTAACACGAACAAGTTCTTACAACAACCTTCCTCTGGACTAGGCTGTGAGGTGCACTGACAGCGAGCCAGAAGCAAACGTAAAAAGGATCTGAATTCTAAAATCACTGGGCATATGACCCTGAAAAGAAAGGTATATCTTATCTACCAACTGCCTGTGCCACTGCCAAACAGAGCAAGAAGTCTCACCTCAGCGCTGCTTTGCTCATGCATTCATGCACACACGCATTCATTAGGATTGACCTGCCCTAGGAAGGTCCATTAAGTGGAACTCATTTCAAGCACAGATGGTCCTGAATAGCTTAATGTCTGCCTGGTGGCCAGAGTAAGTGAATTCTTGATGGCCTTAGACTTCTGATCACATACATGCAGCCAAGGAGGAAATGAAAACATGTTTATCATTTTGATAAACAACCTCTCTCATTGCTGCAGGATGCTCCATGTAACTCAGCAGAGTCAAATACTATTAAATTGTCATCACTGTCAAAGAGAGAACGTATAAGTTTTGCTACCTGAGTCATAGTTAATGACTTCCACAATGTATAACACAAATCAGTAGTGCTGTTTGCCTTTTTTATGTTTGTTTACTGATAAGTTCAGGCTTGGGTAGAATACAGAGGCGAGTTATAATTTTGAAGTGCAAAATATGCTTTTATTATTACCCCTCAGCTAGAGATATAAAAAACAGAGATGACTAGAAGATGGCTTTTTGGCTTCTGCCAGGCATGCACTCAGACCCTATAGGTGATTAGATATTTTAAATCACAGCCTCCCACAGCAGGCTCATACTTATGATAAAATATTTCACTCTGTGGTGTGTAAACTCAAGGTGGCTTTATAACAGAGACAAAAAAGAGCACAAATTCAGGAGTTTAGTGTCCTCCAATTAGAAATAAACCATTTGCAGGGGTAACAAATGGTTGTCCCTGTTTTACAATAAGAATGCTGTATTATTTCTACAATTTTGTATTTTAAGCCTATGCAGAACAAAGATTTCTGGAAGGCCTGGAAATATGAGCAGAGTTGCAATGACAAGATAGTTGCCATCTGCAACATCCCAGAATCCTTCCTGGCAGCCAGTTCTGTCCCTCTTGCTTTGGTAGGTGTCACATTTTCTTCATGCAAAGTTGGGGGCATCCTGTGCACTGAGTGCTCAGAAAGGATCAGCTGTTCTTACTATCAAGTCCTGCTAATGTTTGGTGTTGAGAGGATATAAGTCATGTAAGGACATTTTCATTCATCTCTGAAGCTTCTTGAAGGAAGATCAAAGCTCTTCCTGATCTGCAAGTTCCTATTCCATTCCTAATCTTTTTCTGATTTTCTTGGGGCAGGAGGGAATTATAAAAATAATTTTTAAAAAAAGATATTTTTCTTGTCAGGTGGATAAAGCAGCCACTTCATGAAATGTAACTGTCAATAAAACATTTAGAAGACACTTACTTAGAGGATTTTAGGCCCTTTCCTCTCCTTTTAAGTTCAAGAGCAAATCCCCTATTGACTTGAATGAGTTGGATGAGGCTGTTACTGTGGAATCAAAGCCAGAAGCTACCATAGCTCAATAGACCATAAACTTAAAAAAGAAAAAAAAAAAGACATTTCTGGGTTTTATGACAAGGATTCAGACCTTTGCTGCACTCACAGCCTATCAGGTCAATAATTCACATTTTTTTTTCAGGACTCCCAGCACTGTAGTATCTCACCAGGTCTTCCCATAATCCAGATGAACCACTGAGAGAAAAAAAGCAAAACCACTGACTCAGGAGCTGAAGTCCTCAGATATTGGTATTAGAGCATTTCTTGGTGCTCTCCTTCCCCCTCCCCCCAAAGAAGTAGGAAATAAAAAATTAAAATCACAGAATAAAGAGGTACTTTGCCTATACATCTGAACACCTAAATGTTTTTCAGTGGAAACTGAAGACTGATTCATGTTCCTCTCCCCACTCTAATTAGTTTCAGCTGAAATAGAGCTTTAAGTTGAACATCCCACCCCAGTATATTTGTGGTATATACATTCCTGTGAATTATGTAGTCAAGGGTGTGCTTTTTCAATAAGGTTTTTTCCTAGTCTCACTGTGTCCATTTGTATCTGTCTGGGTACCTCTATTCCCATTTTGTATGTGGCTTTTTAAAAGTCTGACATGTATATGCATCATTGGTAAAACATATACCAGCAGAACACATTGCATGCAATGCTACCCAGCAGTCATTCATAGGCCAAACATGCCTTAATGGAAAAATCTGATCCCACAAACAAATTTTTCAGGAAAACAGGTTTTGTAACATGCAGAACTTTCTCCTTGTGACATGGATTTTTTCTTCTGTGGCAGCGCTGGGGAGGGTCTTTCTATTATCATGATTATTATTATTTGCTCACAGTTATAATCCGTGCAGATAAAACTTCCAATTAATGTGCTTAACTGTCTAGCAGTTAAAAAAAAGGGGGGTTTTCATTGCTTTTATGGTTTCATTATGTTTTGCCCCTCCTAAACAGCTATACACTTTGAGCTAAATTCTTTATTGCTTCAGTAACTTCAGCTTCCACATAACAATTAAAGGTGTTATAAAGCTCCTCCACCACATCCCATTATTTTGAATAGATAACCAAATAAGCAAGACTAGCTCATGTGGTTATTAGTACTCATACAGCAAATTAATAGAGAAAATTAAGCATTTAGGTTATTCACAGATATTTACCACACAGTCTATGTAGTCTAAAATTAGAAATGCTTATTACTGCGTACATTATCTTTATTGTTGGGGTTGCAATCAATAAAATCACAAATCTTTCTCCTCCTAGGGCACGGCCATAAGATGGATTAAACCAATGAGGATCTTTTCATTGCTTTCAATATGATTTGGATGGGGGAACAGGGAGTTTATGTGAAGGATTACTTCATAGCAAATGCAAACATTTGGGGCTGAGTTGATTATCACAATTCCTCTCACTCCTAAGAGACACTTCAAAGACCGTTTGTCAGCTGATGGCTCTCTGAATTGTTGGGATCTCTCTTCTCTGACACGTATTGGCTTTCAAAAAGCTTGTGTCAGCAGGCCAAATGCACTTGATAACTACTAAATGCAGCATCATGTCTGTCCAGATGACTTAAATATTTACTACATAGTCTCATGCTTGCAGACTCATCAATGCTGAACCCCATGACCACATAACCCAAGCTCTTTTGCCTTAATGGATGTTCACACATTTCCGTCCACTGACTCACCCTGGAATGTCAGGGGGTTTAAAGTTTAATATTATGAAACATTTCCACACTTTGTGTGTGTTCATTGGTAGCTGTTGTACCTCTTTGTGCCCCAGGTACACCTTATGACACATCACCCCATGACCTTTACACTCAGGGAAGAGATTTGTCCCTGCCCACCTACCCCAGTGCTCCGTTACAGAAATGTCACATTTGTAGAATCCCCAGGTAACAGGACTCTCTCCTTAGCTGGGAGATGCCACTGGACTCCCAAACCTCTACCAAAATCCTTTCTTCACAGCCACAACTGGATCAGCATCTCCACCCTGCTTATCCTCCCACCTGGCTGCAGGGAACTATGGTGTTCAAAAGCTCTCAATATTGTTTCAAAAAGAGTGAAAGCCAAAGACATGAATAATGTGGTGTAGCAAAAGCACTGTACAGTTAGCAATTCATAATGGCATGAAGAAATAATGCTCTTCTGGAAAAGCTTCTTACACATCCTGCTCTTTAGTGGGCTGTGCATGAGGTTTTGTGCTAAGTTTAAAGAAATCCTGCCAAATTTATGCTGCAGTTTCATAAAGTAGCCAAATATCTGTGGGGAACAGACTGACACTATTAAACACTCGGTGATTATGAGCTAAATACAATCTTAACTGAGGAATGGAGAAATTCCTTGGGCAGTGCATTAACCCACTGTGGTGTTTGTCTCCTTGCACTGCAGTGCTGAGGTGAAGGGGAATGGCACACCTGACACTTCATTTCTGTGCTCAGCATATGCCACAAACACCAACTATTCATAGACCCAAAGCCACTGTCTATCTGTCTATCACACCTCTGTGTTCTCTATCTAATAAGACTGTTGCAAATGCTCATAAAGAACAATTGGGGAGAAGACAAATTAAGCCTGGTGATCTTGCACACAATGGGAATGTTTCCTGCCTTAAAACTGCCAATTTAGTGAGTGGAGTAGCAAAGGGAAGTGCTGTTGGACCACACTGTGATTTGGAGAGACTCATTGTCATTCCCTAAGGGCTGAGTACAAGCACAGAATCACATATTTGGAGAAAAATCTTATTTCTATATGAATTCCCTTAGTCCCTGTCCTTGTATGAGAGAACATTTGTGGAAGAGGCCTCCCTAGTTACAAGCATAAAATCAGTCAACAGTTGTTGTGCATTTTCTGTCGTATTTCACCTACATTTCTTCAGGCCCAGATCTTGACACAGTCATTTTTAGGCCAAAAATTATGTGAGTGTCAGAGAAGCTTCTAATATAAGACAGGCAAGGGACATTTGTCTACATTTTCTATTGAAAACGAGGCAAAGCAGCACCTGGCTTATTTGGGAGCACAGTAATGGGAGAATTAACATTGTAATCCCACCTGTATGGGAGCCAGGCAGAGTCACAGGCAGGAGCACTCCTGGGTGCTTTGATTAGCCACTGCTGCTCTTCCTAATCACTGTCAATATTCTCTTTTTTCTTTTTTTTTTTTTTCCTTTTTTTTTTTTGCCAGAAGGAGGAACGTGTGAAGTTATAGCAGCACACAGATGCTGTAATAAGAATCGAATTGAGGAAAGATCACAAACAGTAAAATGCTCCTGTCTACCTGGGAAAGTGGCTGGGACTACAAGAAACAGACCTTCCTGTGTTGATGGCAAGTACCTCCTCCTGTATATATGTCTCTGTGTACTATCCAGTAGATAGCTGTCAGTCTATACATTATGCATAGCAATTTTGTTGTGTTCTTTATTTAACAAAACAGAAAAAGCTATAAACATAAATATATATTTAGACCACCTTCCTGCTAAAAACCTTCCTGCATGGTTCTGTACAGGTGGGTCATGTTAAGATCTACCAAAAACCTGGGAGTATAGTACCCAGTATAGGTACTTTGATAAGTACAAGAGATTCTGGGGCAGGATCAAGCCCTTAATAAATAACTGGACAGAATTATCCCTGGTGTCACTTCATGGGGCCCCGTCAGTGCCACATTATTTTTGATCCTTAAATATTTCAAAGGACAACTGCCATTCATTTTGATTTCATTTGGAAAGCCAGTGGCAAAATAACATAAAGAAATGAATCTTGTGTTCTTGTCCTGAAACAAACATTAAATAAAGCTGGAAAAAAATCTTTGTCATTTGAAATCAATGGTGCTGTTGCTTGTCATGGGGATTTTTTTTGCTGAATGAAAAGCACCATGTTATTTGTGTCTGGGTTTCATATCAGGGTGTCTGGGTTTAATATCAGGGTGTTTTCCTCTCTGGGGCTCCTCTGCCATGGCTGCAAGTTGAAACCACTCAGCAATGGGGGAGGGAAACAGGGCTTGGAAGTGATTAGCAAAATATAAATCACATAAGAAGATGGGGAGTAAGTGGTACTAATCCCATTAGTTCCCCTTCCCAAAGAAGCTGCTTGGTGTTGCAGAATCCCTCTGTGCAGCAGCTTTATGGAGTACCTTGTAAAAACCCCTTGCTGTTCTTTATGGTAAATGTCCTGTGCCATTGTTTGTACCAACCTACAGCCCAGAGGGGCTTCCAAGAGCCACGGGTTGTTTTGGCTGCAGCTGAGGTAACTCTGCACTGAGCTCTCCTCACCCTTTCCGTGGCTGGACTCCTGGGGGTGGTGGTGTGTCTGCACGTTTTGGAAGCACCCAACTTTCCCTCTTTGGGTCGGTCATTTGGCATTCAGCTTCCCTGCAAGTGAGCGAGAGGGGGGAGCTGTGCAAGCAAACACTGGGAAAAATGTTTCCCTCTTCCTTCCCTCAATCAAGGGCTGCAAAGACACCAGAATGGAGCAGGGGCTGGTCCTGTTGTAGCCCAACGTTAGACAGGAGTGTTGGTGGGTGCTGTGGAATGAAGGGTTGTGCAGACAAAGCTCAGAGTCTTGCACATTTGACACCGAAAAGATGAGACTTGGGGGTACCTTGGAGCAATGAGAACCTCATGATTTCTCAGCAGGTATTTGTGGCATGTGCATATCTGGTTTATATATTAATGATAAAAAAGAAATGTTTCATTTCCGAAAGGCTTCAAATTTTTAAACTGTGAAGCAGTATTTCATGGCTTGTTACACTGGGAATGTGATTCAGCTTCTGAACTCATGACTAAAACCCTGCTATGAATGCACCTGTGAATGATTACACTTTAATCCACATTCTGTCATTCTGTTATTGTTTAATTACCCTGATAGAAAGAATCTTTTCTTTTTCTTCTAAGCGCACTCATAAAACCGTACGTGAAATCTACAGCTGGTCTTAACCAAAGATCAGCTGTACCAGCCTTGAAGAATTTCGTGTTCTTTGGCAGGTCATGAAAAACAGAGGCAGTGGACAGAGCAGAGAGACACCATTAATTCAGCTCTCATAACTCTGTTCAGAGAAGAGAAGCTCAAAGAATGCTTTGTTAAGAAAGAAGTCGGGTGCAGGTGTGGACTGAAGCCTAATTGCTCTGTCAGGATTACGATAAAAAGAAATGTTATTGTCTGGAATTTTGAAAGGAATAAGGATAAAACAATGACTAATATAAAAGTGTAAAGCAAGTCCCATTGAAGTCACTGGTAAGACTCACTGTGACTTCAAAGCCAGAAAACGTGAACTACAAAGGAATGTCTTCCCCTTTCAAGTTTAGTTGTGGTAGTCAGCCCACAGCTGCTTTTCTAGAAGGCTGGTGAAGGGTTCAAAAGCCCAATATGCTGCTTGTAAAAATTAATCCAAGGGACGTTTTCTTTGGCCTTTGTTTTATCCCAGGCTTTGCTTTGTGACTTTTGACATACTGACCTTGTTTAAGTCAAAACTTTGTCCTGTTTGGTTGGTCTGTTCTTGCCAAGGCAAACTCCCCACACTTCCCATGGGGGTCCCGTTGACGTCAGTACTTTAAATCACACAAAGATTTGGGATTTGCTGTTTCTTTTGTACACGAGGACATTTCAAAAGGTCATCTGCAACTTTCTACCTTCCTTATCTACCATATTGTAAAGATTAAGACCATTTAATCTCACACTGGGTTTTACACTTCTCGAGATGTGCTCAGCATGTTTTCAAAATATTTAGATATTATTCACAGACTTGCCCTCACACTGCCTCCTGAAAAGGTATTTTGCCTTTGTTTTTGCTTTCTTACTACCCAAGACACTTTCTTCAAATAAAGGGCTGCAGATTGCTCCAGGTTTGGTGGTTTTATCAGATCTTGGCATCACAGAGGTTTTCATACCATCAAAATAACTTTGTTGTGACAGTATCAAATGTAAAGGTTATATCAAAACTCATATTTTGGTCAAGACTGTAATGTCTCTCTGTAGTGACTCTCATTCTTCATTGAGCTAATCTTCATGCAAAATTGATGTCACCTTTCTGAATAAGCTCAGATTTTCTTCTGTGGCATGAATAGGGTTGGCTGTGTGAGCTAGAGAGCAACAGTGAGCAAGTGGCAGCAGGGAAGTGGTTAATACACTTATTTCTGGGGGTATTGTTGTTCTTTATGGCTTGTCTACACCTGACTTGCAGTTTTCTTTGGTTGCTTCCATCAGCAAAACAGTCTTGTGGCCACCTCGTTTGTTTTTTTCTTTGTTCTGTTTGTTGTTTTGGGGTTTTTAGGCAGTTCATTTTAGTACTCTCTATAAAAAATGTGGATTTTTGATTGGACATGGGAGTCTCCACCTTTTCTGTGCTCTAGGGTAAAAGAGGAGGGGAACAGAGGCCAAGTGAGCCCACAGGGTTGCTGAGTTAAGTATTAACAGAAGAGCTCTGACAATATTCTCTCAGTTTTAATATTTCATATCATTACTATAAAAATGTAATAGGAATACAAGATACTTACAATTTACTGTCACTTTTATATTGGGAATAATGTGCTTTGTACCATATCCTTTAAAGTGGTATTGAACCATTCTGAACAGTGGTTTTGTCTGTTTGTTCTATGAGGCCTTTGAATAATATAAAATTTGTTCATCTATACTGAAGTTTACTATATTACAATGATGCTCTCAGACACACTTTTTTAATGTTTGGATTTTTCTGTTCCCTTCCCTTCAATCTTCTTCCAGTCTATTTTAAGCTCCTTCACAGGCAACCTCATATTTCTTGCATAGTTATCTGTGAAATTTTTTGGACCACAGAGTATGGAATACAGAAAAGCACCTGCACTGGCTTTTGAAATCAGTCACAAAGGGACTTTCATGCAGGTTGTGCATGTTGCCAGTGCTTTTAGGAAATGAGGTGGTTTTAACACTAATCAAAACCAATGAGGAAAAAAGCAAGTTGCTACTGAAATACTGTGCAGTATCTCTCCTTCTAAATTATTCCTTGTAAGAAAGGTCTCTGCAGAGATCTGAGGTGATCTGGTTCCATGTTGTGTGCAACACAGGATTTGAAGCATTAGCTCTCAGGCACCAGGACTAGTGTTTTAGTTCTTCATGGTCTGCTGTTGTCCTGTTTTATAGCAGACATTCATCAGGGGAAAGGGAAATCATTCACTGATAGAGAACAATAAAATGAAATTAATCCAGTGTTTCCCTTTCTCACAGACTGGCTTTGGATCACCTGAAGTTTCAGATCATTCCACAGTGTATGAAATATTAACATGCAGGTACATACTTCAGATTTCTATTAGTTTGAGGATAATCCATCACTAGCCACCATGTGGCCCTGTGAATTTAGATCAGACTTCATCAGGACTGCATTATAAAACCAAACTCAAGTCCTAGTGACCAGTGGGAGCACCATGACTTTAAATGCCTCTCTGGGCCAGCACCTCACACCTCTCCAGTCATGCTGCTGGATAGTTGGTACTGCTCATCCTTATTTTTCTATGTGCAATAGTGGGAGCAGATAGAGGACATCATTCACCAGCACATGTTCCTTTTGCTGGCATTTTCTCTCCTTTCTCTCACCCAGGACCTACAAATGAAAATTTCATATCTGGTGTGTCACTCCTTAGGCAGACAGTAAATGCAGCCACGCTGTTGACGTGAACTAATTGAGTTTAATTTTTAAATTATTGATAACATACCTACTACAGAGTGAGCATACATTCAGGAGCACAGTGTTCCTTCAGTACAGAGGTGCAGCCAGCCCCTTGTGGGTCCCTGAGCCGGTCCTCAGCCCATGGATCCTTCCACACCACTGGTGCTACCCCAGCTTGCACCATCTAAGAGATGGGCATGGGATATCCAGCCACTTCCTGACCCTCCCTGCACTGAGAGCAGGATTCAAGCCTTGTAGAGTCAAATGAAAGACTCCTATTGACTTTGAGTCAGGTCCTTAGTAAATGCTTTGTTAGAGATAATCCTGTATCTATCAGCACTTACATCAAGCGAAAACAGTTCACAGTCACAAAGCCAATAGTTTTCTATTTATCTAATGTGTACTTTAGGTGGTATCACCAGAAAGCCTTTTTTTCCCCCACTCTGTGAAAATGCTTTCAATCAATTCTTATTTCTTGAAGAATGGGGAAAAAATGCTTTTTGAAATCCAAGGAGTCAGCTTCTCATCCCTCTAGCTGTGCTTCGGCCTAGATAAGAAGAGATCTCAGGGTCCCATATTATTAATGCACTGTCTATATGAATAACGAGCAGCCTTGGTGAATTATTCCACACTCCTGGGAAAATCTATAGCCCTGTCCTTCTGCAGCACCACTGGAACTGAGCAGTAGGCTCGTATTTATTTTTATTTGGGGAATTCAGATGACTTCATTTGTAAGGAGGAAAAAAAATGTATCTCTTCCCCACTGACACCCATTTAGTAAACTCAAAAAAAAAAATCACAGAATATCACATAAGCTATTAAAAAAAAATGAGAGAGAGAGAGGGAGAGAAGCCTTACTGTGTAGTGGAATATTTTAAGACTTTTCTTTTGTCTAGAAATGTGTCGTCTTGAAACGCCCTTGCAGCCACCCTGAAATCACAGCCAGATCCTTAGAGGTGCTGACATCAGGGGGAGCAAAAGCAAAACTGGCAGTGATGATGCAGAATAATTAGTTCATTTACCAAGGCACAGCATCTCTCATTACTAGTTTTTCTTCTCATCTGCAGGGCAGAGGTTGAAGGGAGCAGAGGGAAGGTAAGTGCCTGACCCTGCCCATGGTGGGTGAGTTTTTGTGTCAGAGCACGGTATAGTCTCCTGAACCCAGACCATCAGTGAGCAGCCTGGGGAGAGCAGAGAGGCCCTGAGCAAGTATATGTACAAGCAATCTATGTGTGGGTATATGTAAATATATCTATGCTTATATATATATATATATAGGTATTTCTGTGCACATGCTGCAGACCCATCCTGTCACAGGCGGTACGTTACAGCACCCAGTGCTGTTCAGACACACATGGATGTTTTCAGTGATTAAGCTACACAGGAGGAGGATGTCCAAGGATCAAATCTGCAGCCCACCTGAGCCAGTTTGCAGTGAGGGCTTCCCAGTCAGGCACCTCCCCATCTCCCAGCGAGGGC
This sequence comes from Platyrinchus mystaceus, assembly GCA_035041135.1. NCBI lineage: Eukaryota > Metazoa > Chordata > Aves > Passeriformes > Tyrannidae > Platyrinchus > Platyrinchus mystaceus. Next base: position 5,198,685 of record JAWWLV010000024.1, on the reverse strand, counting down.
TGCACCATTTGTGCTGCATGCAAACCTCCACCAGGCATTAGGGAGAAAGAGACAGATGATCATGTCTTTCTGGTGTGAAGATGGTGCAGCTAATGAGATCGTCTGACTGTGGGTTTATGTGAGTACATCTTCATCTCAGCTATAATTTATCTCCCTACCTGTGTCTTATATATTTCTTTCTTCTCCAGTTGACATTGTGGTTTCCTGCGCAGCAAAGCAACCACCCTTTTTAATATCGAGCCTATAGAACAGCTGACTAATCCACCCCTGATGAAGTGCAGAGAGCTCACTTAAATCCCAATTTCCGCAGGAAAAACATTTTCATTTTCTACTTAAGAGGGGAAAAAAGACATAAGTCATGGCACTATCTCCACCTACCTGAGGGGTGGTCATTTTTCCAGGCCCCAGCTGACAGATTTCTGTGCTGACACAGAGGGTGCAGAGCCCTCACAGCCACCTAAGGTGCACAAGCAGCATCCCTGTGGTGAAATTAGGGAGCAGTACGGCCATGGAGCAGTGTGAAGACACACAGGAACATATAATTACTTCACCTACATATAGAGGAGAGCAACCTTTCTCTCAAATACTTGCAATGAGCCCAGTAGAGGCTAAATGGAAAAACAGTAGGAGCTTTCTCCTCTGATAGGTAGCATTAAGTGTTAATCACAGCACTGAAAAGAGCCTGGTGAGGGGTTTTTGATGCAGGGAGGGCAGCCAGCCATGCCAGTGTGCCAGGCACCACAGGGAAAAAGAAGCACAAGCTGGATGGGAAAAAAAAAACCCCTAGATAAAATTCCCTTGCAGGGGTGAAGCCACAGGCAGGACCATGCAGGTGAGAACCATGAGTTCAGGTAACATCAGGACTGGAAATGCTGCCTGGAGAGCATGGAGAACAACCAGGAGAAGGGGTTTCACAGCTTTGCACACAGAGGTCTGCCTTGCTGAGACCAGAAGAGGAGCCTCAGCCCCCTGTGAACTCTCTGTGAATCTACAGGTGGCAGATCTAGAGGCCAGAAAAGCTTCAGCGATGCTAAGGGAGGCTCCTCTCACAACAGCCCAGCACCCAACAGTGCTGAGGGAGAGATTTCCACATGTCAGGAAGGTACAGAGTCTGGTCTGTATCTGCCCTGCGGGGCTGCCAGAGAAAGTACTTTGCTGCCCTTTACTGCATATGTGTGGAGTGCTGTTCCAGCTGACACAGGATGTGTGGTGTCCTAGGAGTAAAAGCTTCAAAGCTTTACACCCTGCCTTTAAACAAGCACTGGGTCCATCTTTGCCTTGAGCAGCAGAGCCCACATGCACAGTCCAAGCACAACATCCAAAGTGCTCTCAGAAAGTGGTTTGACACCCGGGGCAGATTTTCAGCTGGTGTAAACTGCGTCTTGAAATCCAGAGAGACCTCCTGGTTTGAGCGAAATGAGGACATGGTGTGTTGAGTTTAGGAAAATGAACAGAATGGTGACTGGCTATTAATCCTTGCTCACTGTCTTCAGGGAATATATGGGAGCAGTGTCCAGCTAATCAATGGCCAAAGGGAGCTTAGGGAAACATTAAGGTCAGGTTAACATCTGTGCTGTATCCCCTCACACCAAATCCTTGCAGTAATTCCAGTGACTGTCTATCTCTGCGGGGAAGATCATATTACTAAATGGCTAATTCTGCATGAGTTGCCATCATACATCTTTTCTGCATCAAAGACTGTGTTTGTGGTGCACCAGGGCTGGGAAATGCTCTATGTCTACAGGAGGCTCTATACACTGTAGAAAATATATGATCAGAGTATTGTATTATCAAGTCTTTTTTAATTTTCTGTCAAAGATACCTTCCATCTATAAACACAGAGCTAGTTCACAAGGCTTGAATGTGGTTTGTAGGATCAGGATTTGAACACAAAAGAAGTGGATTATTGAGGAAAAATGAAAAATGCTCCTCCCCACTGCACTCCCTTTAAATTAAGAGACAAGGACCTGAAGTTACTGCACACTGAAAGTTGGAACAGTCGGTGACCAAGTCCTTGAAGGAAGCAAACATATTGTTGATCTTTTGACTGATGCAGAGGATTCAAACAGGAGTCACTAATTCAGCACTGAGATTGTCCATTGTGTGGAACTACGTGAATTAATCTGGCAACTGTGACTGGAGGCGGGCAAGTCAACAAGTGTTGAATTGATTTCAGGGAATCAATTATCCATACAATTGATCACAGACACATTTCCAGTTCCTCCTCTCAGAATGCAACCTGTATACTCTGTAGGACCCAACCCCCTCAGCAGTTTGTCAGTCTGTAGTCTGTTTTGGGTGTTTTTTATGCATCAACATTGCAGAATTGTCTTAAGCTCAGGAATCAAGTAAGTACATCCCAAGCAAGGGATTTATTTCAAATCTTAGACGTTGTGCTAAGTGTGCTACTCAGCACATACATAACCTGCAGATTTTGGAACAGCTCTCTATGTGTAGGTAGCCTTAGAAAGAAAGCATTATTCCTCTTTGGGAGTTGTTTCCATAGACCATTCAGTTTGCCACAATAACTGTTCAAGGATAAGGAAGATGGAGTATGGAAAATCCAATAATATTTTAAAAGTGCTGCCTCTCCCTTTTGAGCCTATCATGTAAAAGAAAGCGGTGTGGAAAGGATCTGTGCTACACAATTTAAGCATTCTGCCCTGTGTCATTAGTACATAAAAACTATTCTGCAGGCAGATGAATGGCTTTTAATATGTGGGTTTGTGCAATCATTTTGTTTTGATTACAACTCCTAGGCAGCAAGCATGCAGCAGAGTTTCCAAGATGCATGTGCATGGTCAGTACATTTTTTTTTGTCTTCCAAATGTGCCCAAGACTCATGAACAGCAAGGTGAAACGTCAGCACAAACCATCACTCAGGAATGAAACTGAGAAGCAAATGACACTGTCTTAACTGAGGACAAAGGCAAATCTCCCATTAACTCAAATGGGAGTAGAAAACATATCTCTGTATTGGTTTTCTTATTACAAAATGCCCTCCTCTTTTTCTCCAGACCCCTCCATGAAATACCATCAAATATGGTTGTATGTAATATAGATATGCAAATAACAAATGAACTCTATTTCCTTTAGAAGTTTCCTTTCCTCCTCTTGAAAATTGCTAACTGGATGAACATATTTTAAAACAAGAGCACCTGTAGTGCCTGTTAAATGTAAAATCCCAAGTCCATTAGTGTAGTGAACACTTGTATCCCATTAGTTATCCAAGGACACAGGTACCCATTGCTCTGAGCAGGATGGGGGAAAGGACAGTGACCACTGCTTTGGACCACAGAGCACAGCAATGAGGCAGTAAAGGAGAAAATCTGCATAGTTTTTGACAGGTTGTGTTTCCTCTGGGATTCAGCTCAGTAGCAAAGGCCCAACCTCATCATTGCACTGGTGCTATTCTTTTCTCTTGTTTGTCCATGTATTGCCATGAATTTGACTCATCTGAGTGTCAGGCAGGGAATCGGGTGAGGAATTTGTCACAGAGCTGGAGAAGGATAATGCTTCTTTCTAGCACTTTCTAGTGTCCTTTCCTGGGATGGATGTGCAGTTCCAACCACCCTGCTTCTAAAAAAGAGGTGAATTAACTTGTAGGACCAGGGGTAGAGAAAGGTTTTGGCTGTTCAGCAGAACAGGCAGCCCCTGTTGGGAGAGAAGAGTTGTAGGGCAGCAAAGCAAAGGATGGAGTGTGAATCTGCTGTCAGATCAGCACATGGGCATGAGGGATGGAGAAAGGCTAAGAAAACACTGGGGGATTTAATAAACTCCTCAACATTAAATGTTGCTTGGAAATTAGAAGAACAGTAGTGCTAGCTCTCAACCACAAGAGGTTGAAAACAGCTTCACTGTAGGGACAGCTGGTTTTGAAGACTTCCAGTGTCTTTTGCCACACCCACAAAAAGCAAAGTAATTGGCATTATTTGATCAAATAATACCTCAGCATACTGGTGAGCAATGGGTAGACCACAGACTAAAAGTCAAGACAAAGAGCTGTAAAGCAAACTCATTCATTTATGTGTTAGAGACAAAAAAAATCTCTTGCAGTCTTTAGTTACAGTTTGACTTTATTTCATACAATATTTTTTTATTGTTTAGTTGACCAAAGTTGATTTCTTTTTTTATACATTAATTTGCAATAACCTGATGATAAATCAGTTTCAGCAGTGAAGCCAATTAATTCTCCATTGTAAATATTGACTTAGAATTTTTTAATCTATTCTATTTGTTGGAGATAGCAGTCCTGGACTTCCCTGGATGAGCAATAATTAGGTAATATTGCAGAATCCATAGGTACTACTCTTTTGACACACCACTTGTAAGTTTTGTGTGATCATTGCAGAAAAAAAACAGCATCTGTAAACACAAATTAAGTAAATTATAGCTTTGCTACCTGGCTTGCATTCTACCAATCACCCCTGGTGCCCAGAAGTGGGGATGCTAGCAAACCTTATCCACTTGAGTTTGCAGATTTCCCAGCTGGGTTGCTCATTAACACATGGCAGGATGGAAACTGTGATCAGAAATGATCTGTGATTACAATGGACGTGGTCTAAATGTGTTGTGTGTAGTTAGGTTTGATAATAAAATGAAATGGGGGAGGGTTTGAAATTCCTAAAATTCAAATGTAATTGCAAAGCACCCAGCTCTGTGTGTTATTGTTTACTGGCACTGAAAACCTTTTGAAACCTGACACAATTTCCTATCAAAAGGAATAAAGTGACAAACCAGGTTAAAAGCTTAAGCTTCAAATGTAATAACCCTTATGCAAAGGTCTTCAGGGAAAAGACCTACAAGTGTGTGCTGAACTGTATCAGTCTATTTCTGAAATCATCAGGAATGCTCATTGCTAACCAGCTCTGGTTTAGACCCTTTCCATCTGAACCACTTTCATTTTAAACTCATTATTTATGGTAAGCATAGCCACACTTTTCATGCATTTTGCATATTCAATTTTCAAGCCAAAGTATAGGAGCTGCATTAGCTTCAGTGCTCCCAGCAGGTAATCAGCCTCCTGCAATATCAAACCTTATGTCACCACCAGTAATAGGCTGAAATAGTCAAAGCCTCAGAAGGACTGTGCCTGCCCAGTTCCTATTAAAATTAATGGGCGCTGGGCATCCATTCCCTCTAGGCAGCTTTGGAAATATCAGCCAAAATGTAGTTGTAAGTATTAACCTTTAGGAAGTTAGTGTTGGCGGCTTCCCACTGCTCTGCTCTGGTTTCCAAAATCAGTAGCTCTGATGAGCCGTGAGCCCGGCTCTGGCTCGGTGGGATCAGCTCCTCGGGAGCAGCTGGGGGCGATTCCCACCTTCAGGCTGTTTTGGCTGAGCAGATTCTGAGCACTCACAGAGGAAATTGTGAGGCTGCTCCGCTCCTCGTACCGGGAGCAGCCTGCACTCAGCACGACTTTTTTTCCTGGTCATCAGGGGCGAGGAAGCCGAGTCCCATAAAGGTCAGTAGAGGTGGTGTGAAAATGCTGCCCTGACTCTGATTATGGTGTAATACTGAAGTCTGGTGCAGAAATGCCAAATATATTACAGCCTAACTTTTAAAATAGCCATATTTGGTATAGGAAAAAACTGTCTAATAATGTTGCTATATATTAAACCCTGTAAGGAACTTTGCTCTGCTGATTTAACCTTCTTTAATTAGTTGTTTTGTTTTGGTTTTTTTTCCTTTCCTGTCTATGTTTGCAAATAAAAATAGTCTGGCATTTGAAAAGAAAAAGAGGATTAGAATAATTTATTCTTGGATTACTATTAAACTAATAGAAACAGCAATATAAATTCATGGTTATAAACAACTTCCAGGTCTCATGCCTAATCCATATAGATGATGATATTGGAGCAGCATGACAGAAATAAATTTGCTGTGCTTAGACTGAAAGGTTTTGCAGTTAACAATGTCTTCGGTAGTGTGTGTTTGAAATGTTCCTGCAGTAGCTGAGAGCAAACTGTCCCCTTTGTAATTTTTTCCCTCTAAATAGTTCTAAAATAACCAAAGTGTAATCAACACACTCAGATAGCAAATTGTTCATGGGCACGAAGTACAGTCCTAAATCAGATAAATTGTTCCCATTCTGGATTTCAGCCCTAATCCAGTCTGGACCAACTGCAGGCTCTTGGCAAACATTTCAATAGTCACCATTATAATCCCTATCTAGTCTATTTTTCTCCAAAGACAGGAGTTCCCATATGAAAATCTGAAAGAACCAATTGTGAAGACATCTTTCTATTTAATATGAAACACAGCAAAGTTTACTCAACTCATTGAGTGAGACTCAGAGGAAATAGCTCCCTTTTTAAACAAAGCTGTGTGATTTAGTGGAATTTCTGCATCAAGAATAGTTTATGTTCGTATATATGTATGTGCAGAGAAATTAAAAATTAATGTTTAGGTTTATTTGGTTTCTGATTTGACTCAGAATACGTGATGATAATAATTTGACACAACTAAAGTAAAATTGCATGCAGAATTGTAAGAAATAGCATAATTTATTTGTGTGCTGATACATGAATTGATTGTGAACTCATGCATCTATCTCTGCAGGGAAGACCATATTACTAAATGGCTAATTCTGCATGAGTTCCCATCATACATCTTTTCTGCATCAAAGATTGTGTTTGTGGTGCACCAGGGCTGGGAAATGCTCTATGTCTACAGGAGGCTCTATACACTGTAGAAAATATATGATCAGAGTATTGTATTATCAAGTCTTTTTTAATTTTCTGTCAAAGATACCTTCCATCTATAAACACAGAGCTAGTTCACAAGGCTTGAATGTGGTTTGTAGGATCAGGATTTGAACACAAAAGAAGTGGATTATTGAGGAAAAATGAAAAATGCTCCTCCCCACTGCACTCCCTTTAAATTAAGAGACAAGGACCTGAAGTTACTGCACACTGAAAGTTGGAACAGTCGGTGACCAAGTCCTTGAAGGAAGCAAACATATTGTTGATCTTTTGACTGATGCAGAGGATTCAAACAGGAGTCACTAATTCAGCACTGAGATTGTCCATTGTGTGGAACTACGTGAATTAATCTGGCAACTGTGACTGGAGGCGGGCAAGTCAACAAGTGTTGAATTGATTTCAGGGAATCAATTATCCATACAATTGATCACAGACACATTTCCAGTTCCTCCTCTCAGAATACAACCTGTATACTCTGTAGGACCCAACCCCCTCAGCAGTTTGTCAGTCTGTAGTCTGTTTTGGGTATTTTTTATGCATCAACATTGCAGAATTGTCTTAAGCCAGCTAATGAACTCTCAATAGTTATGTCTGAAATGTTATCACTGTAGCTGGAGACCAAACTGTCCCCCTTTTAATTTTTTTCACTAAATAGTTCTAAAATAACCAAAGTGTAATCAACACACTCAGCTAGCAGATTGTTCATGGACACAAAATACAGTCCTAAATCAAATAAATTGCTAATTATGAAGCATTTGCTAGGCTCTGCTTTGCATAGTCTGAGATAAGAAACAAATATATAGCACTGATCTCTATTACTAAATGCTGCTAAAAATGCAAAGTGATGTGTGTTCCTTCAATTTCAACAATGCATCATTAGTAGAAGCCCTGTAATGACCGCTTGGATCTTAATGACTTGTTACACTGCATCTTCACCACCATTGTGAGTGCCAGCTCTGTGTTGTTTGTGAATACCTCCATACATTTAGGAAGTACTGATGTCATTTTGCTGAATTTTCCTGCATTTTTATTCCGATGTTCCTATTTTTACTGTCTAATAGTGATGGACCTGGAAGAAATGTGTAGCCAGGGACATCAGCAGTGCTGGCAGATCTCAGAAGAAGCAGAAGGGCCAGACAGGGCCCTTTCTGGCTCTGCTGAATCGACAGATTTTGGGTAGAATTATGGGCAAGGCTTACTACAGTGTCCCTGTGCTCAGGGCATGGACCGTGCTCTTGTTCTGCCAGCTTTTCCTGAAATATTAGGTTTTGTTACACGTAGTTTTCTGTAGAATACAAATCAGCCATGTTAGTGTAGTGTCCTGCTTGTACAACATATTTTGGTTATGTCTACCTTTGTATTTGCTCACTTCATGGCATACTACCACATGTCAAAGAATGCAGATGCTGCTGCTTCCTATATAATTTTTCAGCCAAAAATGACAGGTGCCTGGAATTATTATCATATTATTTTTGTTTGGAGCTTTTTTTCCACTAAGAAAACAATGCCATAGATGTTGAGAGGCTCTTCCCAGGAGTTTTGCAAAGAGCAAGGGGTCTATGCTTGCACTCTGAAGTCTAAAAAAAAAACCCACAATCTACTAGTTTATGCTGCAAAACAAGGCAAGCATCCAGCAAGGGCAGGGGCACAGGCATCGTGTGGTGAAAAGAAGAAAGGCTGGGCTGTGGGCAAGACAGGAATGAAGAGAAGTCACACTGCAGAGTGGGAGCAGACTTGTGTAGGTAATACTGGATGAATGCAGTAAATAACCTCAAAAATTTGGATTTTTTTTCTTTCTCAGAAACCTGAAAGAATGTGCAGTAAATAAATAGATTAAAGACATGCACTGTTCAGATCAGTGTTACCGTACCTGAGAAGGATGAGATAAAAACACAGAACATTGGGGGGCAGACCCACAGGGTCCTGTTAGACCATCAGCCTGGGGAAACCTTAAGGTAAAAGGAGATATTCCTGCAGCCTACTTTTCATTCCCATCCAAAAACACTCTTCTTTCCAATTTCTCTTTGGTGTCAAAATAAATGAAAATGTTTCATAGTGATTAATGGTGTGCTGGCTACACAGTGAATGCCAGTAGGGATACAGCTGATCAGCGAGGAGGATATTTTCAGAAAACTTCATCATATTTTGTTTTGACTTTATGCTGACATGTTGAATTTTGGCAAAAAAATTATGAAATTCAGCCAGCTACACAGGCATGTGTGTGTGCACTTAGACACACACGGGGAGAGTCAGTCACTCGATGACTCCAGTCTCCAGAGAAATGCTCTGTTGCTTGACACATGCTGGGCTGCTGGTGACAATTTGCATCTGGATTGTCCTCTCCAAGGATTATGTGTGCAGGAAAGGATTGCAGGAGCATCCCTGTGGCCTCCAAGACCACCCAATGTTGTGTGGTGCTGTGGGACCCAGCAAGTTCTACCTCTGAGAATAAAAGGAGGTGGCAAATGCCACCATGTCCTTGTTTTCTTTAGGAAAGAGGCTTAATTATTTATAAAGTGCTTACAAGGTTTTAGAGGAAGGACCAAAAATCACCTGCAACCTAATGCAAATCAACTTGGTACTTCCAGGTTTTGATATAGAGATCGCTACACATAAGGCTCCTGCTGCATGTATTCACCTAGAGACCTTAACAGTTATGTAGAAAAAAAGAACAAAACCAGCACAATATTGTTTCTTTCAATACCACTGATCTCTAGTTTCCCACTTCAATTTGCCTTCTAGATTAAGGGCTGGTGTTTTGTACTGCTGTGTATGTGAGGTGTTTTAAAACTTGCATGTGATTTCGATTTCCAGGGAGTTCTGTGAAGCTGAGGTTGTAGCTTGTCTAATATTTTGACAAAGTCCAAGCTCTATGTTGCAAAAGTCAATTTAGTTTTAAGCTGTTGTTTTCACTACTACAGTGAATAATCCAATTTTTAATTATGTTTTATGTAATTTTATTATTTTTTAAGTATTATTTGCTTAAAGTTTAGTTGTTTGTCATTATTGTAATTTTAGTGGAAGGGACACTGGAGAAACCAAGCCTTGCTGGAATAGATTGTTATCCAGTGTAATGTATTGATCAGGTCAGGCAGTAAATTAACAGGAGCAGAACACCATTAAATTTTGAACTTAATTGCCTTCTACTCTTAATTTCTATTGGATATAATCAATAGGTGCCAGAGGAAAGTTAAAAGAGTTATTTAGCAAGCTGCTATTTCCTGCAGCATAATGGAAAACTAATGTTTCATCCTCTAGTTGATGCAAATAATTTGTAGTTCAAGTGTGGCCACTTAAGCATTTTATCAAAGACTCACTTTTAGTTCTATCTTGATTAATCTCCGTCCCTCCAAGAAGTAAACATGATTTAGTGACACAAACTGTTTTTGTTTCGCTTTTGGTCTTTGCACTTACACTGGTGCTGCAGCAGCACCGTTTCCCTCCGGGGTTTCTCCAGCCTGTATTCCCAACTCACCCACTGAGTGTATTCAGGGGGATGTTCTCAGGCCAGTTCCTTTCAGTATCCTTTCCTTTTCCAAGGAAATGCAGTGTTACAGCCAGTGGAAATGAAGACCACAGCCTTGGTCTTGACTTTTCTTCTTGGTTCTTTTCCCAGCTTGTTTGGGCAAGTTGCTCATCTCTCTTATTTTCCCTGCCTGCAAAACACCAACGTAATCAATCGCCTTCACCAAGGTCTAGTGTCAAGCTGATGTGTTGTACTCTCTTCCTGAATTCCCTGTGCTGATGATACACTTTGTTCTGTACTCCAGCCTGCTGTTCAGTTTGCTACTCCTTCTGTCTCACATTTCCCTCTATAGTAATATTTCAGATACCTTTTTTAACTTGCTGCTGAATTTCAGTATTGCTTATCCTACTGTAATCTAAACCCAGTCCCTTATAAATCAATATCTCAGTGCTATTATTATTTTTACACCTCTTGGAGCACTCTTTCCATTACCCAGTCTTTTGCTAATGAAATGCTGCAGAGGAAACCCCCTGTTTCAGGTGGCCCCCTGCCAAAGTTGTGTGCCCTGTGTCACTGCTCTGTGGGATTACAGGGACATTAAAAATCCATTGAATGGCAGGTAGACATCTGATGCAAATTAGGGAATTACTGCAAATTTTGGTGGGCCTTGGAACGTGTATTACTGAAGCAGCACATGGAAAAAAAGAGGTCAAGGTAATCATATCTCATATTTTACAATAGTGTCAGTTCTGTGCCAGTGGTGCTACTCCATATTTATAACTTTATATTGGCATGAGGCAATTCACATTCAAGTTAATGGGAGTTTTCCAGGAGTGTTGATTCAGGTTCCTGATGAGAAATGAGTATAGCCCCTTTTGCTCATCTTTACAGCAGAAACAGCAGTTAGAGTTGAGAAGAGTGTACTTGAGATTTTTATGAAGTGAAGCATAATGATGTACCAAATGAACCGACCTTCATAGAAGTCTCATTTTCTAAGCGAGTTGACCTACACTTGCTCTGAAAACCAAGTATCTTCAGGGAGTGGCAAGTTGCCCTCCTCAAAACAGTGTCATAGTTAGTGATCCTTGCTCTGAAATCTCGACCTACATCTGTTCACAACTCTCTCCATTATGAAATGTGGGTTACAGGTATTTTACTGTGAACAAATTTGTTTTTATTCAAGTCCTATATATTTAAAAAACATTGCTTGCTGCCTGTGCAAATTCAAAAACTGCCAAATCATCCAAAGAGCTGAGTATGAATTTACCTCTTTGACAATTATTTCTTGTCACATTATTCTGGTTAACAGGGAATTCATCACAGGGGAGAAGAAAAAATAAAGCCTCTTGACAGTTACAAGAAATTAACTGTGCTTACAATAATGTATTTTCCAAGGGGAGGCTGGAGGGCAGAGTTTGACAGTGCTGAAGCTGTACCACCTACAGTGACGTCCTGTGACCATCACTGCCCTGAACTTAACCTTTGTAGAGGGAAGATTGTTCATCTGTGTTACAGATTAGCTGGCTCACAGTCCCAGCTCCCCAGTGAGGCTGAAATTCTCCTGTTTTGGCTTTTCCACTGTTGCCCACCTCATCACTGGTCCTTGTAGTAGGAGGAGACAGAAGAAGTGGTGTTGTGCCTGTTGTGTATTTAGGGAACGAAAGCACAAAGCCCAAGTGCCCATGGAAGCCTATGGCCAAAAAGGAAATTGGACATGGGGCTAATTGAGTATCCCTGGCCAGAATGGTGTCAGCAGTTATAATAGCACTCTCCATTTCCCACAAAGAGCTTCTCCATGTGTTTCACACTTCTGCCAAGAAAAAGATAAAAGGAGATTTTTCTCTGTCTCACTGAGGAGAATCCCCTTTTCATCCAAATGAATTATGCTGTCTTGGAGGCGCCAGATTAATCTGTCTGTGATACCCCTTGTGTATTGCTTCTAGACTAACACATTATCTGTGTTTCTTCTTCCATGATCTGCTGCTACAAATGAAAGCTAACACACATGGTAGGCTGGAAAGACTGCTACCCACTGCCACGAAAAACTCTACAGGGACAAATCTGCCCTGCTGAAGAAGAGAGGTGCATAATAAGGCATGTGTGTTAAGGTTGATTATGAGGGTAGTTTGGCACAGTTCAAGCTCATTTTCTGACTTGCTGTCATCATGAAAACTTTGCAAACTATGGATTATTTTGTTATTGGTATGCACAGCAGGACAGGCAGACAAGGTAGGAAGTTTCAGAGACACACATGAATTAGGATTAAATGGAGCAAACTAATTGTCAATCAGATCTAGTCACCACTGAAACAAAGAAGATGGAAAGAGACAGGATAAAATTTAGTGAGGTAACAGATTGCATTTCTGGTTAGGAAGGAGTCCTGGGTTATGAAGTGCTGGTGGATTTAATGTTCAATTCTACCCTTATTTGTCATGCACATTGTAAAGCATATTTTCAGTCATCACCTTCTGGTTGCATCAGGACAGCGGGTTTTTGTTTTTCTTAGAATACTTGACGTTTTATAGCTTAGAACCTTGGCAGAAGTTTGTCTGTGGTAATATATGATTCATATCATGGTAAGTCTGGGGACTGCAATTGGTGCTGCTCTGTCTACACTCTGCTATGTTTGTGGAAGGATCAGAATTGGAGCTGTGAAGTTTTTCTTGTGAACCCTCAATCCAGAATTGTATTTACACCACTTTTATCCCTAGAAAGTTATTCACTGCTCACAACTCTCTTCCAAGAGAAATATTTAGATGAGACGTTTTGGAAAGCAGACTTATTTTGTGTATGCTGGTATCTGGGATATGCTGTGTGTAGTACAAGACATTATACCAGACAATAACTCCAGTTATCACCCAAAACCACCACAAACAACAACAACAAACCCCCAAACCCCAAAAGAAACAACAGAAAGTAACATGCCCAAACCCCCCAGCACTTCAGAGGCTTTGTAAGATAGTCCTGGGAGTTTCAGGTAAAGATAACATATTATTTGCATAGCTGTTCAAACTGAGTGTGATGACTCTATGCATAAATTGTTTTCAATTCTGTCTTGTCATTCAGCCTAAAGTTTTAGTGGCACCTTGGTGGAATTTCTCAAAACATTGGTACTGGCAGGTGGAACATGTCTGGCTTCCACTGAAGGGGAGCTGAAGGGAAGCTTCAGCTTCTAGAAGAAGCTTTGCCATTAGTTTCATGGCCAGCAGAACTAACAAATTATGGCTGCAAGAAAAGTGTATAACATGATGAAAATGGAAAGGTCTTTATATTGCGCCACTGGAATTGTGTGAAACCCTGCCATGTATATGGACATAGTTTCCAAGAGTTTCAGCAAAACAAGATTTCCAGATCCTTGTCCTGAATGATAAGCAAGTGCATTTTATAAAGGTATGCTCAGCATTGCCATAAATAACAATTTTTCTTCTTGCCTTTGCAAGCCATCATCAGGAGGTGATGGCATCACCTCCTCATTCCTATCCTCCATCAACCCACAGAGCCGTAAGACCATGCATGTAAAAATGCATAAAAATGTCAGCCTTGCAATTTAAATGTCAGGTCTTCAATCTTATTCCAGTACATTTAGACCCTCTTTTGCATACAGTGTGGCTGACTTCTTACAATTCTAGTTTTCTTCAAAATTACAGAGGATGCTTTCATGGCTCTTTCTGATAGTCCCATTTGTTACTCTATCCCTGCAGAGCTAAAATGTAATGCAGCAAGCTATGCTGAGAGACTGGTCCCAGACAATCCCTCAGGGATATTAAATACATGGTTATATTGTCTTTGTGGAGCTGATCTGGCTCCCTTTTGCTTCACTATGTTTTAGCAAGCTCTTACTAAAATGCTGCTGGGATTTAGTTTCACTGTGATATATCCCAGCATCTCTGCATGGGCAGATGATGCTGCAAAGGTGTGTCCCTGTTACCCAAACCCATTTCACAGCTACCTGTTTGTCTGGATTGTTTTTTCTCCCATCCTTTATCATTTCTTCAGGTCTCTATCAAGAGAGGCCATTTGGTATCACGCTGAGCAATGATCTGGGGCTGTTGCAGACTGCTGAAGGAAGGCATAGAACACAAACCCTCTAGGCTGCACTACTGAAGTTGCAGGCATAGTCTGCTCCTCTCTCTCTCTCCTGGGTGCAAACTGATATTTTGGATCTCACTATTGAAGGCTGAGGGCTTCCAGCAAGCCATCTAAATTCCATGCTTGACCACGTAAATGACTTGCCCTCAGTGGTTTCCTAAATTAAAAATTACAATTTAAAACAAAATGTACTACCAACTATACAATTCGTTTTCTCACATTCATTCCATTTGAAAGTAAGACCAAAAACAGTGACTTGAAAGAGTAAGTTTATATAACTTGTTAGCTTTGGAAGAATTTCCTTCCAAAAAGTAATAATAAATGTACATGTACAAATTAAGAACCCTCTCTAGAGTCAGATTTTTTTACTATTAAGCAAACCTTACTTTTATAGTTCTATAAAATGTTCTGGACATTTCTAAAGAATTCATGAATGCCTTTTTACTCCACTGCTCACAGAAAGTGGAAAGGATTGCCTCTACTTCTCTCTCTCTCTCTGAAAAAGAGAACACAAATACAACACTTTATTTCCACTGAAGTATCAGGGATGTTTTTACCACTTTTGTCCATGTCCTTCAGAGCAACTTGTATGATCCATAGTGATCCAGGGGCAAGAATGTAGTTCCCCTTCTTCCTTTGCAGGGTTTTACAATGTCCAGGTAGGGCTTGGAACTGCTTTGAAATCCTTGCAGTGGAAGTGTTGAAATGACACAGGAAACTACTGTGGTGTGATGATGCAGCATGAGCCTCCCGGGCATACTAGAAACGCCTTTGGATGTCAAAAGCTGTCCTAATTTGACCATATCTACCTGCTTTTTAATGAAAAAATGCTGACAGTGTTTGAATAACTCATTCATATTAAAATACAAAATCTTGAAGCACATCAGCCATCAAAGCCACTTCCTTGCAGAAACGGTTCTGCATTTCCCTGGCCAGGGCTGGTGCTGCCTGCGAGGCAGAGCTGGAAGGTCTCCCCAGGAGCTCCCAAAACAGAATTGAAGTCTTGAATACTCCCTGGCCACGAATTGAGCCTCTGAATGCACAGTGACTGAATATTCATTTTGCCCATTCTTCAAAAAAATACTTACAATTTAAAGCACAAAAATAGCTCCATTCACGAGCCGCGGTGCGAGACAAGCCCCTGCCGCCGGAGCCGCGTCTGCGTCCCTTAATGAGAACACAACAAAGCTGATATGTTACCACGTATAAAAATAATGAAAAGAAAGATATCCAGGGAGAGAAATTACCTTTTTGTCATGAAGTGATGTGGGTTGATTATAAGCACAGGTATTATTTCTCTTTGTTGTTCACTTCTTTGTGCAGGCTGGGACAATCAGGACGCCGCGTGCGCCTGCTGCAGGGCTGGGCGATATCAGGGTTTCGACACTTGGAACAGCAGATACTTGGGGGTGAAACTTTCCCCTGATTTGAGCTGAACTATTCATCACACACATAGCTGTCATTAATCTTACATGCAGAGCCAGGCTTCTCATATTTCAAAATCTTTGGAGAGGCAGCTTTTTAATCTATATTTGGTTCTTTCTTTTCTCCCCCTCTGAGATTGATTTCTCTTTGCATATAATGCAGCCGTAGTTTCAATTTAAACAGAACCCTGAAATAAAATAGTTGAATATAAAACCCTGGCGAAGAGAGTGGAAACAATTATCTTGAAATTCTTTTTTTTATTTTTTTGGAGGTAAAAAACTTCAGTGACAAGACTGCTGACTGCAAAAATTGACATGTATTGTAACTTCTGTTTCAAGCAATGGATTATCTTAATCACAGCAAGAGGGCACATACTCCAGGATGGGGCCATAAATTCAATTAATCTCAGTAGTAATTCTCAAAGCAACCCATTACAATATAATGCAGCACCCTGAAGTATCTGAATTACAGCAGCAGAAGCTGGTTAAAGACCAGGCAGGATGCAGAAGCTGCCCAGAAGCACTTGGTGACCAGCTCTACCTTCTTTTGCTTCCTTTCTGACCCACCATTCCAGGCAAAAGGCAGATCTGCTCCTGTGAGCCAGGACAATGAAGAAAAAGCACAACAAAACAAAAATGTCAGGGAAAGCAGGAGAAAAGACAGAATGGCTGTGAGGGCAGCTAGTGGCAGAGGGTTAAGGTCTAAACTTACTCTCAAAAATACATGAACTATGACAACTGCAGGTTATGAAGTATCTATCAAAAATTTCTTGTGACCAAGAGCAAAATTTTTAAGTGGTTTGCATATCTCTCTGGGTTCTTGAGATAATAATATAGCCGTCTGTTCCTTATTCTGTAGGTCATTTATGCACCTCATACTCTAAACCCTTCCCTGTTCTAATAATCAAAAATGTTATTGGAACCCCAAACTCTTTTTCATTTTGCAGAGCTGAATCTGGACACGTAGCATTATAAATTCAGCAAAGTGTGTCACTATGGGAACTGTTTCTCCTGCCAGACAGCGTTGGGAATGAACTGGAAACTGGCTGTTTAGACACGTGTGTGTCTGTGTGTGTGTGTGTGGATGTGTGTCTGCCAGGCAGGCACATACATAAACATTCAAATGCAGATATGTAAATTTGACCATTAAGTGTTTGCATTTCTTTGCTTCGCCATTTCTTCTTATTTTGCTTAATTTAGCACAGATTATCTCTGTAAGTCTGGCAACTAGTCAATTACTGAATTCCTTTCAGAGCAAGGGAGAAGGAAGATTATAAAATTCATCAAACTAGCATAAATCACCGTATCTTCCCCACCTGAGGATCTGACCCTCCAACAGTAGTTTCTTTCTTCCTTATAAAGGTAATTATTCTATTAAAATTAATAGCAAAATGAATACTGCTGCGACTGAATTACATGGGATAAGCGTGAAATACTGTGATCTGTTCTGCTATGAATTAGTAATTACAGTGTGCCCAGTGAAATTTGCATACTTTCCTCTCCTTCCCTGCTATCTGCCTTGGTTTAGTTGCTAACACTCTCTCCAGGGCTGGAGCTGGCTGGTGGTTTATGCAAAGAGGAGGTGTTTGCAGAACATAGCACCCCTGAGTTTTAAGATAGCAGAAGAAGTTACAAGATAAGCTTGGGTTTGTTTGGTATTTGAAATAGCTGTGATTGCCTTTCTAAATATGGTGGAGCTTTTTTTTTTTTTTTTTTTTTTTGTGCTTATATAGATGAGGTGAGAAGAAAAGAAAGTCTGTTTCCTTTCCACCTACTAATTCTGTGCAAAAAGTTTGGCTTTATGATATGACTTTGAGTTGACGCTGCCTGGAGCAGTGAAAGTAGTTGGAATCTCAAAGGGATGGCACCTGGAATAACAGAGAATCCAGTACAGGAGGAGCTCTTGGACCTGCAATAGCTCCTGTTTTGGACAGACCTGTGTCCACTTGTTTGCACTTAGGTGGTTTGTGTAAAGTTTAAAGATAACCTTGAAGAGGATAAATGATACGGGGACGAAAGGCAGCCTTTCCCAGCCACGTATGGAGAGACACGTCGTGGTCAGGAATAGCAATTCCTTATCAGCTACAGGAGGGCAGGAGACAATCTCTTTGTTTTGGTGCTATAAGGTCATAGGGCAGAATTCAGGCATCAGGGCCAGGCTGGTTTTCCCAGGATGACAGAGAGCCAGCCTTGCACTGGCAGGGAAGGTTTTGCCCTGCCATGCCTGGGTACCTGCTCAGCTCAGGGTTTGCTTCACCTGAGCAGGAGCTGAATACTCCACATTTTAATGGAAAGGGAAATATGGGAGAAAACTGAGCTGGAGAGAGCTACTCTCCTTCAACCCTCAGTGGCTGGAATCTGACATCCTACAAGAGCTCTGTGCTCAACTTGGCTCCAGAGGTGGAGAAAGGAAATCACGGCTGCCCTGGCAGGCTGGGAAAGCTCTATCTGGCTGCATTCCTGTGAAGTAATTGCTTTTTTTAATGGGATTTTATTCTTATTAACCATATTAGGATGGTCACAGGCTGGTTTAGATAGCTAATGCTTGATTAAATAATGACCTGCTGTAGTGATAAATGAAAACTTGCCTCAATGAATGAAAAACTTGTTTCTCTTTCCTGAGAATAGTATGCAGCAAAAATTGCTCAAAAAAGGGGAAAAAATAAGAGGGGGAAAAAAAAACAACTTACGTTGACATTCTCAGTTAATATATTTTGTTTCTTTGGATAGACCTTGATCTTGGCAATCTCCAAGTTAATAGTTCTTTTTTCCTCCCTAAAATAGCCTGTGTAGTGCACAGCTTAACCAGCTCAATAGAAGCATTTTTTCACCCCAAGGAAGCAGCCTTAGACAAGTTGTAAAAAGGTCATATAAACTTTTGATGCAAGCCATTATTTTTAATTCATATGGTCTATCCATGTTTCCTAGCACCTGAACTGTCCTTTCTGCAAATTACATTCCTTTTGTGAATATAAACAGTTTATTAAAACTCCTATATTAATTATTTAAATCAGTTTATAAATATTTGAGGAAGCCCATGCAAAAGGTGCTCATAATAAATTATCATATTCTACCTTCATTGAAAGTTAAATTAAAGGACTCTGAAGATTTGTAAGAAAGTAATTTCTGCTGCCTGTGGTAAGAACATTTTGTCTAAGTAGCAGCAAAAAACCACATAAAAATCAGAACCTAAAGGTCAAAGTGAGATAACAACATTTGTATCTTAGAGTTTGTACTAAATGTGATGCACAGTTGAGTATGTGACCGTTTCATTTCCTGTGCTCAGTGTTTTATGGGGGGGGAGACATCAGTTTCCAGCCTCCACTTTGAGATCAGAGGTGTGGAGACTGAATTAATGAGCATAAGGGGAAGGATTGGTACTGAGGAGAAGCCTGGAGCAAGTGAAAGGAGAAATCACTCACACAGATCAATTGATTGAATGAGAAGTCAGATACTGGAAGTGGTGCTGGAAAGAGTATCAATCCTGCAACTCCACGGCAGATCAACCTGAACAGTGCAAGGGGATTTCTTATATGAGAGGAATGAAAAGGAAAAAAAAATTAAATAAAGTACAGCAGCAGCAGGATAGCATAAACTTCCCTGGACAAACCTTTCCTGGAAATTCTTTTCTAGATTGGAAGAAAGCTTAATTTCAGAGTTCTCAGCTCTTCAGTGTTGGTTGGTAAGGTGAAGTGTCACTTTGTGGACATTCCTATCTTTGGAGTCCCAATCTCCATGCACGTGGTCATGTCTGGCTGTCAAGGACATTGCACATTACAAATAGCAGAATTAGGGATTTCAATAGCCAAATACCTTTCCTATTCAATCAAGTGTTTTTGGAGGTGAATATTTAGAAAGAAAACCCAGCTTGTGCTGTTTTAAAATGCTTTAAGACAATGAAATGAGAGAGTACTGCAAAACTACAGAATTATAAAATCAAAAAATTTTACCTAGAACTTTCTTTTTGGTTTTCTGGTAACTATAGCAGTTCTTAGTGTCTTTGTTTAGCTATTTGTCTTTGAAGGGCTTCTGCTTGCATACATTTTGCAACTGGCAGAGCTGAACACATTCTGCAAAGCATTTTATACTAATTCATGCTCAGATTTGTTAAAGAACTTGGGCTGGGCATGCTTAGGCTCCACTTCCATTCCTTTTGTATGAGCATTAATGAGATCAAGCAGAACAAGGACAGATGTTTGTGAACAAACCAAAATTTTAAGCTCCAATTTGTAGTGATGAGAATAGAACTTATGGCTTCACAGCTAAGAATCACCTGACCAGAGTGGGCACGGAATTCCTGGAGTATCTGGAGTCCACGACTCACAGCTTCTTCCATCTGCTTGTTTTTTCAAGAGCACATCTTGTGCATTACAATGGAAATAATGAACCTTGTCTAAATTCAGGATTATTCACTCCAAGGACAACAGGGTAAGTTTATTGTATAAATTACCAGTAGCGAAGACTTACCTAGAAGTGAAATCCAGGGATGGTAAAAAAGAGGAAAAATATCACTCTAGTGAGTTTTTATCTTTTAAAACAATGCAACTCAGAGTTAAATTGAATGGAGGCAAAAAGACACGAGCTGTGCCAATACCAACGCAACCATGAAATTTCAAGTGCCCATTAACAGACTTCTCGGCTCTGTAAAAGGTTTCAGAGTAAATAAGCATTATGAGCACTGAAGGAAAACATAATTTCAAAGGAAAGCTTGTCAGTTAAGGTCAGTTTAATACCCACTCACGAATTTCTCTGTTTGTAAGTCGTGCTGATAAGCTTTTATAATTGAGTTACTTCTCTTATTCCATGCATATTGAAGCAGTAATTATGCTCTGATAGGAGATACAAAATATCGTGTGCTCAATTCATCAATTTCTGTTCAGTCTCGCAGTTCCTGTTCCGATTGCACTGGCATTGTTGCACTGAAATATCTCCCAATCTATCATGTCAAGATTATGCATGATGTAATTTGTAATAGCAGCTAGGGATTTGTTTACAAAAAACAAATGTTCCTTTAATCTTTAAAACAAAATTAGACTTGTCTTACACCACAGAACAAAGAGAGTTGAATGAATACAACACTTTTAATAAATCAGTAATTACCTTGTGTAGTGGCAGTTGGCTCATTTAACTTAACCTTTGAAAAGAACTTTCTCCATACAGATTTTAAACTCTGCTCTTCTGGTCTGTGGTGACTTAAGTGCTCTATAGGTGTGTTATTTGTACCACAGCAATCCCCAGTTCATGGAAGAGAATTTGGACCATTCTGCCTTTTCCAGGAGAGATAAATGCAAGTTAACTACCTCCTAAAGAAATTTGCAGGCACTGTCATTCAGTACCACCGTGCATAAAGTAGCACATACCCTGTGCAAATTCACAGTACTATCATTAGGAGAGTAAAACCTCTCTTAATTTTCTGTTCACATGGAATCATCCCCACAATGGTAGCACAGGGCACCTGACCCTGTCCAGTGAGAGTTTTTGTTGGTGGGGGTTTGAATAAACATGTTTCTGTAGTTCTAGTGGACTGAAAACAGCTGGTGGGTCCAGACAACAGCAAAGGGCTGCTCCCATCCTTTCCTGGAGCGTTCTGGGTCATCCATGGGTTGTGTTCATCAGGGCTTTGTCCTGCATCACTTCACTCTGAAAATCAACCAGCTGCCTGCAAAAGGCAGGTGTTGAAGGCTCTTGTTCTGCTGCATATGTGTCCATTAAATAATAGATTCTCACATATTTTTTTTTGAGCTGAAGGACACAACAAGCAGTACATTTGGGAGGCAAGAGAACCTACCAGGAATGCATGATGAGACATCAGGTCAAGCACAGGTGAACTTCAACTAAAACTGACTAGTGTTTTAATCACCAGCTGTGGAGGAGTTTGGCAGCCTTACTGCGACTAGACAGGACAGAGACTGGGGTTGGTGGGTGTTGTGGACACAAGTTTGACTACACCAGCAAGGGTTTGCACTGAGTGGAGCCTTTTAGGACCTTAGGTGCTTATAACAGCTCAAAATTAAGGGGTATTTTGCTTCAGGAATTTTCCAGCTCAGATTATTATCCTCTTTTGATTCTTTTGAACAGGAGAATAGCAGATGGCTGCATGTACTTCACACCTCTCAGCAGTCTCTTTTTCCAAAAATTCTTTGATAATCCAGATTTTAGGAGAAGTATAGAATGGTAGAATCATAGAATGGTTTAGATTGGTTAAAGATCATCCATTTCCACCCCCTGCCATGGGCAGGGACACCTTTCACTAGACCAGGTTGCTCCAAGCCCCGTCCAACCTGGCCTTGGACACTTCCAGGGATGGGGCAGCCACAGCTTCCCTGGGAAACCTGTGCCAGGGCCTCATCACCTTCACAGGGAAGGATTTCTTCCTCATAGCTAATCTAAACCTGCCTTCTTCCACCCTTTTACTGCTCAGGTTCTTTTGTGTTTTCAGGTTTTTTGCCACTTCTCTTTTTTTTTTTTTCTCTTCTTTTGCCACCCACCTGACAGCCCTCACTATTACAGAGACCCCTGGAACCCCAGCCACACATTTCAACATTTTCTAAGCTTAGACTTTCAGCCTTAGGTCTTCAAAGCACAGAGAACTTAGTATTTTTCACAGAGGAAAACAAGGACAATATAATAGCTTGCATTTCAAGAAGAACACCAAACAACATTTTTCACTGGAAAAACATACACAAGGAAAAAAAAGAGGTGTTTTTCATTGACTAATGACACCTAGTCACTTCATGTGCTATTAATATCTGTAGATTCAATAATGGATTTTGCACATTTATTTATTTACAGGAATCTTCTCTGTTGACAGGAAACAAGAGAGAAACACTACACAATTTATACCTAAGCAGTACACCAGAATTTAATTTCATAACTGATAACTCTCCAATATATTATGCATGCTTTGTTATGCCTTATAAATGCATTACAGTTATATAATTTATTCATTTCCAGTGTTCTTTCATAGAGTGCTTTGCTGCTAAGCTGTGATTCTGGCACCTCATTCAGTCAAAATTCCATAATAGACTTTCACCCTTCAGAGCCCAACTCGCAGCTTTTCCCTTCCACATCCCTAAACCCAACACCCACAGCACAGGGAATTCACGTTTGAGCAAATGGCAGCTTTTACAGGCACCAGATTTGGTCTGAAGCCTGCAAAAACCCAGCAGGGTTTTCTTTCCTGTTTCTCCAGTAACTGTTGGATCACACACAAAACACAGGTCGCTGGTTTCTCATGGAAAACCAGGCAATCACTGTTCCTCTGGGTGCTGACTTCCATCATCATGAGGGACAAACTCACAGCAATTGTATCTTTGGTTCATCACAGCCAATTCCCAGCAATGCTGGTTGTGTGAACAAACGTCTCCACAGCAGCATCAGCATCACAGCCCCTCATCATTCATACACACACAGATATATATATTTATATGTACACATACATACCTATATTTATATAAATATATATGACTCAGAGTCCTTTCAGCCACTGGAGGAATAGCATTGCAAGGCCACTCACAAACCTCTGTGTACCCCCCCTCATCCTCATCTCACAGCTTGGTTCTTCTCCATCTGCATTTCAATTCATTCCTTTACTTTATTAATGAATTATTATAAATGAAAAATTAACGTTGCTTGGAGACATGCTTCTTTGATGGACACCAGTCCTCAACCCTGGTCTGAAACATGTCTGTGAATATTTATAACTAGCTTCTTATTGTCTTTCCAAAAATGTATAATTATGCTGCAGTTCACTGGCATTTCACTAAATATATAAAAATAAGATTAAGTTTTCACGAGGTTATCTGAAGCCATTCAAATAGGGTGTAAATAACACTGCTTCATTGCACAAATATTTTATCAGCCTGCTCTCAGCTTTGTTTTGCAGCAAGGGGGTGGATTCAGTTCCAAACTTCAGTAATAAATAGCAGCAATGGGTCTCCCTAACCTGCAAAAGATCAATTTTCCCCATACAGGCCGGGAAGGGATCCTCAGTCACCTGCATTCATTTCAGCTCCCTGAATGTGGCATTTCATGTTCTCATTAGTCTCATTAGCACTCATTAATGTCAGCAGGTTGCTCTCAAATGACCCATTGTCTTTGCAGAGAGGTTATGTCAAACACCAATAAACTCACACACATAGAACTATAAATAAAGGTGGGTGGCTCGACGCCTGCCTTGGATGTGTGTTGCTGTTCATGAATTCAAGAAGTTCCAAGAAAAAACAGAAGACTGTGTCCTATCACTCTGGAAGGTCATAGAATACACTATGCACTTTTGGGGAGACAAGTTTATCATACATTATTTATTTTATCATTTCAGGTCCTTTCTCTCTGCCACAGATATCTGCAAAAATCTGTTTTGTCGAGACTTGCTCTGCCTTTCATTGCAGAAATCAAGTTTCCGGATAGATAACGCAGTGGAGGTTCAGTTAGAATATCAACTATGATCCATGACTTTCAGAGGAAAAAATGTCAAGCATTGGTCCTGTCTGAGCTCAGTGGAATGTGGAATAATTAAAGCTTAAAAAAAGCCTACAACACCTCCTGAGTACAGATTTATCAAATGGGAATGAGGTTGAGAGTCAGCTGCCAGCCCGACTGACCTGGGACCTGCTGACACCTCTGGGAAGGAGTGCCACAACCCACTGGCCTCCAAGCCTGACAGCTTCATTTTTTTATTACCTTAAAATCTGAGGCTTTGAAAAGATCTCACAAGCTGAGCTGTGAGGGTCCAAGAAAAATTTTGGTTGCTGTCCCCTGTCCTGCACGTTGCTGCTGAGATCTGTCCGACCCAGAAGATGCAAATTCGACAGTTCTTAAAATATGGATGTTTTATCTGTGTACCTGGCTAACAACACAAGAATTTTTTTACCTATGAACAGCTGGGCACAGTTTATAAGCACTCAGAGGACCTGAGTCCTGTCACTGTTAATGGACTCATGGAAGTGCAGATGCACGTTCACTCACCATGAAGGTGCCACCCATGAGAAATCGTGGTCCTACTTCAGCTATGGATGCCCCTCAGCCATATGTCTAAGCAGCATTTGTTTCCAAAGGTGTAAAGGAAGGGACCTGGAAAAATGACAAAGCTGCAGCATCTGACACTCCCAGGCTGAACAGGATTAAGGACTAGAAATTCCTTGGCAAGGTCTAAGCTATTTTGCATGAAATCTGCTTTTTAACAGACCATCTCCATTCAGCTCAAAGTCAGGCATGTGCTTATAAACCTTCTGGCAGTACACAAACTTCACATAATTTTAATGTTACCATGCCAAGCTCAGTCCAAGACACCATTCTTCAAGTTGTACTAATGCAGAAAACTGCTGCAATATAATGTTAAAATTCAGCAGGTCACTAAAGACAGAGGGGAACATACAAGGAAATACAACAAGAATAACTCATCCTCTTAAGTAAATAAAATTACACTTGGAAAGTTGGGATAGCAAGGAGATGATTTACCTGTAGTAACAGAGAAAGTGAGAAGCAGAACTGGGGTTAAAAAAGCTTTGAGAGTTTCTGCTTCTCAGGCCATTAGCCAACACCACCTCTATTAGTCATGTTGTTACGAGGGAAGTACACAACATACTCATGTCATTTTTCCTAATTTACCTAACAGTATGTCAACTGCTAGGAAATGGCAGTGTAAGTGGTTTTTCACTAGTGAGTCTTCTCATGCTGTCGAATTAACCCCCTTTTTTGCTGGTTTATGCAAATCTTAAAAGGAAATCGTTCGTGGATTCTTTGCATCTAATCTGCCCTTTCATATTTAATGGGTACATTTCAGTGCATCCCACAGCGTTGTTCAGACATGCATTACACTCTTTAAAACACCCTACTCTGGCTTCTGAATAGATTGCAATGAAAAATAAAGAAGTCTGAATGGAAAAAAAATATAAAAATCTTCAATTCTTTTAAGTTTCTGCCAATAAATTAATAAAACATTGTTCAAAAACCTGGAGAATATTGCAAAGATCATCACATTTAAAGAAAAAAAAAAAGTTTAGTATGCTGATCTCTTTTTAATGTTTACTACAATTAAAAAATATTAAATTAACTCAGCAAGACTGAATGTGAGGCAATTAGGGATATGAGACACCACTTGCCAGACTGATTGCCCTGTGCTTGTATTTTAAACTGGAGAAACGTCCGTTTTCCCAGAGCTATGAGAGGGCTGTTATCAAAGGCAGCAAAACATTACACTGCAGGAGCATTATATTGATATGTCTAAAATTGAGTAAGATTGAATTAAAGCAGAGGGTTTGATCGTTTGGACTCCCTCTAGGAAACATCCTGTATTTCTCCTAGATAGCAATATTCAACCTGAAATCTTTTGTTTTGGATTTGTATTCTTTAACTTATCAGATTACTGCTTTACAGCTCCCAGAGTAGCTGCTATCTCAGTCTGTTTATGAAATACATAGCCCTTCATATGACACTTTCTTTCAGTACAGTTTTCTCATCCTCCTAGAAAGTGTGTTCTCACCTCCATCCCGCTCCCCATGGCATCCCAATAAAGTAAAAGCAACTACATCTCATTCAATTCTCTGGGATTTTGTTTCATAAGGAATAGGTGAGCATAGGGTTACAGTTTCTCCCATTCTATTTTATATCCATTTATTCTGAAAAAAATAAAACTACCTGAAAGACTTTACCCACCTCTGTGCTGTTGCCATTGCCAAAATCTCCATCAGCTCGAGACTCTCTCACGGGGGGTTTGAACTTTCCTTTAATCTAATCCATTTAGAAAATGACACACAATTTATTCAATAAAGTGGAGAAAAATGATATCTTTTCATTAAGCTGACAAAGTCTTTTTCACTTCTGACATCTGTGAAATGTGTTCTCTATTTAAATTTTATTTATATCAATCTTCGCTGGTGGAAACTAGATTAAAATGGAATGTTCTATACTTACAGTGGAAACTTTCCCATCCTGCAATGAGTGTCATACTGGTTTTGAAAATGAACTCTGCTTCTTATTCCTTGGAGTAACATGATACCCATAATCAGGAGGAAGCACAATCTAATATCTCCATTCCTTTGTATTCTACTTCTATACAAACAAAATGTGTACACTTTATCACAGGCAAAAAAGAGAGCTGCTGTGGCTTCATAATGGCAACTGCAGAAGCAATCTTGGAACATTTTAATACATAGCATGTTCCCTCTAAACTGCTGAAAAATGCATGATGATACTTTGCTCTGTTTTCATATTTCAGGGTATTCCATAAACATGAATTAAAGTTATCTATTACCCTGTGAGGATTGTCATATTTTTACATTGTTAAATATAATGTCTTTATATTTATTGTCATATGGAGTTTGTCATGTTGTTAAAGCAATCTCCTAAGTACAAATGCAGAAAAGGAGAATTTTATCGGGCAAAAAAAAAGTCTTTGCATTTTCTTTGCACACTGGAGTAGTAAACATGACAAAAGCAAGTGCCTGTGAGTCTCTGGGCTGTGTGCACACATTTTCTCTGTCCATGTCCTGTTAATCACCTGTAAGAGGGCTCTGAACAGCTGAGCAGCTTCGGTTTAGTGCAAGAAATTTACGACTGATAAATGTGAAACAGGGCAAGTTCAGGAGTTTCAACAGGCAGTTTTAATCAAAACTTTTGTGTATTTTTTCCACATTTGACTTGCTCTGAGAGGCAAATTATGGAATGATTAGTGTTTCCATGTTGGTTTTGACCTTTTAGGTGTAGACGTTTGAAGTTGTTCAGTGCATTTCTACTGCCCCTTAATAGAATACACTGTTACTGAAATTCAGGGGGAAAACATCCCCCTCCAGCTCTTTCATGCATCAAACCTTTGTGCTCCAGGTGCTGCATGAGATCAAGTCAAAACACAGTCACTACCCTTATGCAGCCTGCAAAGGTTCTCCTGAACTTTGAAGGCTGAAACTCACTGAATCCAACCTAAACTGGCAGTTCCCTGCACTCACCTAAGGCTTTGGGCATTATGTTTGGGAACAAATGTATTTCAAAATGCAATAGAATTGTGTAAACACTAGAAAATATAAGCTGTTCTATTCCCCTTTCCCTGTACTCAATTTGATCCTGAGATTTCTTATCTGTAGCTTGTTTCTCTGGAGCACATGATTAGCATATGCCATTTCAACAAAATGCTTTTTTGTGTTAATCCATGCAGACTAAATACATCAAATATTTTGATCAAATTTTTTTTTTCTATAGGTTTACAAACAAAGATTTTAAAAAAAAATCAACAAACAGTGTGAATTGGCTGGAAAAGAAACCTTGAGAATTTTCTGAAGGAAGTCGTTTTTCTCCACAGCCCCACTGATTATATGTTTAGATTTTAATATTCTTATAAAAGAGGCATTTTCTTGAAAATAACTCAGATATAAACAATCCCTTATTTAAACAAGCAGGAGCTGGGTAGTAAAAAAACAAAACAAAACTAAACAAAACAACTAAAACAAAACACGAGGAAAGCAGGAGTAGTCAAGGCTTTTCTATATCACATCCTTTTTCTTTCCCCATGGCTGAGGGTATCTGTGTCAGTCAATTCAACCTTGCATGAAGAAACTCTGTGCTCCATGTATTCCCCAGACAGTGAGAAGAACACAATGAAAACCACTCCAGAACCTTACAAGTGTCTAATTCAGCATGATGTGAGCACTCACAGCCTGTGCTGCCTGGTGACTAAGGGGAATCTGGAATTCTCACCCAGAATTAGCAGTTCAGGTCAGAAGCTCGGGTTCCTCAGGATCTGTGAGTTCTTGAGTGTAAACCAGCCTGAGGGAAAACATCTTCACTTGAGCAATTCTTTCTCTCACACGACTGCTTCAGCACATCTCAGAGAGACGTAATTTAAACATTGAGAAGCTGCATCATCAAAGTTCACCCCTCCTCGTACAGCTGGACCCAAATCTCAAATGCTGCAAACTGTGATTCATTTTAAAGCTTTTTCCCTCCCTCTTTGAACAGAGCTGGAGGTGTAAAACTTTGAACTCAAGTAGAACTCATCAACAGTGCCCAAGAAGGACAACTGGTCTCAAAGATTAAAAGGCTCTTAATAGAAGAAAAAAACTATTAACACAAGGCTCAAAGGAAGTAATTTTCGTTGGGTTCTGGATGCCCCTGCCACAGTGTGGGGCTGAGGACGGGACCACAGTGAGCTTTGTAGTCCTTCAGACTTAAAAAGGATTTTGCCTAATTACATATTAGACACAAATAAGAGTTTTTCATCTGCAAAGGGCCTTAGTTTCCCCCATTATAAAAGGAGCCTGGTCTTCAGCCCAGGTGAGGGTACTCACTGAAGGACACTTGGGTGGGCTTCCTTGTGATTGCACTGCACTGTGCTCACAAATAAATAAATAAATATGTGTGTGTATATTCTATAACCTGCACACCATTACATGAAGCAGTTGCCATTAAGGTTCAGCACTGACTTTGCATTTGATTATTTTTCAAGGGCAAGATCTGAATACTTGGGCTGCATTTAACAGCATCAATAAGCAGTTAGATCATTTTAATTGCCATGAACAGCTTTGCTTCCCCATGCTGCCTCTCAGTCTGTATTCATGTCATATCTCTGGTTTACACTGTAAACTCCCTAGGCTGGGGCGTTCAGGTTTGTGGTTTTTAGTACCCAGCACTGTAGGATCCTTCTCCGTGGTTATTTAATCCTACAGCACTGCTACTGGTAAATAATTATGATCATCACTTTTGATTCCATGGCACAGGATTCTTCTCACGCATCCTGAGGATGCTCTGCTCTGATGGTTGCTGTGAGGGCCAGTATTTAGCAGGATATGGTTTTTCAGTTTGCCCACTGCACAATCTATTATTAGAGCACAGATTCAGCCCTCGTGCCTTTTCATGCATAGCAAAGAGAGACATCTCTTTTCTCTACTGTTAGCAGCATTAATGATACCCTTCTGAAAAAGGTGTGTGAATAGCATCATTAAACTGCCTTGCAAACACAGGTGCAAAGAGCTTCTTTTTTGTGTTGTATGTATGGATAAATGATATATTACATGATAAAAATCAGGTATAATCTGTGGGAAGAACCAGGAAAGACAACACAGAGAGCTAGAGGATCATTTTAGGGCTCTGTCAACTGAACTATTCTATTCAATTCTATATTCAAGAATTTAATTATAAACTCTGAAATGTCCTTAAATCGATGCATGCTCAACAGAGTATTTTCCAGAGCTGAATGGTGTGGTATAAGGCAGTCAGCTGCTTCCAACATATTTTGTGAGCTTGAAGCAGCCATGTGGGGTGATATGAATGGGTTAAGCATCTCTAATTGAGTGACTGTGCAGAAAGCTTTGACAGGCTTCCTGAGTGCAACCATGAAATTAATTCTTGCCAGAGAAAACAAACCACAGACAGAGCCACTCACACTCTAACTAGTCACAGTTGCAAGGTGAGCTAAAGTTTATCAACATCCCCAGACAAAAAATGTCATTAAGATACAGTTAAGGATGTAGTCAGATACCAATTCCCAGGCAAGAAACTTCATTAAGGTACACTCAAGGTTGCAAACATACGTGCCAATTAAATTCAAACAACAAGGTCCAAACACTGTCATTATTTACAACGTTAAATATTTGGAAATTAAAAGTTACTGCTAGAGATAATATGGTTCCTATAAAATTCATAATCAGGTTTCAACAAACAACTTCTGCTACTGTTCAGTATTACCTTGTCCTCTATTTCTAGTTGTGATGCTCCCTGCCATGGAATACTGGGAAAGCTAAAAGTCTCCATGGGTTCAAAAAATTCTGGACAGATTTGGGGTTAAAAAAAAAAAGCAAAAAACAGCTGCAAGTACTGAAAGCAAATCAGACACAGTTTTATCTGGAGCAGCCTGAGCCACAAGTCCTGAAGACCCAGAGAATATACTGAGGAAAATCTCTTTAGACTTGCCTTGTACTTACACATGTCCATAAGGATCAGATTGGCACTCACAGAGAAAGGCTGTTAGGGTGGATGGTCCTTTGGTCTGCAGCAGTATTGCTGCCATCACAGCTTCCCCTGCAGTCACAGCATGATTACAGACTGGATCTCGTGTGTGAGGAGGCTGTGGAAAGCACTGCACTGTCTTAGGCAATACAGGATGCCAAAGAAGTAATTAAATATGAAATCCTTACAACTAAACTTCAGTTGAAGGGACACTCTGCCTTTTAAACGCAGTGTTAGACCCTTGGGACACTATTTAATTAGATTTGTTCATTGTAACACAGTTGCAAACATTGTCTTTTCTCTTCTAGCTTCTATAGTGATTGGGAAATGGTGGTGTGAGATGGAGCCCTGCCTAGAAGGAGAGGAATGTAAGACGTTGCCTGATAATTCCGGATGGATGTGTGCGACTGGCAATAAAATCAAGACCACCAGAGTAAGTTGTCTTTCTGCCTATACC
This sequence comes from Platyrinchus mystaceus, assembly GCA_035041135.1. Lineage (NCBI taxonomy): Eukaryota > Metazoa > Chordata > Aves > Passeriformes > Tyrannidae > Platyrinchus > Platyrinchus mystaceus. Next base: position 5,167,608 of record JAWWLV010000024.1, on the reverse strand, counting down.
CAGGAGGTCCTATTAGGAAAGGGAATCACTAATGATTGCTCACCCATGTCTTTTCCATCATCATGTCTGGTGTAAAGATCTTAAGGATCACTGCACACCTCCCCAGTCCCTCGATGCTTCTGGCCATAATTTGGTGAAAGTTCAGATGGATCAGGCTGGTCAGCTGAATCCAGGCTCGGTAACCAGCAGGTTGGAGCTGCTGAATTTCCAGACCACTTTCCAAAAGACATTTTCACCTCAAAGAAAACCCTTACTGACCCTCACTGAATCCCTTTCTGGTGGCTAAAGGGAAGAATATTATCCTACCTCCATTCCTCGGCTGTTCCAGGCCACATCTGTGTTAGCAGCTGTTACAAGGGCTTTGTGACAGAGGACTCGACTCACTGTCTGCATTTCAGGTCTTACTTCAGAGCAGCTCTAGCCCCACAAACCCATGAGTGACATGTTCTTGAGATGCTGAAGGTTCAGGTAACACAGGCCAACAGGAGGCGACAGCTTTCACCACACAGTGCCAGGAAAACACAGAGATGGGGCTGCAAAGAGAGAGAGTGTGAATGAGCTGCCTAAACTTCTCCCACTATGAGATTGCCTTGGGAATAAAAGTGTTTTTCAAAAATAGACTTTAGCTTTTCTTTCTCATGGTGAGATTTTTTTCACAACCATTTGCTTAAAACTGGCAGTTATACCTCTATTCAACAATTTTAATTATTTTCATACCACAATTGAATTTTTTTTCCAAGAAAATTACACGATTGTCAACTTGAAGTATTTCTTATAAATATATAAATTTCAATTTTCTGTGGAGTGGAAAATATCTTTTGAAACCTGATAAATAAATAAATAAATATTTTTTTTTTTAAAAGGGCATATTTTCAAGACATTTTTCCCTGTTTATTAAGAAATTCTACATACTCATTCCCAGCTGCTAACTCACAGGAACATGCTTAGTGTCATGATTTTCTGACTTCTTCCTTTTTCTGCAATCCTAGTGCTAGTCATTTTTCATGTCTTTTAGGCTTTTTGTTGAAGGAGGAGATTTTACCCTGACTGACCTCCATGCCATCTGAATTCTTTTCTTTCCCTCCATATGATCTACACTTGGAGGAAGGATTTGTATTGCACCTCCAACTTCTTGAGCTGTGCCTCCTGGCATGGCTAATCACACCAACACATGAAATTATAAGGATACCTGCTAATTTAGGGGATTTCCTTTGCAGAAGGCATTAAGTGACCCCCCCAAAACAGGATCCATATTGTCTCTGTCATCTCCTAGAAATACAAAGAAAGCATGGAGGGAACTATGATTTCATGACTCAGTTTCACTGTTGCTCAAATCATTCTGTGCTCTCAGCTGATCATGTCACAGTGCAGCACCACTGGCAGGTTGTGCCCTTATTTGTGTGCCTTGCAGTGCAGTCAAAAAATCCCCCAAACACAAACTTACTACATGTCCTTTCCATTGAGGCAACATTTTTGTCACTGAATTGGGGAATTAAAATGGAAGAAAGTAAGAAGCAACAAGAAGTATCTTATGCAATAATTCATTCCTTCTGCACTCTGTCTGTAAGTTATATAATTTAGGAATTGCATTTGCTTTTTTCAGTCAAACTGTCCTACTCTTAACTCCCCCAGTCCTCATCATATAAACTAGTTTTAGGCAATAGAAGTGATTGCTGGAAATTTAGCAGCTTCATTAATATGCAGATGTATGGTCCAATCTATTCAGTATGCATTATTGTATTTCATTTAAATTAAATACTTGCAGAGTGAATGCTCAGAACTGAAAAGAAATATTTCTTCATTTACCCACAGGAGTTATTTTAATTAGCTTGTGAGGGGAGTACCTTATGGTGCTGCTTCCAGTAGAATTTTGCTTTGTTGCTTTAAAATATCATTACAGAACCCAATTGACAAAGGCAACATGACATGATGCGCTCAGCAACTGTCTCTTGCATTTCTGAGTAAAAATTCTACTTCTTAGTCCCTGAAACTTTGCTTGAATCTGTACCGCTGTGTCAAGTCTGGCAACATAAATGTAAAGTAATGGAAGAAATCAGATCCTGAAACAGACATTTTTTCCCTTAGTTTTGCCATTTCAGATGGCAGCAGAGAAAGAGAGTACAATGTAATCTGTACTGACCACAATCCAGGCCACAAGATTGGGCCATGTGTGTCTAATTTATGTAGTTAAGGAAGTTAAGAAAGCAGAAAAAAACAAGACATGTCAGTCCACAGCCTAGTTATATCTGTGGTGATGAGCCAAAAAGCTAGAGCAAGCCTGCATAGGCTGTAAACTGTTTTAATGAAGGCTTTTCCTTACACTAAATACATTTTTGTTGGGCAGCTGCTGTCCTGACAAGGAAAACATTCACATTTGTGAATCTCAGGATAAAAATACCCATTAGTATATTCTTCCAGGCCCACAATAAGTCACATATAAGCATGTGTGCATGTATATATTTATGAATACATATATATACACAAAATGTATAATTTTCTAGAGTATTAATACTGATTAATGTCAAAAGGAGGTGGACAACATATCCAGTGAAGTCTTTGCCAGCACATCCTCTTTCTGTGTTTAGTCCTTTTGCATAGCTCACTAATTAGGTTTTTAAAGCCAAAGATATAAAGCTCACAGCTTCTGTAAATCTATTTGTTTTCTATTGATGGTCAGGCAGGTGACAAACAACACTGAAAAGAAATCATTTTGTCATTCAATTTTTGGAGCAATTTCAATGCTTTTTTTTTTTTTTTAATCTCTAGTCATTCCTTTTGTTAGGTTGTTGGGTTTTTTTTAAACTTCATAACATAACTTTCAGTGCTTTCCTTAAAAACGTGGGGCCTTGGAGCTGCACTAGGACCTGCCTGGAGATCACATCACCACGTTTCAGCAGAGCAACTGGCACCAGGGGAAATAGAAGAGCAGCATCTCAGGCTGGATGTTGCTGATAATCTGGAGGATGGATATTAAAGTGTGGAGCACTTGAGGACTCGCAGAGCAGCTCAGCTCAAAGCACCTCTCCAGCTTCACAGCCTGCACCCTGCATTCCAGCACATCGACCCCCCAGTTTCCAGAGAAACACTTGGTTTTCCATACATTTTGCCATCAGAGAAATGCAGGGCATTTTATGGTTCCCTGAGGCACCTGAGCATCACATTTCTTAGTAGCCTCTGCTCTTCTCATCCTGCAGCAAATAACACCTTGCCACCAGGGCCTTCTGTCATTCCCTTCCCCTACTCCAGGGGAATGGCTTCAAATGGAAAGACAGTAGGTTTAGATTACACATCAGGAAGAAATTCTTCCCTGTGAGGGTGGTGAGGCCCTGCCACAGGTTGCCCAGAGAAGCTGTGGCTGCCCCATCCCTGGAAGTGTCCAAGGCCAGGTTGGATGGGGCTTGGAGC
>JAWWLV010000024.1:5139155-5163491 GCA_035041135.1 Platyrinchus mystaceus | reverse complement strand
CTCCTGTACCACCCAACCAGGTGGTTGATGCACATCCAGCATCTCCCAAGGCACAGGCAGGAGCTTGCTCAGGGTCTTTCTTTTGCATGTCCTTACATTCTTGCAGCCCTGAGAAAAAAGACACACACCCCCCAAGTATTGCAATTTAAACTCAGCTATATCACTCACCCCCCTATGCCACAGAGTCTGGGTCCTTCTTTCCCAAAAGAACATATTTAAAAAATAGCATATTTTACTTAACTGACTCTTTTGCACTTTCTCACTGCAGATCCACCCAAGGACTTAACAGAGCACCTGCACGGAGACAGTGAAAGCCCTGCTGATGGATGAGGACAAAGTATTGGAAGTTTAAAACCATCTCAGCATTTATAAGCCAAATGGATTTCTTATTTGCACTTTGACTGTTTACCAGATAACAACAGTGGCTTTACTGTGTGAAAGAAAGGATTCGGTGGAAATAATGCCCCTGATTTTTGACAGCTGAAAATAAAAAAAAAATGAAGAAAATGGTTCCTTTGCTAAAGTTTCCAAGATTGCGAAGTACAAACAACAGTATAAGTTTGGATCTACAATTTACTTTATACCAGTTAAAGTATATATATATAGAAATATATATATATTAATATATGATATTTTGAAATAAAAGCCTCACTCTTCAAGAAATTGAATAGTACCACACTTTGCTGCAGCTGCTGTAATTTTTTTTTTCCTTTTTTGTAATGGTCTGGAAGTTCCCTACCTGTTTGAGAGAGAAATGTGGCAGAGAAGAGGCAAAGCAAACCTGCTGCGGTACAAGGACGCCTAAGAGCTACACGAATCCTACCGATGTGGCACCCAGAGCTTCCTGTTCCCTTTGGCAGAATTTTGAGGGCATTTGTTGTTTCACTTTGTGTTCTGGAGGCTTTTCCCCCTGTGCAATACTAGCATGCTGGCTTTGCTTCATTAACCATACTTGATTGATATATAACAATGATAATTCTATCCTCTTCCAAGAAAATATTTTTAGAGCTGTTAGATATTCCATGAAGAAGAGATGGACAACTACTGAGTGAAGTACAGTATGTATTAAAAGTTTATTTGGCAGAGTTTGGTAGACTGCGAGCTCCCTTCTTATTAAAGATGTACTGTACGTACAATGTCTTCAGACTTTGTATAGCTCTTAGAGACTCCAGTAAAAACCCAGTAACCACCTCCAAAGCTTTGCATTGTTGGCTCACTAGTTCTTTGAAACAACAACAAAGCTATTTCTTTCCAGACTAACACATGAGGGCAATTTTGCATACGGTTTTCCTTGTTGGGAGCCCGTTTGCTACTGGTGAACAAGCACCTCAGCTGAAGCAAATGCCTCTGTGGACACCCCGAATGCTCAGGCACATCCTGACACAGGGGAATGCCTGGCTGTGTGCTCTTATCCCCCAGTACACATGGAAGAACTACCTAAATTTAAGTTTCCCTCATTGCAGGTCAGGCTAATTCTCATTGAGAGCATTTGCCACCAGCTAAAAGCAGACACGTGGGCAATTGCTTGGCACAGCAAACACAACACAGTTTGTGGTAAGCACAAACTTGTGGCTGAGCCCTGCTTTCATTTCTGGAGTAGTTTCCTTTGGTTTAATGTTTCTTACCAAGGAGAATTCAGCTGAGCTGAGATGCTCCCCAGCAAGGATGTGTCCACAGAGACATGGACCCACTCGCTGTGAGTGGTTTGAACTCCCATTTCTAGCTGAGCTGTTGCTGTTCACCAGGCAGCCTGGCTTCTGCATTGCTGAAGAAAGATCAGATCTGAGGGTTGAAATTTATAAGCCTAGTTCACATTCCCAGGCACTTTTGTGAGCGGTCCAATTAATTCCAGGGGGTTTATTCATGTGGAAAAGTGTCTTGCTGTCACGCATAAGTCTGCGCAATCTACCCTTGAGTCCGCCTAATGCTACCAAATCAAAGAGGAATAGGGAATTGTAAAACTAGTTTTATCCAGTCTAGCTTCATTTCTTTAATATTCCAATTTTCTTTCAGCCTGCTTACCTGTCTCTCACAGGACCCCTTTGGCCATGCTGATCACTTTTAATCCAATGCAGAGGAAGTGCTGCACTTCCCAACCTAGATTTGGTTGCAATTCTCCCACTAACTTTCTTTCTCCTTCAGGGCAACCACTTCAATCCTGATGCTTCAAGAGGCAGAAATTGTCACTGTAATTACACTGGAGGTTAAAGCAGCTACATGACGTGTCACGCCATACTCCACGCCAGCTTTCCATGCTGGTCTTTGCCTGATGCTCACAGTGGAAAGGGATAAGCTGTTTCCAAGCAATTCTATTATCTCCCCTTCAATAAGAGATGAGTGAGAAGTATCCAGGGAAGAATCAGGTTACTCAGGAAAGAGGTAGAATCACCATCCCTGGAAGTGTTGGAAAAAAGTCTCAGTGTGGCACTTGGGGACATGGTCTAGTGGTGAAGATGGCAGTGTGAGGTTAACGCTTGGACTCGATGATTTTAGAGGTCATTTCCAACCTTAAGCATTCTGTGGTTCTTCTGTGCATGGAAAGGAGCATGAGCCTCACCACCAGCTGTAGATCCTAGCATGCAGAGACAAGCCTCCCTGGTGTCCCATCTGGACAGGCCATGTATTTTCTGGCTACAGCCACCTGCCCAAACCACAGAAGACACCTGAACCCTAGTCTATGTTTTAGGCATGGTCTGCCATGGCCATGTGTCCCTAGTACCATCATCTCAATTCAGAGGGGAACACTGCCCACCTGGTTACCCTCAGGGATCATCAGACCCCCTCCAGGCTCACCTGCCACAAGGAGAAACTCCTCAAAATAAATCCTTAGCATTTCTGAATTTTACTTGAACAGCACTTTAAAAATCCTAAGACCCTCTCAAGCTAGGAAGCCCTTGGTGCACTAGGAGATAGACCCTGCCACCAGGAGGTAAGTCCATCCAAAGCCAGGATATGTTATCACCCCTTTGCCAGTGGAACCGAGGCACCCAAAGCTAAATGGCCACTCAAGATCACACTGGAAGGCTGTGGAAAATTTGAGCAGAAATTGAATTTTGGTTTCCTTATTCCCAGTCTCCTGATACTCTGTAAAAGGACACACACAGAGCAAACTAACACATGGCCTCCTGTACCCTTTGCCAAAGCCCAAGGTGTCAGCACTGGGAGGTATTTACCCCAAAGCAGTGCATCCCACAGGGCTCAGACTGTGACTAGATAACAGTGCTCATGCCTGTGCCTATGAAATATGCCTGTTGAGATTGGGAAATATTAGACTTGCTAAAATATAAGAAGGAAATGTTGTCATTACCAAAGTTTCTCAGAGATGTTTATGAATTTTTCCTTGCCAGTAGGCAGCCTCAAATATCACCCCACCAAATTCAGTAAACATCTGCGTCTCTTTGAAGTTGCTGCAAAATCTGTTTGTGCAGTGCAGCACTGAGAAACTGCTGTTTTAATTAAAATGTTTTAGAGGGGAATTAAGGCCTTTGCAAAAAAAAATAATGAGTAACAGAAGATGAAGTCAAATTAAGAGTCGGATGCAGCTAACCTTCGTTGTTCCAGGGAACCAAACTGAAAACAATAATCAAAAAGATTCAACCAGCCTAGAGTCACAAAGATTCTGTATTTCAGGGATATGCAGTGTGTAGCAGGAAGATGTCAGAGCTACTTATGTTGGCCGATGGAAAGCTGATGTGTTTCAGTGGGGGAGTGAATGGGTCCCAAATTCTCATGGGAAAGTGACAGTCATGCCATTCTCTGCATAATATTAAGAAGTATTTATGTCAACAGAGGAGAAAGTTAAAGTTCCTGCTTTCTGGCAGAAGCCTAGACAGAGACATGTCAGGAAATTAGAAAAAGAAAAAAAGAAAAATATTTGTAAATGCATCGAAGATAAACTTAGATTTATGTCAGTGTTTCTTCAGATGTGTGAAACCAAGTTATGTAAATCTAAAATGTACAAGTTGGAAAAAAATACTGAAAAAAAAAAAAAAAGTAGCTACCATCTGCCTATTGATTCAGAAAATCTAGATTATGTGCTTCTGTCCAAAAATCTCTGGTAATAAAGAGCTCAGTGTGGTATGACTTGATATTGCTTTGAATATGCTATATGCTATATTTGAAAAACAAACAAACAAAAAAAACACCAAGGGGAAAGTCCACTGCTATGGGCAGCATTATGAACAGCATGATGTGCACCCAGACTTGGCATTACAAGAGAAAGGACCATGAAAAATTACTGAAGGTGGTGCAGTTTATGAAGAGTGATGTTCTTATCAGACCTACTGATTATTAACAGAGTTCGCAGGTACTTTCAGTGGTGTATTGCCTGTACATTTTCCTATTATAAAATGATTAGTTACATTCCTAACTCTCCTCATTTGCCACTTTTCTGTTTCACTATATGGTCTAAATATAATTACAGATCAAAGAGAAGTTGTGGAGGAGACAAACACACTTTGACTTGGAAAGCACATCCATTTCATCTGAAGGTGGCAGGCTTTGTTTCTTCTTCAGTGGCACAATGAATATTGTAGCCTAAAATGAACTTCTCTTATATCAATACCTCAGTCACATCCCAGTGAGCAGGGTTTAGAGCCTGACAGAGAAATGGGTCATGCTTCTTTGCTTGGTATTCTATTTTTTGTCAGAGAAAAATAGAAACACACTCCACAAATAATCTTTCAGGTAGACAGAAGGAGATGTGTGTTACAGGGCAGTTGGTTTCAGGCTGTCAACACTTTTTCTAGTTCACCGATTTGAATTCAGATCATAGGCCTGACACATATTTATGGTTTCTTCTCTGAGAGGCTCACACAGTCAAAACACTTCACAAATATTTGTACTTTATAAAAATATGTGCTCTGAGAAAAAGAAACTGAATCCTCTGCTTTCCAGGCAGGAAACCAAAACTCATAAGACCTGGGACCTGCCCAAGGTGATGCTAAAAATCTGCAGCAGACACGGCGGTAGAACTGAGGACTCCTGGATTTTAAGGCATCATTGCAGATGGTTCATCTATGGTTCATACCAGAGAAATTTGGCTGACAGCAGACCCTGGCTTTTAGCTCGTGTCACAGCAGAATTAGGGAGCCTGCAGTCAAGTGTGGACAGTCATCTGCAAGCCAGAACTGATCAGAGCTTGTGCACCTCCCTTCAGCTGAGATTTTCAAACCACTAATGCATGGAAGACCACCAGTAGATCATTTTTGCTCCCACAGGGACGCAGTCCTGCCCAAATATGGTTTCATGGCTCCCTAGTAGAAAGTGCTTTGAGCCTTTCAGATGAGAGCAGAGATGGAAAAAGGCACAGAAATGTCTGTGCCTAACCCTGATGGGCTGAGAAACAGGTGTGGCCAACTTTTTGGCCTTCTTTTGGAGGTCATGATTGCTGGGAGATGCCCATCCCATAGAATGATTTTCATATAAAAGTTGACTTTGAGCAGAGAAAGCACACATTCCCTCACACCAGAAAAATGCCTGAAGCAGACAACAAGAAGCACAAATAACTTGGTCTGCCCTGAAAATGAGAATACTGCTGCCAGGGGAGAGGATACAACATAGGGCAACTAAGTCATGGCAGGGGGTGGGGCAGCAGAAATCGCTTTCTTTTTGACAAATATTGGTCTGTGGACACACTTGGCAGATCTTTGCTAAAACCTTTTGCTGTTGCTTGACATGAACCTCTAATTCCTGTGTGCAATTCAGAAATGTGCAGAGGAAAACCCATGACAGGCCTGGATATGGCATCTTTTTATTCAACACTCATGGCCAGATTATTTTTATTTTCCCATCATGCAGCAATATGGTCCAGTTTGTATGACCAAAAACAATATTCATGTTTGAGCATCAGGTTACTGACCTGCTTCCCATTATTTGTCATCTGTTTTCTTTCTCAGAGAACTGTCCTTGATTCACTTAGAATCTAGGAGGAGGCCCAACTAGATATGAAGCAAACTACCCACAGCCTAAAATATTGCTCAAGGGGAATATGCAAGTTTTTCCTCCCACCCGCCATTCCTCTTCATTTCCTATTTCATTTCATTTTCATCTCATCTCCTCCACTCTCTTTCACACCACTCAATTGCATTCATCCATCTCTATTAGTCTTTTATTACCACTACTGCCCCACAGACTAAAGAAAAGACCTATTTCAGGGAGCTGTTCCCAACAACACTGATTTATGTCATCTTCTTTCTTTTCCTTTTTCCTGTGTACTTTGGAAGGCAAGATGCCAACCTGTGCCAGCAGCTCCCCATATTTCACTTCCCACACCAGCCATCCCCAGCTCAGGGCCACAGGGTCCATCTCAAGTGTGTCCTGTGTACAAAGATACTCCTGGTGTTTGATTTGCAGCAGAGGAGTTAATTGTCAGCTCCTCACCTTCACTGAACCCATTTGTTTGTTGTTTTTCTGAAGGTCTCCTGTACCTTGAACAGAACCAAGAACTCAGCACACTGACTATTGAGGGCTTGCCATCAGTTTATGCCTCTGCAAGAGGAAAATTTACCACTATTGATCTGATCAGACTTTTTTTGGACTTGAAATAGAGAGCAAAGAACAGGCCAAGTTGCTGTGAAATGCACAATGTGGGATCCAAGCACAGACAGAGACACATCACAGAATCATAAAGGTTGGAAAAGACCTCTAAGATCATCAAGACCAACCATTAACCCAGCACTGTCAGGTCCACCACTAAACTATCTCTAAGCAGCACATCTACATAATTTTTGAAGCTTCCAGGAACAGTGATTCCACCACTTCCCTGGGAAGCCTGTTCCAATGTTTTTTTCCTGAGCATTTTTTTCCTAGTGCTCTTTCAGTTATAGTTTCTTTCTAAAAGGACTGTGCTATCTAGGCTAGTAGAGCCTACATGGTATCCCATGTAAAATAGTCCAGCATTTTTACAGATCTGGCCCCAAGTCCCTAAATCCCTACTGGTTTCTCACAGACATGATATGAAGCAGAGAAACAGTTAGGAAGCGTTACAGGCTAAAGACGATGGTCTCTCTGTCCTTCTCTGTTTAAAGGAATATTCCCTGGAAGTATCTTTGAAAAAAAAATCAGCCTTCAAAGCATCCTGCAACCTGAAGAACTCCAATACTGAATTAATGCCAAAGATCAGCTAAAAATCTTAAGAGGAAAAATGCACTTGGCTCTTGAAATCAAGTCCTTGTCAAAATCTTCCACCAGCTTTGCATCTGAGGGGTCACCTTGAGACCCGTTTAAGTCGTAGTAATGAACACAAGTGGGGAAGGAGACCTGTCACAGAGATTTCACTGCCTCTCAGTGAAACCTCCAGGCACTCTCCAGCTTTTCTTTAATTCTGCCAGTGCCAGGTTTAGCATTTAGCACCAAAGGGGCTTCACTGGATTCACTGTAAGCAGATTTGTATTCCACCAACTTTCCCTGATCTTCGTCTAGCCTGAATTTGACTGGCTGAGTAGGTGTGATAACAGCACTTATGACTTTGCAACACAGTACAACAGTCCAAATAAAGCTTTTCTGCTGAGGAAGACCCAGAACCTCATTATAATTTCCTGCTCTTTGAGCAGAGTTTGATAACATATATGTTCAAAGCTGCTCAAGAGCAATGACCAGGCTGAGATGTGTTTCCTCAGCATCTTGGCTGTTTTCCCCCATTCTGTTCTACCACCAGGCTCCAATACACATCAGGTGAGTAGCAACTATTAGTGCAACAGAGAAGTAACACAGTCTGGATATGTGTCTTTGAGAGGCAGCTTCAATGAGGGCTTCACTCACTTGGCTACATTTTCCTCTGGCCTCGAGTTCCAAGATCTTGTGGCACCAAAAGAGAAAAAACAGTGACTAAATGGAAAAAAAAGTTGGAAAATCACCATATCCCTAGTTGATACATCCTAGCACTGCCTTCTCCTGAGCTGGCGTTGGAGAGAGGGAAGGCTCATAAAGGCAAGGGCAGGGGGTGATTCTGACACCCAAAGCCCAAAAACTCTTGCAAGCCTACAGTGGCCTTTTCTGCTCATCTGTGCTGAAATGTGATAGTTATAAGAATATCATGTTCTCTATCAGCTTTTCTACTCTCTCACCGTTTGATTTCTAGATGTTATTATAGCCCATCTCCTTTTCAGTTCACCTCCACACTGGCTTTGTCCGAGGCACAGAAAATGATCCTGTGCTTACACAAAACCCTATTCTTTTACTTGGCATACGAAACGAGACAAATGATAAGAGCCTGTTGGTTTTATTCAGCAAAGCTAATCTTAGCATTTGCTTCACTGTGGGATTATAAACAGTATTCCATCCTACTCACCTAACTGAAACACCTTTTTTATATAACTTTTTTTTTTTAAATGTCAGAACACTTTGATTTGTTTACAGTTCTAGCTCCTTTAACTTGCTTCTATTTCTCTGATTTGAACAGAATTGGAGATTTTCAAATTGTGGGCCCAACCCTATCATTTTTCCCTAGAGATGTTGTATCCATATAGTCTGTGACTTCCACCTTGCAATGCTCTTTCCAGCAGTGTCTTATTACAGTCAGCACCAGCCCTGGGCAACAGAAACTGAAAGATCCAACTCTGAATTGATATTTCAGGTATTCACGTATCAGACAAATTAAAATGCATGTTAGATGGTTTAATATTTGTTGCTAGTCTTTATCCTTTAGGCACTGACCTCAATGGAGAGTGCAGCAAAAACGTCAGCAATGCCCAGCAAGGTGAGGAGAACAATAGGGACAAGAGCAAAACATGAGTTACCTACACACATAGATGTATCTGCTGCCTAGAAAGATTCTCCAGGCTAAAGTCACTGAATTCACCCCCGAGGACTGGACAGCAAGGGTTGACATTTTTTGACAGTTTCTGCCAAACTACATCAGTTTCCCTCATCAATGGTTTTTAACCCACAGTATTTGCCAGTTCAGAATGTTGCTTTGCAGCCCCACAGCTGAGTAAAAAATGTCTTCCCCCCCCCCCAATAATAATTTCTATTGTGACTTTTGTGACTGCTCATTGCACATGATCTATGAAACCTTGGAGTTAAAGATGTCCCTCAAAAGCCCTCAAATGCGCCACAGTGGCTTTTACCAACAATAACATCTCGACTGTCCATCTAGCAGCAAATTATAAAAAATACATGTGATGGGACCACAATATATCCCTTTTTCCACCATGGAATAAAGCTGCAAAGGAAAATAAGGATGACAGGATTTATTACAGTCAGTGCTGTTGAAGATCTGGGGGCAAAATTAGGAATAGCAGCCTAAACCTGCCAAAATAGTTTAGCCCAAAACTAAAACTAGTTGAACACATAGTTGTCATTGGTTTCTAGTCCTCATGCTCTTCCCTTAATGTGCTCCACACATGTCCCTGGAGACTATAGTAACTCCACCTTTTAGCAACTCTTGTAGCTTTACCATGTGAAGACTTGACACGTGCAAAGGAACCCTCAAAACCCAACACCATCGCCTGAAATGAGTGTAGTCCTGGTCTGTGTTGTCTCCTGCTTCCCTTTCACCTGCTGCCCTTACACTCCCAACAGAATTTTATCAGAATAGCTGTGAGAGAGTTGTTCACAAATTGCTGCCAGACATGAAAGCCATCCTATGCCTGAATAATTGAGGCACTCATCTCTACCAACAGCCAGTACCTTTCTGTAGTCCCCATTAACCCCCAGCAGCCCTTTTAAAACTGATCTAATTAGTTTCTTGCAATCAAGGCGGTGGTTTGGGCAGAAGACTTGAAAAATGAGAGTTCACAACTGGTAAAGTTCCTGATCAGGATTATTATTATTTTTTCAAGTCAAGCCCAAAGCTTGCATAATGAGGATTTCTGGGAAGATACGGTCTATTACACAGGGAAACCAGCTGTTCACCATTAATTGACACCATCCTTCTCAGACACTTTTTCACAGACACCTAAAATCAGGATTTCTGAGCACATACAAGCCTAGCATTAAGTTAAATGAAAATTGAAGAACTGACCTGAAAGCAAAGATTACCAACCTTAACTTTCAATTTGTCAGGACCTTGCCATGATTTAAACACCGGCTGCTCTGCTTGAAATACAGTTTCTACCTGCAGCTCTTGATTTTCTTCACTGCTCTACAGTGCAGAGGCTAAACTGGGTTTACCCATGGAAAATACCCTGGAGACACTAGAGGTAACTTTCCTCAGCATTTAGCACTCAGTGCCCTCAGACACATCTCAGCCCACCAAACGTGACCCAGCACAGAATCAATAAGGCTGGATAAGACCTCTAAGATCCCCAAGTCCCACCATTAACCCAGCACTGCCAAGCCCACTCCTAAACCATGTCCCTAAGTGTCCCATCCACACATTTTTTAAACACTTTCAGGGCTGGTGGTTCCATCACTTCCCAGGGCAGGCAGTTCCAATGCTTGATCAGTGTGAATTATACCAGCTATCCAGTTTCAAGTTAAGCAGTACAGAGACAAACCAGACTCACAGGAGGAGCAAATTGATATTAAAACCCCTGTCTGGACAGCAGAAGATCCACATCTCACTCATGACTTACATATAAAGTGAGTTTACACAATGGCTATGCTGATCATTTCCTTAGGATTTAGAGAAATGAGCAACTTTAACTTTACAGACTTCATGGTTGCTTGATCTCACTACAGTAAACAGCACCATATTTTTCCTTTTCATGTTTTATCCTGAAGCAACAGAGCATTACATTAATTGACTTGTCTTATTAATTCAATAAGCTGCTTCCAAGATGAAATGCTTAGCTATGCTTGCTTGTTTTTGGCACTTTTTGGTTGTTGGAAGAAAAGCTTTAAGGCTAGAATTGCTCTGATGTTTTCCACAGTTCACTGAATAATTTTATGCACTACTGAAGATTTGCCACATGTGGAATTACTGCAAACTGCTACTTTTTCATCATATTATAATTTAATTCACACTTTTAGTATGATAAGAAAACATTTAACAGTTTGCATATTTGAAAAGTATATTTGTTCTGCCATAAAGTTGTGGTTAAGAATTCATTATGGGTCACTCCTTTCTAGGATTTACAATTTGGACTTAAGATACATTTAGAAGATTAAAGATGACATAGAAGCCACCCCATTCAAATGAATTATATACAAGAAAATTCAGGGAGAAAAAAATTGACCTTGATGTAAATATAGGGCAAAAATAATTTACTGTGAGCCTGAGTAAGATTGAGAATTTCTTACTATTTCAGCAAGTTATTGGAGGGGAGGTGAATGTATTTTAAGGTTTAAAACCCCAACATTCCTTAAGGGGAAAATATTTATGTAACTACGTGGATTCTTAGATTTCAACTTCTTTAGGAAACCAGCATCATTCCACTTGTTAGTGCCACCCTCCAGCAGCCATCATAGGCGTCCCTTAATCTTTCTGTGTCCCTTGGAGGGTCCTGTCACACCATGAGCTGTTGTCCCAGGTGTAAAAGTCTCTCTCCATTTCATTTCTTGTGTGTGGAGTGGAACCTCACAGTGAAGCCTCTAAGATGAGGTCTCTGCAGGGTAATTGGGAATGTTCTCCCTCCGCCTTCCCACTGCCAGAGGCTGTGGGACCTCCACCCTCTCTGATGAGAAAAGGGACTGAGTGAAAGAGCCTCTTACAGAGCTCCTGGAGACAGGGCTGCATTCAGCTGCTCCAAGGGAGAAGCCTGGCCTTGGCTGGTGGAGCCTGGCAGGGAGCAAGGGCTGGACACAAATACAGTGAAAATCAGAATGCTGCCAAAGGAGTCACTGGACAAACAGGTCAGTTGTTCCTGCTCCTGGGGGGTAGGAAGGCATGACTGCAAACAATGTCCTTTATATCCTCCCTTCATCTGCAACAAGCAAAATTTTGTTCCCCAGCGATAAGTCTGTCAGCTCTGTGCTCAGAGGAGATGCTGGTGGTTGGGGCAGTGACTCCCACCAGCCCTGGTGTGGGTTGGTGCAATGTGTGACAAACCTTCTCACCCCAGAGCCAATGTACAATCCCTGCTGCAGCAAACCCCATCTGCTATTCACAAGGGTTTGAGTCAAAATAAAGACTTTGCCTGCAGTGAGGTCCTGCTTGCAAGTGAATGTTATTAATCAGGTTTCTGCCCTTAAGAAAAGAAATCAAAACATAATTTATGCTCAGAGTGACTTGTAGGTGTTTGCACAACAATTAATGCCCACAGTTATGGTAATGGAGCTGGACATACCACGATTGATCTTTTCCTTGAAACATTTTACCCTTACAGCCACTACCTCTAACTCTTCACTATGTCTCCCCATACTCGTTACTTTCCAAAATTATCATACTAAGCAAAGCTCAATGCACTGTTTAAATGAGTAAGGAACATCTGGTGAGCTGAGACTACTGGGACTCCTCGGACAGATAAAGTTGTAGCACTTTTCCTCTGTATATGGAAATGCATTGTAAATTAAATCTGAAAATCATCTGAAAAGGCAGAGGTCAGAAAGGAAGTGGAGAAACACCATCATTTGTGCCAAGGTCAAATTCCATGCAGCTCAGCCTAAAGTCAGTGTATTTTCATGTGCTCACTGACAAAGTATAGTACTGTCCACTCATTATTTTGTATTTTAACAGTTTTCTAAAGGTGCTTGCAACACCATATTTTGGCCTTCACAAAATACATGCCAAATATAGTATAAAACAGACAAATCCTGTGACTATGAAAATATTTCTGTCCCAACTCCTTTTTTTTCCCTTCCATTTCTTTTAAAGAAATATGGGATAATACTGAAATCTCAACCTGTATCTGCCTGCGACTGAACCACTGCCTGCTGGTCTACCTTAGTTAAAAAAAAAAGAAATAAAAGAAGAAAAAAAGAACAAGTTGTGCAGTGGAGCATCTGCCGTGAAACATAAATGTCTTGTAACAGCAACGAGCCGAAAGCCATGAACCACTTAGCCTGAGGGAGAAGATGTTTCAGCTAGGAAGCCCTCAAAGAGACGGGTGACGCTCCCTTTCAGCTCCAGCTGCCGTTGGAGCCCAGCTCTCCACAGCCTGCAGAATTCCTGCCCAGCCTGGTGGCTCCTGCTGCGTCACCCCTTCACCTTTGCATTCATGCAGAGAGACTGAACCCTTGGGAAGATCAGAGTCTCTTCTGTTAGTGTTACTCTGTGGTCAGAGATCCTCCTCACACCGCTGTGCCAGGAGATGATAACCTGGAGGTTATCTCCACCTCCACGCCAGGGACATCCCTGACCTGCTGCCACAATTTGTCTGACACAGATTAGGAGTTCTCATATGTTGATAGAGCTGAGTTCCTTGTAGGAAGCAAGTAGAGGGCACCACAGGCTGGTGGGATCATGGTTTTGTTGATCAGAGCTTCTCCTGGCAGTGATGCCATAGATGTGCCAGTCTGCATTGAATGCACTTTTATCCCTATCGCAGATGAGACCGTGAGTTTGCAGAACATTCACACACATTTTGGCTTTTGTCTTTGTATCACAAAAGGGCAAAAGGCAACTGGGAGAGCACAGCCTACTCTCTGAAAGAAATTTTACCACCATTTTCTGCCAACCCCCAAAACACCCTTTAATCCATCTATATCTGTACATCAGGACTTAGACCAGCACACCTTACAAGCACAGCACACCTTACAAGCACAGCCCAAATGTGAAACATGCCATTCATATGAACCAGTAGGACATTTGCAACTGTTTACTCTGGAACAGAGCTAATAACAAAAGACAAGCAGTTCTCAACACAAGATGGGGTTGCCTTATGTCACAGCAGCTAAGTTAGTATCAATTGAAAATACCAAAGGGAAAAACTAAGAAAATGTCTTCCAGAAAAATCCCTGCTCTTTTTACCATTCCAGGGACAAGCAGCAGGAACGTGACACGTTTGCCTTGTTGATGTAATAATGGTATTGAGTGTATGGAAAGATTGAATGTTAATTGTTTACTGGGTGATCAGTGATATTTCAGGTGGATGCAAAGGAAGAGGTTGAAAGGGGAAAAATTATTCTTTGGATTTCCCCTTTCAAGAAATCATTTAAACAGAGGCATGAATGGAAGGAGTGGCAAGACTGAAACTACAGATGGCTCCAGTGTCAGGGAACATTTATCTGAAAGCCAATAAAGATGTGACAGTCTACTGTTTTCCCAGACCATATAACTTCATCTGGATGAGTGTTTTGAGACAAGGCAACAGTAGATGTGGAAGGCCACATGTCCTGTTTAGCACAGAGGTGGGGACAGGGAGAGCAGCACTGTCAGTACAACACACACTGCCTGCCCACTGCTCCTCCCATGCAATTCCCCCGGGTAACATCACCCAATGGCTTGGTTGCATCATCCTTCTGACTGCCCCAGCCTCTTCCTCCTGCTTCCTCCCATTATCCCCATAGGGCTCATCAGTTTGGCTGATCCTTTTGTGGACCTGCTGGGGCCACCCATTCCCAGAGCTCCCACAGCAGCGTATGCCTGCACCTCCCTGTCCTGTGTGCACATTTATTTCCTGTAAAAATCCTCCTCATCCACTAGGTGCCCGTAGTCCTACTTTTGAAGGATGTGGCAAACAGCTCCACATCAGCTGCATCTCCCACTTTCATGGTTTGATAACCCATGCCCATGTCCCCCTCAAACTTCTTCCCTCCAAGCTGAGGGCTCCCAGACCAGACCCTCCATTTATTGCTGTGTTTTTGAACATACTTATTTGAAGTTACTAGCCCAGAGTCCATCTGAGGATAATCCTCAGGTTTGTGCCTGCAGATTTATCTGCACCTGCCCCATCTCAGGAGACCTTTACCTCCCTAAGGAGGATGCACCCCCAAAGCCTCTTTTTTACCTACTCAACATTCAGATCTGTAATATGGACCGACAAAGTTCCTACTCTTTTGAGCAGGGCTCAATGCAGCTGAGGAGAAAGGAGAGCAAAGATGCTGGACAAAATACATCTGCTGGCTCAGGAATGTCTGGCACTCGGTGGAGCGGTGGAGAATCACTCTGGCAGTTCCTGTGCATGAAATTATCTGACATAGCTGATATTAATCGATGCCCAAGGGCAAAGTGACTGGTATTAACCTACCTGCCCTTTCAATGCCATGAAAAATAAGTCCATCCTTTGTATATTCCTAGGAGAAGGGAAAAAAGCTAGAAACAAAGTGCTTAAAAACCTGCATTTGTCAGACTGATCCTGTTTAATTAAACAGGAAATTGCAGGGCAACTAAATCAATCTTTACAAAGAAAAGCTGTTTCTCTGTTTACAGAAGAGAAACTTGTGGTGATTTATCTTAAAGAATGTAATTGCCTAATGATTAATAGTGACCAGAGATAGTCAGAGGGAGGAAATGAGGAACAGGAGTGACTTCTCTTGGTGTGTGCTTGAATCCTGGCAGAGTTATATGCCCCTGCCACAGAGAGTATTAAACAAACAAAATTTCCTGGTTTATACCAGGAAACTGCTGTTGTTCTTCTTGTTTCTTCCTTTAATACAGAAGTTATCACCACTGGAGAAATCCAGATATGCTGGTAGATCTTTGGAGATGTGGGTTCAGGTATGCATTTGTTTTTTTTTCTTTCTGCTCATGGTAATTCAAAGTCAGATTCTCATCTTCACAGTTCTGATTGGGCCCATGGCCTTTTTTATGCAGAACTGTAAAATAATAGATGTTTTCTACCTGGGCTTGAGACTTCATAGAACGATGGAATACCCTGAGTTGGAGGGGACCCACAGGGACCACGGAAACCCAACTCCTAAAGAGATTTATTGTCCTTTGCCCTACTTAAGAGCAGACTTCAAGCTGCTGCAATACATGGTGAGCACATGAGGTTTTCCAAAGCAGAACAGATCTGATGTGCTGGTCTGCAGGCAACCTCTCTCTGTCCCCAGGCTACCTATGCCTGCCTGTAGGCAACCTGCAGCTGTTTACAGGCTACCTATAGCTGCCTATGCTGTGTCAGTGCTCCAGGGACTGGAACCCTCAGGTGTGTGTTTACACACAGCTCTGTGTATGCAGAATGGCACTGGAGAGCCTTAAATCTGGATATATTTTCTTTATCATGGAGACAATATGAAGAAACCAGAAACAGCCCTTAGTGTTCTTAAAAACAGATAGGAATTAATACTTGAGGTGCACTTGGCCTTCAGCTAAATCTATCATCTTGCTGGAAAGGACAGCATGTGCTGTTCATAATATGATCCAGGTCTTCTTATAGCCATTCATCTCAGGATATCCTCAAAAATATAGATCACTGGTGACAGGATAGACAAATGAGCATGTCAGGATTATTTTTTCATTGTATTTATTTACTTGTGTACTGAAATATTGCAGCCTGACTAAAGCAGTGTGAGTAGACAGTGGGATGATGTGATTGTCCAGAGAACAGCTAGTTCCTGGATAGTTTCTAACAAAGCTCCTTTATTATACCACTAGCAGAGTACAACCTTCTATCTTAGGAATCCTCACTTCTCACAAGGTCTCTTCTTCCTAAGTTGCCATTCAGTTCTGTCATTGTCTACCTGGTCTGTGGTTTCCAGGAATGACTGTTGGATGATATGACTGCTTTCATTATAAATCAGGGTTATTTTCAGAGTCCAAGTCATAGACATGTGGCCCTTCTCTCTCTGAGACTTGTCTGGACCATGTCAACACAAGTGGAGAGTGAGCAGATGGTCTTCCATCCCTTTTCTGCAACACGACATGGAAACCAGTGGGTTTCACAGCTACATGGTACCTAAATGAGCACCACAGTGGAGTGAAATGTCCTAAATACTTCTGCAGCCCCATCCTTGGGAATTGCCTCGTGGTTCTGAATTGTGCCCTGGCTGCAGGACCCCTGTGATAGAGGCAGGAACTGAACCCAGATTAGCTGTACCTTAGGGCAGGGTCTCAACTGCTAAATACGACTTTCCATTCCAAAGCATGTCCACTCACAGCTTTCCAAGAGATAAATTAAATTTGCTGGTCACTAATGATGGTTGGTGGGGCTCAGAAGTGTGGGTTTCTCACACAGACAATAACAGATGCTATGTCTGCAGAGTCCTGGTAGCACAGTAAGACATCCCCCACCTCCAGGATTGTATTCAACGACTGATCAAAGGAATACCCTTGAATTTAAGTAGGAAGCAGGTATTGCCAGTACCTTCTGCAGGGAAGGCAAAATCACTTACCAAAGGAGCAGCACACCCTGGGCTGCTGAGAACAGAGCAGGGCTTCCTGAACAGCATTGGGAGGAGGGCTCTGCTCAGTTCTACACACATAACTCAGAATAAAACCCTCTCTCCTCACCGAGCAGATTAACAGATGGAAACAACCTATATTGACTTGGAACCAGTAAAGGTGAGAATAAGACAGCAACCTTTTAACGAGCTGTAGCTTATGAGGAAAGGCAGGCAGAAGTCTCACAAACCAGTTAGAAAGCCCTGAGTAGTGAAATCTCATGGTTTAAAATATGAGGATTGTTTATTATTACTCTGTGACTTGCACTGAGACAAAAGTTTGAAAGACCAGTGACACCTTTGAAAGAGGTGTCTTAAACTTGGCCAGAGTGCAAGTGAACTAATACTACAAGTGTTTCACTATTTTTCTGTTGTAGCTGAACCAAAGCAACATCCTGCTTGTTTTCTCAGCTCAGTCATGTTTCATCTGCACCTCCAGCGGGACAGTTCTGATCCTGACAGTTCTGATCCCAACTGTTCGAGCTCTCTCCCAAGGAAAGTGTTTTGCCAGCATTTCAGTCCCTTACATTAAAGTAACACATTATTCTCTAAGCTACACATTTTTTCCCCGCTTCCTTTAAAAAAGTCAAGGAAAATCTGCTCTCCATCTCTTGCAGAGAGGAATCCATCAGGCTTTAACCCATAACCTTTTTGAGCTTTACTGACCTAAAAACCTGCTGCCTAAGGCAGACTCACATTTCAGAGCATCTATTAGGTATGGTCATAAAACATTGTCCAAGCATATCCCTTCTTTACTTCCATAGATCATTTACTGATTATTTATAAGCAGCATCCCAATTACCTGTTTGATGAGTGCTTTCATTATTATGCCTCCTTATGAAGTAACTCAGCTAGACTAATATCCACAGATTGCAGTATAAATTCCCTATTAAATCCTAACCCTTGTAATTACTCAATCCTAAATACTCTCATTTCTTCCTCTGTAGGGTCCAAAAATATCTAGCACACCCCTGGATCTCACAGCCACCCTCACTGATCCCCTGCCACCACTTAATTGAATTATAACACCATAAATAATCTGGAGGCTATCTCAGAGGCACCCCATACAATTTTCAGGGATGCTGCCTGGTGGGTGACCTATTTGGAGAGGTACAGACAGATTTCTCAGGATTTTCTTCAGGCTGATTATCTCCATATTCCCTGATGAGCCTTTGTTGCAATAGCATTACCAAAAAAAAAAAAAAAAAAAAGAAAAAATGGTGCTATTTAATTTATTAACAGCTGGTCCCAAACAAAATTCCCAGTGGGGAGAAATACTGAGCAGATAAAGCTAAACTTCTGGAACTGAGAATGCCAGGACAGCGAAGTGTTTTAAGATGGGGATATGAATTTTGCAGCTAAAGACCATCTTGAGGCAGTGAGTGGATTATGGAGGCTGTGCAGGGATACAAATGCATGAGGCACTTATTGCCAAGTACCTTCTGGCATCCACAGACATAATCTCCCCAAAAAGAAGATTTCCACCACAAAGAGATGTTTCACATACAAAGCCAGAAACAAGGTTGCTTATTTGAATTAAAAATTCCAAGGGCACTAATGCTTAATCTATTGGCAGCAGTAGGTCTGCACTTCAGGTAGATGGAGTGCTTGTGCTGTATTGTGGCCCTGCATCCTCTCAGCAGAAGGCATTCAGAGAATTGCTCTTCTCTTTGCTGGCCCAGCTGCTGTGCGGGTGCTGCCACACTTGTCAGACAATGGATGTGGTGCCAGAGCTGTTTTCAGCCCGGCCTCACACCCACGAGTGCTGCTGTGCTGAACAGAGCTGTGCAGAGCAGAGCTACACAACACACAACCCCTTTTGTTATCAGCCTGTGCCAGTCTGCAGGTGACACACCCGAGGGACAGGACACCGTCCAGAGGGACCTGGACAACCTCAGGAAGTCGGCCCATGGGAACCTCATGAGGTTCAACAAGGCCAAGAGCAAAGTCCTGCATCTGGGTTGGGGTAACCCCCAGTATCAACACAGGCTGGGGGATGAAGGGGTTGGGAGCAGCCAATTTTTGTCCCTTTCCCAGCGTGACCTAAAATAAGACACTCTATAACCTGAGTGCATTCATGCTAATTCAGATTAACACATCTACTGCCACCTTACACATCTGATATGGTTACACACCGTGAGAGGTTACAGGGCAGGCTAGAACACTTCTAGGATTTAGTGCTGCCTCTCAGGCAGACTGTCCACCATCACCACAGTGCTTTATCTGCTTAACCACACAAACTGCTGGGGCAGGTCTGCCTCAGACCACCTTCCACCGTGTCCTCCAGCTGCTCCCACTTGCATTTCTCCTACCTGTGCTCCAGGTACATGGCTCCAGCAGGAAGGGATGCTCCTTGGCTTGCAGCGATGTGGTGGCTCTTTCTGCCATGACATGCAGCTGAGGGTTTTGGTTTCCTCTCTTCTTTCTCCCTGGCCCTGTGTCTGCCTCTCTCAGTGCCCCACATGTGGAGGCAGGAACACATGTGTGTGCTTCCAGAGGATCAAAAAGGTGTCGAGACTCTATGTTTTTCTCAGCCCCTCTGCTGCTCTGTGTGTGTGTGTTTTTGTGTAACGAGAAGCTGTTGAAGCCTGATGTATTAATATATAATCCCTACACTGGGAAGCAGCTAGGTCTCCCCTCCCACTGCTCACAAAGTATCTTTACATCTTCCCTGCTTCCCAAGGAGGGGTTGGGGGAAAAAAAGCCAAACCTCAGCAAGGGTCTACTCTTTTTGCCTTCTCATCAAGCACAACTCTCTGCATGTGTGAGGTCTCACAAGAGGTGTGAGCCAAGCCTTATCCTCTTCCCAACTTTCAATTAAGGAAAGAGTGAGCAGGGAGCCTCAGAGAGCACCAGCACCACACCAAAGCCCAGAGCTGTCAGTGTGGCTGTCTGCAGCAAGTTCCCAGGAGCTCACTGCTAATACTAAGAAAACAAGGGCAAAGAAACCCAAAACAAACCCCTGAGCCCGAATTTCTGATTAAATAACACTGAAGTGCCTAATGTAAACTGCTGCATGCCAAGGCACCTGGAAGGTGAGCAGAGCATCTGTGCTGGGAAGCCCCAGATTGCAAAAGCATCCTCTGCTTTTGGCCAGGAGACAGGAAGAGGACTTCCTGCAGGAACAGATATTTTGGGCTCAAGAAGGCATCCAAACAGAGAAAACTCGGGAGACAGAGCCTGGAGCAACAACACCCAGTGTTGACTCTCACCAGCACCTAATGGGCTCCAGCTCACCTGTTTGAGTGACTTTCTGCTAACTCCCCCCAGGGGTTTTACCCAGCCCATGGGTAAATGCCATACCATATCAGGGATTACAATAGGCCAAAATCTCCTTTTCAAGGTTTCAGGGACTCCTGGGGTGCAGCTGAGGCTCGGTGTAGAGCTGACCTACACAGAGAAGACATTTTCAAGTGCAAATTCCACATATTCATCCACTCAGTGCTGAGCCATGGAAGGGAGGGACAGGGGGATGCACAAAGCTCTGGGTACCTGCCTGGCTTTGCCTCCCTGGGGTAGTGAAATCCCACGTCTGCCTCTGTGCTCTGCATCACCAAATTCCCAACAGCAACAGGGTCAGACACATCTGTCTCATAAAGGAAAATTAAACTAGGTTATCAATTTAAAAATACAGTCACCCTGTTAAAGAAAGTAAGTAAACACCCTCCACTGAGTGATTGATGTTCTGGGAAGTTACACAGCCTAATGAAGAGCACTATGAGCTGCTGGCATTATTACATTTGCTGTGACCTTAAAAAAGAATAGCTCCAGCTGTCTCCAGAGTACAGAGTTGTATGTTCTTGGATTTCTAATACTAACGGGAGCGCAAAATCCGGCACTGATTAAAATCATAGAGCCTTTTGCTTCTACACCAAGAAAAGAGTGAGAATGGATTGTATTACAGACATTTTGACAGAAAAAATATTTGCTTTCTCAGGGGGAGATATAATGTGTCAGTCATGTAGTCAGAGAGGAGGCAGGCTGGCTTCCACTCCAGCTCAGTCTCGGTGAGGTCTGGTTTGATTCTATTACACATCTCCCAGTGCATGAGCTCAGGCTCTGGGCAAACACCTCCAAGAGCCCCTTTGGAGACCCTCCTGATGCAGATGGAATCGGTTTGACTGGGGAGAGTGGGCAGGGTTGCAACTAAAAAAGGGTCTCTGGTAGCAGAGAGGCCCAGGAAGGCGATGGTGAGTAGCTCATGAACCATCCACAAGACTGCCAAGAGCCTCCTGTACCACCAGCCCTTCGAGCACCCCCAGCCCAGTTCCCTGGCACAGCCCTCATATCATAACTACCAACAATTGTTGGGTTTGTGCCTCAGATTACCAGAAACCTGCCTGTGCAGCCATGCCTATGTGAACGTGGGTTACACTTGCATCAGGTTATTTAATCTCCCTGGTCTAAGAACATTTAGCAACAGGGTTGCTGTGAAAACAAACCAGATTCAACAAAACCAGCTTCAGAGACAGCAGCAAATTTCAACTGCATTTCCATTCCTGTAAAGAGGCTGAGGCTGGGTATTGTGCCTCTAACATCAGTATTCAACAGTAGGTGACTAATTATACCAGAAATGAAACACAGTCAATACATTTCCAACTTCATTGGCTACCAGTTGGGGATTTATTAAACAAAACAAACAAACAAACAAAAAAGATGAGGTCTGTCTGTTTGAAATTGAACTAGAAGATTTAAAAGCACATTTTCAGAATTTATACTATTCTTTCATATTTAATGTTTCTTTTTCAGGTGTGGTTATAAGCCTTCAAGTGATCAGAATGCCTAACTCTTCAAATACTAATTTGTTTTAGAAGGTATCTGGGAAGATTTCAGGAAAGAGAAAGTTAGGTTTCACCTGCTTTCTCCTAGAGAAGACAAACACAATGTTATAATTAAGTGTATTTATAGAATAGTGTCTGGCAAAGCATATTTCTCCTGTTGTTGAGAAAACAATGGTGGTTTTTCCTCTTTTGTTATATTATCTAGAAAATTAATTATTTCCTTTATCCATTGTTTTTAACAAAATGTTTGTGCTTCTATCAATATGAAATGTCAGACTGAACCACACAGCTATTTACTTTGAAGTAAGCATAATATTACCCACAGCTCTATTCAAAGCACCAAAGAACATAATAGTGTTAACTATAATTAGATTATTTTCCAGAGAGTTAGAAAGATTCATTGTAGAGCAGGGGTTTTCATAAGGAAACACAAAGACTTACTTCACTGAAACCATCAAATAACTCTGCACAAAATAGTTTTGGAGAATTAACTCCCTTTTGTGACTGGGCTTTAATTATTGTCTTTTTTTCCTTGGTAATGCATGGATTCTAATTATCACATTTTAACAACATAATAGATGACTCAACAGACAAATGTGGTTTCAGACTACAGTATTAGCTTATCCCCTTGCTGCTCCAAACCTCCTGGGCCCATAGCACATATTACAACTACTCTTGAGGACCACCCATTACCTTCTACACGGCCCAGGAGCACCAGAGAAACCCCTTCCCTCCCATGACGTGCATGGCACCCTGGCCAGCACCACTCAGGGGTCAGCATTTCACTCCTACCCTGGACACAGACGGTACAACATTCTTCCTAAAACAGTTCTCTCTTAGCTCAGTGCTCCAGGCTTAAAAACATTTAGTGAGACTTTACAAGGCTGCATCTTCCTGATACAAAACAGTCAAGCCACCACAAGAAATCATATCACCACTTTTACCAGTTATTTCTGAGCAAGCATGGAATTATGGCTTAAATTCCTTTATTCCAGAAAGTCTCTGTAATTTTTTGTTGTCTTTTCCACACCTGAGGTCTGTCTCCTAATGGAGGTTTCATGGACGACTCATCCGGCATCTGTATCAGGGACCGAAAAAGGGAGAGGAAATTTCAAATTGTTTTTGTCAGACCAGCAAATAAAACTATGTCTAAACCAGGAATTAATATGTGAAACTCATCAACATGCATACACTCAGGTAAGTGTAGACTTGTAAGGTCTCTGGGGGAAAGGCTGCATCTCCCCATGGGTTAATAAAATATCCCTACTAGGCTGTGAAGTGCTACACCATCAACTACGAAGAGACTTCTGAGTTCTCTCTGTTCAAAGAGCTGAGGAAATTGATAACAAACCTGGTTAGCAACAGCCCTTGTTTTGGAAAAGGTGTTCAATGGTCTCTACTGACATATCTCATATCCCTCCCTAGAGATGACATTGCTCAAAGCAGAGGAACCTGCCCTGAGGCTTTGGACCAGCACTGAGAGCCACTTTATTGAATTATATGGTTGATTTTACCCATATCACAGGCTGTTCTTGGAGGTCTTCCATTCACAGTGGACAAGGCCCAAATTAGCTTACCTTGCAAGACTTCTGTCCAAGCTTCTGTGGCTGCAGATATGTGAACATATTTGCCTCAGAGAGAGCTGAGACCAGCAGGAACTGTAATGATGCTACTGCTGGCAGCGAGCTAAATTTCATGTGTCAGCACTGGGACTTCACAGTAGCACTGGCGTGGAAATTGGATTAGTAGCTCCAACTAAACAGAGCTTAAGCCATTATAAAGTCAGTGGGAGGTTCTGATTGACCTCGGTGGGCTTTGGATCAACTCCCAGGAAGAATATGACTGAACTAGGCAGTGTTACTGTAATATGTTGCTCCTAGAGGACTCCTTTGTCCAAGGCAGCAGTGTTTTTAATGAAGGACTTTCTAAGGGAGAGCCTGGGATACTGGGGGGATTGGCTGGTTTTGGAGGACAGCTTCTTGAGTTGATGGCTCTTGAAGACAAGTGTCAGACAGGGAACAGACTGTCTGGTCTAGTCCAATCTTCCTTTTACTGTGATCCAGCCAACCCTAGGTGTTATTAACCACATTTTCTCAGAACTGTTTTCCCACCCTGGAAGTCTCTGGATGGGGCCTCAGGAGAGTGGGGAGCTGGAGGGTATTTCTAAGCACTAGGCAAGTTCTCCTCACTATTCCTTCTACTTTCTCTGTAAAAGCAGAATCTGATGCCACTTGAGACGCACAAGTGGAAACTGCCATCTAAACCCTGGGACAGTTACTTCCTTTTGGAAAAAGGAATAAATATAGTGAACACATTAACTTGAACCTTGACTCTCTTTTTCCAAACCTGTTATTAAGCTGGGGTTAAAAAGTGGTTTAGGGGCACCAGAAACCCTCAATCCTTGTGCTAT
>JAWWLV010000024.1:5120005-5131544 GCA_035041135.1 Platyrinchus mystaceus | reverse complement strand
ACACAGAGGGCTGCAGTCTGAGGAGTCATTTCCAAAGCCACCGTGTTTCTCTTTGCTCAAAGGAAACAATACTTGTGGACTATAAGCCAGTAGTTGGGTTTTATGATATCTAAATTGCTTATCAAATTTCTGAACTCGACGAGAAATATGAGAAACACATATGAGAGTTCCTTGTGAATACACAATGAAATTGTTCCATTCTGGGCAGCAGAGCTGCTTATCAAAAAAAAAAAAATGAATAAAACAAAGCATTCCTTCTTAACATGGAGCTTACATCTTTAATAAACATTAGTTTCATGTTCTCATGAGAATCCTATTACACAACTTCCTTCACTGATTCATGTACTAATACCATTTTGTATTAAGCTGGTATATAATTGATGATATGGAAGTGTTTTCATATAACAACTCCTTCACTGCATAATATAACCCACTTATCATATTTTCAGCTCAAAATTCAGAAAGTTCATGGATGCATTATACCCTGGAATGAACACATTAACTATACAAAAGTACAGTATATCATTTGCAAATTGCATTCAAACCAAAGTAAATACACAGTGCTAAATGCTGACTTTGATACAGATCAGGTTGAAAGGCATAAATCAGCTAACAGAAAAAAAATTTACATGCTCAGTAGAATGGAAAAAAATCCCCTGCAGGAAACAAGACCCAATCTAGTAATTTGGGTGCAATGTGTAGCCTATATGGCTGTGATTAGAACATACATTATCCATTCAGGGACAAGGCTCTCCCCCAGAAACACAGCCCTGTCTCACAGTACCACTCACGAGAACCAGGTGAGTTCCCTGAAGAGATTTATTTGTCTTTTAGGTTTAGGGTGGTTTTTTTGTTTTGTTTTCTTTTTGCCTGCAATTGCATAACAGGATTCAGCAATACTTCAATATCTAATATGGTGAGATTACAAAAGGCTCAGGAGGCTGCTCTGTTTTATAAAATCTATTTAAAACTAAGCCCAGGAAGCCAGAGAAGGAAACCTTATTCCTGCCAAACAGTGCACCAGGGCATGACAACACAAACCAGCATCCTCTGTGTTGACTTACAAGGTTTTCATCCTTTGGAGCTCATTTTACAGATGCTAAAGCAAAATGTTCACCGATGAAAAAGGTGATGGTTTGCAAGAGAAACGTGTGCAACTTCAGCCCTGTGCAAACAGAGGGAGGGTTCATTTCTGTGCTATTGCAGGTGTCTGCCTCAGCCTAACAAAGCCTAGCAAAGGGACCATGTGAGATGCCACTGCCTGTCATGGACTTGTGCCAGCACAGAATTGGCTCCAAGTTTTCAGATGCTGTTCAATTCCAAGTTTTCTCCACAAGGGGAAATGGCTTTACAATGAAAGAGGGTGGATTTAGATCAAATAAAAGGAAGAAATTCTACATTGTGAGGGTGGTGAGGTCCTGGCACAGGTTGCCCAGAAAAGCTGTGGATGTCTCATCCCTGGAAGTGTTAAAGATCAGGTGGATGTGGCTTGCAGCAACCCAGTCTCATGGAAGGTGTTCCTATCCATGGCAGGGGAGTTGGAACGAGATGATCTTTTGGGTCCCTTCCAACCCAAACCTCTCTTTAATTCTATGTTGAACCATTAAAAATGTATCACTGTTGAATCTCCTGGCTCTTCCCCCTCCACCACAATACTGACTCATCACTTCTGTGCTGTTAGAAATGATCCTCAAGACCCTGGGTTGCCTTCCAGCACCCTTGGGCAAGTGACAAGCCACACTACCTGACCTTTTACCTCCCTGCCCTCAAAATGACCTGTCACTTCCCAACCTTGTGGTTCCTCTGGGCAGTAAACAAACCTTGCTCTGGGCACACTGTGACCCATTATTAATTCAGCATCACTAATGTCTGGGACTTTCAGTCCAAGGCAGAAATAAAAAGACTGCAGCACAGGCAGACCAGAAGTGCAATCAGAACAACGTTTGTAATTTAATAGAGCTACCTGGAGTAATGCTATAATCTCAAACAGCCTTCATAAGTTGTTCAGAGAGAGATTCCCTAAATCCTCAAATCAGCTACAAATATATAGTTGCATTACTACCATGGATTTAAGTGCCTTTGAAGTCAATAGAGAGATTCTTATGGATTTTTTACAGGCTTATGTGGTTTTTACATACATATATACACACATATAAATATATATATATATGTATTTAAATCTCCCTAGGGGTTTAATCTGGATTGAGAGTCCCTGAAGAACTCATAGCTGAGGCCCTAAGGAAAAGCACCATCTGAAAGCTCTCTGTCTGTAGGATTTTATTATAATGTCTTTTGAAACGAGTTTTTATTCCATCAACCACCCTTTTTCTTTTTGGCAAATCTAGAGTTGTCTCTATTCTGTAATGCAGACATCACTATCTCAGAGCATGTTCCCAAGGAGGCCAATTTAAAGACTGACAAGAAAATCACCCATTCCATCTGGACAGAGAGAAAATGATATTTTTCCAGCTGAAAAGAAAAAAAAAAAAAGAAATAAAAAAAAAGGGAAATCCTGTTGTGTAATCCTAATCAGGTTTGCTAGACAAGTCAGGGGAAGATTGAGGTTTGTCAGGATGAGGATCACAAGTATGGGAAAGCCTATTGAGCTTTATTCTCTTGTAGAACTGCACTAATTTTTCCAAAACTCTATTTTTCCCTTGGTACAGAAGCAGAGCCTGACCAAGGCCAGTTGGATGCTTACAGTGCTCTGTAAAAATTCACCCACATCCTCAGTGCTACCAGTGCCACTGAAGCTGGGCTGGGTCACCCATTTACTTTTCATTTCTGCTTTTATCTTGCCCCCCTTTCTGCCTTCTTTCTCACAGTCTCCCATCACACAGTCACCTCCTCTTCCACCCTGTGTTGAGCAATGTTCCTCCTCCTGCCTTTTCCCAGCTCCTGCTGCAAGGGGCTGAGGGATGACACCAGGTCAGCACCTCTCCAGCATCACCAATAGCTTTGAAAACGTGGCCTCTGAGGTAACAACAAGCAACAGTCCTGACAGTCAAAAACACCATCAAGCAAGATCAGACAAGATACCAAAAGACAGAGTTTTCAACCCGTTTCTGCTGGAGGGCTCGACAGAGCAGCTCCAAGAAGACAAAGAGAAACGAGGCGAGAGACAGGTTAAAAATAAACACAGGTATCCTTTAGAGGGCACAGATCAGATCAAAAGCCTCTGACATTTAACTCGATCAACATCTGCAAAAGCATTCCAAGCCAGAGAGCAACTTGCTGTGGGAGGGGGAAGCGCTTCGATGAGGAAAAATCCATATTTTTTTTTATTCAGTAAATACAAAGGTATTTTTATATATTTTTGTTTCATACTGATTTGGGGATGGGGGATAAAAATAAATTAACAGCCTGTTTGACAGGCTAAGGGCTGATTCTCACCTCAGTGGTCCTGCCAGTATCTGTTAGCAAAGCTTTTCATACAGGTCCAGTGTGGGCTTAGCACACCAAACCCTGCTGCCCACACTCAGCAATGGCCAAAAATCCCATGGAAAGCCATGGCATCAGCATGGACTTGGCCTGCTCTCAGTGAGCTCTGACTGGGAACCAGTAAAAGTTTAGCCCCCAGAACTGGGTGCTACTTCTGTACAAACTCAGGGAAAGGTTAATAGAAAAATTAGCTGAAAACTCAAGAGCATTTCTGCAACCAAATAATTTACAATTTTTCTCTACATCTCTCTGTTTCAAAGCAGAAACATGGAAAAAAAACCCAACAGAAACTGCAAATATAGACCAAGAATGAAAGGCTGAGTTAGAGGTGGATGAGTAAGAAGTAAGGAACCTCAAGCTTCTTTAAATGCCTTTCTGTTGCTAATTAAAATGCTGGGCAGAATTTCCCATGGGAGAAATCATGGAAATTGAGCCTTGTGGCATGATTCTGATAGAGGGGTAGGATGCAAGCCCTTCCCTCTGAGATTAAATCCTCTCCCACACTTCCTTGCACCATCCTGTCTCACCTCAGCTTCCCAGACCCCTCACCACACTGCTGCCCATCCCAGAGCTGAAACCCAAGCAGGGGTTGTCCTGGTACCCCCAGGCTGCACCAAACCAGAGCTGCGAGCTCATGAAGTCCATTAATTCAGGATAAGGCAATCTGGGGACATATAATGGGTCAAATGTGGGTGATCTACTTCTCTCCGTGGTAAATTTGCCTTGTAGAATCATAGAATCATTAAGGGTGTAAAAGACCTCTAAGATCATCGAGTCAGTGAGCGTTAACCCAGCACTGCCACAGTCAGGATTAAACCACATCCCCAGGTGCCACACCCGCGTGTTTTTTGAACACTTCCAGGCATGGTGATTCCACCACTGCCCTTGGGCAGTCTGTTCCAATGCCTCTCCACCCTTTTAGTGACAAAAGGTTTCCTAATATCTAATCTAAATCTCTCTGGCACAACTTGAGGCCATTTGCTCTTGTCCTATCACTTGTTACCTGGGAGAAGAAACCAACCCCCACCTTGCTACAACCTCCTTTCAGAGAGAGAGAAGGTTCCCCCTGGGTCTCCTTTTGTCCAGGCTGAACACCCCAAGCTCATTAAGCTGTTTCTCATAGGACTTTGCAGGGCAATTTGTCCCAGGGGTATGTCCTGTGCTGGGTACTGCAGCTTTGCCACTGCAGCTCAGGTCCAGAGCAGGAGACAACTTTGGGAACACCTTTGCAACCGTCTCTCTGTTCCCAAAACCTGGACCCACTGCAGTCCCTTCCACCACAGCCCCTCTCCCAGCCTCCTCCCTCCACAGCCCTGCTCACCACCAGTTGCAGTGCACAAATCCCAACCTCCACACTTGCTGGAATAATCTTGTGTCATGTTCACAGGGATCAGACAGGATTTATTTCTAGATGAAACCCGGCTGATAATATAAAGCAAGTTATTAATCCACTCAGACTGGCCACCTAACACCCAAAGCCTGTCACTCTTGCTGGCCTGAAGGAGGTATTTGATTGAATCAAGAGGGATTTTGTTTAGCTCTGTCTTCTTGTTTAAGTTAGAAGCTACTTGAAATGTGTAGTTGGGTTTGTGTCCCTGCATCCACCACCCAACTGTTGGCTCTTTGTTACCAGTGACTGAACCTGTGAACTGAGACTTTGAAGTAAGAACAGGAACAAAAATCAGGATTCACATTCCCTGTGTTACACTTTCATTTAGTATCGAGATGCCAGCACTAGAAATAAGGCCAGCACTGATTATTCATATAATGTTTTTGTCTTGAAAATTCATTAAATACCTCTTCCTTTCAGGCTTTCAGTTTCCCTGTCCCTTCCCTGCTAATGGCTCACCAACTCTCAGTCTTCCCCTGTCCCATTGTTAGACTCAAGCTGATATCCCCCCAGTCCCTCTCTATGTTGCCCCATCTTTCAGCCTCACCCTCACCTGACAGCCCCATTCCTGGAAACAGGACACATCCCCACACCCCTGCCACAATCCCCAGGAAGAGCCCCATGCCCACAGGATGCTCTCTGGCACCCTGCTGGGGATGGGGAAGATGCAAGGCACCACCCTTGAGCATTTACTGCTGCTCCTGGTCGTGAAAAATGCTGCACATTGAGAAATTCAGGGTGTGCAGGATGCTTTGAAGATTGGAGGAGTTTTTAGCAGTTGTGTTTTTGTACCTCTCTGCTGAAAAAGTCTTATTTCTCCATAGAAGTGGTTTAGATCTGTCAAAACTCTGTGTTTAGCTGCTGTTTTAACCAGCAGGGACTGGATTTTCTCTCTTTTTCTGTCAGAGGGTTTGATGAGAGAACTGGTATCAAGAGGATCAGCCAGAGAGTGATGATAATGCTTTTAGCATCTGAGCCAAAGCCCACTGCCTTTAGCAAAAGCCTTTCCATTGACTTCAGCGGGGTTTGATCAGCCCTGTGCCTTGCACAGGACAGGGCAGGCTTTGCTTTGAACACAGCTTCAGTGTTAGACACCAAAGTTTCCAAAGGCCACTGTGTGGTCCAGTCACAGAAGTCTGAGAACAGGCAGAGCAACAAGGGAGAATAAAAGAATTTCTTTTCTCCCCAACACTTTCAGTTCCTTAAACACCTTTCTGACTCTGTTACCTGTCACATTTCTTTTTCAGGTATTCCTCAACATCCCCTAAAGCATTCAAAAAGAAAAAGACATCAACTCATTTTTAACTGAGAGATGTAAAACCCGAAAGATCTTGTGCAAATAAACAAATCAAAATGAGAGGATTGAAGAAAGTAAGCACAAAAAGATGATTAAATGTTTTGAGAGGTTGACAGGAAAGCATTAGTTTAACTCCTCTCTCACACAGCCTGAAATTGGCTAAATGCAAGGAACACAATTCTCCCTGTCTCTATTTATTGCATTATGAATAAACTCTGCTATCGGGGGAGACGAGCAGATCTTGACATGCTGTGACAAGCTGCCAAAGTTTCTGCAAACAGGAGGTTCCTGAGCAGCCGCACCAAACGAGGGCAGCCCACACGTGCTCCTAATGCAGCGAGTGCAGAGCTGTGCAGAGCACCTGCAACCCGCCTCCCTCGGCTCCCGTGCGAGGCACTCCAGGAATACGGGAACAGGTGGTGTATGGAAATGCCTGGCAGTGGGAGCAGCACTTGGGGTAACCGATGTGAACTTCCACATCTCCCAACAGCCTTTGTTGCCGCTTTAAATCAGAATTAAATGAGCCTGTGCCCGTGGCCGTCCAAGGGTTTAAACAAACATACCCATTAAGATGCTGTTTTACTCCGTGTATTTTTTTGGAAGGGTAACACACCATAGTCCCTCATTTCCTTCTTAGGTTTTCTGCCTTGTTACACACTGAAAACTGAAAGCTAATTAGCTGCTTGCATAAAATGCATGAGGGATGAGGGAAGGTGTGACGGAGACAGGTGGCTGTCACGGGGGGGATGTCTCTTTCCATAAATGTTGGTGTCCATTCACAGGCTCCAGGAAACCTTCTCCCTGAGAAAATATATGCCAGCTGCAAAGCACGTGATACACACTCAGCTCCTCTGCAGAGGCTTCCCCTTTGCACCCCCAGTTAATTATAACTTTGAGGAAGAGAAGCCTACAGTCATGTCTGTGGAAACTCATTTCTCTTTAAATGAAACCTGGCTAACGCTTGCTTTTTACTGGAACAATTTCCAAATAAACAAGCTCTGAAACTTAAAAGGAATCCTAAACTCCATTAAATAATACAGTTCCTTCACAGGAATTTCTCCTGGGAGGGGATGTCTTCGATTCAAGTGCCATGTTATGACAAGCATGACAGACTTGATAGCGATCTGTTCCAACTCATGACATTGCTTAAATTAGGTTAGATAGAATCTGTACAGGCTTTCGAAGGAAAGCTCCTCTGGGTGAAAGCACTATTATTTTTGTTAATGGCTGTGAATTATGATTTTCTTCTCCTAGGAGTCATAAACTATGTTGCTACACAGTAGTACATCATGTAATGTATGTAATACATGATTCCTTAGTAGGGGAGGAAACTATTACATTTGCATACATTAGAGCCAGAGTTGTAATCAAAATGTGTTTTCCCACTTCCTTCATTGAATATTTATGGATTTCTTTCCCGCTTCCCCTTCTGCTGAACACGTCTCCTCCTTGACCTGGTGTCTTGCCCCATCTTATTCACACTGTGGAAGGGCACACGCTCATGGCACGCTCCTGTTGCTCTGCAAACACTGAATGACTGGCTCGCTTTCAGGCTGCTGTCTAAGCCTCACACGTGCTCCCATGCATATGCAACCACAGTCTCAGCCCTGTGGAAAGACAGATGGAGGCAGAAAGCAGCTCCACTCCAGTGCTGTGGGCTCAGGAGCACATCAGGGCACTAAGCAGCTGCTGCTGACACCAAGGACACTTGCAGGCAAACAAGGGGATTTTAAGGTTGTAGCAACACCTGAGCAAGCTTGAAAACACCAGAACCAGCGAGTGACACTTTATACCTTCAAGGGCTGCCAGACCAGGGCTATGAGAGAGGACAAACTGGCCCATCCTCCTGTTCCAGTCCTCTCATAGCATCATATATCAGTACTGCCATCAGAGCAAGGTAGAAAGGCACAGGGTGATGCCTTCAGTGCTGTGCCTGTTTCCAGTACATTCCATACAGTGGTTTCCAAGGGCTCAGATCTTCAAAGATGCTCTTGGGCTGCTATGTCACTAAGCTTTTACTCAGAAATTCTGTTCAGTACCCCACCAAGCAAACCCACGCTTATGTCCTTCCACACCTTTGATAATTCATGTCTTGAGTTTAAAGGATTCATTCAAGTGCAAATGCAGATCATTAGATGATAGACTTAAAGGATTTGTTCTGAGCTCACATGAACATACCTGTTTTCCCATCAATACAAAGCAAGCCAAGAGAAGACTGACACCCATATGCAATCTGCAGAGAGGGGCTGGAGGCATCCTGAGCAACTTGGACAAAGAGAAGCAGCAAGTGCACTGGTTTTGATGCCACACATGAGCACAGAAGCAAAGCAGCAAAGCTGGAAGACTTTCAGAGGGATCGAGAGGCAGAAGAAACTCAAATTGCTTTTGAATGCTATAAAGCAACAAGCAGCATATAAAGTTCTAAAAAACACACTTGGATCTCAAGCACACAAACCCACACTTGGCCCCTTTTGCTCCATACAGTATCTGCAACCTGTGTAACAGCACATCTCCAGTTTCCCCTCCAGATAACGTTTGTACAAGTGTCTGAGGTTAGAGACAAAAAGAGAGGCTGGGTGAGACATCCCCCAGCAGCTCCTGAAGCCTTGCTGAAACACTCAGGACTGACAAAAGCAACCGATTAGGGATGTGCTCTCAAGCACATCAGTGCTGATCAAAACAGGGCAGACCTTCTGGATGTCCATCATGCTGGCAAGGCTCAGCCAGGTTAAGAGAAGGTTTCACATCCATGTGTCAAAGGCTCACAGTAATAACAGGCTGCACACTCAGAACTGAGTTATTGCTGGTGCAGGGAGGTTAGAGAGAAACCAGGAGCATTTCTTACCGACTCAAACCAATTTAAGCTCAGGTTTCCAGAGTGACACGTTGTTATTTCTTAGCTGAGAGATCATTCAAGGTAAACTTCAAGCCCTCAGGCAGCCCATGGGCACTGCAGTGAGGGGCAGGGGCTGCAGGCTGCAGGAGCTGAGAGCACTGCGGGGTTATGGGCCACTGTCACTGAAAGGACACACAAAGATCTCTGTGCTGCCTTATAGAAATATTCTCTGTCTCACAGCAGATTTATTGCTGGGCAGCCAGGGAAGAGCTGCTTTTAATGAAAAGGAGCAGAGAGAGGGTGTTTACAGTGTGAGATTCCTGAGTGTGTGTAGAGGAGTAGAGGGCATTACATGGTACTCCAAGGGTTTTAATACAGGACCAAAGATGCAGTTACAGCTAAAAGATGTTCAGGTGCCTAAAAATGCAGAGAAACACAGATTCCTGAGGAAGAAAGCTTTTTCTGGGTAGAGCTAGTGGAACTTCCAAGTCCTCCCAGTCAAGGGAAATGCAATGACAGGAGAACAGCACTTCTCTGTTTCAGTGCTCTCTGCATAGTAAGGATGCAGAAATGCCTTTGCAGAACTGGTTTTTGTGCTAAAGAACACTTACAGAACTAAAAGGGAAAAAAAATTAAATAGGATGTTGCAATTCCTGAGCCACTGGGACAGTCACAAAGCAAAGAGTATCAGGCGGCTTTACTTTCTACATTTCAATTTGCGACAAGCTCACAGTAACAAAAATATGAAAAGCATCTTGAAATAACTTTGACCTCTTTCTTCCCACGTGGGACACTAGTCATAATTATCTAATAATTATGTTACAGTCATTTGCCACCCTGAGATGGACAGACAGCATTACTTTGCTCCTGCATTCATCCCAGAAAAATCACTGTAACGCAAACAAGGAAGGAACACACTGTAAAACACTGTTCAAACTCCTCCCTAAAGGAGGAGGAATCACATACTACTGATCAGACATGAGTCCTGACTTCCCACTCAGTTCAGGCCAGATGCCATTACAATCCCAATGTGTGGGAAAGTTTGTAATTGTGTTGTATCATGGTTTTTCAGCTGATGAACAGCCCACTCCAGCCTGCAGCGCTGTTAATCTTGCATCTTTATGAAAACAACATTCTTTTCAAAGAGAAGTCTA
This sequence comes from Platyrinchus mystaceus, assembly GCA_035041135.1. Taxonomy (NCBI): domain Eukaryota; kingdom Metazoa; phylum Chordata; class Aves; order Passeriformes; family Tyrannidae; genus Platyrinchus; species Platyrinchus mystaceus. Next base: position 5,121,426 of record JAWWLV010000024.1, on the reverse strand, counting down.
TATTTATGGCTGATAAGTGTTATTTGATCATTTTTGTGAAATTAAATATAGGTTCATACTGCATGCTCTCCAAACTACTCTATAAAATTACACTTAAAGCTAAAATTATATAAATCATAGACAAACTGATACAGTCCTCACTCCTTAAAAGCACTGAATGGGTATTATTTAACCATGATGTATGCAAATAAAATGCAAATTAAATAGCAGTGGGTGTGGTGTGTATGCAAATTAAAACCCCTTCCCAGTCCCAATTTCCCCTTCATGAACTGCCTAGAGCTATAACTCAGAATTTATGAGTTTCATACCTTCTAATGCAATCTTTGTCATTGGAATGAGGCAAAAAGAACGGAAAATGATACAAAGACAACTTACTGCCATAGTCCCCTTTCCTGTTCAGGGGCTTGGCCTCCCAAGGACGTGTTTCTTAAAGATGAACAAGCAAAGCACAGCAAAAAAACACCATCTACAGAGGGCACCTGAAGCTTTCTGTGTTCCCAGGCAAGAGAGCTGAGACACCGAGGGCTGGAATTCGTACATGGAAGGCAGTACCAACAAACAGCTGCCCCACTGCTCCTTCCAGCAGCTCATGGGTATAAATGACCAAGAAAAAACCCTTCAGCTGCTGTGTACCTCAGACTCACTGCTCCAGCCTACATCTCTCTTGTTTCCATCAGATGTAGCCCACTTTCCTGCAGCACAAATTGCTTTCATCAGCATCTCCCCACAGTTTCAGTGCAATCTGTCTCCTTGTTTTCCAGCAGTAATGTGAAATGACAAATTCCATGAAGAACTCTATCACACCTCTACCTAGAGGGGATATTTTTATGTTACTAAGGCCTAAATGCCTGGATTTAATTTTTATAAAAATAGAGCTCAGGTTTTTGGAAAGAAAATATTCCCTATTTAAAATTAAGTTATCATTTTGGAGAGTCTTCACCCCTAAGGTGAGAATGGCTGTAGAAATGACCTCAGCTTGGGGTACAAGGGTCAGTAATTTTCTGGAGGAAACATAAAAGCCATCCTCCTGACTGACCTACCTGCTACTGACACAAGACATCCAATACTGAAAGAGAAATGCCCACAGCTTGAGCTGAGCCCTATAGATGAGGGTACTTCAAATCCAGCCTCTCCCACACTGCTCCCAGAGGGAAATTTTCCATACACTAGAATGACTAAGCATTACAAGCATTCTTCTCCATCTTCTCCTGATACTTGAAGGCCTCCCCCACCTTTGAATCCCTTTAAAATTTTCCTTTGTACCATTTATTTGAGCCTTCTCTCAGAGGCTGTGGGAACTTCCACCCTGTGACAGCCCCACTGTTTTTCTCAAGAGCCTTCCAGCAGCTTTTTTTCCCTCCAGGGCCCTCACCAGGGAACCAAGACATCAGATTTAGTTTCAAGAGACTTGATAACAGAGC
>JAWWLV010000024.1:5103963-5119905 GCA_035041135.1 Platyrinchus mystaceus | reverse complement strand
AGAGCAGGAGGAGGGGAAAGGACAGAAATGGAGGTTTTGCTGATCCTACTGATTGAGGACTTGGGAAGGGAACAGATGAAAACCCACCAAACAGGTCAGTAAGTCTGTCCAGCTCAGAGGTCTGCCAGGACTCCCGGCTGCAGCTCCCCATCCACAGCCCTGGCAACTGAGTGCACTTGGCTAAATGTTACTACATTTTCTACTTCTGTTAGGCATTCACAAGCCACACAGCCCATCACAGCCACGTAGAAGGGAAACTTAATACACAGAACGGAGACAGGCTTCAACAAACAGAGGATTAAATAATTAACTTTGGTTCTGAGAAAGCGGCTCCAAGAGGCACAAAGGAGAGCCTGCTTTTTACTTCAAACTAGGAGAAGGTAAACTCTGTGTTCCTGGAGACTGGGAAAGTTGCCTTTCCCTCTGTAAACACCTTTTGGAGATAGCACAGTTCCTCTGAGTCCAGAGGAGCACCAGAAAAAGGTATTTGAAGAGGAAATCAAGGAAAAATGCAGCTTTGAGCACAATGTATGTGAAGCCCCATCCACTGCAAATAGAACACCCTAATTTGTGACTGCAGACCTTGGAGTAACAGGATGATCAAAGGCAGTGTCTGATAACACAGTACTTGTGACTTGTTCCTGTCTGTTCTGTTCCCACCTAATTATCCCTTCCTGAAGGGAACGGAAAATGGTTTAATCTGTTTTTACGAAGCTCATTCCGTCAAATTAGTCAGGGAAGTACACAGCATTTTCACTGCTGGCAAAACCCACACCTAGGAAATACTGAAGGCAGTAAAACCATCTCTCAGTGTCTTGTTTTTCTGTTTGACAGAAAAATCTCAAGCAGTTCCTCCAAGGGGAGGAAACAAAATGTGCAGGAAAACGTTCAGCAGGCACCACCTTCACCTGGCACACGAATCCCTTGGCTTCCACTTCCAGATGCAAAGGATGATGGTTAGCATTCAACACATCCCCTCCTCTTTTTCCTACAGATAGCAAAAAACAAACCAAAAAAACCCTGCACCTTTTCCTCTCCCCAGTCTGCTCTCTACCCATGATTTCCAGCCCTGATGGTTCCAGCTCACCACGGCTGCTGTTGGACAGGGTGCCATCCCTCAGCCTTCCCAACATTTCCCAACGAGTGCTCGCTCATACCAGGGATTATTTAGCCCCAGTGAAAAATCACCCAGCTTCCCCAGGATGGAGAGAGCATGCAACATTTGGATTAGCAGGGTTATCCACCATTTCAGAGTGTCTCAGCCTTGGAAGGCAGCAAAAAGGAACGACTCCTACCCAAGGAGTGGTTTCCTTGGAGCACTGGCAGTTGTGCACTTTTGGGAGCCCTCGTTAGCAGCCAGCACTTACTTTATCAGCTGCTGTTAGGCTGCACCTGTGCTTTGGTCTCCTGAGTCTGTCAAAGTAATAATCCACTTGACATCTCCTCAGTCTGCTCTACATTTTATGGTTTTATAGCTTATTCCTCTATAGCATCACTATGTGCATCCACTTCAGGTGGGCTGACCTTGAGAGGCAAAAGCTACTGTTGGATAACTACACCCATAAATTCAGCTCAGTCTTTGTGTCCTGCTGATCTCTTCCCACACCGAGCCTAACCCAGGTCCAGCTGAAACTCCTGGGAAACCTCTGGCACAGGATATATTTCTCTTTATCTTGTCTTCATGCTTCTCTGACCAAGTAAGCTGTAGTGCTACTAAGCTTTTCTCATAAAAGCAATCCCTCCTTATTTGGAAATAAATGTGAAGCAATGAATTAGAGAACTACAGAAGACAGATCCACGAGGGGGCTGAAAAAGGTTACCCAGTCTGTTCCCCCAGTCCCAACAGAGGACATATCTACTTAAAATATTCATGAAAGGTCTTCTTTAAGCTCTTCTGAGATTTTCCAGGAGTGAATCCTGCTGAACTTGTATTTAGACATGATTTTTTAATTATTCACTCAGCTTAGTCCTTGCACAGGTTTTCATATAAATTCTAACTCCATGGAATGAATCAAATCAAAGATTATCATTATTTGGGGGAGGGGGGTGTTGAGGGGTGTTATTTGATTTAAACTAGTGTGTAAAATACACAAGACCCTGTCAAAACAAGTTGGAGGACTCTTTGTCTGCACTTTCTAGTCTGAAAAGATTCCAAACTATATAATGCTAAACACTTGAAGTTGGAAAGTATCCTATGGGGAGAAATAATGAATAAAACAATTTGATGCCTTTCCAATCTGACAAAACAAAGAAACATTCTGAGCAGTGGTTCTAAGGGATAAAAATCATTCAGCTTTTCACTCTGTGTGCTAATTTATGCTTTACATATTTTAAAAAACAGTGAATTTTTAACTTGAAAACCTGGTATTACATCTCACTATGAGTGACACTCAGGCAATACACAGAGAGGCACTGGTAGATCTAAGCACTGAGGATGGTGCATTTGCAGTTACTACCAACACTTGATGGTTTAGCAAGAGATGGTGTTTTGCTGAAGAATTTTTTTTTCTCTAACCACAGACAGCCATCTCCTTGCCATCCACAGCTCTGGCCTTGGTGACATCACTGGGAGGAAGGCCTTTGGGCATTTGACTCTGTCACCTTACAAGAACACCCAACTCTTTAAACTATAGTTTGTTAAACCAGTTGTACCTGGTTAAGGAAAAAATGCAAATCTCCTTATATAGAGTCCATTAGAGCAGAGACAAGCCAGACTCTCCAGGGCTCAGGAAGTGGAAGCCACTGGGAAGAAGTTTCTGGAATAACATTGCCTTAAACTTTCTCAGCTCTCAAAAGATATTTCTTTCAGCTGCACCATTTGTTGAATCAATTCTGAAGGCATTTGCTCATTCTGCAACACCATTAAACAGAAGAGAAGGGGATAAAAAAAGCCTGACACTCTAGCAGCTGACTGAAAGATCAGATCCAATAAAATGAGGCAGACTAGGCAGGATTTCAATTTTTTTTTTTTTTTGCTGTATTTAGTCCTGATTGCATCACTGAGATGCTACTCAATGATGCTTTTGACTCTTGAAAACACAGCTCTTTCACCTTTGCTTCCTCTCAGCAGGAAGTCTTAATTCATACTCTAGGATATGTTCTAGTAAGTACCAGACAAATGAAGAGGAGGGGTTAGCAGTTCTTCAGGGTCAGATGCCGAAAGCATTCCTACATTGAATAATCAGAAATAAAAATAAATAAATGTTTTAAAAAATCATACTGCAATCTGGAAAATAAGATGATCGACAGCATGTTCTCCTCCAAATAGAAAGACTTCTGACTCTCTCAAAGAACTGACAGATCATTTGCCTACCACCACGTGTGAACTTCACATAGAGACATTCAACTCTAGGAAACTGCATAAACTTAGTCCTATTTTGAAAATCACGTTATTATTTGGATTTCCTTATGAGGCATCATATTTTCAACAAAATATCGGAAATCTTATATTCTGGAAGCACTAGAAATCTCACACACTGTTAGAATTATTACCAGCTAATGAGAGCAGAGATCAGAGGTTAAAGTACACACCAGCATGGTTGAGAACAGCTGAAACTGGTTTGCCTTGCAAAGAAGCCTCAACTTGTCCTAGGTGAGCAAACCAGTCACGAAAAAAATTCATTACGTATTCTCTACAAGTGTTTAGGTACCTTCACCCCATCTATTCCCTTTATTCCTACCAAGAAGGTCAGTCCATGAATCTGTAAGCCAGCAAAACAAAAAGTTGTGGAGAAGTGTCAGCCTATTAATCATGCACATATGGCTCTTCCTGGAAAAGAATCTTCCACCTGCAACCAAACTGATGGCTCTGTTTCTCTGCCCCAGCTAAGTTCAGCCCATCACACATGCCAGATCATTACAAGTTCTGAAAAAAAAGGAAAATAAAAATCAGAGTCATTATATGTGAAAGAGATTGATGACTTTCCCGCCTGATAAAACTCAGAGAAGAATAAAAATCCCTACAATAAAAAGAAGTAAACAATACCCTTTTCAAAAAAAAAAAAAGGCAGCACTCAAAATAAATATCCAAAAAAGCAAGCCTTCAAAGCCCTTCTTTCAATAATAAATAACTTCTTCAACCTTTTCAAAAGCTGATCCTTGACTTTGAAGATTCTTACTTGTTTTGTCCTCTTACCATTTCCCTGCTGCCTTCCAACAGTATCACGTTGATCCACAGCATCCACATCCATAGAGCAGAGGGATATAGCCCATGGACCAGGACAGAGAGCTCTGCTGACACCCAGGGATGTTCTCATGGTCACCAACCACCCTTACACCCCTGGGTCAGTCTGCAGCCTTTGATACAAAGACTGAAGAAACCACAAATAACATTGTGCTTCAGAAGTGGACAGTTAGTTCATCCTCAACGTGCTTGCTGTCACTGTTGACCAGCAAACCTAAAAGTGGAGGCAGGTTCCATTCTCCCATCATGGAACAGCCCATAAACATCCACATAATCCCTCCTTGTCTCCATTAATTAGGCAGGATGATTGGGAGGGAAGGAGAAAGAGCTGCAGGCTTGGTTATCAACAGTCAGTGTCCTCATTCTCCACAGATACAACCACTGACACCAACAACACGCCAGAACAGCTCCAGTGAAACAGCTCTTGGAGAGGAGCAGATGGCTTGAACTGCATCCAAGCAAGGCTGAAGTGAATGAATCCAAGCACAGCCAAAATGCAGGATGAGGAGAAGGGTTTCTTTAAACGGCTTATGGAAACATCGCCTCCCCCTCTGTGGAAAAGCACTCTGTTCACATTTGTCAAAGCTGTGCTTTGGGTCTGACACCTTGCAAAGTCTGGCTGCTTAGGTGGCATCAGTAATCCATGAATTTGTCACCTCTGGGCTGGATTATAATAACTCAGCATGTTTTGAAACTCAGTGTGGAAACTGTACACCAGCTCCAGCTGGTTGGGAATGGGGAACAACTGCTTATTCTATGGCTTGTGTTGCCAAGGGCATATCTGGTTTGTGCTCAAGTCTTTCCCGTAGCTCCCAGCCAGCATCTGATGCCAACTTAAGTCCCTGCTCCTATTTTTCAAAGCAATTAGTGTCTCAACTTCCAACCACATCAAAGTCTGAATTTTCATCCATGAACCCCCATGGCAACTGTGCACCTTTGAGAGGTCTTAGAGCTCAGAACAAAGCATCTAGGAGGGCTGTGACGAAAATAGGTGTTTTTTACCAAGAGCTGTGGAATATTTTTCTAGTGAGGACCAGGCAAATCCAGATTCTGGTACACTTCAGGCATATTGCTTTGACGTGGAGTAACTTCCTAACTTGAATGCACAACTCGGATAACTGTTTCATTCCAAAACTCTTTCCAACTTCCACATCACATCAAACGTCATGAGTTTCTACCTTCTTTGTGAAGAACTGGAAGAGGCTCTACAAAGTCCATCAGACACTTAAGGCTTCCACTGACCTTGCCCACAAGGTATAGATGCTCCAGCAGTTTAATACCCTTAGAGAAAGGACAGAAAAGCAAGAGCAAGAAGACTGTGCTTCATGCAATTTAGTGTGTGTTTTAATCCATCCTTGAGGGTTCTTTTGACGACAATTTTATCTGAAAGAAAGTTTAAAACTGTTTTCATTTGTTACACACCTACCTTCTCATATCTGAAGGTTTTTTAGCTTCCTCAGATGGATTCTTTTGTTCATTCCTCTTATGAATTACAAGTAGATTTGGAAAGCCTGTTATTTGCTCCTCCTCCAGCTCAAGCACCTGCACAAGCATCCAGGGTGATGTTAACCTACCTAGCACACCAGCCGGTAGGAAGGCTGATTTTTCTCCAGTATTGACTGGTGGAATTTCCAGGTTTATTTCCTTTGAAAGCTTGGGTTTCCAGCTCTTCACAATTTTAAGAATTACAAAGAAACAGTCTTTTGCACATGGACACAATCTTATACACGGTTTGTGTGTTAAGCAGACTTCAAAATGCAGTTTCTTCAGGAACTGTATTTTTTTCAAAAGGCTACTTTCACTAGCCTCAACCATTATCCTCCTTTTTTTTTCCCCTTCCCAGTACATCCCTCTCCCATAGAACTTTCTCAGCATCAAGGCCTGCTGGTGGTAGATGTGATTATCTTGCTGTTCCCAAGGATGTCCATGACATCTCTTGTAGAAAACAAACTCGAAGTAGCACAGGCAACCCCTCACATTCATCATGTTCTGCCCTTACACAGACAAGATTAAAGACCTTTCACTAATTAAAGATGGAAGGATGTCATTGAAAGGCATGGGGCAGCTGGGGAAGGTGAGTTATCCAAGTGACACATCTATGATTCTCTTGTCTCTTCTGACCCCTTCTTCCGAAGGCTACTGTTTGTAAATCAAGATTAATGAGGAGAACGGCACTTAAGTGCACCTGATCGTAAATCTGGGAGAGTTAGTACACTCTCTGACAAGATTAATATATTTTATATCTGACACTGTCTGTGAAATGCTCTGTGTTCAATTTATTACCATCTCAGTCCTGAAAGTGGAGCGTGGATTTCCTTACAGGGCAAATTCCACTTTTTGCAGAGTGCTACATTTGCAACTCTATATCCATTTTCATTCCTCTCGAGGTTATTTTCATTATGAAATAAACTTTTAATATAATTCCAGTATAATTATACATAAACTAACATATTGGCAAAAAGCCACGGAAGAGTGCTGTTGGTTAGATCATTAAGACAAGTTGGGAAGTTTTTGAGTAAACATCAGAAAATGCCACTTCACCTCATTCAAAACATATTGTAAATGAAATATTGTTCATAAACTTGTTACTTCGGAAAAAAAATTGTAACCTAAACTACTTTTTAATATAGTTTTTGTACTTGAAACAGACTGCATTTAATATAGACCTCCTTTCTTTCTTTGAAATTTATAATGATCAGCAAATACTTCATTTACATTTTAAAAAGTCTGAACTCAAACTGCAGTAATTGCAATTAACTGAAACAGGGTTTTTTTTCAACTGAGCAAGTTCCTTCCTCTGAAATTCCCCCAGCTGATGAATAAAAATTGTTGAGGTTTTGGTTTCCTGTCTTAACTTGAAACAAAAACATTTTTTAAATCTTGAATTTCTCAGAGACTGGGAAAACAAGTTCCACTGAGCCATAACAGTCACAAGAACTCTGTGAGAAATCGTAGCAGATCTCCAGATGTCCATAAATTCTTGAACATGGTCAGTGAGCATGCTAATGAACAGTTCCTCAAGTTGTCTCCTTGGTGGGCTGAACACCATTGGGATCAGAATCAGACATTGCAGAGACAATTATTTTGTGCAACAGCTGCACCAGTGACAGTGACATTATGGTATAGCACACAACTAGTAAAGGCAGTGCCACCCAACTCATCCCACGTCGCTGAGGCACCATGGAGCAAGGAGAAATGGGATTCGGTCCTGTTGAAGGAACTCCCTCACCAGTTGCTTCCTGCCCATTTGTTTCTCCTGGAGCTGCTCCTGTGTCTTGTCCCAGTGAGTGACCCCAGGCATGATGGGCCGGTGGCACATCCCTTCCTATGCCCTGTCCCTCTTCCCAAGGCTGAACTTACCCAATCATGTATGCCAGACAAGTAGCTCCTGTCCCCTCTTGAATCAAAACCAGAGACAGAGATTAAACAGCAGGGCCCCCCAGTTTTATTTTTCTGGAGAACAACATATGGACATGGATCATCCATCTCAAGATGCTCCTCTAATTCACATCATAGCTCCAGTGGCCTCCAGGCCGACATATGCCATGAGGAGCACACACATGACAGAAGGCAGTTTCCCTCCCAAGGCTCATCCCTGTTCACAGCTCCCATCTTTACACTATTTGGCCCTCCTTTGCACACACAGCCACGCTCTCACCAGTTCCTGCCCTCTGCCACTGAATTTCCTGAACTCGGCACCCCACCAAAAGTTCACTTCTCATTATATTTCTTGCTCTTTGGTGCTGCTGTCACCTCCTCCCACCACACCATATGTTCCTCATCTCTTCCCCGCTGAGCAGTCTCTGGTCTCTGAAATATGACAGCTGAAATGACCTCCCCTTCCTGGCCTCCAGCTCTGCCTCAGCAGAAGTCAGTGACTGCAGTTGACACACTCTGCTCTCCTCAGGAACCTGATCCACATCTGCAAATGAGGGTAAAACACATCCTCATTCCACCCTTGATCTACTCCATCTCCTGATGCTGTGGGGTTTTGGGGACACTGAAGTCTTCTGTTATTTGGCTGTGGAGCACTGAGGCAGGTCCTCACACCTGACTGAGGTCACTGTGTGCTTCATAACACACAGAGCTGAACCTGCTCCCCATATTGCTACAGACTCACCATTTGTAAAGCCTTTTTGTCACCAGCACCACGGAAAAGCTTCTGACATAGTATGAACTCTCAAAGAGATTCTCAAGACACAAGGTCAGAATCTCACCCGTAAACAAACCAGTTACTCCTGTTCGTGCTCCAGCTCTGCAGCCAGGACTAATATAAAGCAAAGTTCTCTAATCTTCCACGGTATAAAACACCCAGCAATCAGAGGCTTATTAGCAGATAATGATTTACTTTCTACCCACCAGCTATTTGCAAAGATCATCCACTCTCCCTGTCTGAAGTATCATCAGGGTTTCTCCATAAGTCTACTCCATTTATCATTAGGGGGATTTACACTGTAAACAGGACAGCTGCATTGCTAAGTCTAATTATACCCTGAGAAGACAAAGCATCGTGTGCCTACACATTGCACTGGAATTAGAAGTCCAGGTAGAACAGAAGAGAGGCTTTTAATTAAACAAAGCCAGTTACCTTTCACAGAAAGCCTACGATTTAATTTAAGCGCACACACAGGAAGAACAGGAGGTCAAGCACCTTCCCCATCTTGTGAACCTCAGGCCTAGTGATTGCCAAACACAACACAGTAATTCCTGCCCACCTGCCTCACATTTCTCTTTAGGAGTACTTCATTCTTTTCTTGGCTTTCTTTCCTTTAATTAGGAGTAAGGAAAAGGTTGTGGTGACTTCATAGCATGTCACATTTAATCTGCATAAGACCCCACCACATGTTGGGGGGAAGTGTGGCAGGAGTTTTTAATAAAGGATTACAGAACGCACCTGCTGTGGCTGAAATATTGCAAGCTTTTTCGAAGCTCTGGGAGGCCTGCATTAGGTCAGCTTTGACTTGAACATTTATTACTTATCAACCTTTGGCACTGGGATGGAGTCAGGAGCACCGTGATGATGCCATCTGATTTAAATTGCCAAAAAAGTCATCAGGTTGTTTGCACAAAACCAGAGAAGTGTTTGTCTTAATGGCTGTTGCAAAGATGGGCAGAATTCCTCTGCCCCAGACAATATTGGGTTTTTTTTGTTCCCAAATGTCATCAGATAATGACTTTTATGCCAACAAGTTAATTGCAAAAGCAAAGCAATGAAAATATATACTGAACCGTAATCATGCATTTTTTATATTTGCTTCAATTTAATGTAATGAACAGAGTTTTGTGAGGGAAGATTGCAGATGCCATGGAAAATAAATGCTGTTTCTGAACATAACCATCATCCAGTCGAATGATCTGCCAGCTATGCCCTTTGCTTGCCCCACTTGCACTGCTCATTGCTTCTATCTTTCACAGGGTGTGGGACATGGGGGTCAATCACTTTCTCCCTCTGAAGGATTTCAGCCCAAAGCTCACCAGGATACACCGTTGACCTTTGCTAAAGGTCTGGGACAGACATCCTCGCTCCAGTCAGCTGAAGCAGCTCCACATTGCACAGGCAGGTCCAGGATTACTGGGGCAGGTGGAAGCAGCACCTGTCCTCTCTCCTACGTGTTTGAGGAGCCTCCTGCTCGCACTTCCATTCCCTTTGCTGGTTTTGAGGTGATTTTAACTGAGAGAACCTCACCATAGACCACTGCTGGCATGTGCAGCCACACAGCCTGATGGAGCAGCATTCAGCAAACGAGCACTTACACAGAGCACTTCACCTGAGCTGGACCAAGCATGTCGAGGAAACAACCACCTTTGGAGTGTTAGATGTCTCCTTTTGAATAAATCACTTGTCAGTTCATTGCTCACAGCTGCCAGTGTGCACCAGACTATTTACTGCATCCAAGCCCTTTCCATTCCGATGGTTCTCAATAGAAGAGAGAGACCTACTGAAAATACACGGAGCAGTGACAAGTGTTAATGGGGCTGCTCTCCTGCTTTAGAGCAATTCTATTAACACATTATACTGCAGCTGAGGGTAATTATTTCCAAGGGAAATGGTTGACCGTGACCCACGGTAGGCTCTCATAATGGCGATTAAACTCACATGTGACTAATATATGTAAGACATTAGCTGAAGTTTGAGAATTTATTAAGATTTGTAGAGACATCTGCAGGGCAACAGAAGACAGTCTCTTTGGACTGCAGAAGCAAAATACAAAGTAAGAAAAGTTCCTGTTGGCTTATAAAGCTGAATAAATTAACATCAGATTTTCAGTAATACTTTACTTTCAGTTGTAAAGTAATACCTCTGCAAATCTAACATCTTATTTAGTAAACAAATGAAAATAAAAGGGTTATCACTCTTAATATGTAATTAAATATTACATTTTGCCTTCAGTTAACACTACTTCAGCCTAAAAGACTGAAGAAAACTCAAGAAGTGCACACTCTCAGGCACATTCTTGGAGCTGTCCTGTACAAGGCAAGGAGTTGGACTTCAAAGATCCTTGTGAGTCCCTTCCAATACAGGTTATCCTATGATTCTACCTTTGATTCTTGATTGAAGATCAAGCTAATTTAGAAACATGAGAAAGTGGCATAAAAAAATGTATTTAAATTCCACTGCTTCTCATCTGGCATTGTCTGTCTCTCCCTTACTGCAACCTGATGGCAGCAGAACATTGTTGTTCAGTCCTTCCCTGCCGTGCAAATAAGCAAAGTACTGGTAAATGGGATGCTCCTTGTCCCTTTGCAGCTTCCAACTGGCTAAGCCAGTGCTGGAGATTGATGAAAGCCAGCAGCTGATTACTCTGCCATTGGAAAATCTCCACCCATCTCCCTCCTGACACTGGGCTCTCCATTATATGCCAGTCATGCATTCATTTCCCACGGATCCAAATCCATCTCAGCAGGGGTTAAAAACGGGGCTAACAGCAGAAGTGACAACGCAAGTTCTGCTGTGCCACACACTCTGCAGCACTGGAATGGAACAGCCTTTCCAGCTGCATGAAAGGATGAGTTTCCACGGGTTTCCAGGGTGGCTTGATGTGATCTCTACCATCACAGGTAACTGAGAGCAGTACCAGAGACCTACCAGGCTCCCAGACCTCTCAGGATGGCTCTACCATGTCAGGATGGCTCTGCTGTGTCAGGATGGCAGCTGGCTGCAGCTGCAGAGCAGTTGGAAAGCCTGTAGCCCTTTGTGGAAAACCATTCTGCAGCACCTGTCTGTAAGAACTGAACACTGTTATGAAGAGTTTCCCCCACTGCACAATATTGCAAATGTTCCTGAAGAACAAAATATGCTGTTTTGAAAGGAAAAACTGCTCTCATCTATTCCTATCCATGCAACAGCAGTGCAGGAAGCTTTAATGAATATCTCTCCATTGCCTTTTGAATGTGTGTTTACACACAGTTTGGGTAAAAGGAGGGGAAGGAAAAGGAGAACAGAAGTGAGGAAAATTTAGATCTACATCTTGGGTTGAATGAGTGTAAATGCAGCTTTTACCATGCAGCCAAATTTTCCACTGCCTGTGAAGCCTCACAGTAGCTGCACACAGTCAATATTTGATAGACAAGTTGGCAAAGGCTCTTACATCTCCCATTACCTCAGCAGACTGAGTTGTAGGCAGGCAGGCTACAGGAATCCACACCAGGGAAACACTACTGTCTGGCTTCTCCCTTGGACCTGTGCCTTGGGGACAGAACAGGAACAGCCTCAGCTCCTTAACTCTCACTGTCAGAAGCAATAAAGTAGAGAGGGACACAATTGCTTTCAAATATTGATGGAAAACTGTTGGGCTCCATCATTCAAGCAGAATTTCTATTGATAAAGATGCACAGTAGGATATCCACTGCATTTAAAAGCCTACCTGCATTTATTCAACCAGCTTGGCATCGTCTGTGTGTCAGGGCCTGCAACTGGATCTCAAGTACAACCTCCACAGCAGGACTCTGATCAACAGCAGAACCAAATCCAGCATTCCTCTCAAACAGGGGACCCTCTCTTCTAGTCTCCTGCTTGGCCACTTGCAGAAATCAGCTGAGAGCTGAATCCCACAGATGCAGAATAGGACATTATAAACTTGACAGAGAAAAAAAAAAATGTAAAGGACTGACTTTGTTATTCATCAAATATTAATTTCTCCTAGATTTGTGGATATAAGGAATCACACCCCAGAACACACTGTCTGATGGCAGAAAGCATTAAGAAAGGAAATAGTCCAGTTTATAGTTTCAGAGCCTACTTACTTTCATTTAAAGCACCTCTAGAGTCTGCAAAGCAATCCTGAATTGAGCCTCTTGTAAGGCAAAAAAAAAAAAAAAAATATTATTGGAGAGTACAGAAAACATTTTTGCTTCTTTTAGTTTGTCTGACAGAACGTATTTCTACATACCTATGGATCAGCAGATCAATGACCCGGGAACATAACTCTGTTGAAATATTCTTGACATGGTGAACATTAATGGCTCAGAATAGGCCTATGGGGTCTCACCCATCAGTGCACCTGCAGCAGTTCAGCAGGCTGTAGCATCTCTAAAATTGCCATCAGTCCATTAAACCACAGGTCTACCAATGCACCTCTGTCTAAAGGAGGAGCAAAGTCTGATTTGATTTGGCAGACTGAAATAGCCTCATCAGATCTATTAACTAAAATATCTTCAAAGGTGCTTGTGGGGGCTTTAGATCATGTTGAAAATCCCACACCTTTTACATGCCATGAATGGAGAACTCCAGTGGGATTCTTGAATGGATCAACCAAGATTTCATTCAGTACTTAATTTCAACACAACACAACCTCCCCACACAGCCCAGCCAGCCTTCCCAATCCAAGACTTGTCTGCTGCTGATCCACAGATCTTCGTTCCTCATCACTGCTTGTCAGGAAAGGAACACAGAGTGAAGAACTTCATGGATGTTTTTATGACCTTTATGGTGAGGAATTTAACCAGGGAGGTGAATAAATGGAGCAAGAGCAAGGGCACAAGGGGGGAAAGGCAACAATCAGAGCTATACACGACTCACACTTTGAGGGTTTCTCTGCAAAAATATTTACGGATTTTGGATAAAACCTTGCTAAATTACAAATTAAAATATTGACACGTTAATCATAGATAAACATGTTGTACCACAAAGGCAGCTCTGTGAGCAGAGTCCTGGAAGATATTATAAACAGCTCAAAAAATTTCTTCTTGCATACTTCAACACTCCAGATCTGTTTTGTTGCTAGGCTTAACTTTTAATCATTAAAAAAAAAAAGCTTTTGCTAAAAGAATGCAAATATCCCTGTTATTCATAAAAGAAAGTCCCTTTTCTGACGTGATTACCCTAATCTAATTAAAAACTGTGCTTGTCACATCTTGGAAAATTAACTGTCTTCACACAGGGCAAATACTGTCATTTGGAGAGGTCACAATAAATTACTTATAAACAAGAAAAAAAAAATTAATTCCTGCTCTAAGTACCCAACTCTTTGCAGACCTAATTAAAGAACAAAAATCAGCATCCTGAAGTGACTCTGAGATGCCTCCCACTCGTAGAATTGAAGTCTGTGTGTTTAAGGGAGCAACTCAACACATTTGGGAAAGAGATGGAAAGCATCAAATGAATAATATAAAAGATGAGAGACGGGATTTTATGCAAATGCATTATTAATATCAACGCACCCCAACACTAGAACAGAGAGTGCATCATTATTGTGGAAACTGGGGGATTGGCTTTGTTGTCATTCAATGCCAAAAATCAATGCTCAGTATCCTTTTCTCCTGACACTGTTACAATTCATAAATTATTAACCTGAGTCTTTTGTAAAAAGTTCCTGTTTACAAGGTTACTCTGTAAGTTAAAATGTTTGTTTGCCCTCAGATCTCTACTGTAAAGCATCTGTGGGTAGATTTACATGATGAAGTTGATAGATTTGTATTTTGACAGTACATCTGTCATCTTCGCTTCATGTGTCAAGAGGTCAGGTGCGCACTTGGTGCTATCAGGTGGCTCATTAGTGTCCTGTGGGATATGCTACCTTGTCTGCTTTACTTTAAGTGACAAAAAAATGTTCTTTTTAGCCCTTGCTACAGGAATTCACATCCCCTTTGCAGTTGTTTGTGTTTTCCTGCTGTCAGAAGATTGGAAAGAATTCATGACACATGTAAAGAGAGAATGTCTGGAGACACAGCACCATGTGGAGGGAAAGGTCGGTCCTTTCACAGACCCCTGATCAATCTGGGCTGCTACAGGTGCACCCCTATTGGCCTTTTCTTTACAGGACCCGAAACACTTATTTAGACACTCAGCACAGTCACATTACAACTTGCATGGTCCCTGTCACAAAAATAACCAGAACCAACAAGCCCTCAGTTCACTGCTGACCACTGACAGACACTCGTGTCTATTGGGGCAGGGAATCCTCAGGCTGTGAAGGCCACAGGATACTGTAGAATGAAGCAGTTTTCCTATTAGTTTCCAAAGACTCTGTAAAAGTTGTTGAAAGCAGCAGTGAGATTCCTCTACTCTTCCTGAATATTCCTCACGGATTTGCTAATGCCTCCTGCTGACTGAGGGCACATCTTCAAAAGACAGAGAGAGAACATCATTGTGCATTCATCTGGACATGTGTGAACTCATCAGCTCCAGGAGTTTCATAGGAATCCGAGTGACAGCAGAGTTTAGTCCTGTGAATACCAGAGCTGTTTTACAAAGCACTGATGTTATTTTGTTGGGAGTTAGAGCAATGCATTTTACATTGATTTTACCACTGTAGTAGATTACTTTGTGAACTACTTAATTTAAAGAGTAAGCAAACACCTGACAATTTTGCTTTCAAATCACTTGCTCTAGTAAACCTTAAGCAATGGGCATATTTGTCAAAAAACATGGTAAATAAAAAAATTATCATGTTCCTGTAACCTAGAAAATCATTCAGTGCATGATCTTGGGTGGATCCGCATAGTACTGGACTGCAAACAGATTATTTATCTAACTTTGTGTTACCTTTTGGCTCCTTTTCCACTGCTGCAATGTTCATCTCTTTCTCACAGTGGCTGATGAATGGCACCACAGATGTTCCTTTAAGGTGTATGAAAATTATTTTTCAATTTATTGTGGCTCTCTGAGGTCTTGGCCATTTGAAGGCCACAGGTCAACTGTCCTTGAAAAGCCTCTTTAGTAACCCTTTGTATCAATAACATGAAGTATCTTGAGGTCAAGTTATCCTACCTACGTTACCTTGTCACTCTTCTGGGTCACTGTAGAGACCATTTGTGAGATTGGATGAACCTTGTGCCTCTTATGTTTCTTTTCATGCCTGAACCAAACATTCCCTCTGCTCAGAACACCCAGCAGGAAGTTTCCTGGTAGGAAGGCATTTCTGTAAGAAACCTTCCTGATGATGCAAATTAAAAAAATAAAGTAAAATTTAAAAAAAAAAAAAAAAAAAAGTGCATCCACCCACAGCCTTGAACTGCAGAGAACACAAATGAGGATTCTATAGCCAAGAGCCATGAGTGGAATTCCCAAACCTTCACCCAGTGTGAACATTAAAGAGAAGAAAGGACACTGGATTTCTACAGTTTATACATTTTTGTGTCAATTCCCTTACCAACCTCTGGAACCTCATGCCAGCAGATTGTCAGCAAGTGAAACAACTTCAGTGAGTGCACAAAACATTTGTGTTACTATTTCTCTTCTGGGGAGTCTTCAATGCCTAAATACCAAGGATGGAAGATGAATCAGTTCTGCAAAATTTCACCTACCAAGATAAAAACCT
>JAWWLV010000024.1:5065277-5103863 GCA_035041135.1 Platyrinchus mystaceus | reverse complement strand
GGAGTCTTCAATGCCTAAATACCAAGGATGGAAGATGAATCAGTTCTGCAAAATTTCACCTACCAAGATAAAAACCTTTTATACCCCAAAATGAAGAAGTTGCTGCTAGTGCTGGATTATCTATTGTCCCTAAATAACCACTATATGGCAGATACAATGCAGGTTATGGCTGAGACAAACAATATATGACAGACTATACATGAGAGAGTTAAGAGAGCTTTAGAAGCTGCAACTTTCATAGTAGTCTGAGCTGCCTCCCTTTACTCCATGGGGTATATCCACAGACCACACAGAATGATGGTACCTTCATTTCAGCTAAAGACCAGCATCTTGTTAAGATCACTGCTTAATCACTTGTGATCTGACCATGCCCTGAAATACCTTCCAAAATGGAAAATACTGGCCAGATGACATTTATAAGTCTCTGAACTGAAGTCCCAGAAAGGTGTACAAAGACTGAAGGTACAATCATTTTCCTGACAGCATGGAATGGGTGAGAAGAGTGAAGCCAAAGCTGATTCCCCACTTAAGCCTCCCTCATGTCTGCACCTTTTACAAGTCATTACACCTCAAAGGGGCTGTACTATATATTCATTTCCAGACCCATCTTGGGCTGGTAAAATACAACATTGGCTTTTCACAGGCTTAAGCCTCTGTATTCAGTGTAACCTGAAGTGACTTATCTGGCAAAATTTCATTGACTATCATTTTATAGAAATGATTGTAATAACAATATGCTACCACTAAAATATGCTACCAAAACTGTTCTTCTTTTGAGTACATGTAGTTTCTATGTATAAATGAGAATGTTACACACACACACACAGAGCAGGGTAGAGTAGCCCCTGAAGTGTTCTAACTCAAGATTAATTTCTCCTGGTGGGTGACTTTGCCCTCATAACAATAATAAAGCTTTGGCACTTCATAAAATGCAAAAGGTCTCCTGAAGGTTGGTACAGGCTGTTATTCTAACCCAGTACCTTTGTGAAATTCCATCCAAATTAGAAAGATCTGGTCACTGAGACATACTCATAAAAGGTTCTAGACTTTAAAGTGCAAGCTGTAAACTCTTCCCAGGCACATTTTTGTCTGTTTTTTTAAGTAACTTTCTGCTGCTAATTCATCAAGGCAAAGCCATCATTTGGAATAAACCTCCAGTTTTTATCATTGTGCAGTTAATTCTGTTCTTGCACCTGGGATTCTAGTTTCTCAGCTAAGCACTAAGTCAACTGAAGGGGAAAACAGGTACATGCTTCATGTTTTCATGCAGTGAGAATTCCTGCAGCCATAACCAACCATCATATTCAAAATTCCAAGGTGAGCAGATCCATTCTGAGTCTGCCCAGAATTATTACCACAATGCACTGCTGGGGGACACTGTGCTGCAAAAAGCAGTCCTTTAAATGACATTACTCCAGTTTAGAGGCATTAATTTATCCTAAATAGCTAAAAGTTTGTTACAGGATCGTCTCTATTTCAATAGATACAGAAGTGCCTGTTGTTATGACAGAACTCTTAACTTTTACCTCAGGGTCTTTTCCGTCTGCCAGAAAATTGTGAGTCTTCAAAGCCTTTTTCTGTTGTTGTAGGTTTGTTATAAACTAACCCCTGAGAAAATTTACAGCAAACGTAAAAAATTTATTCACTCTCTTCAGATTCAAATTCTAACAAAAATCCTTGAAGATAACAGACTCAGAGGTAAATGGAAAATGGAATAAAATGGAATAAAATCCGTCACAGGTTTTACAGAGTTGCAGGATACAAGAGAAACCTTGAAGGGATTTCTATTAAGATAATTTAATTTCTAGATAAATAAAATTCCATGTGCCTAGTTTAATCTATGTATCAAAGCATTTATTTTGATACCACAGATATATTGGAGAAGTTAAGGATGGTGGTCTGGAAATGACTGAAGAGGGAACAGCAGCACTTTCTGCTCAAAGCGAGACAGGATGGAGATCCTCACCAGTCAGTCCTGGAAAAGTTCAACCACAGCCTTGCAAGGAGGCAAATGGAAAAACCTCAGCACAGGGAACAGGCTGCACCTCATGCCCTCAGCCTGGGAGTGTAACAGGGGGTGACATTCAGTAGCACAAACTTCAAGGCCACTTTTGAGTTGGGAGCAGTAAGAACATACTCTATCAGCAAGGAGCACGAGCTGAGAAAGCCAGCCCAGGATATCAGTCAAACCCTTGCTGACTGAGAACTGCCTGCATGATGCAGCTATGAAAGGCAAAAGCTACACAGGCTGTGAAAAGTGAAGTATTTGCAGCAGAAAGGAAGTGCTGATGGCACTCTAGAAAACCAGCAATGGCAGATGTCAAATAAAGTGCATAATTCTGGAAATCCGTGTTCAAAAAAAAAAGATTCATTTAAATTGCAAGGATGCAAAGAGAGCTACAAAGACAGGCAGAGGGGGGGAAAAAGAAAAATTATGAAGGGGCTGTGGTTATGTTATGCCTACTGAAAAGTCACCTGGGTGAAAGGAAATACATCAGGGTCATCCTAATGAGGGATGAAAAGAACACAGTTAAGAAGATAGAAGTACAATCAGGATATGACTCAGTTCAGCTTGGTTATTAAGATTATATATCATCAGAGAAGTGAGTGTCTGCAATAACATCTGTTTGAAATTGCATGGCAAAACATTGTCACTTTTGGAACAAGAGGATTACTCTGAACCAGAATAGGACAGTGCTGGACCTGATGACCCACAGGATGTGGGATGCAAACTGAGGTTTCTGAGAGATGACAAATATGCTGCTTGCAAAAACTGCTCTTCTGGAACAAGTAGGCAAACATAAAGCAAGTCATTTCCAGAGAGAACACACCAAGAATCTGGGACGCTGATCTCTTCTACCAACAGAGCTGCTGGCAAAGACCTTGATTTTGCTGCTGCTCAGCAGAAGGGCAGTGCTGGTGTCAGATACCAGACAACAGCATCAGAAGAAGCAGCAATCCTCCAAAAAGAGACAGGCACACATTACAGCATTTGCGCAATGAGTCAGAAAAAGCTGTAAATCAAGCCAAGATCCTGTGGAACAAAGCTTCTCTAGGAATATAAAATCTCTGTCATGGACTGAGGATCTAGGAAGGCAACGGATTCATTGGGGCTGAACTTCCCATGCTACCAAATTCATGTTGTAGTTTCCCCCCTTCCTCAGTGGCAGCTAAAGCACCTTCCAGGTGGCTATTACAAGGCACATAACACACTGTACCCCCTTTGGGGTAAGACTTAATTACACGTAAGTAGTTTTGGTTCTGCTCTCAATTCTGCCACAAATTCAGTGTATGACCACTGGAAAGTAACTTATTTTATTGTATTTATCTTAAAAAAAAAAAAAAGGAAATTTTTATCTAAAGCTCGTTTGTCCATTTAGAACATCTCAGCAATGGTTTTGTAGAGGCTTTGTAGAGCACATACCTAAATAAATAAATAAATAAATAAATAAATAAATAAATAAATAGCAGTTATGGGTCAACATTGTACAAATGGCAAACGAAAATGATCTTCACTAATGACACCGTGGATATATATGCACAGAAACTATAGAAATAGTAAAGGTAACTTCAAAATTTAATCAGAAAATCAAAACAATGGAAAAATTTTAGGAATGTAGAGCTCATTAGGGCAAGCAGAGCCAATGAACTGTTCAGCTGTCCAAGCACAGAGCAGAAAATCTCTTTTTTGCTTATCACCGGAGTACAATGACCACCATGATCCCAGCTGTAATCAAATACATAACTGAAAGAGAACTAAACCAGAGAAATCAAAACCAAAAAACACAGGGCCAGATCTGACTGACACACCACTGACTCCAGGTGAATTAACTGGTTGGATGCTCCCACTCACTGCAGCAATCAGAGGTTAACAATTATTACCCTGAACAGCTTCCCACTGCTGATGGGACCTTTCCCATACACTAGAAAGCTTATGCACAATGACCTACATTAGTACAACACACCTTTTTTTTTTTCCTTTCTTTTATGTCTATATAAAAATTAGATGTGTATTGTTACCCTAATATTTACACAAAGCATAACAATGAATTCGGTTGCTGGGTCACCAGCAGTTCATCTGCACAAGAACCATCTGCATCACTGCACTTCAGTCTGTTGCAGGGCACAAAATGATGTCATGGGGAACAGACTGGCTACAGCTTCACCTCTACTCACTGCTCTATTTATGAAGACTGATGACAAAAAACTGTAACAGGCAAATAAGGAAAACAGCATGAAATGCATCTACAATAATAGGGAACAATTATCTGTCTTGAAATGTAACCACTTGGAAATTCAGTCTGTCAAGGAACTGGACATATAATTATTATAATCATTCTAAACAAGAACTAATTGAAACTGAAGATTCACTTTTATCTAGACTTTTCTTATGAATTTTAAGTATGTTACCTATTAGGGTATAACCAAATCTATGAAAATCCAAACAAATTACTCCCCTTCCAGTAAGCCTTCCTTCTGCAGTACAAGCCTGCTTTCCTTTTTTTTGAGGCATCTGAATGAATATTTCTAGCTAATGGCTAAATTCTTTTCCATATCTAGATTCAAAGAGGCAAGGAATATGTATACTTTGCTATTCCCCTAGAGAAGGGATTTATTTTAGGACAAGAAAAAACTATGCCTGCTTTCAAATTTTATCTCTTCCTCATGCCTTCCTGCCACCACTTATGAATGTAAAAGTTAAACTACCTAGAACTATCTAAGGAAATAAATCTAATTGCACAGTTATAACCAAAGTATACCCTACAATAATTGCTACTGATTCTGTAAGTTCCATCTTTTCACCTTCATACAACCTTGACAGTTACTAAATTACAGTTGAAAATACACTGACATAATTTATTAACATGGTCCCACCAACTGACTTATCACTGGGATCAGATTTGTATTTTTATGTTGTACAGTATGTGAGAAATGCCTCAGACAAATCCATAGAATCATTTAGGTTGAAAAGACCTTTAAGATCATCTGTACCAGTTTTAACATCAGCATTTTCTTTCTATGGCCCCCTAGGTTACATTCATGACCTAAACCCACTTAAAACAGTTTTACATATCTTAGTGTCATTAAGAAGTGTCCTTGATGCACCACAGAAGTTCAGGTGTGTGCTTCCATGAATTCCAGTTAGGTCTCAGATCCTTGGGAATCCAAGGTGCATTTCAGGCAGAACCAAATATCCTTGATTTTTCTTCTTGTGAAATTATAATGTACCACTGTATAGTAAAATCCAGGTTTGGGATTTGCAGCCACAGTCGAAGGGAGAAGCACTGTCCTTTTTGCTGACTCATTTTGCAAGTTCAAAGGATAAAGTCAGTAACATCATGACAAAAAAGGGTCTCTGTGCAACAGCCAAGGAACAGTTCCACATGCCATAGTTCTGGTTTAGTCTTTGCTACCGTGTTACCTAAAAAAGAAGAGGAAAGAGTTACCTAGACAGAATGGACCAAATAAGGATGATATAATGTGCTTTGCTGCTGCAAAGGAACTGTGCACACAAACACATCATGAATGAATTTGACCCAGGCAACCTTTACACCGTGCAGAGGCAAAATCTCCATGTAAATGTTAATTACACTGATATTCAATAGCATGAGGGAGATCTACAGATAAAGAAGTGGCCATTCACCATTAAATTTCCACTGACATCTCATGGAAATCTCCTTCTATTTTACTTTGCTTCGTGTCATTTTCAACACCAATGCCTACAGCACGAGTGTGGATTTACATCCCAATAGACCATTCATGCAAACCGCTACCCATTCCCAGCGGTCCATCCCATGGATGGGAGGGAACCAGGGAACAGGCAGCACGTGGTCTGCAAAGGGGATAAATTGTTCTTGCAGAAGAAATCTCTCCCAGACAGCACTTCTCCCATGGGATCCCACAGTCTCTTCCCCTTCAGACCAGATGCACACTCAGCCAGGGGCTCAGGGACCTGTGTTTAAGCCTTAATGCACACACAGGCACAAATCCAGCAGGTTTGGGCACACACTGAGGAGGGGTCCTGTTGGATTTAACACCCTGGAAATAGATGAGGACAGGCAGCCTGCAAGGAGGAAAGCTTTGTCAGCTCTGCTCTGTAGCGTCTAGATGTGTCACAGAACTGAAGAGACACTCAGCATATAGTTTTTATTTCCTTCCCTGAGGGAACTGATGGAAGATACGAGCTCCTCAGCTTTTCCCATTTTAACTGTCCCACTCAGCCAGGAACTATTCATCCAAATACTGAGTAACATCAGCAGTCTCCCATGCTTCAAATGCTTCAAGTTACACAATTTTTACTTATTTTCACGGAATGAAAAGATAGAGGACTTAAAACTCATTAAATGGCATTTCCTCCTTCAGTGTATAATTAACCTGTGGAAGCCACTGTCCCAAGTAGCACTGATCCCAGGGTCTTAGAAAGCTTTAAAAGTTGATTACAAATTTAAATAGTAATGAGATCATCTCTGCTGCATAACAGAAAAAAAAATTAACATGGAATGGATCTCAACTCTTGTGTTTTAGACATAAGGCAACTACTACACTGGAAGAACTTCATGTACATGTACATTTTCTGTAATTGTCCCAGAGGGTTTTGCTGTGGCTGATTTAAGCATCCCAGTGCTGAGACTCACAGTTTGGGCTACTGATCTGACAGTTCATATAGTCCTCTTTGTGTCAAATTTTAATAATGCACTTAATAAATATTTTGTTGCTTGATCTGAGACAAACCTTTGCTTCATTTTCAAAATAAAAAACTAAGTTATATCGTACTTTCCTTTTCCCTGTTAACAAGGGAAATTTTCTTTCCATTCTGTTTTCCTTCCAGTTGAAAAACACTGAACTTGAGTGCCACAAGCTTCTGTTCTGAATCTGAATTTACCATTGCTCATTGTATTCGTGCAACAACTATATCTTGGTTGACAGAGAAAACCACCCACAAGACAGGCAAAATACCTGCAGGGGAAATATGGGTGCCAGGACAGATTCTGTAGCACAGATTTTGCCGTCTAGCAAACATATCTACATGTGAGCTTGTCATCCTGGGTTTCCTTGGTACAGGAGAGGGAAAGAAACACTCATGGGAACATTCTTGTGGATGGGCACAGCCATGCTGTGAGATCACCCATTTCTCCCCCGTGTGACTTGGGAGAATCCTAAAAACTCAGCTTGGATGGAAATATTCCTGCAGCTGGGAAGAACGAATCCCAGTGAATCCCCTTAGATTCACACCTCAGCTCAAGTGTCAGTTGTTTACTTGTCCTAGCCCTCAGAGAAATCTCCTATGGTGATAAAAACCAATGCAAAATGCAATCCACATCCCAGCAAAATAGAGGAAGAGTTTAGTGAAACAACATTTGCCCTCATATTGCTACACCCTGCCCTCTCTTAGCCCCACACAAACTCACTGGAGTTGATGAATTTGCACAGGTCTAATTGAAGGCAGGATGATTTGTCCTGCTCCAGCTTTATAAAGACATCTCTAAACTCATCAGGAAGCAATATCACAGTCTGTACTTCACTGGTTTCAGTATTTGTCATGGGTAATAAAATAAACTATCCATGCCAAATTCACCCTCCTATCAGTAAACTCCCACTGACTCAGGCTGCCTCTTTTCATGAACACGGTGTGTATGACTCATGTGGTCAGTTGATCTCAGTGAACTAAATGGCAAATTTTCCCAGGAAGGAAGAGTCAGCTGCATGAATGAAGACTTGACACCTCCAGCCTTCAGTTATCAGGGACAACTGTTCTGCCCCTCAGCCTTCTGGTATCTACTGAAGGTGTCAAAGATATTTAATCCTGGCTCACTCTTTTCCAATAAGGTCCTTTAGGTTTGAAGTTGCCAGATCTCTTCTAGTACGTCCAGAGATTGTTTTATTCAATACCTAAAACTCCTACTTTGCCAGTCTGACCCTTCAGCACAACACTACAACACTACCCCTTATCTACATCTGAGTAGTTAAAAGTCAGTGCCTGTGAAGAAATTTAAAGGCTGAGGGTAATCTTTATCTTGCAATAACTGACTGCCAGTTACCCACACTGATTCTAGGGCATGCAGGCCAACTTTCAGGTGTATTATCCACCACAGGAGAACAGCAGGACCCAGGCACACTATGGACTACATCTTTGGTACCTGATAAATAAAAGTGATCACAGGATCACAGAACAGTTTGGGTTTGAAGGGACCTTAGAGACCACCTAATTCCCACCCCTCTGTCATGGGCAGGGATGCCACTGCCTCTGATCTTCAGAACAGGAATAGGCTTTTTCAGACTGGTTGGATTGGTCAGGTTTTTCCAGCGAGCCTGACATTGTGCAGTGTCTGTAACTGGGCTTCAGATCACTGGTATCACAACACAGCTGCCCAAACCTTCTAATGTTCCTACCTCCATCCAGAAATTAGTGCAGTTTTCATTCCTTAGAACAGCCATTATTAAACAACATTTGGTGACAGTATTTGCTTATTAACTCAGAATGTAACCTAATCAACAACATTCGTTCCCAGCTAGAAGAGGCTGTAAAAGGAAAAGCTGAGCATATGTCTCTCCTTGCTGTTGCCTGCTAAAGACTCCTGGTTTATGATATATTTAGACATGCAGTTTGCTGTGACTTGTTGAACTTCGATGCACTGAACTCATTTTAAATTGTTAAGCAGACAGAGGAACATAATATTTGATCTCTGCTGGCCATTATTTAAGAAATAACATAGCAAAGCAAAGGGTTGTTTTGGGTTTTCTTAAAAAACAGACCATCTACAGGATGGTCTTTAATTAGAAATTATCCAAACCAACCTGATTTACAGTAGGTGCTCAATGTCACACAGTTCCTGCTGCCATCAGTGCAGGTTCTTGACAACTCCCAAGCCATGCTGGTACTTTCAGAAGTTAAAAGGGCTTTCCAGTAGCACAGGAATTTACCAGTGTCACCTAAAGTTAAACCTGGAGCAACATACTCCATCTGCAGATTGAAGGATTGATCCTGAAACATGATTATCCCTCTAGCATTGGTCACAACAGAAGAGTTTCTTTGCCCACCAGAGACTCAAGCAGGGCCTTTTTCAGTTTGTCTCCAGCAGTGAAGGGGCTGTTCTGACCCAGTATTTCCCTCTCTGAGAGCAATTACATTAATCACTGCTTTCCAAAACACAGTAGAGGCCAATACTGGTGCTCACACCCACAGATGCAATGCCATAAGCAAGAGCCACCTTTTAAATATAGGCGATCTCTGTACTTGCCTTTGTGGTTTTGACTTTATTTCCACTGCTGCAAGACCAACCTGAATAGTCTGGTAGTACTTTACAGTCCTCTCCATCCAAACAGGGGTTCATATGACACCACCACTTCTGTAGGACAATGGAAGCTAGAAACAGGAAAGAGAAACAGGATAGAATATCTTTATTACTATTGGTTTTATCAGGGAGGTTTGTCTGTGCCATCTTGAATTGCTTGGTTTCAAAAGGCAGCACCACGACTTACTGTTTTAATAGTGAATCACACAGAGGGCTTTTGAGCTAAAAAGGTGGCTAAAAAACTTCTCCAGCCCTCAGAAGGGTAAATGCCATATGCAAATGGTAGACAGGCAAGCACCACCAGAGACTGACTCCAGCATTTGAATTGACCTCTGGAAGTGCCTTTCCATCTCCACTGACTACAAAAATTACTTGCCTCCTTCATTTACATGCTTCAGTCAAGTGTCTGCTGCAAGGTGGAATGAAGCTGAGGCTTCTTGTTTAACCCAGATATGCATATGCAAGGCTGGACGTAGAAATGCCAGTTTCTCCCTTCACTGGGTGAGAAAATGGAATTGCACAGAGATATAAACACATGAGGTCTGTCAGCAAATAGTGCAGGAAAGAATGTGGAAACCACTGGCAAGCATTAGATTACCAACTAAAAATCTACTTGCAGTTACAGTGCCAGCTTTGCAAAATGTTTTGGAAGACTACAGTAGTACACCTTAACTGTGCAAATTTATCCATTTTCTACCCTTAAGACAATTTCTGTTAATAAGACCATGCCTGTTATTTTTACAAACATAGTCATGACTTTATGAAACTGCTGGTAAAAAGATATATACTTTCCCACAAACAGCTGCAAACACCTGCATGCATTTCTCAGTTTTGCATTCTTCATGGGACTTACTGAACCCCAGAAAACTATTATGAATTATGTCAGTTCACAATCCTACATAATCTAGATTGCATTTCAAAATAAAATATGGCTTAAAATGTTGATTTAGCTAGTCTGCATTATGCTATTACGTGGACAAACTGTTGAATTGCATGCTTTAAAGGATAACACGCTCAAAGGAGATGAACAAAAATAACAGCCTACTTCAAGTAAAGCACTTCTTTCCTTTTAATTTTAAGGCATATTTGTCAACCTTTAAATTAGGGTGACAAGCAGGCAAGCTGACATCAGGATATTGCTGAAGTGTTCATTCAATTATTTTGTTTTGCACTTTCACTCAAAGCCTATGTGAAAAGCACTGTGAAAAAATATCCTTTTGGAACAGCCGTTTGGCTTTCATAAACTAATCTTTCAGTCATATAACATTATAAAATAAGTGTATGAACGAGTATGAACTTTCACCAGACATTTGTGTCTCGGATCATTTGCATTAATGCTGATTGATTGTTGACAAAGGGGGTGAAACTTGACTGTGCTTCCAAGGAGGTGAGGGATCATTCCCACTCCAGGCATATGGTCCAGTCATCTATTTTATCTCTGCTACTTTCTAAATTTATTCCTATTTCTACACCACGTTTATTTTAGGCAAACACAGAAGCCTGAAGGCACATGCAGAGGCCTCTGAGGAGGCAGGAGATCCTGGCAGCAAACCAGCTGTGATTTCAGAGCTCTGCCTCAAAGCCAGCAAGTCCTGGGAGTCCTGGCTGCATCTCCACAGCTCTGCCCAGGAATGTTGGGAGCAGGGATGCAGTGACACACTGAGGCTTTGCCTGCACCCTGACATAAGTTCAGCTTCAGATCTGGAAGTCATCTGTTTCCTGCAGGTATCTAGAATCCCTTGTGCCTCAGTTACTCTGATAGCTCCTTTAGTTCCACGGATTCTTGTTGGATTCCTGAGGATCAGGCTGGCAAAACTCTAGTTACTGGCTGTCCAAGGGTGTTTTCCAGAGAATGATTTCTCCTTGGAATGCCCACCAGCCCCACAGAGCCAAGGACATGCTATCACTGCCCCACTGGGCAGCAGCATGATTTTTGTCAGCTTGTTTGGCAGTTTTTGTGGGGCTCTGTTTTTTAAAGAAAAAAAAAATACAAAAAAACCCACAAACAACAAAGCAAAATAAACACACCTGTGACATGGTCTGAAATAAAAACCCGGGGATTTTCCTCCCTCTTTTCCTTCTTCTCACAAGCAGCCAAACTGGCACAGCTCAGAGGCAGGTGACCTTCACTGAAGGAACAAGGGAGGAGAGATGGGGCAGAGAGGCCAAAGGAAAACTTCCTCAGAGACCCCTGCTTTTGGCACCTTAGGGATTTCTTTCCCAGGCAGAAAGAGGGGTGAGGACAAGGTCACAAAGGGTGGTGTGCTGGGGTAAGTAGGGCTGGGTGATTCAAGGTAGGAACTACAGGTACCAAGCACCATGTGCGTGATCAGCAGCAGAGGGACAGTTGCTGACCTGATGTAAATGATCAATACTACTGGATAACACCTGAGGTTCAAAGAAAATAAAATACTACCACAAGACAATTGCTCTATAAAATCTTTTCTTTTGGTTAGAAAAGTAACTCTATGCTCTGGGTATTTCCCTCCCTTTAAACTCAGGGCAAACTATGGGCAAATTAAGCAGGCCTGCATTCAGGAAAATTGTGCTGAAAAAGAAAACTAAATGTCTGTATCAGACTGTAATATGCAAATTCAAGACACAAACTGTTTCGGGCTTTCACAGTGTAGAAACCAACTGAAGGATATGTACAGAGTGGGAGAAAACGCATCTGGGGCTAAGGAAAGACAGTGAGTTGTGTAGCACAGAAACTATAGCTGTAGTCCCACATGCCTGCAAAAATAAGTGAAGTCTGCTAAAGCATTACACTAAGGGGTGAGGGGGAATCAAAGGCTTCTACTTTAAAAATTAAAATCTTATATTCATAGTATTTTGTTGCATTTAATTTCAACTATACTTTAAGAAAAAACAGCTACCAAATTCCTTCGGCAATTATTGATTGAATCAAGCTGCTACAATATTTATAGATTTCTGCCATAGAATGACAGTGTCACCTTTGCCATCCTTAAATTAGTTTAAAATAATGCCTGACTTCTATTACCCATTACATGTAAAAGCATTTCTGCTGTTTGATGCATCACCTAAAAATACAGAGGATATTTCTGATGTAACAAGAAAACTTCCTAACAAATTGCCCAGTTAAAGTTGATTAGATTCCTGAATTACAAGGCATGAAAAGACCAAGCATCTAAAAAATAGGAAATAAAAATCTACCTTCTTTAATATCTGCTTTGAGAACCTCATAAGTTTTGGGTTTTTTTTAAAAAGAACAGATTCACATGTACTTAGAGTTTTATGTTTGAAGCTAAATATTTCTGAATGCTAGATAAAAATTGGATTTTGAAGCTTTTGTTTTATATTTAACTGAAATGGTTGCAATTTTATGTGTGAAAGAATGAAAACAGAAGGGACTTGCTTATGAAATGGAGGATTCTGGTAACTTTGAGTTTTGTGGGTTTTTTAAACAAATCTGTCTTGGAGTAGCTTTACTACATTAAGAACAAGAGCAGCATCCTGTTCATGGAATAGACTGAGGCAACTGGGCACCATTTTTCCTTCCCCAGGGAGGTGTCCCAGCTCAGACACTCTGTCCTGTGCAGCCCTGTGCTCGCTTCACTCTCCAAACTCTGAAATATTTGGGATTGCCACACATGGAACTGAATAGACTTGGGGCATCATTTTAAGCACTGGGGTCCAGCACAAGAGCCCATTAGGCACATTAAATGGTGAAGAGAGAACAGCTCTCAATATCAGATGTTCAACCACTATCTGCATGCCCAGCCTTAGGTTTGCATTTATTATCTGTTGAGTTTTAGCCAAGCTACTCTGTCTTAAGACACCTGGAAGAGTTAATACCATAAGCTTGAATTTCTTGGCTTATGCAGTTTTCAGACTAGTTTTAAAGGAGAACTCGTGTGTGAAAAAATTAAGGAGCTTTATTGGCACAGACACAAAATGGACTAGTACATATATTAAGAGGATTAATTACACCAAGATTTATGCACAGACTCATTATCATCAACGCACAGAGATGTTTCCAAAATTAACAAAAGGAAGGATTATGCTTTAGAGGCAGCGGGAAGTCAAACATCAAGGAGACTAAACTCCTCAAACAGTCCTAATGAACCATGAGTGAGCAGGAGGCCGCTTACCTTCCACGCACGAGGGCTGGGCCCGCGTTGTCCCAGCCACCTGCCCCGGGAAGCAGGAACACTTCACCGTCTGGGATCGCTCCTCGATCCGGTTCTTATTGCAGCAACGGTGCACAGCCACAACCTCACACGTCCCTTGCCTGACCTGGTGCTGGGCTAAGAAACGCAGAGACAAGTGACGGAGAGCAAAACAAAACATCGGCGTGCAAAGGAAGAGACGCTTCGTCCAGTCCTGAGAGGTGCTCAATCTCCCCAGTGTCAGCTTAAATCCCAGGAAGACAGAGAGCAAAGCGTCTTGTAGGATCTGGCTCATTCCCTGAGTTTATCGTATTCTTGCTAACAAAGATTAGTTCACCATGAGTCAATTTTTCAGTCTATCTTCCCTGGCCTTTCCAAAGTCACAGGGAGAAAAGGAGGTTGGAGTAGTCAATCAGATATGAAGACAAGACATGCAGACAGAACACTCTCCCTTCCTTTGGCTTCCTGTCTTCCATTAGGTTTGATATTCAATTCTTTCCCTTCATAAATGGATAGGATAATATTTAATGCAAGAGAGATTTATCTTAAATAGTAGGGAAACTTTCCAACACAACAACATGTAAGCACTGCCTGTTGCTTGCAGACAACAAGAACAAGGTAGGCTGAAAAGCTGCCATGGACAGTCAAGTTTTGTCAAAAAATGAAAGAAAAAAACATACCCAAACTATCTGGATTTCCCAAGTTTCATATCCTAGACCATTCTGAATAAACCTGTGATAAATATTCTATAAATATTCTAAATATTCTATGCTCTTGAGTGCATTTCCTCACAATTCACTGTCCCTTATTTCTCTGAGGTTATTTCCCCCTTCCTCTCTTCCTTGCTCTTGCCTTCACATCTGACCTCACTGCTCCTTGCACCTGATCCTTTTCCTCCACTGCCAAACATACTTTCTGTCCTGCCTAAAACCCTTTCTTCAGAAACTCCACAAACCCCTCTCCTCTTTGCATAAGTCATTTCCACGTCCTCACTTCCCTGAACAGTCTTCAAGTGCTTCATCTTGCATTTGTCTTGTCTTATTTAGAGCAGAGCCCTGGAAGGCTCTTATCTGTGTTTGTAAAGCACCTTGTAAATTAACAGCACTACAGAACAGGGGGAGTTATTTCATAAGTGAGCTAGACAGAGAGACAAGGCTGAGAATAATAAAAATAGTCACCATCAAAGCAGTACAGGCTCCTGATATGAGAAGAGACAACAGCACAGTTATTGGTGTATGTGTGGCTGATATCAAAGGCGCAGAGACTGAAGAAAGGCAGGGGAAAGGGAGAGCACTCTTCAGGAACAGACAATCCTCCAAGTGGCAAACAGGGGAGATTATCCTGTTTCCTATTCACTCTGAGCTTGCTCTGTTTTGGGTTTGTTGTTTGGGGTGGGGTTTTTTTTGGTTACTGGATTTTTTTTCTTTTTTACAAAATCTGTTGCTAACTAATATCAGACACAGTTTATCGGCAGACTGAATTTTCACGCAAGTACCTAACATCCATATCATAATAAACATGGAAAAAATGAAAAAAGCTATTAGTCCCTAGGACAGTAGCTTCTCTGTAAGTCAGTATTGAGAACAAATACACAGAAGACAAGGTAAATTGGTCACTTCATTCCAAATTATGGTTCTGCAAAACACCTTTCATGACAATGCTTGGCTTGGACTTAATAAGGTGGCATGGGGTTCTGACAGAAATGATTTTGTAGAAGTAGATTGATAATTTAAGAGAATATATTTATTTAATTATCTCTGTATGAGATCTACAGCCTGAGTCAAAACTCTTCGCAGTAAACAGGAAAAACATCCATTAGTTTCCTGCAGTGCTTGCTGTGGTGGTCCCTGCATTCACTGGAGTCAACAATAAAATTTCTATTGACTTTAGGAGAGTAAGGTCATTCTGGACTGTCTCTTGAGAAGGAGATTTTATAAGGGAGGGAAGAAAAAGCAAAAATTTTGAACTGCCCAGGCCACATCTTCGCCATGTATCTCATCTGAAAGATCAAGTGGCCAGATCTTCATTTTAATTAAAGTCATTAGTCACCAGACATCAGATGCCAAGATAAGAGTAGAAGCCTTTTTTCCAGAAGGTACATCATAAGGATGGACTAGATCCAGCTCCAACAATCAGTATGTAGCTGCAAGAATATCCATTTTCAAGCTCAAATCCTGCTTCCCTCAGGTGAAGAGTCCTGTTAAGCCAATACCAAAAGAAATCAAACAGGTTGGCCCTGAGCATACAGCCCCAAAAACCTGGGGCTCTCTTTCAGTTATGCTGTTTGGATTTTCAAGTAGTGACAGCTCTGCCCTGAAGTACCAGGAGCCAACAGAGACACTGCTGTTTGCAGAAGGCAGGATTAAGTTACCTCATGGATGCTCCCTTTGGTTTAGAAGCTGTTTTGCTGCCACTTATTCATGCTTTGCAGCTACATGGGCAGGTGAGGGGAGGTGTCCCCTCTTCATCTGCCAGCAGAGGTGGGATGCTGAGGTTTGAAAGCACCCAAAGGAAGACAGAGCTCTCCTCCCTTGTCCCTAGTGCACAGCTCTTAAGGAGCAGAACACTAAAGGAACTAAAAAGCCACAGTCATCTGCATGCATCATTTGCATTAATTGGATTGCCCTTGTAATAGTCTTTCCCCTCCTACATGTTCTCATCAATATTTCCTCCTGCCCATATCTACTGAAGCCTGTTGTATCTGCATTCAGGTGCCCAAAGACAGCAAAAAGAAGGTATATAAGAATACTCTCCTGCATGTTTTAATATTCATCTTGCACTAAGTAAACCTTCATCTCAGGTTTAAAGTACATTTAATGTACAGCTGAGAGTGTACTGACAGAAACACTCAAGAACAGCCTTATACTATTTTGTAACTGATGGAGTCCCTGGAAGCCAAGTCATTTGAGGAGCAGGGACTGAAGAGTTTTTAAAATATGAAGATCACAGTAAGTGAATTCTACACCAGACACATCAGGAAAGCCATTTCAGGGAGAACTGCAGTGAGAGAATGGGACAAAGCCAGGCTGTGGAGAGCAAAGCCCATAAATTCATAGGTCATCACCTGTAAACCTATTCAGATCTACAACTTCAGGGCTGTCAATATTTGCAGTTGAAATTCAGTTACACCTTCACGTTTAAATAAGAAAACTCTCCAGAGAGAGCTACATTTTATCAGCAACACTACCAGAGAAAGGGTTCCTGTCATGGAACACCTCCCAGATACCAGGGACAGAACATCTGCCAGCTGGGCACTGCAGAGGATGGGGAATGAGGGTTGGAAACTGTGGGGCTCTGGGTTACCTCTGACCAGGAGTTTGGCACATGTGTTGTTATCCATATCCCAATTTCCGTACAGTTTAGCTTCCCTAGAAATAGCAGTTATTCAAGTTCACTAAGGACACTTTCCTTCTCTTTCCATAGAGGGCACAGACAGAATGGGACAGGACTCCCTAATGGAAGTAACCTCCAGGACACTCCCTGCTGGGAACTTTCCTGCCTTCCATTATGAGATACCTACAGACAACAACAGGCCTCAGGTGCCCAAGTCCAGAATGCCTCTTAGTGACCTCAAGGAGTGGCCAAATGAAGGAGTGACCATTTCTTTGTTATCTGTAGGGTTTTCAGCCCAGAAGGATGTACTGTGCAGAGCTGAGAGACCACCTTAGAGCACACAACCATCATCTCTGAAAAATAGGGAAGTACAAGCCAGGAAGTTATTAGGCTTTCACATTACAAGCCATCACAAGTGTTGTGAGTAGAGTTGACTCAATAATCACCACTGAACTGTTTATTCTCAGTTTAATACTTTTTTTCAACTAACATACTGGACAAGACCGTATTTTCACTTTCTTCCTAGAAGTCAGAGGGCAGATGCTCAATTAAAGCTTCTAAAACTCTTTGAAATGCTCAAATGAGAAGAGGGAAATACAATTACTGTTAATAAAATATCAAACATTGTAGTGTCATACTTCAACACTACAAGGAACTTATCAAAGAAAGAGGAAGGCTTTCAGAAGATTGCTAACCAAATCTGTCCACGTCCTTTTCATCTCTGTGACTAATCCTAATCACTGCCAAGGAGTGCTGTTCCAATGCAATATACATGCAGGCAGCATGCCTCCATCAGAAATTCTGAACAACCTCCTCTTTTTCTACTTTCTTAGCTAAGAAACACAAGGAAAAGAGAGATTTAAAGGGAATTTTTATCTCTGTTTCACAAGCTGCCACCTCTGATGAAGACAGCAACTGTCCTGAGGAGAGCAGCACATCTAGGGAGCAGGAAAATACAAACCCAGCTCAGTACATTCCTCAGAAAGCCTCAAAACCAACGAGATTGGTCTTCACAAAATCAGCAGCATCATTTATTTAAAAGGGTAAGAGGATGGCTGTCAATAGGAAGATGAACAGCTTTGGAACCAAAGATTGCAGACAACATTTAGAGAAACACTGATGCTGTTTGGAAGAGGAAGGCACTCTAAAATGTTGGTGCCAGTTCATCATCTGTTCTGCCTTCATTTCATGCTGGCTTTTGCTTACAAATACGTGAACTTGCAGAAGCACACACCAAAAGGCAAATATTGTCAGAAAAACACATATATTAAAGGAAATAGCATTTGCTATTTTTCATACTATTTACCAAACATATTTACAAGACCCTCTCCAGCTTATGGGGTGCTTTGGGGTTTTCGGGGGGGGGGAGAAGCAGAGAAGGGGTGTTTCTAAAGATAAAAACTCTTCTCAAAAGAAGAAGCTAGAAGTCATTGAGAGGTAAAATTAACACACCATCTTCTAGGCTGAGAATTTCAGCAGAGCTTTTCTCTCCTATCATTCCATCAGCCACTGGATTTTTTTTTTCATAGTTTCACATTCATGTCACAAGGTTCTGACTTAGATGTTCTTCCTCCTCAAGGATATAGAGCAGATTTAGATAGATAGATAAATACATACATACATATACATACTTTCACATTCATACACATACACTTTCTCATAAATTGTCTCTGCATATAGAAATCAGTCCAGTTTCACTTTTAAAGTTTAACCTTTCAACTTGTTGGCAGTAAGAGACTGCTCAGAGATACTCCAGAACTGCCATAAAAGCCCAATTCAGCTACTCTAGAAATAAACAGACAAGAAGTATCTTCCCATAATCACCTGTCCATGATAGCAGGCAAAGTCAGATGTAACACACATAGTAAAATAAAAAAAAAAAAAAGGAGCAAGGAATCTAGTTCACTATTCATTACTCTCACAATCATCAAATAGCAGTATTGTGATACCTGGAGCCAATATCTGTAACAAAAAAAAGCAAGCAAAGATACAAAAATCTCCCAGATGAAAGACCAGAGGTTGATGCTTCCACAATGTGCTGGTTTCAAACCAAACTCTCTTTCTCGTAGCCCATAGAGTTACATCTTTTGTTCCAACCAAGACATTTGTGCTTCATCACTTGCAGAAAGCAGTAGTGTGGTATGTGCAAAATCACTGTCAGCATTTGAACTGGGGAACCAGGGAACCAGCCCTGAACCACTTTAACTTGTGCAGGGTGAGAACTGACACCCCAGATAAAAAACAACTCTCAAAACAAGCAACTAATTAGGGAGGAACCCTAGGGGTACAGGAGATGTAGCTGTATATTTGAAAAAAGGTGAGTGACCTCAAACCCTGATAATGAGACCCAAGGAATTAATGAAATCAAAAGCATAACCCTTCAGAGCAGGTGGAAGAACCTGCTGACACAGCTGCAGAGAACCATATAACAGTGAATTCTTTGGTGAGTGTCAGAGGTCACATCCATATGGAGATTAAAGTCCCCTGGAATAAGTAGCATAGGTGACCTTAGATCAGACACAAGCACTGAGACTTCTCCAAGGGATGAAGCATTAAATCTGAGCAGTCAATAAATCAAAACAGCTGAGAAGGTGCTGTAAATGGGGAAGGGAGGAGGGAAAAGCTGCTGCAAATGGCAAGGTGGATGAAGGGTGACCTGGAAGCAAAAACAAATTAAAACATGAGTGTCTCTACCTGCCAGAGTGCTACACTAAAGTCAATCAATAAGGTCTGCCTTTCAGCTGGGCAGCAATATTCATCCTGGTTCAAGCACACATATCACTTGTACAAATGAAATCTAAGAGCCTAAAACTTCATAACGTACCTCAGACTAAAGCAGTGCTAATCATTTCCTGTGGGGAACTTTCCACTGTGTGGCTGTTTTAGGTGAGGCAGAGAAGAAAATACCAAGGAAAGATTTGGTTTTCAATCATAACTTGTAGCAAATGAGCCACACTGTGCTCTGTAATATAGAAGTATTTCCCATGTGTCCCATTAACATTCACTCTCGCTATTACATGCGGGCCACTCTTTTTCTCTCATTTATTCCTTTCTTCAGAAATTTATCATGAGAGAAAGGGAAAAAAGAATGAAACTATTCTCTAGAGAGATTTCTGCTTGCCTGAAGAAAGCAGGTACACACACATCCAATACCAGGCTTACAGCTACTCACCAGTTTGTAAGCAAAAATTAAATTTTCTGCCTCAATTGCGAGAGCTGTTGGCCTCTAAAAATAGGGCTGTTCTTGCCACAGGAAAGCAAAAATAGCATACACCTGGGACCACAAACTAGGAAAGGCTGTCCCATCCACATCAGTAATAAAGCCATCCTGACCAAGATGTCACTAATGCAGCCCTTGAAGGCACCAGGAGTTCACTGTCCCCAGAGCCTGCTGCCATTGGCAGCTGCTCTCTGCACCCAAGATCAGAACTGTGCTTGTACAGCTTATTACTGCTCATCTAAGGCACGTCAGAAGTTCATTTAATACTACAATAATCTCTAAGAAATTAAAAAAAAAAAAAAAAAAGACATAAGAACTTTTAAGTCTGTCTCTGGCATGCAACAAAATATATTTTGCAGATTAGGCCCTGTGCCTTTCTGAGCATTCGTCCATCACCTGAACTAACTAATGATCATTTTGGGCTTAGTTCTGTAAAACAAACATTTGTAATCTACTAATTACCAGAGGTATTTTTAACTCCGTTCAAGGTCATTCATCAGACAAGAATGGTATTTGTTTAGAGAATATGAAACACTAATTGTCATCTAAGCCATTAGGCTCTGCAGATTAAGTAAATGGAAGCTGCCAGAAAACAAAGTAGATGTTTGAGAAAAAAGCATTCCCTTCATTTCAAGTGAAAATTGAATCTGTATTCCCATGTCCAAGTAGAATCAGTAAAACTGGGCAGGGCAACCAAGGAAATGTTCCCTTTCAGTGCTCAAAACAGCTCACATTTACAAGGTACAAAGAACTTCTGCTTTTCTGGGTTTGATTTTTTAATGCAAAGGTGCGTTTCCCTCCTTAAATTAAATTACATTACATTTATACAGCTATAATGATTATCTTGGGTTTATGTGATGGAATAGTCAAGAAAAGCATAACAGCAGTGCAAGATCCAGTTAAGCAATAACAGGCCATAAAACTAAATTGCACAAATGCATTTTTAATTCTGAGTGGCAGGAGGACTTTTAAGTGGTTTCAGCATGTGCAGACTGTATCCAACCTGGCTGAACAGTCAATTGAACTTAAGCTATTTTGACTACTATATCCATAAGTGCAAAACATAAGTGAGGTTTCCAGAATGTCAACAGACATTTTCAGTCAGCATTGTTGAATGATGATGATATATAGAAAAAAAGAACACTGCAGAGTTCCACCAATTTATGCTACACAGCAACAGTGAAAGAGACAATAAATATATATAAAATACAGTCACAATGAAATAGTGAGAATCAGAACCTACTAACAGTTTCCCATAGGCCCACATTTAGACTCATGACCCTGACTTACACTGGCAACATCAGAATAATGATTTAAAAGGTCAGAATTCAGAAGTTGTGAGGGTCTGCACGTTTCCTTTTTCATACTGATGACTCTGTCAAAGCTTCACCATTAACACTTCTTTTTCTTTCCAAGATTCTGCAGATCTCCTGAGCCTCTCAACTTTCGCTTTTTAATCTTCTTTACCTAAGAACAAAGGTTCAAGTCCAAAATTCTAACATTTCAGTTGCAAAGAAAAATCCCAGCGAGGTGCAGTTCAAAGAGCCAAACCAGGAGATCTCTGCTCAATAACTGGGTGCAAGCATAAGTGGGTGCTGCCACAACACACCTATTACACTAGTCTTTCACCTTATTGCCTCCATGTGATGTGTATTATTAACCCTATGATCTTATGCAATTAAATCCGTTTTTATGGTCAGTATATGGCTTGTTCTACCCAAATACAGCTTTTTTCATTTGGTGACTAGCAACAGTAAAGATATTTCACCCAGGCTTACAGTGTGAGTTGCTATGAAAAGCTCAGAAATGGAAGAACTATATGCTAAAACATTCCTTTCCTGTTCCACACATAACCTTCCAAGCACCCAGGAACCCAACTCTTCATCCATTCTTATTAAAATTGACAGTCATTAATTATGATTAGGTAGATTTTCCATCTTAATTCAGCTTGAAGTGAAAAGTTATATTTTAACTTTAAAATGGGACAGAAGCCACTGTATCCTGTAATCTGTAAAAGAGGAACAGATTGGAGAGTAACATCAAAAGTCTCCCTCCATACCATGTCGTAGCTTTGACAGAAAGAGACTACAACTCTGGGGGAAAGTCTGACAGTTTGATCCTCAAATCTTACTCAATCCTTACTGTCATCACTCAGAGGACAAAGAAGGCTCTTGACTCTTTTAGATTATTGTGTTTGGAAGGGGGTTTTCTGCCATGAGATGGAAATTTGCTCCCCGATATCCAAGCACATTTATTTCCTAATGTAGCAGCTGCAACAATAGCATTTCCTTACACCTGTACATAATCAGACAGATACTGGCTTTGCTCCAGGACACTTGACAAAGCACATTTAGAGTAGAGGCTCAAAGGAGGTAGAATTGAAGGAGAAGTCTCAAATTCCCAAGGGCTTTAAAATGTCCATCCAGTTCTAATGTTGGCAATGAAATCTTCTTTAAATCAATGGAAATAAGATGTTTAAATAGCAGGAAGACTCTTGGATACCTTACTAGGTGTTGGGGGAAAAAAAAAAGTCAGGCAGAAAAGAGGACACGCTTCATTCACCACAAAAGAGAGGGATTGCTCTTTTATCAGGAAGACTTTTCACAACTGCAGAAATGGTGTAGAGAAATTGTCCCTCAACGTACCCCAGCCAGCTTGTCAGATTTGACAAACTTTTATTCTTACCAGAAAACAACAGGCTTCCTCACCTGGTGAATTTTCCCTTGGCCCTAATGAGACTATCAGCAAACGCAGAGATGAATTAGAACAGTCATTAAGGAGGCAGAGCATAAAAAATGAGCCACAGGAAAGGTCAGAGCAACGAGGGTGAATGAAGAAGAGCACGTGCCCTGTCACAACCACTGCAGATGTGAAGGAAACAACCAGGGGAGAGAAGCAGATGTTCCTCTTAAAGCTGTGCAAATTTGATGGCTGCTTTCAAGGATAATGGAGCAGCCATAGGTGGCAGGAGAGGGCATGCCATTAACTTACACAGTGCTGGTTAGGCTCCCCCAAGAGCCATTGACTTTAACAGCAATGCTCCACCATCTCCCCTGTCTGAGGAAGTTTAAAGGTGACCTGGTACAGTTGTCATTAGTTCCACTCTTTCCACAAAGATGGCATTCTAATTTAAACAGCTGGATTTTCTCTCTTGCAATCTGTACATTATTAAGTAGAACTTCTTACAGGTTCCTTCTGATCATATTCTCAAAAAAAGTTTCAAATCAACATTTCATGCTGATTTTTTTTTTAACCTTTAAGAACTGTGTTGACTTTAACTCAGTGAAAAACAGTTTCTGCTAGTGTGGTTGGCTTTTCTCGATCTCAAAACACACATTGCCTCACTTGCAAGATTAATTGTCAGAATGGTAACTGGTTTTGAAAATCCATGGACATTGTGAGATTACAGGGTGTCCTTTTGGTACTTTCTTCAGCTCAATGTCTCACCAGAGGCAGGGTGAGGAGAACCAATAGGATTGTTTGTGATAGCTGTCCTACAGAGCAGCAGCAGCTTCATAAAGGCACATTCCTCTGCAAGACTCCTTGCTTGAAGGTCCTGAGAACCCAAGAAAAGGTCAGATTGATCTGCAGTGAACCACAGCAGTGGGAATCAGTGACAACTGCATTGGTGCCACTGTTGACAATGAGCTGTGAGGTCTTTCAGTCTGTACAAGACACTCGCTGGATAGGCCATGGAAAAGGACTTCCACCCATGTCTGTTCAACTCTGGGTTTTTGCAGAGCTTCCTAGGACACGGTGTGTGGTTGGACTGCTTCCTCACACTGTCTTTTGAGCCTGTAAACATGAACTTCCACCAGCCTCTCCTTTAAACCTGAACTATTGCACTGCCTCCCTCTGCTGCCCTCCCTCCAGTGCCCACAGCAGAGGAACTCGTGTCTGACAGCACCCTCAGTGCCCAGCAGGCAGCTCTCAGCAGCAGAGAAACTGCCCAGAGTCACATTAATCATAGTCAGCACAACACAAGGAACAGCAGAAATTGTCTCCTACCTAGGTAGGAGAGAAGGAGACAGATAAAGAGAAAATCACACCCCCAGCCATTTTTCTTTGGTGGATACGTACTTACTAACAACCCTGAGATCTCCAGCTAATTTCAAACTAAGCACCTGTCTTGATGGCACTTCTGAACACCACCAGGCAGATCTGGATTAGGAACAATGACCTTGAGGTAAAAGGCTCTGTATCTCATTACTAATCCATTGAGCTTCCTGATCCTGTGTGATTGCATCTTGTAATTATTTACAAGTGTCTCTTTTGAGCACAAGAAAGTACAAGACTTTCTTTATAGTGACTATCCACCTTCTGAGCACGCAAACCCGACCATTTGAGATCAAACAACATAATTAATGAATTGGTTTCTGCACTACCACTTCCACAAAGAGAACTCAATTGTCAGCACACTGACAGTCCTGGCTAGACCAGTTTATTTCTACCTTGGCAAACAGAACTTTTGAGGAAAATAATTCAACCACTTGGACTGCCATGACTTAACTTCTTTCATGAAATAGTCTGAGTCTTGTAATATAAAAAGACCTACATTTCTACATTTATAAAAATATGAGTTTTGCTTTAAAAATATTATAAAATTTTATTGTTAGGAAACAGGCATGGTGGTATTCAGTATGAAAACACTGAAAAAGAAATGATTTTTCAAAAGTCTTTTGTCACTTTATATATGACTTATTGCATACAAGCTTTCTGTTTAAATACTTCTAACAAAATCATTTACTTTTTACTTCTGTATTACATGTCAAATTTGTAATAGTTTTAATTGCAGTCTCCAACAAGTTGCTTTTGAGAAGGCGAAAATGGCAGTACAGAAGCTAAAGCAAAATTTCCCTTTATTTTTGGGCAAAGGTTAAGGAGAGACAAAAAAGGTGGAAGACTTAAAAGATTCTAAAATTAGTATTAAAAAGTTATTTGGTTTAAAACAAGAAGATACAGTAAAAGATTCTGCTGTGAATCACTGGCTGTGATACGGCAAGATATACCCAGGATGAATATTAATTTATTCTGAAACTGGTGGCAGATGGCCTGAGGTTATCATAAATATGTACACTTTGGAAATAGCCTTAGCTGAGAAGGTGTCCAGCTTCAGCAACATAACCCCAGAAGGGTTCACTTACAAACACGAAAGCAGGTTTCTCACTGTCATATTCCAAGCATTCTGTGCTCCGAGAAGCTGCAAAATAATGATCTATCTTTAACTACAACTCAAAACTACACAGTAAACTAGACCAGTTTGCTGATAGTCACCATGTTCATAATTTGATCTGGCCATGTACAAAGCATTCCTAACTCCAAGTTACACAAAGGATTGGTTTACAAGGCTCAGCACCAGAGAGAATTAGACCTTCAGATATTAAAAACATCCACTCAAGATATCCTACTTTTGCTGAAGAAAATTTGACATGCAGGTTTCCTAAAAAAGCAGGGAAGTACCAGAACACACATCCATTCCTGGCACTTACAGTTCCACATGGGGGGACCAAATGACACATTTCATAGTCACCTTTTCCTCCGGGACTATTTTAGCTTTAACACATCCTAGAGGCAAGAGCTGAACAACTACACCATCACAAGGATGCAATTCCCCCAGGAACCATGACAACTCCAACAAAGGTAAAATCTATGTGAGAGTCCCCGAGCCACACGTTCTGCATTGGCTGTGGATGGGGCAGTTGAAGAAAAGTGTGATAGTCAAAGAAACTTCAAATCATAGAATGGTTTGGATTGGAAGGGAGCTTAAAGATCATCTAGTTCCAACCCACCTGCCATGGGCAGGCACAGCTTCCACTACCTCAGGTTGCTCCAAGCCCCATCCAACCTGGCCTTGGACACTTTCAGGGATGGGGCAACCACAGCTTCTCTGGGCAACCTTTTCCAGTGCCTCACCTCCTCCACAGAAAAGAATTTCTTCCTAATATCCAATCCAAACCTACTCTCTGTCAATTTGAAGCCATTTCCCCTCATCCTGCCACTACATGCCCTTGTAAGTAGTTTCTCTCCATCTTTCTCACGGGCTCCCTTCAGTCCTCAGGAGGATTTCTCTGCTGCCTCTCCACAAAGCCCACTCAGGCCACAGCACACAGTGTTTTGATGGACCCAGCTGGCAAACAATTCCCAGCAGAAAAAACCTGGAGAAGCTTTCTAGTATGGCTTCCAACCTGACTGCAACAATTCAGCCTCTGAAGGACTTAACCACTGTATTAAGTACAAATTTCACTCCCTTCCTGAGCTTTAGGTTTAAGTGCCTTAAATGTCAAGTACCTTGGATACCAACAGTGAAAACCTCAGCCCACCAACGCCTCCTGTTAGTTCCAAAGGCTGCCCTTTTTCCCTCCTCTTGAAACCTATTCAGCCAGGGAGGTGGGGTGGATGTGTTCCCAAGGTGCCCTGGCTACACATTCATTCTTTCACACAGGCAAGGCATTGAGAGCACTGAATTGCCACCTGGGGGTATCTTTTACAATCGAA
Source organism: Platyrinchus mystaceus (assembly GCA_035041135.1). Classification (NCBI taxonomy): domain Eukaryota; kingdom Metazoa; phylum Chordata; class Aves; order Passeriformes; family Tyrannidae; genus Platyrinchus; species Platyrinchus mystaceus. The sequence goes on along the minus strand of JAWWLV010000024.1, from coordinate 5,077,392 downwards.
TGAACAGCAGGGTGTGTTGAAAGAAGAACTAAGCTCCCTCCCTACTGAGAACTATTTCCTTTCTCACCTTCTACTCATTAAATTTCACCAACTATTAGACTTGAAATCAGACATGTTATTTGGCAACAAACCTGACATCTGCTTGCAATGGTCTAGAAAAAAAACAGTGTCGTTTATCTCCTTCAGGAATGCATTTTGCACTCTGAGGTTAAAAGGTGCAGTCTCTGGAAAATCATAACTTGTTTTTCCTTTTTTCATTTATTTTAAATAATTGACATTATATCAGGAACTTTAGTAATATATTGGGTTTTTTAAAAAATACTGAAATTGGGTAAGAGAGAATAGATTTCTAATGTTTCTAGTGTACCTGTCAGTTCAAACCAGAGGATTTTTTCCTAAATCAACTTTTTACATGTCCACCAAATTTCAGTAAAAATTCCAGTAGAGAAGAGGGGAAATCTGTTAATCTAGGCTCCATAAAGTCTGAATATACTACAGTGAAAAAATAGACATATTTGTGCATGAACCGTCTTGTCAAAATTAGGAGTACTTTCTTTAAAAGAATTTCTCATCTAGTATTTCTTCTCCCTAGTATTATGAGAACAGTGTTATGACTGATCCTGATTCCCTGCTTAAAGCACAGGTGAGTTTCAGAGGAGAGGTGGATGGCAATTACTGGGATGAATAGATTCTGTATTAGAGAATAAACATGGTGCCAGTCTAGCACATTATCCTTTGTCAGATTTTAAGTAATTTTAAGCATTTGGATAAAGGTGGATTATTAGGTAGTTTATGTTTTAAGGCATGCAGGCCATTTATGGGGACTCACTGTTAGAAGCAGAAAACAGCTTTCTTTGCAGGATTTTGTGAATGGCTTGCCCAGATATGTTCACACTACAAAGCTGATGCTTTTATTGGAGCTGAACAGGGTCTCGTTTTTTCTCAGCTGCCACCTCAGACCATGCAACAACACAGAAAGTGATGAATTAAAATCTTGAAAGAAGAGCCTGTAGCAAGGAGTGACCAGTTTCCAGTTACAGGCAGAGAGAACACAGAACTCAACTTCTTTTAATAAGCAATCAGGCCCGGGGTGTAAAAGTAAATACAACATGGTTTATGTCTTGTCTTCACCGGTTCTGAACTGAGACAGGCAATTAGGCAAAATGAGAATGGACTCAGTGAAACAATTTGTTATTTGTTTATTATACACTAACATCTGATAGAGACTCCACAGAAACAAAATCCCTCCTTGGAGGTCTTTGCCTTTCCTTATAACTCATCACCCTAGAGATACAGATAGCACTGATGCTATTTTAATCCGCTAAGCTGCCTGTGCTTAGTTATGTGGCAAGTCTCATAAAACTCTGCTCTGTACAAGGCAAAATCTTCTCTCTCCTGGCAAAAAGTCCTTGAACTTGAAGGTTTGAATCTATAGCAAGCCAGACTATGGCAAAATGACTAGTCATAATAGTATGTGCAGGATAATGCCTTCTATTTTCAAATTTTAGGTTTTGCTGTACTGTATTAGTGCACACCCAGCAGCTCTTGTCACCCATAATTACTATCCCACAGCAACTACACAAAAAGTACTCACCAATTAACTAATTTCATTTTGACAGTTTCAGAAGCAGTAGAGGAGAAATATTGATGTCTCTGAAGCACAGTCAGCAGCTCACACGCATCTTCTTTCTATCCAAAGGAGCTGCTGTCAAGTGAATTGCTTAAAAAGGTGTTTGAGGTGGTTCTATAGAGCACAGCAAGGATGCATTGCAGAGCTTTCTGCAAGTATTAATTCTCGTGGCACTATTAAGACTGGTACAAATGAAAAATACTCCTTGGTGGCAAGAAATGACAACTTGAGAAAAGTACTATTTGTAGATGGCCAGAATGTTACAGGCTGAATGAATTTTGAGAATAGAAATTGCCTCTAAAAAATAAAGCAAATCTTGACTTTTTCAGCAATATGCACTAAATATTTAATAAGTGATCCTGGAGCTCAGGAAGGTTTAAGACACTGTGTTAGAATATTGAACTAATAAGCTCCTCCAGTAAGCCTCTAAATACGTACAGTTAAACACTACCTAGTTTATTTTAATTATTTAACACCGAGACTGAAGGAGGTTAATGTGACCCAGCGGACTTGTTTATGTTGAAAACTATTGCCTCTCCTTACTCAAAAATCTGCATGCTGAGCTGCATCATAGCACAGAGCTACGAGGGAGCAATAAGGAATAGAGGTTTACAGCTGCTTGCTAACGTCCAGATGATAGTGTCTGCACCAGGGCCGTGACTGCATGGAGGCACAGCTCATAAACAAAGTCTGGCCCACTGATTTTATTTACATCACTTGAAAAACTAATACACTGAAGTTAGAGGCACATTTGAGAACACCCTTGATGATGGGGGATATTGCTGGTCTTCCAAAACTTAGTTTTAGAAACACAAAAATCCCCATCATTTATCGTTCAGCCCACCAGTCCTGACTGCTATTGGTCCTTCTCTCCCTTCAGACCACGGATGACATGCCACTTGGATCTTCAGCCTTGTCCTCCAACTAAGACAGTAAGAATGCAGCCTTCACTAAGACACTGAAAAGAAAAAAATAACCCAAACCACTCCAAAAAACCCAAAGGATAGAGGATTGTTTCCAAATAATGAGTTTTGCAGTGTTCCACATCAATTCAAAAAGAGAGAGGTGAGGGAAAGGTAACCATTCATGTCCCTACCAAGGCAGGGGGGAATAATCCCGTTTTAAGCAATGCCAGCTAAGACCAAGTGTATTCACCTGGACACTTCTTCTTTGAAAAGACTGAAAGCTAGACTTGCATGAGTAAAAAAGGGCTTGAGTTTCATTTTAACTGGGCACCTTGTTTATCAAAAGACAACTTGTTCAAAAACATTTGTTCTCCTTTGTCCTCAGGAACACCAGCACAAGATGAGGCTTATATTCCTTCTCAAACTGTACATCCCATGCACAGCATAATGTGCCAAAGACAAATATGGGTTAGCTCTGCAACATCTCCATTTCAGAACAATGTTCAGAGGCATCATTTTGATTCTACGGACTGGCATTTATACAACAAAGCTTGTTAAAGACTAAGGAGAAAAGCCACTGAGAGCAGAAGTCATGGGACTTGGATGATAAGCTGGCAGAAGGAATGTTTTGGAGTTCACTGTGCTAATGGAGTTATATGCGCTCAGGAGGGAACAAATAATGAAAATTTTGCATGTGTGTTTCCTAGAAACAGAGAATCTGCTGTGCTAGAGCAATCCTATCAGCAGCTCCATGCACCAACACTGCTCTGCATTGCTCTGCCAGTGGAGATCTGCTGGCTTAAGACTGCAGAATCCTGCCCAAAGGAGTGATTAACACCTGCTTCAGCTTCTCAAGAGACCAGCGCTGGCACCTCGACCCTTCGCCATTCAGTCTCCCTTGCCACCACCATCACCTTCTTTGAGGTTATAAACATGAATAAGACTGCACTTTGTTTCTAACTCAGGGCTCTGCCTGAGTGAAAGGGGTGGTATTTCTAAACCTTTTGGAGATCCAGGTGCCTAAAATCCACAGCCATTCGATTTCCAGCATTTAAGTAAATTTGGGGGTTGTGCTTCAGAGCTTTGCCTTCTAGAAAAACAAAACTTCATGAAAATCACTGATTTCACAGTAAAAACCTGTTGTTAAAACAAAGCTGAGGTAAAATGATTCCAGAACCTCCAAGTAAGATCAACATCACCTTCAATCACCTAAAATCTCAATACTGGGGAAATCAGCAGGGCAGAAACAAAGACAGAAACTCATCCACACAAAAAGAACATTTAAAAATAATTAGTGATTCAAACGTTTTATCTTAGAATGAACCCAGGGGGCACCAGAGTCCTTTTTACCCTCAGTCCTGAATAAAAATAGCACGCTTAAGTCTTAATTTTGTTGGCTTATTTTTCCTTTTCTGCAGGATTTTCATTAGTGCTTTCCTTTAAAGGTCTCCCAAGACTCAGTTATGTGCCCGGAGAGCTTTTAAAGGAAAAGATCTTACTCGCTTGACATCTCTTTCCAGCCCCTCTTAGCTCTAATTACAAGGTACAGATTAAAAAGACAAATTAGTTTTATCACTGCCTCCTTGGCCTTTTGGAAAGGAAAAAAAAAACCTGAAAACATAAACAAAATGCAAAAGAAAACAAAAATCAGTGGAGCTTCCAACCTCAGGTAAAATGTTGAAGTCAGCAGCTTGACTGGGAATGGGGCAGGGGGGGGAAGAAAAGATGAAATCCAATTTACAAAAAAATATCAGTACAAAGCTTGCATGCCTCATGGCAGCCTTGCTTGAGTACAAAGTTGTGCAGCATCCAGGTGACATAATTAGGTCACTGGGGGCAAGGCTTCTTAGAACTATTACATAAAGAAATCCATAAAATTTCTCAAATTAAGACTTCCTCCAGATTTCAAGGAGGTTCAAAACAGCAACTCTGCAAGCAACATGGACTAAGTTCTTCTTAGCAACACAAAGCATTGCAGTTGTACGATCTGGCCAACTAGTTACTTTCCATCACTACCCTGTTCTCAGTTTGCAATTATTTAGGGGATCCTGCTAAATGTACTTTATAACTTTGGCACTGAACATAATACAAAATTAAAGAGATGCAATTGGTGAGCTAATATTGGTGTTTCCCTATGATTTCAGGATGAGGAGTGACATTGCTCATAAAATAAAAGTGGCTAATAAGAGATAGACTTCACAGATAGGATTTTCTGAAGTGTCTAAAAGAAGATACAAAAGTACTAAAAGCAATGACTTTTCCTGCTTGGCATTTGTTGATGATGTTTAATGGATGATATTTCATATGGATGATACTTAATAATCAAAATGAACTGAAACCAAATGGACACTCACACGTGAGAATAGCAAGGGTTGTGCTGGGAGGGACAGACCCAGTGTTGGGATCACAGCCCACACTGACAAGAGCTTTTTCTGGCCCAGAAGTCTCAAGAAGTTATTGGGGAGTCAGTGACAGTTAGAGGGACTATAAAATAATGTCTGTCCTGCTGCTTCAGGACTTTAAGTCCTTCAGGGTTAAGAGGTGTTTGAAATATAAGATGTGCACATGGTTCCCCTTTTGGAAAGGACATGAATTAAAGAGTCTCACTAAGCACAGTAATCCTCAGCCATCTCCCATTCTCTGCAACAGTCCCAGTTCCATTTACTCTGAAGCATTTCATAATTAATTCAGAACATGCTGGATTATTGGATTGACAAGTATCATGATATACAAGAGCAAACTGAAATGGAACCAGCTAACTAAAGAGGAAGAAACAGCTTGCTTCAGACAAAAACCAAAGCATGGTTCTTATCACCTGTAGCTAATCCCAGTGCTTGGAAGAAGACACCAACATAGGGATATACTTAACAGGAGCCTTCCTATACAACTACTGCAATGACATAAATCATCTCTTCATTACACTGTGTCACTGCATAATGAATGGACAGGAGCAAATCCCAGTACACGTCTGTGCTGTGCCCTTAAAACTTCCAAACTCCCCTAAAACTCCCCAATTTCACATGGATTATTTCATGTGCCTGCCAGCAGGAGATGTTTTGTCCTCTCCATGGATCTTCCATCATCTGTCACCTGGAGCACACACAGCACACTCCCACAGGGCCAGTCACAGACCTAGATTAATAATGCTAACGAGTTACCTTTCCTGAATGGCACAATTAACCCTAACTAAAGGATCTCTTTTTTAAAAAAAAAAAAAAAAATCCTTCAAAGCAATTTTTTCTTTAGGCTTTTAAGACAACCAGATAAATTCAGCAGCTGGGACAGTCCTGTAAATCAAACAGCCCCAATTTCCATAGCCCTGTATCAGATAATACATTCAGTCCATGCACATGGCTGGTGTTGATAAGTTTGAAAGAGGTTTGTTCACTATATCTGCAAGCAAGTTCAGAAAGGGTGAACAAGTTGCCAAAATCTTGTTTTACTCCAAGATTAAGGGCTGTAACAGAGGTCAAGCCTGTACAAGCTCCAAGCTTGCATTTCTCTCCATATAGAAATTTTCTTTATTATCTCCATATCCTTGCCTAGCACCATCAGTAAGACCTGTGGCTGGGATTAAGTCTCTTCTACATAACCAAAAGGAACTACTGTGAAAGTACTGTTAATAATCCAGTGACAGGGTGTCTCTGCTACAGAATTTATAGGTCCTGCTGCTCTGTTTTCATCCCTTATTTCCTGCTTGCAATGAACAGTGCTATCTTTATTGTACCTACTTAATGCCTTATTCACTCCCTAGTAAATACAATTATTTCCTCTTGAACTTAGAGCCACCTCCAAAGAAAGGTGTGATGTTCCCTAAAAATACATCTTGCTGTCATTTCAGCTACAGTATTTACTAATAGCCAAGAACAATTAAAAAAAAAATGCATTGACTCTCAACATTTAGTTGCAAGAGACCAGATGTTAAAAAATGAAAAAGCTCTGTTCTGTTGATTGAAGTTTGGGCTCTTTCTAGATACCCAAAAATGTTACCATCAATAGAATTTTAATTTTTGTGGGACTTTCATGCTGCAGAGCCCCGTAACTGTACAGGTCTCTTTTCTCTTACTGTACAGACTCTACACACAAGTAGCTGAAAAACACAGCACTGACACTGAGGTGAACTGCCCACACTTTCATCCTAATGGATTGTTAGCCTTGGAGGTGAGCTGGATCCCACTTAAATCCTGGCACACATATAAACTATTGCAGGTCCGAGCACTGAGCATAAAATCATGACATTTAGTTATGAAACATTTACTTATTATATACCTCTATGTTGTAAAGGTAGAATGCTACATGAGATGTTGATACAAATTTTAAGCAACATAATTTACATTTTAAATAGACTCAAAAATTCAGATACTGCTTCAAGTAACATGAGGAATGCAGGACTGCTCAAGGTCAAACCTAATTACAAGGCCTGCTAAGACGAGGATCATTTTTTAAGCAGTAGGAAATTAAACTATTTGTCCACGCTATCTGGCAGTAAATACCTGCCTGTTTTAATTGCTGTTGATAGAGCCTAATAAAACTTGGGACGGAAATGCTCATGCCCAGTTTCATTTCCCTTTCCAGGTAAAGTTCCACCTGAAATCAGCGATCTGAGCTGGTCATATCTGCAGTGTGACCCACACTGGTCCACGGGCACATCACCTACTCACTGCCTGACCTGGCCCTGGCTCTTTGAAGATGTGGAACAGCAACACGTTTTCTTGGACACTGAGGAGAGGAAACTGGAGACCAAGCTGTGCCTCTCCTGGATACACAGAGGTAAATAACAGAATATTAAGTAGGAAGAAAGTCACGTGAAAAGCTGGGAGAATATGTTCTAAACTTGGCCAGTCCCACCATTCAGAAAAGGAATCCGTGGCTGTGTTCTGCTGCTGCCATCCAGTGGGGCGGCTGAGCAGAGAGCACTGGAGCAGAGATCGATGGCTAACAAGGGCTGAGGTGAGGCACTGTCAGACTGATGCTCATTCTGCACCTTGCTGTCAATGCCATCCGAGACAAAAGTTTTCAGAGGAAGTAAAATAAAGCAGGTGCTGAACAAGAAGCTGTTGTAACAGTCTGCTCCTTCTGGGTAAGGACAAAAGAGGCACCTGCACTCCCAGCTCGTTCCTGGTGCTGCCTGTGAAATCCCTCTATGGACTTGATCTGCTTCGATCCCTGCAGCTGTTTAGCTGTTTTGAGATGCTGGAGCTGACAGAGGAATGGTTACACAGAGCCCTGTAACATGCAGGATCTCAGCTTATACCAGCACAGGTTTAAAGTCTTCAAATCTAGAAATTTCACAGCACTTAAAATGGAAGTTCAGTAACTATCTTGAATATACATATTTGAAAAATCCTACTGGCTGCTAATCTGCCATGATAGGTATCTAAACATCTTGTTAAATTTGGCTTTAAAAGCCCGTATCTGCTTTGTTCCAGTACTTGGGAGCTCAGAATATAAATGTGTAGAGCAAAATGAGACTCTGATACTCTATCTACTTAGCATTCCCTCACAGATAACAGAGGGGCTCAGAATTTGTAAATGATAGCATAACATTTTCATTATCAACATCATTACTCGCGAATGATGAAGCAGGAGGCAGTGACAACAATTTAAAGCCAACTCAGACTGTCAGGGTACAGTCCACAGGGCAATTTATGAAGAAGATAAATTTCTGATGCTAACAGGACTCTACAGCAAGACATCAATAGGGAAGAACTCCTCCAAATCAGGGAGAACGGGAGGGAAGCAGGGGGAAGTGGGTTGACTTGGGACTAGGACAGAGGAAAAGACAAAGCTTTCCTCAGCAGTTTAGCTGCACAATCAGCACTCTGCTTCGTGAGACTGTGAGATGCTGATGAGACTGACTCTTGTTTCTGTATGTCTGTATTTTTCATACCTTCATATTTACTGTAAAATTACTACAAGCAACATAAAATGATCGTTTAATCCACTTTTAAGTTAATCCATTTTTAATCCATCATTAAATCCCACTACATAGAGCTCTCCCAAGGAGCAGCAGTGATGCAGCAGTCAACAAAGAAGGGGATGATGCTTTCCTTTGTTATATGGGAGAGAAAAGTGAACTATGGCCCAACAAACATCACTTACCAGTACCTGACATTCAAGTACACCATCAGCAGATCAGAAAAGTCATAATTCATACTTCATCTGGTTTGACTATGGAGCCTAACTTTGCTTATCTTGGGATTTGTATGGCAGTTGGAAAGCCTGATGTGCTGTGTCTTCCTTGCACAGTTAACCTTCCTGAAAAGCAGGATCAGAATCCTTCCACCCTGCAGCAAGGCATGGGTTCTATGAATAATATTCCACTGGAATCACAGGCAAAATTTAGAGCTTCCCTGTGATTACACATAATAAATTGTCCCAGGCACTATGTCAGCTTTTACTGAGAATCTGCAAGTGTACCTGCCTTTATTTTCTGCCACGTGTTCAGTTCAGCTCTGTCTGAGCAGGAGACCAATCCCAGGACACTCTCAGTGCTTAATTTCAGAAGGACTAATTTAAGATAGTTATATTTTGTGGGTAAACAGATGTCCTTGATTTGCCTCTATACCAAAGCACAAAAACCCCTTTACCCACTTAAAAAGTTGTGTTGCACTAAAGCTTTAGTAATTTGCATACAAATACAAACATAGACAAGACTTGCACAGCACCTAACATGAAGAATAATCTGAGCCTTTGCACATTTCTACCAGGTTACTGCTTAACTGCATTTTAAGCTTTAACACTTGTTTGGTTACAGGAGAGCAGACTTGACTGAAAACGTACAATATATTATTTAATCTCTGATTCTAATCAAGAGGTTATGTAATCATTAGCACAGACCTATTTATCTCCCTCTCATTTCATCATTCAGTAAGTTAAATGTTATGAATTTCAATTGGCTTATCAAGTGCTCAATGACATCATGAGATACTGTCTCCACTGAAAGTGATTTCTGCCTTTCTTCTTCCTTGAAGATTGTCATGTCCCGTTCACTCTATCAATCAGCCCTATGTTATCTTCCTTTCACAAAGCAGGCAGCTGAAGTCATCAGATTTATGCAAAAAACAGTCAGTAGCTCTCATTAACCTAGAGAGAACTTTGCAATTGAATGCTCTTCTTTACACACGCTCTTACTGAAGCACAGTGTTCATCCTTGTGTGTTTTGTGCTCTTTTATTTTTATATTCATCAATTCTTTCTTTAATGCTTTATTTAAAGTATCTTATAACATCAATGATTCCTCCTCTGCTGGAGATCAGTACCTGCTGCCCCTCCACTCCAGGTCCCTTGGTGTTACCTGTGCTTTGCACTGACTTCTGCATGAAATGAGGATCAGCTGACTGGTACACAATGACTGTACTATCACCTCACTCACCCGAGACAGAAGGATCCCCCATCCCCACAGGCAAGTGGAAAAACCAGTTCTTAGTGGACACACTGATGTAAGAGCAGTGGCAATTAGAAATATCCATTGTCTCAGTACAACCCTCTGCTGATGGTGTCACAAACCAGACATCTTTCCATTGCTTGTCCCCTGACCACATTTATCATCACACAACTTGCAGCTTTCCCTTAGTCAAGGAATGACCTTGTTAATACTATTTACTACCTAACAGATCTCAGACTGAAAGCTCATGTCATATTTCATTTTTAAAAAAAATACAGTGAGCTAAAGCTGATAACTGTAAGAATAAATGCCATTCCTTTGCATTGCTTTTTGACCAACTCAGCTGACAGACTCTGGACCAAGGAACACTGGAAATAAGTTTGGGAAGGAGCTTACCAGTCACTTGTCAGCTCTGACAGGTGTGTACCTTCACTGTAGCTGCCAGCACAGGGCAATGATGGTATTTAAGTACTACTCTGTGTTGTTTGCATAAATAGTAACCCAGCCAACAAGTCCCAGGCAAGGCAATCTAAATATGACCTCTGGCTCTGTTCTGCAACAGAGTCCAATTTGCTCCCAAGACACAGAAACATTCACCATGCACACGTGCTTCAGCCCCCACCTGTTAAATGAGAACTACCACACACTTCTTTTGTAAAGCAGCTCATGTTGCTGAAAAACACCTTGCATTGCTCTGGTTTTGGTGAGTGTGGCTGCCAGAGGAGTCACTCCAGCATATATCATATTCAGACTGCCCAATCTGGGGGCAAAGACCCTGTTGGGTTTTTTGAGAGGCAATACAGAGAAAATGCTGAATCACCCTTATCCCCCTGATAAACTGGTCATTCTGCAGCCATAGTTCTTTTTAATGTTGATTTGATGCAGCTCTTATTTCAGCAGAAAGAAAACCGGAAACGATTTTGCAAAAACCCCTACTCAGGTCTTGGTTTTGATCCAGAATTCAGTTAATCTAAGTCCCTTGATACTGGGGAAGGGGGTCAGGAAAATGCTTTGCATAGTCACTGCTGGATTAGATTTGCTCCCCCAGAAGAGGACATGTTTTCAGAGTAAACTCTCGTTTCTCTCTAGCTTGGCACAAACTACCATGTGATACAGTGTGATAAAAGGATGTTTCATTACATTAGCATAGCAGACTTATTTGTCAGTTGTAGACTAATTATCTTGGCTCCTTGTTTGGGGACTGTGGCATCCCTTGCAGTAAATAGCATTTTGCTGAGGGCAGCAATTTTCCTCCGTTTCTAAAGAATGTCAACATAAAGTTGTGAGTTTTTCTGTATTTCCAGTAATAACAGTGTCCGGAGGGGGAAGAAAAATAGCACATCTGTTACAGTATTCCCAAATGAAATGTCAAAATAGGGCTGTTCCCTATACAGTTCAAACAACAACAACAATCTGAGGACAGTTCTGATAGTAGATTTTACTATGTTCCCTCCTCCTTTCTGAGACTTTGGAAATAGAACAAAATCTGATAAATTAACTCAATGCAAGTAAATTATTAAACTCTATTATCAGCAGGCATTCACAAAACCAGACAACTCCTTTGGACACACAGTCAAGCAAGTGACAGTCCCAAAAGACAACTTCCAGTGCAATTAGGCTTCTTTTTAAGCAAGATGCACTTAGATACTCTGAAAATAAAATTATCAGTTACATTTTGTTCCTCGGTGACCCAGTAGTACGAACTCCAACAAGGTGCATGAAGAGAACAGCAGGGACCTCTTTCAACATTCAAACTCTTTTAGATGAGAAATTTCAGTTGATTTGGTTTGGATGGAAATCTCACAAGGGAAAAGGGAGTTATAGGAGAAGGGATATAAAAGAGCACAGGAAGTGCTCTAAGCTTTTTCAACCGAGCTGAAAATGAGATGCACACAAAAGACTACCTTGATACATTTAGATTTTGGTTTACACTCACTCACTTTGCTATCTGGCAAGAACATCCAACACGATGCAACACCCTACAAACAGCTGCTGACACAATCCTGATCTGCTACACACAGATCCTGCCATTCCACCCCAGCTAATTTGTAGCAATTTGTCTCTGTGCCAAAAAAAAAAAAAAGACAGTAAAAGAGTTCTGCTTATTCCAAAATATTCACTGCTCCTTAAGATGCTACTTTAAGGAAACACAGTTATAAACCAGAACTGATATCAGGAAGATGCAAGCAGTAAA
>JAWWLV010000024.1:5049539-5065177 GCA_035041135.1 Platyrinchus mystaceus | reverse complement strand
CACTGCTCCTTAAGATGCTACTTTAAGGAAACACAGTTATAAACCAGAACTGATATCAGGAAGATGCAAGCAGTAAATAACACTAAGAGAAACCCTGCCTTACACTTATGTGTTTATTATGCCCTAAAGTAACAACATAAATCAAAAGATTAGTGATCATCACTGGACTGCAAGGCATATGGATGATGTCCAGAAGGAGGAGGAAAAAAAAAGTGGAAATAAAGAAAGGAAATAATTAAATAAAGGCTGGTCACACACTAAGCAATAGAACTGTTGATCCTGGAATTCTCCACTCATAACTTCTGTCATTTCTGGAGGTATTGTTAGAGATTGCCACCCTGGAAGATAATGAATGTCAAGTGTAGCTTCCATCTCCAGTCTGATGAGGAGAGATTACCTCGCTGAACCCTACAAGACATCTTTAATCTCCTGATTTAGAATCCATTGTCCCCTACCAGTTGTCACTCTCCTGAAGGAATGCAAGAATGCCGCCAAGCTCTGAAAAACAGAGAGCAAAGGGCTACAGGCAGCAATCCAGGGGTGCTCCGCCAACAGAACACTTAAATGTTAGTAAAAAATCAAAAATATTCCATCTCCAGGTTCTTCCATTATTAATCAAACATTTTCTGGTTTCCAAGAAGAAATGCTTGCTCAAACATGTCCTTGAAGCCAGACAGATCAACACCATAAGGTTCAAGTCAAAGGGCAGCTTCTCTGGCAGGGGAAAACACCGTGCTTGGCATGAGAGCAGAGCTGAGCACTTCTTCATGTGGTCTGGGCACAGTGGGGCATGATGGATGATATAGCCAAGGATGGCAACTAATTTCCTGCTCTTAAATACAGGGTGAATGTTTTGTACCCACTTACAGCCAGGCAAAGAAAAACCAACACAGAGGGTCAGCATGTACCAGTCTGCCTCTGAACCGCCCTTCACCCCGTAGCACAGACAAAACCAGACAATGAGTCCAAGTCACCAAAAACTGCTGCCCATTTCCATGGACTTTTATTCAAGCCTGTGCAGCCACTCATTTGGGATGAAAGGCCTTACAATTCCAGCGAAATGGGACTGTAAGTTTGGGACAGGCTCTGTGCTGCCATCACAATTAATGTCATCGTCAGGCTGTGGCAGTGCAGCCCAGGCAGTGAGCACAGACGAGTTGATCAAGAGCAGAACAGGCCCTAAAGCACTTTCCATCCCTCAAAATGGCAGTGATTTGCAAAGCACTGAATGATGAATTCTGTAAGAATAAGTGGCTTAAGCGTTAATAAAGTCGTAACTATGAAGTCTGACTTTTCTGCTGGGACCAAAAGCCATATGACATATCCAGAGTAGGCTGGAAACTAAATCACAGAAGAATCACAACCTCCTGCTTCAGTGGGGTCAAGACTTCATCTTAGGCATCTTTTAATCATTTCAGAGCAAAAAATTCAATGCAAGTCCTTTACATTTCAATCTATTGCCTTCATCACTCAAGTATCCATCCTCCCAGGGACTCTACATGTTGACCTCCAAGTAAACCCAGAACAAAGCATGTTCCACTTTTTGTTGCATCACTTCACCCAAATGAACACTGAGGACATTCCATTTGCAATGCAGTATTTTTTTTCTATTATCAGTTCTAATTTTGGGAGAGGTACATTTAGAAGAAAAGAGTAAAGAAAGCTTTCCTGGTTAGAATTTTGGTCAATAGACTATAAAGATTATCATTTACTGCAGATGGCAGCTATATAAAAAAAATGATGCTGTCAATGTAAAATAAATAAAATAAAGGCTGTATTTTCACATTCTTTCCCCCAAAGCCCAAAGGCTTTAAAATAAGGTCACTTTGATACTGCAGGAAAGAGGTTGGTTTCAGCCTCCTGCTCTACAGGTTGATACACTGAGCTTGAGTATTTGCATTAAATGAGACTCCATCTTCTTTTTGTTACAAAACTTGTCCTCACACTTTTGAAACAATGAAATCTGATACACAGAACCTGCACATTCACTGTAATTTTCCTCCACCCCATCTCCCTGGAATATACAAATCTTTTCATATACAATCACATTCCATCCACGTACAGTGCACATTCATGAAAAATGACACCAGAAGCTACATTTTACCCTATAAAAGAATAAATCAACACTGACTTGGTGTCATATATATTAAAAGTTCCAATTGTTATTTAAGAAAAAAAGAAAAGAAAATAATAAGGATTTCTTATGTTGGTTGTTTTTTTTTCCTTCCTCAAAAACAAATTTACCAGCAAACTTCACAGAGAGAATTCTGCTCCTTTTGACTTAAAGGGAACCTATTTCTCAACTGAATTGCTTCCCCTACCTTATTACTTGAAGAGATTACAGTCAGGGCTGTATATTGTAGCAACCCTATATTTAGAAGCTGGATAATAAACCACATAAATAGCACACTGAATAAAACATTAAGACATAAAAGGAGTTAAATAGAACAAAGGGCTAAAGCTTATTGTGCAGTAACCATGTCTGACCCGTTAAAATACAAAGGACTCATAATTCTAGTTAGCAAAATGCAGAGTTGGGGTTTAAATCAGTGCAGTGGCTTCGTGCTGGAGCCCCTTCCACGGCCTTGCAGGGCCCTCTGGTGGAACTGGGAATCCAGCCCGTGGATTGCCAGACAAGCACTGCTGGGAAGAACAGTGTTCCAAACCAAAAACAAGGGGAGAACAAGAAGACTGAGTTTTCTGTTTTCCCTGTTTCCTTGAAAGCAGCAATAGTTCTAATACAAAGCTTTGTTTTTCAGACACACAGCTCTCCCTTAGGCAGACTAAATCCTGGAGCTTGTGCAAATAAGGAATTTTCCCTCTGACTCCAGTGGGGACAGAATCTGTCCCTAAAGTTCTGAAAGTAGAGGAAAAAAAAAGTCAAAGCTGTGAAAAACTGCAATCGATGGGGAACAATCCAGTCTGCTACAAGACCACCTGAAACCAAAAGCATGATCAAGAGGTCTGAATTCCAGCTGATGATGATAGTTCACACTCAGAGTTAAAAAAAAATAAGCAGGTTTGGAGGGTGCTGCAGACCAAACCGGTGTCTGATACATTCCTCAGCATGAGCTGCTATTTCGTGCATAAAGGAACAACCTTCTGCTGGATGTTCCCATAATCACACACACCCAACTGCCACTCAGCCCCTGAGCCCAGTCCAGCAGCACCACTGAACCCCTTATTCATCCTTCAGGGGGACTGTGACGTTCATTCCTTCGTCACCTGATGCCTCATTGACTGATAACACACCCCACACTGACAACTCATCAAGCTTTTACCTGTTCTGGGCTGCTGTTCCTCCCTCATTACCTACCAGAGGGCCATGAGGTGTGTATGTTCCCAGGGTGTTAGAAGGGTCACGAGGTTTGGTGGGGTCACGTATATTTGTTTGCCACTGCCGTTTTCAGACTTCTCCCTTTTAACCTCTGATAACCCCATAAATAAAACTGTCTGTGATGCAACAAGGGGAAAACTCCAGGAAACAAAGTTGCTACTTATTCTTCCAGATGGCTAAAAGACCAAGCTGTCCCAGTGCACCCACACACCCTGATTTATCCCCGTGATCTGCATCATCCTGCAGCTGCAGTAAGCAAGCAAACCATTCGGGTTCTCACTGAACTCTTCACTTGAAATCACAAAGGAAAGGGAAATGTGAATCAATTTGGCCCTGCTTTAAGCTACGGATGTTCATTAAATATATGGATTCCAGGCATATTAATAATAATAATAATGGACTCCTCAAAAATCTAGACCTTTCAACAAGCAGAAGGCAGCTGGAAGCACTTCAGGTGAGCATCACTGCATAAAACAAGCAGTCTCAAAAAAGCCAAGCTGCACTGGTAATTCATAGCAGAAACTGCTCAGCTGGCAGTACCAAATGATGGTCTCCAAGTCCAGCCTCCACATGAGGTGACCTGACAAAGTGTCTCTTCAGTGCTTCTTCATTTGTGGATTTTGACTTACAGCAGTGAAGTGGAAACAAATGTTTTCTGCTACTAAATGTATGTTGCTTCATCCAGCACAGCATAGAATTGATCATTATACCAGTATTAGGTAGTCCAGGAGCCTGAAATACCACCCAAAAGCTACAGTAAGGTTGGTGCTTATGCTTCCCTTGGCTGTTGTTAGTGCAAAAGAAAAACTCTTCAGAAAAGCAATTCAGAGCAACAAAGTACAGATGAACATTCTGACTTGTCTTCTCCACACAGATGCACAGGGAGGCTGCTGGAATAATCTGCATAAGCAGCATCTTCAACAATCCCACGGTAATGAGAAGGAACATTTCTTCCCTACCTTTTGCCTTGTTAACTCTGCCAGTCAAAGCAATTACAGTGTTCCAATGAAAAATAGGCTCCATCCTCCAAGCTGGGCTCAAGATCCAAACTTCTTCAAAGCAATGGCAGGATTGAACAGTCTCTTTCTCCCCTAACAGTCAATTGATGGTGGTGAATATTTCACAGAACAAAAGAAAGAACCAGGTCTGCTTTACACTTTATTACAGTGAAGAGGCCCCCTTTGTCATAGGGAATTCTCAGAAACAGGATGGTTATTGGGTCCTTAAGATCCAGTCTCTGTTCCTGACTGAATATTGCAGAGACAGCTGTTGAATGTTATTCTTTCAGGCACCATCTAACAGGACCCAAGTCAATAATTGTCTTTTACCAGATTAGGCTCCTTTAAAATGGCAGCATTTTGAAAAGAAAAAGTCAATCCCCATTTTCATCTTAAATTCTATTGTCTGCTCTTAGCTAATACAGTTTCTGAGCTGTAGCAAGTATGCATTTGATTCAAAGGTGCTGATGGTGTCAAGTACATCACTTGAAACACTCTGATTGTCAGGAGCAGGCACAATATGTTCTTACAAATCAGCTCCTCCTGAAGTATCCCAGGCTCAGCACCTCCTGCCTCATGAGCAGCATCCCACCTCAGCATGCACCTGTCAGGTTACAGCTGCTCCATCCAAGGGACACCAGACAAAGCATTTGTCAAACCCAAAGCTCGAATTCATCCCTCTTATGTGCTTCAGGACCTCTTACTTTGAAAAGTGTTAATGCTGCCTGTTGACTGCAAAAATTTTATCTCAATTGCCATCCAAGAGTACGTTAATTTTATTAAACAAATGGGGCTGATTATTTGCTTTCCACAAAACAGGCTGTGCCAGAAGCTCTGAATTATTTGTTTTCCTGATGAACAAAGCAATGTTTTGCTCACACAGTAGATTCCATCACAGATTTGATCATATGTTTGAAGGCCTATTTAGGTGTTGTGTCAAGCAGCAAAGATAAGATGAGGCTGGGAAACACTGGCCCCTTGAGGAGAGCTCCTCAAGCCCTCTAAATGTTCTGTGGTACCATGTGTCAGACACAGAGCTGGAGAATCAGAAATAGGATGACTGTTCCACCTACCACATGGAATCCTAAAGTGGGATGGGATGAGGGAAACTCACATCTGGGGAAGAACAAGACACCATAGTCTAAAAAGGTGCATGAAGGCTCCAGCTTCAAGGGTGTCCATCTGAAAAATAACTCCACAATCGGACCAAACTAGTCATGAAGAGCAGAACCTTTCTTTAGCCTCCCAGAAAAATCACAAATCTGCTTAATAGTCAAGCAGCTTGACTGTGTTTTATGGAATCTCTTTGATACAGTGGAAAGAAT
This sequence comes from Platyrinchus mystaceus, assembly GCA_035041135.1. Taxonomy (NCBI): domain Eukaryota; kingdom Metazoa; phylum Chordata; class Aves; order Passeriformes; family Tyrannidae; genus Platyrinchus; species Platyrinchus mystaceus. The sequence goes on along the minus strand of JAWWLV010000024.1, from coordinate 5,059,517 downwards.
TCCTGGTGTCAACTATAAGTAGGCAGTCAAGCATTTTGAAATGTTATGTAAAAAATAGTCATAATTTACATAATACATAATGAGTGTTCATCATATGAGCCCACAACACAAGATCACTACTGCCCTATTACAGGTATTTCCCTTAGTTACACATGCAGAGTGCATCTTGAAAAGACAAAAATATTCCCTCTGACAAGACTCTTCCCTGAATGACAAAAGCTGCAGAAGGCTGTTCTCCAGGTTTTTCTGTGTAGTCAGCTCTGAAATGTTTTGCTAAGCAGCAGTTGTTTACAGGAAAGGTCAAGAGGGTCTAATTAACCTGTCATTGTGCATAGACCCTCTTCCTCCTTGAAGTGATTGAACCAGTTTCCATAACAGATCCCTGCAAAGCAGTAACATGGATCCTCCTCCACCACTGCATTCACTGGAATCACTCTTTGGGCTTTTGCTACAACATTCCAGTTATTCTCCATAGTCTGTGATTGCATTTTATGGCCAACACAAATGAGTGCTGCACAGCACCTGGGAACACAGAGCTGCTGATGGGTAAGGCAAGGAGGTGGGTTTTGTAGCTCACACACTGCTGGTGTGCTATGAGCACACAGGTACAGACACAGCATCTGTAAAAGGTCAGTCAGACCTGCTTGCCAGGACTGAAGACATTTTGGAGAGCACGTGAGGAGCCTTCGGCTCTAGATGATCACTTGAAGCAGCCAGCAAAGAGATCAATAGTTTGTCTCATCTGGAGGATGGAGCCTTAAGAAATGCATCCCCACTTCCTAGTGCTGAGCTGGAGTGGATGCTAACATTAGACCTGGAACCACAAGAGTCTGGCTCAGAGCTAAGAACATTACATATGGATTCTAGGACTAATTTAAGAATAAGACTACATCACAAACAGCAACACTTGCTGAAGTCCCCAAGCCAGCATGAAGCTGACTATGCTGCTGAGAATTCAGGCATCATCATGGTGTTGCAGCCAGGCTTTTGTCCTCTCCTGAGAAGAGGTGCTCAAAGAGGTATTTTGTTAACTTATCTCTCTCCTGGGATCAAAGGTGACAAAATCTTAGCACAGCTCTGCCATTTTATTTAGGACTTGCACAGATACCTTTGCATTGGCATGGGTAAATCTCTCTCTCTTTCTGGTTTCAAGCTGATGTGTCTGCACGATCCTAACACAGAGATGTTGCTCCAGAGATCCAGTCTGGTATCTCTCCATGAAGCCAACCCAGCTTGTTCTGAGCTATTTCAGTCACTTATAATGTGATAACCCGTTGTGCCTCATAGATAATTCCCTACTACAACAGTACATCCCCTTAAATGCAAGATCTTTCTGTTTGTCTCACTATGCAAGTTAGGAAAAGAAGGAGCACATCACAAGCTGGTCTAAAGCATTGTTCAAAATTTGTGTTACTCAGTGAAAGAACTGACTAAGATAAGTCTGAAGGCTTTGATCTATTGCCCACCAAAGCCAATGACATCGTTGTAAAGTCAGTTGATAACGACAGGATTAAGAGGGAGAAGATAAAGATACATTTCAAAACGTCTTTGGACACAGATAAAGCAAAACGACATAAACAAATCCCAATAGGGATAAAGCAAAATGACACAAACAAATCCCAAAGTCCTAGCAGTCATGAAGTCACTCAAAAAAACCACCTGTCTGCTGAGCTTCAGTACATAAAATCACTGGAGAAAAACCATGAAAATTTACAATAACTCATTCTTTTCTTTGTGTTGTATTTTTAACCTATTGCACTGATTATAACATGCTGTTAACAGCCTCATCAATTATCCATTGCTAAAAAAGTGGGCTCTAACATGCTGCAAGTGGTATTAATTGGTCTCAGTAGCACATAATGAGTTTAAAAGCTCCTACCTGTGTGCCCCCGGGGATGGTGGCTAGAGGCGGACAACAATTTACAGCAGACCATTAACACATAGACCAGAAAGAGCCAGTCAGAGAGAAGCATTGATTTGGCACAGAATCTCATCCTGGAGGCAGAAAAGGAAGCAAGTTGAGTGAAAGAACAATGTGAGTAGGGAATAACACAAAAATGATGAGGGGCAGGAAAGCTGAGATGATGCTGAAGAATAACCAATATGGTTTATTACAAGGCACCACTGACAAAATCACATTCGTGATTCAGTTGGCACCAGTTTTTTGTTATTAATGTTTCATAATTGGAAGCAAAACAATGTCCATCACACATCACATTACCCACAAACACATATTTATAATAACACATTATGAGTGCAATACATTTCTATGAATCTGAGATAAAGTGTGGGTTGTTTTGGTTTTTATTAAGATCCATCCACACTCAAATGTAAATACACATATTTATAAGCTGTGCTTTTAAACTTCACTTGCCCCAGTTATAGAAAAAAAATGTCATTTTTACTTAGCACTTCTCAGGACACATTTGCTAAAGGTACCAGCTCCCAGGTAGCTGTGTGCAGGAATTGGCTGGGGCTGCCAGTCACACAACATCTGTGAGCTTTCCTTTCCAGTAGGTTTGCTGAGGGTTAAACACTCATGAAACCTCAGTCAAATATGCAAGGACTCCCTTCTCTGCCAGGGTATTAAAAAACTGCATTTCAGAAAACACTTGTTCTAAAGAAGGTGCCTGTTGTTAGTCTTAGTGTTAGACCTAAGATCACAAATCCCTGGTAATTTTTCTGCAAATATCTACAATTAAATCCCTCAATAGTTTGTGTTATGCCATTCATCATATAGAAAGGGAATCTAATCATCTTCTTAAACTCAGTTATAATGATTTATTACTTGTGTGATACATAAACAGGCATTATGTAGTTGAACCCTTAGATACCATGTTTCACACTTTCAGCAAATTCTGTAAGCAGGAATACATCAAATTAATTAAAGGCAATTTTTAGATTTGCATAAATTGAACTAAATACTGCTTTCATAGCAGTGATGTTAGTCTGCAGTGAATCAGCATAGAGGGATTTGGAGAAGCCTATCACAAGCATATTTAGCTGCACCAGAAAGTCCTTTAGGAACTTCTTCCCCTTGGGGATTCCAGTTCTGGTTCTTCCAAGTATGTTCCAAATAATTTATCTGTTTAACTTTAAAAATATCTGAAACTATTTAGTTAATCCAATATTCAAGTGCTGAATATAGGGATAGTAAAAAAAAAAAAAAAAGAAAAAGAAAAAAGAAACAACCCATGCCTTAGACAGCTCTACTGTCACAGCCAGGTGAAGCACTTGGATGTTGTTTAAATTTGATGAACATCTACAAACCAAACCAAAGCAGAGGCCATGTTTCCTCATTTCGAAGTGCTCGCATAATTTCCACTTTCACACTTCATAAAACAATGTTGTTCTCTTATTGTGAATCTTAATAAAGCCCAAATAAATCACAAATGCAGTTACTAATATCAAAAGTTAAGAGACCAAAAGCCTGCTGCATGTAAATGTACTTAAGCAACAAATACTGTTTTACAATTGAGAAAGAAATACATTGGTGCAAACCCCATCATCTTCAGCTGTCCTTATAGGCTTTACTCCAGCCTACAAACTCTTTTTAAAAATTACACAAATATCGTTAATAAAGAGCTCACCACGTCTACAAATCTCAGAAAGCAAAGATTACATGTAAAGAATCCACATTTTAAGGACTGATTTGACAATATGGTACCTTTTTTTGGCTTTAAGAAGGTGCTCTATCTTAAGCCCAGTGCTGCATCCCTGAATGCAAATGAACCAGTGCAGGAAGGAACACACTGAGGGTCCTTTACAGCTCAGAAAATAAAGACATCACTGGTCCTTGCCTACCCTGTGAGTGCCCTCTTATGGAGCACTCCCAGGCTAATTCAGAGCAGCTGAACCTAATTCACCTCTTGCATCCAGCTGAACCACATAATGCCACTGCAGCTAATGGGATTGAGTCACTGTGAAACCAGCATAAATGTTATTATTGCTGGTGATCCAATATTAGCCTAAGAAAACTGCCTAGTAAGTTCTGAAATCAATGTACCATTTCTTTCCCAGGTATCTGAACATCATTTTCTTGAGGAAAGAGATTAATTTAATCTTAGTTTTCTTGCTCTCTCCATGAGAAACATGCAGCTTACAGCTCATGCACCAGCTATCACTAAATAGGATGTCATCATCTGCTCATCCTGCAATCCCATCTGTCTGTTGCTCTAAATGCAAACACTGGAATCTGATCCAAATAGCAGAGACCTCAGCTCTGGTGTCACTCTGTGGTATCATAACAAAGGCAGGAACTTTCCTACAGGTTTCCTGAAGTGTGACTGAAAGCAGGATTTAACCCATGGAATTAAATACCACAAATCAGGCATTTTGACCGTGCCATTACTGGTAGGAGTTAATGGAAGGGACAGGTATTTAGTCTCAAATCATGCACTGTATGCTCATCAGCTGCTATTTCAGCAATTCAGTGAACCCAAGTGTTCCCACTGTGCTGAAATAATTTCAAAAGCTTTCCCAGACTATGAAGCCACGCTGTGATGTTAGACAGGGCATGTGAATCCAGGGTTCATGTGGGTAACAGGGTAACCTCACCCCTTTGCAAGAATATTCAAGTCCAGGAATAAGTGTATCACTACCAAGCATCAACTTAGTTATATCCAAACTGAAAGGCTGCTAAAAGCATCCAGTACCATTCAAATTATACTTTTTCAGGCTTTTGTCTGCCTTGCAGGTAGACAGGACTCAAGTTCTCAGCCTGCTAATGTAAAGAAATACAAGAGGATCTTTGAAAAGGCAGGAGAAAAATGAAATTTGGCGGACAGATGCAGCAAGGGCTGCTGAGCCCTTCAGCGTCAGTGGGCTGCTGCTTCCAGAAATGTCAAGCCTTCATTCTCTATTGGATTCAAGTGGATATTGTTGCTCACCAGAACAGCAAATCTTCAGTGTCATTTGAAAGATAAAAAGTGCTCTTACCTTGGGGACTTCGCAAGAATTTTGTTCCAGTCAAACACAATTATTTCAGTGTGTTTTTCATAGTTATTCCAGATTCCCATTTGCAGCAGCAAATAAGACTTTCTGCATCTCAGAATTTTTCCTTCACTTAGGGGACCTAGAAAGAAAGCCATATTACACTGCAATTAACATCTGGAATGGTGCTGTAAAATACATCCCTGCAACCAAAATCTTTGTTTCACAGTGCCATCTACAGTGCAATCCAGGGCAGAAGGCAGCAGTTGTATTGCTCTGTTCTTTCCAAGAACACAGAGAAATTGTGGTAAGGCAGCTCTGAATTATCATTGCATTAACTAAAGGCAGAGTTTGCTGTACTAGGAATTACAAACAGAACATGCACCTTGCTGAGGCTTTATATCCATGTGCCCTCTCACCACCCAACTGCTGTGAAAGCTGTAAGGTCTAAGACTCCACCGTAGTGCAAACACATTTCCACATGATTACAGGAAGCCTCCAACAGTATGAACTTGAGATTATTAGAGAAAGGGGGGGGAAAAAAAGTCTTCATAAAGGTTTGGCCAAGGCCCTGGAGCGTGGCTGCCTCAGGAGCAGGGGGTCACATCCACAGGAGCGTGTCTGTGTGATCAGTGCATTGCTGCACCCTCTGACACTTCTGTCTCCCCTTGCTTCCAGCATCACCTCTCACACCCAGCCCACCTATCCCCAGAAGTTACCCTTTGAAATCATTACATGGAGACCCTTTTGCAGCTGTACTGACACACATTCCACAGAACAACGAGCTCAAACACTCCCTTTTATAGACATTTGAGTCTCTTTGCTTTTGTTGTTTATATTTGTTCTCTCACTTCTATCCCTGGGCGCAACTTGACCTTCTGCTATTGAAAGCACGACACAGTGCAATTTGTGACAGTAATAATAATGTGATCTTCACTACAGAGAGATGACAATCACCTTTTCTCCTCTTCTCCACCACTCTTTCAATGTCACTCTTCTTTTGATCAATTAGAAATTTAGTTTTTTAAGAAACACAAAATTACACCACCACATTGGAGGGCAAAGCATCTCTGGGGTCACAAAAGCATGGAGGCAGACAGCTCCCAGAAGCTGAGCACAAGGAAAAGCCCGTGGCTCAACACACTCATGGAATCACAGAACGGTTTGGGATAGAAAGGACTTTAAAGATCATCTCATTCCAACCCCCTGCCATGGGCAGGGACACCTTCCACTAGACCAGGTTGCTCAAAGCCCCATCCAGCCTGGCCTTAACAGCTCCTTTTTGTTCAGAATGCCATGAGAAAATAGAGTAATTGCTGGAATTAAAGAGGTGCCAGGCCAGCAAACTATAATTAATCACATTTTACTCTCTCTTCGCTTTCCAATGTGGAGTTTCAGAGTGAGCCAAAATCACAACTCAACAGTTCTAAGTAAAACAAAACGTGGACAAAGAGATGTCTTAAGACAAAGCACTACCACCCTGTATTAATCCTTTCTTCCACAAATACACATAAAATAAAAAATAAAAACAAAAAAACAATGTGCCTCAAAAGGCCTATTGAGAAGAAGCAAAGAAAGAGGCTTTTCAATATAGCATTGACTGACTAAAATGGTTATGTGGTACATTTTTACCCATTTCATAATAGGACAGGTAGATAAATATATTCTTACAGTGCTCTTACAGAAATCAATACTGCAATACACTAACCTGGGTTTTAGTGCTTATCTGTTCCATAATTTTTATTAGAGAGGAAAATAAAACCCTGTGTAGATGCACCTACAGGTAAACACTAACATTGCTGTAACCTGTTCTGTAAACACGTTAAACACTTGTAAAAGGCAAGGAAATATTGATCATTCCAACTCATTCTAATTAAATGGAAGCAGCAAAAGTGAGAGATGATACAGCCACCAGCATATCTTGGGGCTTTCTGATGCCTTGCAGGCAGAGATATTTCTTAAAAAAACAGGGTTGTTTGAGGGGAGATTAAGGCAAACTCCTGAAACCAACTTTAGTTGGTTTAAGTCAATAAAGAGACAGGTCAGAACAGAAGCAAGAGGCTCACCTGGTTAATAAGGGTAAAAGGAATTCCAGGTTTTTCATGGCAAAGCCATGTTTTGTGTGTATTTTGTGAACAGTGGGTTTATTGCTGGTCTCCACCTCATCTCAGGGCACTGCATTACTTTGGAAAGCACAGCTGTTCATTTGATTTTCTACAATGATTAGTCAACTGGGCAACTGAATCCCATCTGCATCTCCAGGAAATACATAGAGAAGGAGGAAGAGGGAATGGGAGAGGGGAAGGGCTCCACTCTCAGTATTTACACCTGGGCTGGCCATGAACAGCTCCTGCTTTGCACGAGTCACCCTAGAGGTTACACACCTCCCCTGTGTCAGTATTTAGGGCATCCACGTGCCCAAAACAAAGACTATGGGTTCTGGGATCTGAAAGGAATTGCCATGGTCAGATCTGATGTGCCTCAGTCTCAGCACAGCCTGCTCTCTGTGCCTCTGCACTTCAGTAAAATCAGTAGAAACAGCATTTCCCTATGTCAGAGAAGTGTTTCAAAAACAGAAACAATAAAGGTCTAAAGTTATTTGAAAACTGTATGGACGCTGTATAATTCCTTTGACAGTTGGAATGAGATAGCATTTTAAATTAGGTGCACTTCCTACCAATATTTACATGTTGTAAAATGCTTCTTAAGGCCACTTTCTGTAAAGAATAAATTACTAAACCATTTTATACAATCTTTCATAATAAGCTATTAAATAATTTAGAAAACCTCCCTCCATTAAATATTTAAAAGGCGTTAATTTCTCCATTCTCAGTAATTCCTCACTTATAATACAACAGTGCATCCTCCAAAAGACTCCTCTTCTCTGTAAAGCAATGGGTGAGAGAGGAAAGCAGTTTGGGGGCCATGTACTCTACAGAGGGATTTGTCAGCCTGAGCTTAACCCCACTGTCAGCCTGGTTAAAATCTTACCTCCCACTGAATAAGAGAACAAGAGAAAACAGAGCAACACCTGCCACTTCTTAGAAGAGGAGGGGAAAAAAGGTCTAATCTGGTCACTGCATGTATCTGAGAAATGCTGCTATTTGAGCTTGAGGGGAACCAGAGCCAAAAAAAAAATCAAGAAAAGAGGAAAAGTGAACACCTTCTTGGCCATACCCCCCGCTACAAACTGGCTAACACAGAGCTCCATTTCAGGGCTAAACCTCTATAAACAGGGCAGGTATTCAGCAATAGGACTTGAAGGGGGCTTGTAAAAAAGAGCAACTTTTTACACAGGCAGACAGTTGATAGGACAAGGAGGGATGTTTTCAAACTAAAAGAGGAGAGATTTAGACCAGGTGTTACGTAGCTGTGGCTGCCCCGTCCCTGGAAGTGTCCAAGGCCAGACTGGACAGGGCTTGGAGCAAACCGGTCTGTTGGGAGGTGTCCCTGCCCCTGGCAGAGGGGTGGAACTGGATGACCTTTAAAGTCCCTTCCATCCCTAAGCATTCTGTGATTCTGGGATGATGTTACCCCTCGGCCCGCAGCAGCTTTCGGGCCGTGAGCGGGTGACTCGTTTTGCTGGAATCATTGTGCCAAGATGCAGAGTGGTTATCCCGGGATGCAGGATCGTTATCCGGGGATGGAGGGTGGTTATCTAGGGATGGAGAGTGGTTATTCCGGGATGGATTGTTGCTATCCTGGGATGCAGGATCGTTACCCCGGGATGCAGGGTCGCTATTCCTGTTCCAGGATCGTTACCCCAGGACGCAGGATCGCTATCCCGGTTCCAGGATCGTTACCCCGGGATGCAGGATCGCTATCCCTGTTCCAGGATCGCTATCCCTGTTCCAGGATCGCTATCCCTGTTCCAGGATCGTTATCCCTGTTCCAGGATCGCTATCCCTGTTCCAGGACCGTTATCCCTGTTCCAGGATCGCTATCCCTGTTCCAGGACCGTTATCCCAGTTCCAGGATCGCTATCCCAGTTCCAGGATCGCTATCCCTGTTCCAGGATCATTATCCCTGTTCCAGGATCGTTATCCCAGTTCCATCCAAAGGGATTCGCGCCACTGGCGGGGCGATGCTGCCCCCTGGCGGCCACGCGCCGCCCCAGCGGCTCCCCCACAGCCCCGGCCCGGCCAGCCCGGCCATGAATAATTTAAATCGGAGCTATTAAACACTTCCAGCTCTTGTCAGTACTCGGAAATCTCATTAAATCCCATTCCGTACAGCCGCTCCGCCGAACCCCGCTCGTTGTTCCCCGCCGGAGCCGCCCCGGTCCCCGGGGATGCTCTCCCCGCCCGCCAGAGCGCTTCCCTGCGCCGGCACGGGCTGTCCGTGACAATTAGGGCTCCTCATTAATCACATTAACAGGTCGCTGTCACAGGTTCCCTCCGCTCAGTCTCCCCTCGGAGCCTGGGCACCTCAGGGACGTGCTCAGGGGCACGGCCGGGCTCCGCAAAGGAATCCTCAGGGAGCCCCGTCAGCCCCAAGGAACGGGCTGATGTAGGGAAATGATGCGTCTGGGACTCCAAACTTAGTCCCAAGACCCTCGCCCAGAAAGTTCTGCATCAGGCCACATAAACTCAGCTTGATCCGACGGCTTCAAGTGTCAGTAAATCCACCTTGGCCGAGTTATTCCAACAGTTAATTAACCTCGCTTTAAACACTGCACCTTCCAGCTTGTATCTCCTGATATATTCCTGTTGTTTTCCCAGCTGGCACGTCCCACAGGGACATGTCAGGTCTTTAAAGGTCTCAGTCCTGCCAGTCCTTACTCGCAGAGAATAAGGGTAGGAAGCACCAGGTAGGAATCACCGGGTAAGGAAGGCGCTGTGCAAACTGAGGAAGGACACAAAGTTATCCATGTAGTAGAATCACAGGACCATAGCCTGGTTTGGATTGGAAGGGACCTTAGAGCTCATCTTGTTCCAGCCCCCTGCCATGGGCAGGGACACATTCCACTTAGACCAGGTTGCTCCAAGCCCTGTCCAACCTGGCCTTGGACACTTCCAGGGATGGGGCAGCCACAGCTTCTCTGGG
>JAWWLV010000024.1:5033028-5049439 GCA_035041135.1 Platyrinchus mystaceus | reverse complement strand
AGGTTGCTCCAAGCCCTGTCCAACCTGGCCTTGGACACTTCCAGGGATGGGGCAGCCACAGCTTCTCTGGGAAACCTCTGCCAGGGCCTCACCATGCTCACAATAAGGAGTTTTTTCCTAATATCTAGTCTAAACCTACTTTGTTTACTTTTAAACCATTCCCCCTTGTCCTGTCTCTACCTATCCTTGTAAAAAGTCCCTCTCCATCTTTCTTGTAGGCTCTCCTCAGGTACTGGAAGGTAGCACAGGACCAATCTCACAGTGCAAGAAAGCAAATCTCTTTGGGCCCAGTTCCTCTGCCCTTTTACTCCCAGAGTCAACATCCACTTTTCTGCTTCCCTGCAGGTATCTCTGAGGGAGGGAGGCCCTGTCACATCGAGCTCCATACGGCAAACTGAAGTGAGAAGGCTCTTTAGACAGCATGAAAATCAGCTAAACAAGCTGCCAGCAAGCTACAAGTGTGCTTCCTTGCTTTTGAGAAAGCCAGGCAGGTATCCTAAAAACCATGGGGGGACTGCAGCAGTGCCCAGTACCTCTCAGACCCCAGCACACTCCCAACACGCTTCATGTGCAACTTTTGAACATCACATTCCATTTAGAAATCATTCTCTGATGGTGGCAGCTCAGTCTGTCACCACTAGTCAAGCCTTTCCACAGGAATGTTTCAAAATCTCGCTTAACAGCTACTGGGGGAGATGGGGAGGAAAAGAAAACAACACCAAATGAGAGCTAAAGGAAATAAAACCCACAGCCTCCTAAGAAGGAAGAACTGAACTGCTATTATATCTACATAGCATGAGGTATCGACCACACCAGCAGCCAGACCATCCACACACAGACAAACATCCTGTGTGCCACGTGTTTGGGGGGATGAGTCTGTCTTCAGCAGCATTTGGAGTTCTCTAGGCTATATCTGTCCTCACCACCTCCTTTAAAGATGAGAACAAACCTTCTGTCTGTAGTGGGCATGTTAAGACGATGTCCCGGGAGAAACGTGCCTAAGTCACCCTAATTCTCTGCTCCAGACACCACAGCCCTCCTTAGTTAATAGTGCCAGAGTCACAACAGGGACTTGGGTGGATAATCTCTGGAAAGGTTTTTCGGTTGGACTCCTTTTTAGTGAGAGTTTGTGGACTCCAGATTTGACCCAGTAGAGCTCAGGTCACACAGAAGCAGCAACAGCAGAATCAGAAAACAAATTCAAGGGACTGGAGGTGAGACCTAAAGGACTGCCACAAAACCTCAAGTCCACACAGTATAAGGAGGAGTTTGAAACTGGGCTACTTCAGGTCCTTTCTAGGCCATTCTGGTCACCAGAACTCACAGCTTGCAAGTGTATTTGCACAGCAAGAATTAGACTTGAAAATGAAGCACATGAGTTATGCTGGCACAAAAAACTGATCACTTGCAGTCCAAAAGAATAATCTCTGAGTACAAGACGATAATCTGAATGAAATAGAATCTCATTTAGAAAATTAATTTTTGGGAAAACGTTTTAGAATCTGCTCTCTCAACTCAGTGAGTTCTCATCTATCCTCCAGCAAAAAGTCCACCAAGACCAAAAGGGCTGCCCAGAGAGTAAAGTACAGCTCTTCTGGCTGTAAAACAGAGGCAAAATAGACCCTTTTCTCCATACTGCATTATTTATTATTCATCACCATCTCACAAAACAAACACTCTGCCAAAGTCCTGAAGAGGGAGGTATCACCATCAAGATTTCATTTTTGAGGTTGCACAGACTTACCAATGTGTACAGCCAACACAGGAGATCTCATTACAGCCCAGCATTTCAACTCTTTTCAACTATCTTTATCAGAAAGAATTTTTTCTTGTGATTATCCAGGTACTTTGAGTCCCTCACAGCAGCTCAAAATCTTCACCCCCCCCAGTCTAAGGCCTGCTTAAGAGACGGGCAGGCTTCAGGCACTGCGTTCAAGGGAGAGCAGGAATTGCTTCAACCCTGTTCAAAGAGGAGGCAGAGCAGAGACAGTGCCCTGCTCCACTCCCAGCTGACCTCCCAGAAGCAGAGCAGTACTCATCTAAAGCAGAGAGCACACCAAAAAAATGTGGAGAGAAACATCTTTGAAGGAAGTCTCTTCAGCAGGATGTTTCAGGCACAGCAAATACACCTTTTCCCCTACGGTAAACTTTGCCTGCCAGATAGCAAAGCACTGAAGTTGTTGCACAGACTGTCCTGAGCCATAAAACACTGTTTTCTATACCCTGAATTGATGGAGGAATTTAATTTCTCCCCTGGAGTGAAAAGATACCTGACCTGCTATAGAACAGGTCACTCAACTTTCTTCCCACTCGCCAGGGACCCGGGTGAGCTGGTAGGTTGCTTTGCAGAGATCGCTCAGAGGAGGGACAAACGGATGGAAGGGAGGAAGGAGGAAAATTCTTGTTTGTGCCTGTGAATGAGGCTTCCCTAGGCTGTATTAGTAGGCCCTGACTGCAACAGTGTCTGTCCTTTCCTGTGTCATCCATGTAAACTGGTCTCTGCCTTTGTTTCAGTGCCTGAAATGCTCCAAGAGGAAAACACAGAATAGCCAGTTTTGCTTTTAGAACACAAACATGCTTTATGAGCAGTGGATGCACATTGGCTGATGAAGAATCCCAACTGTCTGGGTATATGAGATAATTGTTCCACTTGGGACTCATTATCTAATTATTAAAATATTCTAAGGAAAAGCATTTCATAAATACAGCACTAAATTTCCATAAGTGTAATTATGGGCTGAACACACATTTTTTAACACCTGTGTTATCCACTACATAATAGCAAAGCACCTTGTGCTGTGCTGTCTCTGTCAGGCTCAGGGCAGTATGTACAGTAACTACCAGCAAACTGAAAGGTAACATTTTTTGTATTCCCATTTTGGTACCAAAATAACACAGTCAGCTTGGGATTGGCTTAAAATTCTGCCCTGTGCAGAATCTCCTGTGGCAATAACGAAGAATAAAACTTGTACAGGAGGGGAGAGGCACAAGTCAAGGAGCTCTAACCCAACTTTGATGCTCTGGGATCAGCTTTTTACTCAATGTTAGAAAACATTCTTTGCTTATCAGAGTTATTTTAGAAAATCATTGCTCTACTGAATCGGAGAATTCCAGAACTGGGTTCCGGACCCACCAGTTCAGGAATTGTTAATCAAAAGTATAAAGTGTTACATCATTGAATGACAAAGACAAAAGACTTGGAGCTGGATCAATAAACAATTGCACTTTAAAGGAGATCCCAATCTTATTCAGTCTGGATTCAGGTTAAATGAACAAAAAGCATATTCAGAGCCAACCTCAGAGTTCTGTTTGCTTTTCTATGGTTGGGCAACATCATGCTGGATGGAAGCACAGACCATCACACAGAGTGAACCTGCACTGTGCACAGTCTGTACGTGGACTGACTCCACCTCCCTCCCGCAGGCCCCTTTCTTTCTCCTTTGTAACCAGAAAAACTCCAAATCCCCATGTGAATATATAAGGTAACACTCTCAGCTATTTTCATTTCCAGCAGCACCAGGGACTTAATTCCCTGATGCAAGAGAATTTCAAAAGTCCCATAAAACACATTTTGTTCCTCACCTCCAGAAAGAATTTCCTTCATCCTTCCCTATTCCAGCCCAATCCTTCGTGCCTCTTCCCTTGTCCCTTCTCAGCCCTCTCTGTTTCTTGCTTGCACAGCATCTTTCCTGACTCCTCTGGGAAGTTGACCTGTTTGGCAGCAGCCTGTCAACTGATGAGCATCAAGACAACAGTTGGGAGGCAGGGAAAGAGATCCCACCTGAGTTTCATATTGATTGATGGGGGAAAAGGTCTCCCTGTTTAGAGCAGGTTAATCATCTCCTGGATGCTGTTTTCATCCTGTCACAGGCACAAGGAAGCCAGGCAGAGCTCTGGCTACTGGTGCAATGAAAAAGGAACAAATCTCAAAAGGTGCTGAGGGACTGGTAAGAACAGTCCCAGACACTTTTCCTGTCACTGCACTACCAGGACAGGAGAGCAGCAGCCACAGCGAGCTGGTAACTGCTCTTCAAAAACAGTAATAGGTGTTAGGGTGGTACTTCCCCCTCAAGCACCTGAATTGTCAGAGGTTCCTCCTTCCAGCACCTATCACAGCTGATTTAACAGCGTGATTCCATACAGGAGGCTCAGCCAGTTCTCTGGCTGAAGTATGACCATAGCCAGGCTTTGAATGAGTAACAGCCTCTTCATGGCTCAAGCTAGAAGCTTTCTTCTTTACTTGTTTAAAAAAAAATAATGATAAAAAAATAATAATCTTCCTTTTCACAAAGTTCTGAGAAGGCTGAACTTCAGGCTTTCATTTCCCAATCTTCCTAGAATGGATTTTTGCTTTTATCTTGCCCCTCCATTCATGCAAAAGCCTCTTCATGATCGTGTGCATGATTGCTGGGAGGAGCAGGGGGAAGGGTAGGTGGCATAATTTTGATTATGCTTTGAAATGCTTAGGGTTGTAAAAGTAGCATGAGATTCTCCCCACTTCCTGTGCCTCACTTGAAGGCAATTATGAGTGCCTTAAAGACGTGAGATCTGGTTGAAAATAACAAATTGTTGGTGGTTTATTTTCAGGGTGGACAACAATCAGCTTTTAATCAGCTTCTCATCACCGCTAGATGTGAGCTATTAACTCTCTTAAAAATAATTGGAAAACAGAAAAGAAAAATCTTCTCCAATTATTTTCATCCAGGAAACTGAGATTTTATGAAAAAAAATAGTCTCAAGTTTCACAGAAAAAAAACTTGGTGACATGTTTAGTTCAATCTTTTGGCAGTGAGATACTTTTTGCCAGAGGTTGAATTGTGCTTCCCGAGCTTGTATGATGTTATGGATACTGGCATCAGAATAAAAACCAGTATTTTTGGCCACCCTGGTGGACACTCAGATATTTCTGCCAGATGGATTGCAGGAGTCTTCCATTTCTCTGATTTCTGACTATTCACAGAACCTTGGCTTTCAGATCCCCACAGTACACATTTTTTTCCACTTTGGAGTAAATGATCTGTGAATTTCTGTCCTGGGGGAAACTACTCAAATTTAACTACAACAAAGAGAGCAATCTCCTAATTTCAGTTATATTAGAGTTAGCAACAGGTATGAAATGCCTCAAATGGGCGAATGAATAGTCACTTCATCTTACACACAACTTTACAGAAGTTTTCCCAACCAACAATCCCATTAAAATCTACCCTGAACATGCCTTACTTACTATTGCCATGTGTACCTCTACTAGTACACTGGTTTTACCTCAAATGTAACTCAAACACGAGCAATCACGAGCACTTTGCAAGGTCCTGAGGCAGCTGCTGCTGTCCTGTTGTGCTGCTGTTGAGCTGCAGCCCAACAGACATTTGCCCTTCAGGTGGTGGCCAGGCCGTGTCCTGTGTGTGTCCCTGAGATGCAGTTCCACAGTGAGGAGCCTTCAGTAACAGACTGGGGGACAGACATGGTTTGTTGTTGTCACATTGCAGGGAAACTGTCCTCCAAGCCAAGCAGGGATGCCCTTCTTGATGGCAGGCACCAGTGAGAGACAAGTTCTCAGACTCAGAAGAGCTCACTGAACAAAAACATTAACGGGCTGCAAAAACCCGATCACACTGGGTTATGGATTCCAAGGGATGACTCACTAAAGAGCATGTGAGGGCTGAGCTAATTAAGTTCTCCCCTACCAGGACCCCAATGGCTGTATCTTTTTATTTTATTTTCTCAATTGCCCATTGGAGATGAATTGTGATTACTTTAAAAAGGGATTCTTCTTGTACATCGATCAGTGTTAGACCCATTTGACCTACTAGTGTCTCTTTAAAGATTGATGAACTGGAACACAAAAGTGAAACTCTCTCGCTTTAACTGTTCCCACCTGAGTTTCCTGCACTGTGAGACACATCTTTTAAGAGGCCTGTGGAGTGGCTGCATCATTGATTCCCATTCTAGGGTTATTGCACACAGCGTTTCCATAGCCTGGCAATAGGCAAGGCAGTCACACAGGCTGGAAGAAGGCCATTAGCAAAGACAGTCACAGGACTGGTTTAGATTTAAAACTGCTGTCATTAAAAATGTGCTGCATCTTAGGGACCAGAGCAGGAATTTAAGTCTTCTAGTTTTATACTGGTCACTAATTAAATGCAAAATGGCAACCTTAATTTAATTTAAAAAAAAAAAAGGAAAAAAAAAAATCACTCAATGGATTTACATTTTCCCCTCACTAAGTGAAACCCCTCCTTGCAAAATGGCAAGTGTTTTGTCCAAGATCAGTGAGAGAGGCTGCAGGTAACTGAAACTTCACTCACCAGAGGGTACCAGCACATCCAAAAAGAAAGGTACAGACTTTTAATTTAGAGCTGTTCCTTGCACTAGGCAAACCCCATTCACTTCCATGTAGTTACCTAGTTTAGTCTAATACTCATTTTTTAACCATGGATGAAGTTCTGTCCATCTCTATGCTCCCCTAAATGGCCAAAATTCATCCTCTGTTCACAGAAACCGTTTGGTGAGCCAAACCCAAAGGACGTTTTCTAGAGAGTGCAACCACTCTTATTCTACTCTCATGGTCCTTTTTCTTTTTCTAAGCTGATGGCTTTGGGCAAATAGAATAAATACTTGGGTACTTATTTGTTCAGATTCATTCAGATTGTGTGATTTGGATGAGATACTTGTGAGTATGAAGTGTCTTATAGCAGCTTCTGTACATCAGAAAGACCCCACTTGGAATATTGACACTGCTGGGTAAAACAAAATAAACGGCCAGCGGAGGGTGTGGTTTATCATTTTAAATTATTTTTGCTCTCCAGCCAAAGACAGCCGGATTCTTACACCATTATTTTGTCCTTTTAAATTTGACTACTCAATTGTACCAGAATTCTTAATTATTTCTCTGCTTGCAGTAGCACCATCCAATTTATTACCTGAGAATAGCAGTATGGCATAAATAATCCATCGCCTTTTTAACCTGAAGGTCTCAGCATCTGATCTTCAAGAATATGAAAAACTTCTTATTTAATGATGGAATATTCCTGTGACAGTCACCCTAACTGGGAAGTATTGCTTTCTGAAGCTTCCTGTTCTCCACTCAGGACAAGTCAGCAGAGCTCTCTGAACGCAGCACTCAAGCCTGGCTTAAGCTCCGTTGCAACAGTCTGGACACAGGTTATCTGCGATTCCTCAGAGCAATCCTTAGCACAGAGGACCAGTAACAGTATCTCTGCTGTGCCTGGGTGAATTTCAGCTGGATTTGCACTAGGAACAGGATTTTTTTTAGAAACATCTGGAAAGATCTTCTGAACACTGTGTAATAAAAATACAGACAGACTAGACTTGACAGGTTTGCGATTAATTTTCCTTGGCTCTTATTTACATCTTGGATTCTGACAGTCTTGTTCTGGACAAGAAACACTCCCATCCATTGCTCCTAATGGAGCAAGATCCATGGGAAGTGTTTGCTACTCACTTAGTGACAGAAGTAATGTGTTTAACAAAAGCTATAGCAAGACAAAGTGAATACAACAAGGTAAAACAAAGTAAAGCCTGAAGCTTGGAGGATACCAGCCTCTCCTCAACACTTCATAGTTTGCCAGGGCATTGCTGACTAGAGAAGAAAGAGTAAAATTTGCCTGCCCAAATCCCACACTGTATTGTCAAACCATCCCAGGGAAGCTCTATAGAAACATCCTAACTTACTGCTCAGCTCCTGTCTTATCTACCAAGCAATGCCTTACCCAGAGATTTTATAAAGTCTCTCCCCAGTCCCTTCCCATTATAGGTATGGCCTACCTACAAACATCCCCTTTCCTCATCACCCAGCTGAGTCATTTCAAACAGGACAGCCTTGAGTCTCGTGAGGAGAAGGCGAAAAATCTGAAAATCTTTGGGAACCAGCTTTGTCTTACCCTGGAAAGCTAACAGAGATGTCTAGAAAAAACAGCCTTTTAAAAAAAAAAAACCTTCAAACCAGCCTTTGGACAATGCATTTGCAACAGAAAGGCAGTGACCCAAGGACCTGAAGCAGAAGCTCAGCCGTGCTTGTCAAATCATGTATTTGTAGCTGCACTGAGATTGGAGATTCAAGCTTGAAAACCAGCACGACTTAGGAGTCACTTAGAATTTAAGCATGAGAATTGTGAAAGTCTTATTCAAGGCACAGCACTATACACATAATTATTCCCACCAGAGAATCCACCAGTGGAACTGCTGTGGGTGCCTTCTCCGTCAACGTGAGACCAAAAAAAACCCCCACGGTGTGCGACACAGAGGAGCCCTTGCAGCACAGGGCTGTTTATCTCCTCCTTTAATAAGATCAACTACCACATCTTAATAGAGCAGCTCCTCCTCACAGCTCCTCCCCTGCACTGTGCACCCTGATGATGTCTACTCGATATCAAAAGCAACACTGGAGGAAAGACGGAGGCCCGGAGACGTCCCTTTTTCATCATGTATAATTTGTAAAGCTACTCAAAAAATAGAAAGCAATTTAGCCTGGAATTTTGCCAGCTTGGATATTCATAGCACATGTGATCAAAGAGCAGAATTTGCCAGTCACTGGAAAGACAATCAGGCTCGTAAACTGACTTCCACTGCTGGAGACAGAGCCTGTAAACATCACTATTGATCAGAGCAGAACTATTTTCATCAGGCTGCACTGCTCTGGACATTAAACATCTGCAGAGTCAATGCCTACATAAGCTCAAGTTGGGGCAAATAGTTCCAAGAATTTAACATTCCCTATACATGAGCAATTTTCAAAAGAATAAGCAATGGAAGACACCATGAAATTACACTGAAAAATGAAGGAAAAGATATCATAAATGGATTTTGGCTAAAACTCTGGGTTATGTTGCAGCATATTGACATATACAACAAATTAAACCAGCTAATTCATCTTACTACCCTCCACTGATAATTTTTTAATTAAGTTACTTATCTTTATCTACATATTTAAGAATGTAGATTTTTCATTATTCATCTCTTAAAGAAAATCAATGTTGTCCTGATTTGCTACAGCTCAAACAAGGGAACAGTATTATCTACGATAAGACTGACTAATAGAAAAATATTTCATTAACTTTATTTGCAAGCCCTAAGAAAATGCAAGTGAGCACATTTTCATACTCCTAGAAGTCTGAATTATGAACCAAAAGCTTAACACTGTTCAGTATGACTAAAATATACATAATGACAATTTTTCAAATGCTTATAAATGAAAAAAAAAAAAAGAAAAATTAGAAAACTATTATGACAGCCCAATGAAATGTTTTAGAAAGTTCAGCCCTAATACTGTATTATATTATAAACATCACTATCAAAAAAGGTTCACATTCTGGTTTTTATTCTTTATTACTTATTATTCTGTATTTTATTTATTAGTATGAGACTGGAAGCTAATCTGTAGCACTGGTTAGATGCAAGTGTCTAAATGCCTATCCACTACACAGTTTTGAAATATTTGCACATCAAAACATACTCTGGTTTTACACTTGGGATTCTAAAGCTGTATAAAAGACACCGTGAAAAGAGTAAACTTGAATCTCAATTTCTGGAGGAAACAGACTTTTTCTAGTCATCTTAAGTGTCCTTTTCTTCTCAAGGTGACCTTAACTTTCAGATTTGTAAAATGGTTTCCTCTTGTGTTCAATCCTACTGCGTAATAAGTTTTAAAAATGACTATTTATCTTCTTTAATATATTAGTCATATATAGCAGGAGAAGCCTCTGTGGGAATTTTTGCTATCGAGTTTGCTCAAGCTTAAGTCAATGCTGATTTAGAAAACATAACTTACTCTTAGTAACAAACAATCATGGATATATTTATTGGAATAACATCATTCCATTCTCCTTCAGCAGCGTGTTTCGTTTATCAGTTGCAATACTATAGATTGGTGGATATTTACAGTGACCAAGGCAATTTGAAAGTAATGCTTTTATGTTGCCCATCTTGTTGTACTTTTACGAGCCTGAATCGCTGGCATTTGGGAAATAAATAAATCTGATGGTTCTGGAAAATGTAAATGAAATGCAAATTAACTGGGCAGGTATCTGTTATATTTATTTCTGAGAAGGGAGAATCGGTGCATTGCTCAGAAACTGCCCATTGCAGAAGTTGTATTTAAGAGAGTTTAAATTTTTTTAGATCTTGCCTTGCTAATCATGACCTCAGCTGCTTGCACCATGTAATGACAATAATGAATAAACATGCTGTGCTTATGAAGAACTAGAACCTAACAAGCTGATCAATTGTTAATTCTATAAAGTGACTAAAACGTGTCTCCACTATCAATAAGTAAATCAGCTTCTATTTGCAGTAGTAATGCACCTTGTACATACCCTCCAGCTATCCTGCCCTTCTCTGTAATAATGTAATTATCAGTTTGGTCATATTTAAGTATAACCTGAATGAGATTTGATATTATTTTGGTCTTGAGGGTGGAAAGATAGAAGGAAAAATTGCTTGGCTATTTAAAGAGACACTGCATTTATCTGGAGGATGCGGATTTTCCTTTTGCCCTCCAATTAGTTATACAAAATTGTTCCTTTGAAAAGCAGTTATTTTACAGCATTATTCTTAAATCATACAGGCCATTATCAGATAGACATTCAAGAAAAGAAGGCCTTTTTTATTATTAATGCCCTTTTGCTCTAAGCGTCTGTAACAAAGAATTTAAACAAAAGATAATAATACTCATTAACTGTAACAGAAGATGTTTCTGCTGTATTAAAAAAAAAGGCATCTAAAACAAAATCAGTTTGGCTTTACTCAGTCTTTATTTTTCCTCTCACATGAGGAAAACACAGAAGGTATATCAGATTTTTAGCTATAATACAATTAAGCATATTCTATATATGCAAATTATAAATAGCTGCCTGTCTCCACTACGTTTCCAAGCAAGATTTAGGAGCAATAGTTTATTCATTGCTGAAGAACACGTTCAGGAAAAAGAATGTCTAATACAAAACCCAAGAATTTTGCTTAAATTATGTTTTTTCCTTCTCATTCTTACAGCTGTCTGCAAAGACACTAGGTGAATGCAGCTACCTGTTCATCCACCCAAAAAACACAGCCCATCTGGGGTGCAACCTGTGAGCAAACTTCACCTGGAGCAC
The DNA here is from genome assembly GCA_035041135.1 of Platyrinchus mystaceus. Lineage (NCBI taxonomy): Eukaryota > Metazoa > Chordata > Aves > Passeriformes > Tyrannidae > Platyrinchus > Platyrinchus mystaceus. Next base: position 5,038,331 of record JAWWLV010000024.1, on the reverse strand, counting down.
TTCAGAGGTGAGTGATACACATTGGCAGGATGAGTAATTGTATTTAAAGAGCTGAACCCTTTTCAGAGCTATAAACAGTAATTATTCTTAGAGGTTTACGGCTTCTGTGACTATTCTTCTATTGTTAAACTGAAATACATACCACAAAAATACATTAGAAACATCTACAGAAAGGAAATGTTCTGGAGGGAAATGCTCTTAAGTATGTGGATAAGCTCAATACCAATTAATTTCCAACACTTAATGAACTAAATGAACCTATTCATTTCTCAGATGGAAGGGTACACTAATTCTGCCAGAAATTGTCCTGCTTCACCTCAGATCCACCCCTCCATTTCAATTTGGTGTAGAAAAGGAGGGATAGTCCTTTTTACCTACTACTCTCTTAATATAAGACACTCAGTGCAGGTTTATAGAAGTCATTTTTTCTAAGAAAATTTTGTTCTTTTAATGGTCCATGAACAGAAACAGATCTATTACTAAACAAAAGCAGAATTAATCATTTCACCAGCACACCAAAAATATGGGGATAATTTAGTACTAAAATAATTTTTTTTTACCCCCTTCAGCCTAAGTTAAGACCAAACACCCATAATTGGTATTTCCACAGTCAAACTGTTACTCCAGTAGTACCTTTCAGCCAGACAAGCCAATGTCAAATACTCTCCCATGTGCTTCCAAATAATGGATATTAACTCAAAGGTTCAGAGACACTGTTTAACGGAGTAACATAACAGGAATGCACACATAACACAATCGTTCTATATTCCACAAAATGACTAATCCTTTTTTTTTTTTACACTCAATAACCTTTTTTATGTGCAGGTCCACTCACTGCTGTAGATCTGTGTTTGGGGAAAATTTTATAGCACTTGACTTCTAACCATGGTGCTTCACAGTCATTAAACTGACAGTGCTCAGCACAGATAGTAATGCAGTCAACACGAGCCTGCCAGACAGTCAGGATCAGGCTTTCACAGCTGCCTGTATTCATGCTGGGACAATTCCAGTGAAACCAGTAAAACACTCACAGAGTGAGGCACAGCTGCACATGTACAAAGACAAAAAGGTTTATCTTCATAACATCAGTGCCACCCGACCAATGTTAAATCCACTGGCTTGTTGCATCCTGGTTTTCCTCGGGGAGGAAGCAGTACTGTGGCCCCAGAGCAGAGCAGCCACAACAGCCTTCTCTCATGAACACTTCCTTGCCTTTTCTAGGAACAGGGCAAATGGATATCCTGAGTGCAGCCCTGGCATGGCCACAGCCCCTGGCAAGGCCAGAGGAGGAGGTAACAGCAAAAGGGAAGAGATGGCCTCTCCTTCCTTCCTAATAGCCCTGCGTGCTGAGCATTTGCCAGGACACTGGAATTAAACCAGCAAGGAACGTGAGCTGCCTGAATGCCCAGTGAAGGGACCATCATCAGCAATTAGACCTTCCCTATTTTCTCTTCAGAATTATCACAGAATGACATGGGCTGAAAGGGACCATAAAGTTTCAACTGCTTTGCCATGGGCAGGGACACCTTCCAGTAGACCAGGCTGATCCAAGCCCATCCAACCTGGTCTTGGGATGGGGCAGCTACAGTTTCTCTGGGCAACCTGTGCCAGTGCCTCAGCACCCCCACTGAGAAACATTTCTTCCTAATATCTAAATTTCTAACACCCTGTAAACCTGCCCTCTTTCAGTTTAAAGCCATTCCTCCTTGTACTATCACTACATGCCCTTGTAAATTATAGGGAACAGAGTCCCAAAGACTAATTTAAGCAGGGCATATTAACCCCACTACTTGTGTCATAGAATCATACTTCCATTAAAGAACTCAACCACACCTGTTTAATAGTTCAAATATAACAAGAACTTTCATTTAGGAGCCCAAGCTGAGTTAATTTTGCCAGGAAATCATAATACAGAGGCATTATATTAATTTCTGAAATACGACATTTTTCTTCCCGTCTCCAACATTATTAGCATCTTACAGGGGCTTGAATTAAAAAAGAAACATTTATTTTATCACCCTGATATCAACTCAGTGCAATATAACATTTTTGAAACAGGAAAATATCACAGCCTGGCATCATAAATTCAACGCAGCAACAAGATAAATCCTTCCCATTAATGTAAACCGCTGTACTTCACAATATATCTGCATCTGCAATGCACTTCTGTTTGCTGATCCAACTATCATAAACACACATAATTCTCATTGAATAATGGAAGCAGCAAAGAAATCCGAGGGTAACTGCTCTCTAGACTAAACCAGCCACAGCCTGGTCCTTCAAACAGATTCACTCATGCAGGGATGTTCCTGCTTTTATATGACAACATAAAATACCATCATCCCCACAACTGGAATCTACATAACACAGCAAATGACATCGAGGGGCAGTCACTCCTTAATTACACATGCACAGAATGTGTGCTGGAAGCTTTATTAACTTGCAATATATATAAATCCCAGAGATGCACATAGAAGAGAACAGGTACCCTATCAATTAAGAGTTTCTGAATTTCTCACTGAATACCTGAGGTGACATCGAAATGACTCAGAAAAAAGAGCAGCTCATTTAATTTTGTAGAAAAGAAAAATCACTTACCCTTCAGTGCTTCCTACAACAACTCAATTTCCACCTTTTCCCCTTTACACTGAGATCAACACTCAAACTTGCGCCAAATGGGAATTTGGCACACAGTTTAGGAAACGCAAACACATGAATTAATAACCTGAATTATGCAAATACGAAGCTGAAATTCGCAATTTGTTTTAAAAAGCTGAAAGGACTCCTGTTAATTGGTTTATCCCTGTCTAGGCATTACTCAAATGCTTCTGGTTTAGTTAGAAGCTTCTTGCAGGTCAGGGAAAAAAAGACTACAAAGGCTTTAAGAGCTAAAGCACCAGAGTTCTGCTCCCTCCTTTATATGGAGAAGGTTTATTGCTTCCAGAACCAGGAACAGGCTGTTCCCAGTTGGACCACGTCCTTCAGCTCAGAAGGATGCAGCACATGGCTGAGCTGTGCTTGGCAAGAGGCTGGAGAACAGAAAGGGGAAAGAGCTCTGCATCAAGGGTCAAGGACTAAGCTCTTGAACCATCTTTTACCATCATGTAACACCAAGGATGGGATTGCTGCCCCTTAATATATTTATCCTTGTTATATCTCACAGCACATGTAACACAGCTGTTACTTTAAAGGTGGGAGGGAGAAAACTCGTACTGACGCCCTGCAGAGGGAAACATCCTTCTAGCAGAAAGGCCTGACCCCACCAGAGTTTTCATTCCGTAGATGTTCCCTGTAAAGTGTAACTGAAATTGAAACACAACAGAAGGGGCAATAAAAACAACAGGTCACCTTTGGAGTCACGGAGACACTCAATACTACGTTCCTCCTTTGAGCTTTACCCTGGCACAGTTTGTACCAAGTCTGAGAAAATCAGCCTTTCAGCTCACAGCCCTTCCAAAATAACTGCTGGAAAATACAAAATAGAGGAAAATTGGTGAAATCCGCAGTGCTTTGTTCCTCCTTACAAGCCTCTTCAGAATAGAAAAGAGGCTTCAGTGGCACAGGCCGACAGAAATCCCCACTGCTTGCAAGTATTCAGGATGCTTTGCCAGTGCAAAGCAGCTCAGCTCGAGCTGCCTGACCTCAGGTGAAAGTGTGCTGTGATCTCCTGATCTGCAGGGCTGGCACCGGCTTCAAAGCAACTGCTTATGTGGTGGTTATCACATTTTTCAAAGGGAAAAAGAGATGCTGAAGGAGTCCTACTAGACCTTGAGAAGGGGCAAGGAGTCCCAGGGCCATAAACTGTGAGAGTGAGACAAGGGAAATCCAATACCTTGGATGAAAAGTATTTATATGGGAGAGATCTTTATTCTGGACGTGCTTCCAAAATCCAGGAAAAAAAATAGGATGCTCGAGGCTCTCCCCAGGAGACTGAAAGGAGGCTTAGCTCTCCAAGGTATCTTGTTGATCCATATTCATATTCATAGTGAGTTTAAAACAATAAAAGATTAGTCTTAGAGTGTTATTAAAGATTGAAATTCCAAACAAAAAAAATTTTTGCACCCACAATTTCAAGCTTAGTTCTAGAGTGAGCTTATTTTTTCAATGGCCAACACAGGTGGCAATAAACATAATAATTTTAAGATTTTGTAAAAAACTTTATTTTGCTTGAACCTGAGAATTAACTGCCTTTCATCAAATATTTTACTGTGTACCTTTTTATATACATTTTATTTCTAACACTTGAGGAGTGCTGGTCAAATTCTGCTCTTTTCACTCACAGCCCTATCCTTAATTGGGCAGCTTTGCCTGAGAGAGGACAGCAGGTGTGGGCCCTCAATTAATAAAAAAATTGGCATGGGGAGATCAGTAGCTGCTCACAAGTACCAGCAACCAGTTGCCAGTTCATACCTAATCCAAAGCAGTCACATCTGGAAGGCAGTACCAGGTAGCACCTGCACCTGAGCTGTGTGAGCAGAACTGGTGGGTTTAATCTAGTTCTTAGGGGTCTCAGTAAAGTCAACGTGAAACTTTTTATGCAACTAGAACAATATCCCAGAATTACCAGAGCTGGAGCAGCCTTCTAGGCAGCTGAGGAAAAGGGCCATGGACTAAGTGGCATGAACCCAGACAATCTCTGCACCCTGGCAAGGCAGAGAGCTCTTCAACACTGGACTAAAATCTATCACCAAGGCTCTTGTTTCATTTTGCCTGTGTTTTTTCTTCAATAATTAGGAGCTTTTTAGCTATCAGAGTACATCAAACCTGTACCTTCCACAAGCGCCGAAGCCACTCAGACAAATATATCAAACATCAATATGAAACTAGAAGGGGGGGGAGAAAAAAAATCTGCTACAGCATCATCTAAAACATAAGACACTAAGTAATAGCACTAAAAAAAAAATCTATTTCACACAGATGAAAATCATTACAGTTCTCCAGAGACCCTCTCTCTCTCTGCAGCAACCCGTGTCATTTCCTAGCTGGTAAAAATGTGCCACAGGATATCAAAAGACGGTAACGTTCTTCTAATTTTAATATTCCTCTAATCCAATAATGGCTTGTTTACTGCTTTCTAATTTAAAGGTAATTCATTAGATGTCTCCTGTCACGTCTTATTGGCAGTGAAGGCGTAAGGATCACACACAACTCTGAGGCACGTCAGCCATATTGCTAATATTCTGCGTGGGTCCCTCAATGTAAAGGGCTATCGATGCAGTGGCACTGAAAGACTTGAGGGATGAAGTCTGTCTGCAAAAATTTACTTTCAGCAGTAGTAATTCTAGCAAACAGGAAACATTTAA
>JAWWLV010000024.1:5012885-5032928 GCA_035041135.1 Platyrinchus mystaceus | reverse complement strand
AAAGACTTGAGGGATGAAGTCTGTCTGCAAAAATTTACTTTCAGCAGTAGTAATTCTAGCAAACAGGAAACATTTAAGGTAATATAGGTGATTTGTGTGCGAATATTTGCGATAGTGACACAAAGGGTCTTGCACAGCCTGTGGGGGAACCCCTGGCTGACCTGCAGGGGACTTGGATGAGTCTGCTGCAAATGATGAAGGTTGAGGAAACATTAGGCAGAAGAGGCAGCCTGAACTCCGGAATGCACATTTCAGGAGCCAGACCACGCCAGGCAACATCTGTTGCAATTCTGCAAAAGCCACCCAAGACAGCTGAGTTTTTGAACAACCCTAGAGCAAAGGAAGAGGAACTGAGGCCAAGGGCTTCAGACCTGCTGGACCACGGAGGCACCGAGGTCCCGGGGGGAGCAGCAGGAGCCATTAACACAGCGGGGAACTCGGGCTCTCCTTCCTCACCAGCCAGGGCAGCATCCACCTGGCTGCCCGGCTTCCCTGCTCACTCCCCTGGCACGGGGTCCGTGCCAACCTCCACGTGAGCAGCTCTACTCCGAGCAATAAGGTAAAGGAGGTAATTTACTACAGGTGAAAGCACTGTGTGCTCAAACACGCTGTTCAGGCAGTTCTCCTGCCACAAGGGCTTGGAACTCTGGCTGTTTATACTCTGCCAGAAACCAGCTCAGTCCCATTACCTCTCTCTGTGCCAGGGAACTAAAATGTCCATAATCAATAGTCTCTTCCCCAGAAGTAAAACCTTTAACCAACCAGACTAACTACAGACATGAGACTGTTTAATGAACGGTGACTGTCTCAGAAGAGGACACAAGACCGGGAAGCACAGTAACACTGTGCCAGGAAACCACCAAACTTGCGTTATTCCTTAGGAGCACGGCGGGACCACCACATCAGTTTGGGAGACAGTTTGGGTCAGTACGTGTCCAAACCCATCCCCTCATTGGCTGTTGGTGATGTCATGCCCGTGCATTAATCCCCGATGACTGCAGGTTTAACATCACACGTATCACCACATCATCTACTAACGACAATGACCGCGAGTCCTGGAGGAAATTACTCGAGCAGAGAACAAAGCAACTTGTTGAAACAGGGAAAGTCGCATCTCCTAAGCGCTTATTTCCAGCTTTTCTTTTGTCAAAGTGAAGTTGCTGGGGTCAGGATATAACAGGTGCCTCGCTGAAAGGAGTGGGTATTGTTGGAGCTCTCTTTAAAAGAAAGTAAATCCTCGAGATCTCCCACTCAGAAAGGTGAACGTGCCAATGATAAGAAACCAATTGATCTGGGAAATGAAAGTATTTCGGGAGCTATAAAATCGGTAGCTGGAACTATAAACATTTTTATAAAGAAAAAAACCAGAGTGGTATTTGCAGAGCAAGCTCGTCCCTTTGCTAGCGACACCTCCATCACTAAAATAACGGTGGCAGTAAATGAATTGCGTGCAGACACACTAATAGAGAGGTATATTTAACACCACTACTTGGAGTGTTATGGACTGACACTCACACAGCCACTCTCCCAGCGCCGGAGCCTGCCCAGCCCGCGGGGTTCTCTCCACACCTACTGAGAAGAGCAAACACCCCCGACACCTCCGGCACAGGGAGTGCCCGGAGCCGGGGATCCCGCTGCCCCCCACGGCTTCTTGGGGAACAGATAAACCACGGTTAAGCCACCGCACTCCCGGTAACTGCGCTCCGAAACACAAGTTACATGGCAGACGAAGCGATGTTTCTCCCGGCTGCCTCCCCTCCCGGCGCGGATCACACACACACACCCCGCCCGGGATGCGCAGCACCGACCGCCAGCCCCGACAGCGGTGGGGACACAACCCAGCCCAGCCCCTCCCGGACGGGACCCCAGCTCCGCACCTCCCGCATCGAGCCCCAGCCCGGGCAGCCGGAGGGGATCCCCAGCCCCAGCCCCGCACCTCCCCTCGCCCCGGCTCCGCTCCCCGGCACCGCTCACCTGGCCGCCGCCTCGTCCTGCGGAGGCAGGAGCGAGGTGTGGGGAAGGGGGAATCACCCACGAGGGAGCGGGGAGCGCACCCGGCGTTCAGGCTGCCAGGAGGATCCTCCGCACAGACTCCCGCACGTAGCGGCGCATCGCCCAAAGTGGCTTTGGAACTCCCCTCCCACTCCTCCTCCTCCTCCTCCTCAGAGACGGCGTTGGAAGCGCGGTGTCACGGCTTCGCTGCCTCTCCCACCTCCGCGGGCTCCCTCCCTGCGCTCCCCCCGTACCTGACCCCACCGCGCACGGTGAGCGCAGAGCCAGCGCTGCTCGGGCGAGGTGCCCCCTTCTCCTTCCCTCCCTCCCTCATTCCTTCCCTCCTTCCCTCCCGTCCTCGGCTCCGGGCAGCGGGATGCTGCCGGGGAAGATCGCGCTGCCTTCCAGAGGCAGAGTCTTCCTTCAGCCTGGGTTTTTAGCCGCTTGACGGAGCCCTGACCTTATTTCAGCATCCGAGTGGTCGCTGCTCAGCCGAGGGAAGAGGCAGGAGGTGTTTTCTAGCTCGCAGCCGGGCCGGAGTTCGCAGCATCTTTTGGAGACATCCGCAACTTGAGAAGGGTGCGGGGGGTCAGGGCCACAACCTCCCCCCGCCTCTTACCGCATGTCTGATCGCTGCTGCCCCTACCCCGCAGTCCTGCGGGTTATCAATAAATCATCACCTTCACAAATTTAGTTTAAATGGGAAAAATGAAAGATGGTGTTTCCCTGGCTACAAAGCCGGGGTCACTGCAACAGCCTTTCCAGCAGCCACTGGGAAACGGATTCTGCTTCTTGCTCTGCCGCTGACTCTGTGCAACCTTTATCACCTCACTTTATGCCCTCGGTTTCTCCCGTAGCTCTGGTGCTTGCCTAAACAGTGATGTTCAAATACGTGCTTCTGTGGGAGTCGTGAATTTAAATACGTATATTTCTGTGAGAGAGGGCAGTGTCTCACCGTAAGTGACCGTAGGGCTCAGTGCAACAGTAGGTTGATCTCGTCTGTATTACCTAAATCCTGGCATGATACAAATCATCATCCTCCTGGACAAACATTCCTTAAATTGGAAGAACCACCGAAAAAATGCCTTGTGGAACAGGGCAGGCTGCTTTCATCACAGGAAATCACTCGTTGGCTGCTGCTGGGGAATTGCATATTGCCTTTTGAGTTGTCTTTATGCAACTTCTCTAGTGCACATGTGAAAAACAATAAAAAATCTCAGCAGCTTCACACCACCGTTCACTGTAACTTAATAATACAGGAGCAGACTCTCACATCCTGTATAAATTCATTTAGCCTGAAAGAAAGGGTCCATATCCCCTTAGCTCTCCCTCATCTCATGTTAGCACAACTCAGCTATGCTCTTTTAATCAACAAGAGTTATGATATAGTCAAATATCCATCTCATTCCTTAAATGAGGAGCTGTCACCTTCTTGCCTACTGCTCCTGGCATTTAACACCCCTCCAGACCTCTAGTGAGCCTAGAAAAGGGGACACAAAAAAGGCAGAGAGAGGAGGGAGCTCCAAGGTTGCATAAAGAAATGTGAGAAGTAGAGCTGGGGGAAAGAGAACTGATGGGAAAGGGAGACACAAATCAGCAGAAAAAAGGTCTGGTCTTTCTGCCTGGAGTACAATTTGTTGAAAGTAGGCTGGTCAGGACACCAGACAGGGATTACATAGGATCAACACCCCCCGGTACGTGGGGATGGAGCAGTTTCCCAGCTATGGGTGCTCTTACAACTGGTCTGCTGAGCCACAGGGGACAGGAGTTCACAGCTCTGCCTGGCCTGGTGCTGTCCTGTGCTCATATTTCCTTCCACAACCGCCATCCCTTAGTCTCAGTTTTCCCATCCAGACAATGGAGGCAGCCACATTTCTTGTGCAGCATTGCTGTCAAAATGAATTAAGAGGTCCAAAGAGTACTTTGAAATGCAGATATTATGCTCACTAGTTTTAATGCCTCCAAAGCGGTCTCCAGATATCTCTAAATCCTCAGGATATCCCTGATCAATTCCTGTTTTACAGATGAGGAAGCCAAGCAGAGGGACGGGTGCTTTAGTCCAGCTCTTTTATGTCGGGTTCTGAGGGTCCCCCTGACCTTGCCATGGCTCAGGTTCCCAGCTGTTGGCCCACAGTGTCCAAGCCCCATCCAAAGCCACGTTTTGCTGATGACACAGAGCAAGCACCACAGAGGCAGAGCCTTCACACCTGGTTACTAACCCCCTATAAAGCTGTTTCCCTTGAGAGGTCAATGCCCAGGCCTGAGCTCCCATCCTCTCCACCTGGTGTGACACACATACTTATGGCATCCACTGTGCCCTGCAGGACCCCCCTCCCAGAAAGCCTGGGCACTGTGGGGCTGAACTGGATCTCCCCCTGTATTTTCCTTGCCTTTGCAGGTGTACTGGGAAGGAGCAGGACACAGGAGCTTCTTCTAGTCCCCAGGCCTGTGATCAAATTATCTCTCCCTCTGTCACACATCCTAATCATCACAGCTGGCGGTCATGCCAACAATATTAACGCTGCTGAGTAGCTTTCAGTTTTGCAATTAGCAAGGTTTTCTGCTTCCCTTAAATAAAAAATAGGCTTGTACTTCTTAACACTGCATAAATGATACAGATACGTTCAAGGCCCGTGTTAGTGCCTTGTTGAGATGAACCGACATTAGAAGTGCTGCAGATATTTTAAATCTTTTGGAGATTAAAACGGTTACAAAGCTTATTATTTCTAAACATGTTTATCCTGCCTCTCTTTTTTGTTTGCAAAATTAGGCAAAGCACAGTTTAAATAAACAACTATTGTACTATTAAACATTGATTAAAGAAAAGGGTTCCATTTAAATTATTAAGTGGTAAGATAAAAAGCATCCCTTCTCTTTTGTACGCTACTTTATTCAGAAGTCAAACTTCTGTAGTCTCACTGAATGCTAATGAGCAGCATAATAATGCACAAGGGCAAGAGGGGGCTGAGTAATTAAAAACAGAGGCCAGAAATCAAAGGGCTTGAAATACACTTACCAAAATAATTCAATTATACATTAGAAACCTGGGATAATCAAGACACATCCCACAGTTTCATTCATCATTATGCCCCAATTTAATATCTCTACTGGTTTGCTGAACACAGGAAGCAGCAACTGGGACTTTCATGTGCGATGCCTCAGATGAAGAGACAAAGGCAACGTGCACTCAGGTCCCATTCTCATCACGCTGCACCTTGGAAATGGCTTCACTTGACTGAGTATATTCTCAGTTATCTGACTTAGGGAAATATTTTTGGTCACAAGCTATTTCTGTACTGGTTGAATATTCCTTTTTTTCTGTAGGTTTGCAATTAATTAACACAAATCTCCACACCCACCATTTTATCTTCCCTATAAGTCCACCTCCCACCTCTCTCCTTGGCTTCATCTCTTCTTGAGGCTTCAGGCTTTCCTGGTTGTCCACAAAAACCTCTGCCAAGCAAAGCAGTGGGCAGGTTTGTTCAGCAAACCATGTATTTAGCTGGGATGGCATCATGGGACTCCGAGGTTTCCACGCAACGCAAGCTGGGTCAAAGAATCCTGATGTAGCTTTGCAATGTCACCACTTTTATGAGCCAAGGAGTCCCAGAACAGCTTCTGGTCTCCAGGACAGCAAAGGGGACTGTAACATTTTTAGGAAATTTCAGTGTCATGTTATAAAACCAGGAAAAAAGAAACAGTTTGGTCTTGTTCAGTGACTTCGGAGATCGACAGAGGATTTATGAGATTCTGCCTTGATGCAATAAGCAATGATCAAACTTAGTCCCATTGCACTGGCAACAGCTTAATGGAGAGACCTGTAAGTGATGCATTGTCAGGAACCATGGAAAAACCAGAAAAACTGAACAGGAGGTTCCAGCTGACAAAGGAGAGCACTGTGTTCAAAAAGTTTGCGGATGCACAAATTGTTAGCTCAGTTCTGGTATGTAATTAAGGCAACAACAGGTAAAAAATGTTGGAAACAACCCGTTTCAGTTAAATAAATAAATAAATAAATAATCAGAAATTTCAGTAAACCTCACACTCAATTGCACTCAGCTTCCTGAGGAATGAGTCTCATTGTCTTATCATAATTTTTAAAGATTTAAGCATAGAGACTACTAATTGTCTCTAATGAGCAATGAAGTCAAACTAAACACTGCTGTGCTCCACGAGGTGAGAGGAGCCCGAAGGCCAGCACAGGTCACAGTATTAAACGGTGACAAAGGGAAACAAGAATCTCAGGCCAAGTTTTCCAAAACTAGGGGTCTTAATTAAAACAAAGGTTATGACTTCAGCAGATGGGCACTCTTTAGCACAGTCCCAGCTATTACTGAGCTTTGCTGCATTTTCCATTCAGAACAAAACAAAGGGCTGCATGCAAAGAGCGAGGGAGCTTCAGCCAGTGTATGACAGCAGCTAGTGTGGATGTCTCCAGCTTTCCCCAGGTCTATCAGCCACATCTTCCTCAATCAGAAATAAAGCTCTTTTTGATTTGATTCAGCTTCCCCCGCAAAAAAAAAAAAAAAAAAATGCACATTCAGTTGTTAAAAAGGGGATCATTAAAACAAACAAACCAGCCCATAATATGAGTGGAGCAGTGTTTGCCAAAGGAGGAGAGGGAAATGTGCAAGTTAGGACAGATATAATTTCAACATACAATGAGTTATGGAGCAGAATGCCCATTTTCCCCCCATTTTTCTAATGAGGAATTTGTTTTTAGAAGAGAAGACACAAACATGCACATTTCTTGGTTTTGCAGAGGGAGTGACTGAAAAGGGGGGAGCTGTACATAGGGGCAGAGCCTGAGCTACACAGGAGCCCCACTGCTCAATATTCATTTCTCAAGTTTGTGGTTGAAATACTCTAATAGATATCTTAGTGACATCCTCTTCCGAGAAACAGTCTGGGGCAGTAATTCTGACAGGACAAGTCAGCTGTAATGAATCTCTTTCCTCAGCGCAGATGGGGCCTCGCTTTACTCACATGCCTGGCTCCTTCCCCTTCCTAAGACTACGTGGAGACAAGAGAAAGTAGCTCTGACCTCTTATCTTACCTGCCTTGAACAATATAGTGGAAATCAATAAATGAACTTCATTTTCTTTAAATATGCAATTACATGGAATAGATTACAGAAGTGACAAAACCCAGAACAACTCCACAAACACAGAGCTGGGCTCTGATTTCTATCAATACGAGACGAAAGTTGTGTAGTTGCTCATTTGCAGCTCAAAGCTGCATTATTTTCCCTACCTCAGGCTGTATTGGTAGTCATCTGAACTCTGTAAGGCAGAAATATCAAGCCATCTTGATATTCCTTCCACAGTAAATAACGATTTACAAAGGAGGGGAGGAAATCTCCCTTCCCCTCCCTCTTTCAATTCATTAAGTTCAACTGTGATAACCAGTGAGGCATACAGGAAAGGGTTAGGTATCTCTGCCTCTGAATATTTAATTCAGGACTAAATGTAATGCACAGCATCCTCACACCCTTGGGAGTTCAGCAGCCAATATGCCAATGAATATATCCTGACAATAGTGATTTTTTCTGCACTTTGGAGGCATGAGTGACATTTGCTCACCACATATGTTGCATCGGATGCTGAGGTCTACACTTGTGAGAAATTAATCAGAATCCATCTGTTTCCTTCTCATCCTGGACAATTTCATTACAACTTAACCAAAGATTATAGGATTCCCATGTCTGTGTCCCCAGCCCCCAGCCCAGTCTTGGTGTTTCCACACTGAACGATTAAAGCTGCTTAGTTTAAGTAAGGTCAGAATCAATCTTCCTTCCTGTAGGGAAAGGCATAATGCTCATGAGCAGGGTCCAAAATCTGCTCTAAATTACATGAAGGTAAATCCAGAATATCCCTACTGAACCATAGGGGTTTAGATTTATCATGGAGCAGGAGGTGGACCTTGACTTTTCATTGCATGTTTCTGGTGGCTGGTTTTGATCGACTTCAGGCTCGAAATGACACAAAGTCAGTCACTGCAGGTCCTCTGTTCTGTTTTCACTTACCTGCCCAGGTGGTGAGCAGAGGGATGGCTCAGCCCTTCTGTGGGGCTGGCAGATATTGGGCCACTGTTGGAATAAAGTGCTCTGACTTAAAATATTGCCTGTACTTAGACAAGTGCCTTACACAGACAAGTTCTTTGTTTACTTCTTATTTACTAGTACTTCCTTAATTCAGTGTAATAGCAAGGGGGAACTGGACATAAAAATTGCTTGGACTCTGATTTGTAATGCCAAATTTTGCACAATGATGGATGAAGAGCTTAAAAAGTGGGGTTTTCTGAGAGTTCTTTGGACAAGGCACAAATGGCACAAAAACTCCGAAAGCATAGACATCCATGGGAATCTGTTTCCCAATTTCTCAGTGACAGTTGCAGCCAAGCCTGTAAATGTGAGGTTTCTTGAACAACAGAGCAACCAAAAACATGAACCCAAAAGTCAGGTTTTCGTTACAGAAACTATGGACAAAGAGATATGGATTGGGAATGCCTGGGAAAGCCCAGTAAAGAGGGAGATGAACTCCAGTGACAAGGAGCAGCTGTAGCAGCCGGGGTCTACAGGTCAGGGAGGCAAAACCTGGTACAGGGGATCCAGACTGCACCCAGGGATGGCAGGTGACAAAAACTTTCTGCCACTTACCTCTGAGTTCTTTGGCTGCTCGGCCTGTGTACTTTGAGGGTACTTGGAGACACAAGGTTTTCCACCAGCTTCAGCAGCTCCTCCTTGGAACAGCTCTTCCAGTCGTGGCTGGTCCCACGGTGCCACTCGAGGTCCAGAGCCCGGGCTGTGAGGTGGCAGAGAGCGGGTCCTGGTCCCTCTGAGCACTGAGCTGCTGGGCAGGAGCAGCAGGACCCCAACAGGGTTAATGTGGTTGCCCTAAACTAGGCAAACAACCTCCCCCAGCACTGCAGCATCAGGGGGACCATCCCCAAAACCTGAGCGTGCTGGCAGAGGAAGAGGAAAGGAGACAAGCGGGCAAAGCTGTGCAGGGCCGGCCAGAAAGGGCAGCCACAAAAAATAGCTCGTGGCAATGAGACCTCGAGCAAAGAAACTCGTCCAGCTGTGGGGAGGTGGGAGCTGAAGACAGATGAGATGTGCAAAGCAAGACACCACTCAGCAGCCTGAGCTGGGAACCACACGAAGCTCCCTGACCCCGCTCAGAGCCGCGCTGCCTTCCCCACTTCTCACAGCCATTATTCCGGCTGACTTGCAGATACCCGACGGTTATTTTTGAAAGGAAGGTGCATTCAGATCGGGCTGTCACAGCCTGTCTTTTCAATCAGGAGCTACTTGATCAGATGCTTTTTTCGCCGTAACATAATCACATGATACCAGGGCTTTAAACAGGACCTACATTCCAGCTCCAGTGCCGGATACTTCCTTGCCAGAAAGATATCAACACATTGGGAGATAGCTATAAAAGAAAAGAGAGATCTTGCATAAATTAACTTATGCTATTTATAGACATGGAGAGCAGTCTATCCATGGGACCATCTGCTAATCTATGTCCCATGGCAATTAAAGTCAACATTTCACCATATCTTCTCCATCAAGGGCTGAGATTATGCACTGAACTCTTTTTTTGTGTAATACCAACCTTACATCTGTGCTGTTCAGCATCCCTTTCCAACTTTCCATACCACTTCCCATATCCACACTGTGAGCGCCTGCTACAAGAAAGGGAAAACTCAAATGGATTATTTGTATTAATATGTAGTAAAAGGGCCAGTAGGTGACAAAGGCTCTATTTAATTTATTGTTTCTCAAGAACTTCTCTGTTTCAATAAAAAGAAAACAGACATTATGCAGTATAATAATGAATTTATATATTTGATACAAAGTGATCTTCCTACAGTTTAATCTTTTCAGTGCTCCTTGTTATAAACAAACCACATAGATTTTCAGAAGTGACTTATGACTTTAGACATTATGTTTTTAGTCATCCAACCCAAGATGCTTCTAAAAATTATCAAAAACCTGTGAGCAGACCTCTCACCATCTCATTTTCTTCAAGGAAAGCTGGGGGCCTAAAAACAATGGCATCCAAACATTTTGCTTTAGAAAACACATAAAGACAAAACCCAACTGTGCTTAATGTATAGTTTGTCCATATTATAGATATAGAGAATTTTCCAAAGTACCTTAAAAGCTTGAGTCCTACTGCCTTGTTCTGCATCTTTTTATACACAACACATTTTTATTACTCCATGTAATTTTAATAATTTATACTGGCACCATCACTTTAGCAATTGCATTCACTACATTTAGCAACAGGAGTTACTGCAAAAGCAAGAAAGAAAATGCAGAAGATTCGATTAGCAGGAAGATTTGCAGAAAGGCAACCTTCCAGCAGGACTGAAGGGCTCTTGCTCAGGCAGAAGATATTATTTTACAGAAATAATTACAGAAATGCACGTTTCATGGACACTAATACCTTTGGTTAATTAAAAAAAAAAATTAAAGGCTTTCTTAGCTAGTGAGTTGACCAGTTACACGAATAAGAACTCAAGCAATTCTTCACCTCTGTCACAGCTGATATTACCAAAAGCTTCTTTTCTTCCAGCTGTGCTGGGATGTGTGTGGGGGAGAAAGGAATGGAGACGTTAAGCAGTGATAGAACCAAACATTATCCCACTGTTGGTCTGAAACTTACTGCAGTCCCAACTAGAAGTTATGTGAGCACAGAGCTTTCCACAATTTATTCTGCCTGAGCTGCTCTGTGTGGGAATGATCACCTCCCAAATCTCCCACTCCCCTCCCTCTGGTTTTCCTTTCCATCACAGGATACAAAACCTCTGAGAATGAAGAGGCTGAGGATGAGCTTCACATCCATGACTGTCTTCCCACAGGTCCAAACTCTCTGCTCAAAACCTAAAGGTTATTATTCAAAGTCCTAGAGGAGAAAAATGGTGTAATGCCTTCCCCTCAGCATCTAAAAAGACATAACAGACCATTACTGACTACGGATATAAGATACACAGAGTATACCAGGGCATAGATGTAAGTATTTGTGGAGAGGTTTTAGAGCCATTGTTGTCCATTTTTGCACATTAAAACCCACAAAGAGTTTTATTTAGAGCACTAAATCCTTTCATTTCTCTCTGGCTGGATTTTTAACTATTAAAATATTCATCATGTGCACTCCAAGGATCTTGATGCCAAGTATTTATTTTATTTTTTATAACCTTTTAAATAGTTTCTTTTAAATACCTTCAGGTGTACATATTGCTCTTTAAAAAACACTGAAAATAAGAGTTTATTGTAAAACAGCGAGAAACGAGGCATCAGGCACTGCTGAGACCTCAGTTCAACAAAGGGGTGGATTCCATGAAATTCAGTGCTAAGGGTAGGCAGAAGGGGAGTTTCTTCAGAGTTGAAAGTTTCCAAAGTGAAAATTCCTCATGTTTCTCATAAGTAGATGTAACTTTCTGTTGCCAAATAGCGGGAGGGGCGGAGGGAAGGCTTCTACAAAAGGGATATTTATGTCTAAACCTCCCTTTTAGATTTCCTTTCAGATGGACAATATTTTTTGTAAGGTGGCTGGCTGGCACTGAGAAAAAAATCACTATATTCTGTCTGAAAATTTCCCTGTCTTTTGCCTGACAGGAAACCCCTGGCCCTGAAACGATGCTCTCCCAGCTTGCAGGCAGGGGGCTGACACAGCAGTGCTGCTGCTGCTCTCCCTGCAATACCAGATCCGTGCTTCCCACTTCCTAACACGGCCAAATGGGGAGCCGCTCTCAGCTCCTGCTCCACACAGCCTGGATGGCCGGTGTGGAGCAGCCCGGGCTGCGTTTGTCAGACACAATGACAGAGCTGCCCTTCCCCAGGTGAATATTGACTCCTGTTGCCCAGAAGAGCTGGAAGTGTTCAAGGCCAGGCTGGAGGGGGCTCTGAGCAACCTGGTGTAGTGGATGGTGATCCTGCCCATGGCAAGGGGGGTTGGAACAAGATGGAACAACCCAAACCATTCAGTGATTCTACGATTCGTTCCCTGATTCTATGACTGTCATGCAGTGATGCACAGGGTGTGCCCCTGGAGCCTGCTGGCCTTGCACAGAGGCAGGAGGGGTCATGTGCCACCAAAGGGGATCTCCTACCCACAGGGATGGGATGAAGGGCACAGATGCTGCAGCACCATCAGTGGTAGCAGCTGGCTCTGTAGCTCACAAGCTCATCCCAAGCACTGGTTCCCTGGCCAAAAGATCAGCAGTGCCACAGAGGCTCAGCCCACCTTGTCCTGTAGCTTTTGGGATGGTGGCAAATCAGGCATGTTCTGCTGGGGAAGATGCCTTGGATGGAGCCTCTGACAGAGACCACAGCCAGGGCTGGCTCAGACTCCTTCACACCCCATGACGTGCTGCTCCTCACCCTGCAGCCTCCTCAGCTAGAGATGCTGAATGTGATCAAATGCAATTTGGCAGCTGTGAAGCTCAGTTACAAACTGCCTGGGAAGAGATTACCTTCGGCTTCCAGAACATTTCTTTTAATCTGAAAGAAGCAGACACCTCCCCTCTCCTCCCCATGAAGCCTCTGCTTTATGCATGGAGTCAACCTCATTCTCAACACCACATTTTGAACCATTATGTTCCCCTCTATATTCCCACATGGGATTTAACTTCTTCCATGTGGAAAAAAAAGATAATATTTTAACTATCCTTCCTTCTGTTTCTTCTCACAGAGGAATGAGTCAAAGAGTGAGATGCAAACCTGGAAATTATACCACACTTTTACCGACTGCTTCGGGATCTCCTCCAACACCTCTCCATCCACCAGGGCTCCTCAGAGGACATGGATATGTAGCATCTTCAGGTGATTTCTTACAGAATTTGTGCCACTGCTTCTCTGTCCAAAGGGCTTTCATTCTGCATCTATATAAATATAGAAAGCAGAAGATAATGTTTACCACCTGCAGTCTCCAAGGAGCAAGGGATGTGCTTGTACATAGTTATTCCACCTGTCTTGTTTTCTCTCCCAGACACCAAGATAAATGAAAAAAGGCAAGTAAGACTGCATTTGTAGACACTGACTACATGATTACTGAACACAGAGCTTAACACTGAACGTCTGGGTCGTTTAAAAGGTGACATGCATTTGTGAGGAAACACATTTAGTTTATTTATGGACAAGAGAGGGACACAGTGGATCCACTACATCATAGGCTTCCCAAGCAAAACGCTCCAGTCAAGGCAGAGCAAGTGAAGGCATCCCACAACTGGGGAGGAAGCTTGTTCTTTTGCAGTAAATTGCTGGTTCTTTGGCATATTAGCTATCATTAATGGATTAAATGAGTTTTACTCCAACATGACCTGCTATTTCCACAAACAAGTCTCTTACCTTTACCACATTTATTTCCTACAAACTCTTTGATTTTCATTTAATGTCTACCTAAAAGGCTAAAGACCCAGGCACTCCACTCAGTGGCACTGACATTATCTTTTAATTAGCAGAGGTCACTTAATGCTTTTAGTACAATCAACAGTTGCTTTCTTTCCATGATCAACTACAAGAGCATCACGGTTAATGCAGACTGTTTAAAATCTGAAAATTCTTTAGCATAGAAGTATCTCAGGACAAGTATAATTAAGCTACTGCACATAGATCATTTTTCTTGACAGCTTTGATTGCAGCACCACCAGGAAGAACAATCCAGGACCTGTGGGTAAATGGATTCTCTTACAGTGTGGGTCTCACCAGAGAGCTGAAAAAGCCACGGGTGAAATTAAACCCCAGGGCTATCTCCAGCTGCATATGTTTGACATCCACTGAGTGCTTCCAAAACCTTGTCTCAGAAGAGGGAAAACTAAAATTAGGTCTCAGATGTGATTGATAAGCGATAAGTAAAGCTCACACTGGAGAGATTTACACAGCTCCCTGCTCGGCATTACAGCTGAAAGCACATATAAAAAATTGGGACCAATCATTTAAAGTCTTGCAAGTATAAATCAGTCTCCTCAGACTTAGAGGAAGCTGGGATCCTTCCCCAATTTCAGCAGAGAAAGACCTACTGGGTGTTTGGTAGGGAGAGGTTTGCCTGAAGGGAATGAGTTTTTTGGAGGAAGGGACCATGTTCAGCTCAAGACAGTGGCAAGTCTTCTACTTCAGAGTCACCTGCCCCGTTAAGAGACAGATTTTAAAAGCCAGAGGCAAACAGACAGGGCTACTGTCTCCAGTGTCTAATAGTATTGTTAATCCTTATCCTTCTGACCTATGCACAAAGACAATTATTCCAGGAAACCAATGGTAACCACTCCTTTATAATCCCTGTATTATATCTGCTACAGAGGTTGCAAAGTCAGTAAAACGAGAAGAGCTCTTACCATGCCTGTTATAAATTAACAAAGGCTTTTAATCTTGGTAACTTTTCATTGCTAGATAAGGAGCATACGACAGAAAACATATCACAAACAACAAAACCAGGATGAACCAGACCAAAAAAAAAAAGAAATAGAGCAAGCATGTCCTTTTAAAAAACAATTACATAGAGCTCCCTTGGAATGGCCATATACATCCCCAGACCAGCCGCTTTCATCTCCTCTGCTGCATTTAGGTTATGAAAGGATTTAGTTTCCCAAGAAAAGAATTTGAGACACAAGGAAGGCAGGGCAATTTTAAATTAAACAGCATGACTATGGTAACATCTGCAATAGATTGGATGCCCTAAACACAGTGCAGGAGAGATCTGTCGTCTTATCTACGGTTTGGTAAATAATTTCTGCTACCTCAAGGGTCATTACATCTTCAGCTCTTTCTGTCATTTGTGATTCCACTGAGAGGCTGAAGAATAAAGTCTCTACAGGTGCTTATGGTGCAAGTGAGCAGCTATAAATAACATCCCGGCGTTCGGCTGCGCGGGATATAAAAACCTCATTCGCTTCCTGACGTCCCTTCATTAGACACCAACCTTCAGCCCTACAGATCTCAGCATCTCCTGACATCAAAGCCGGCAGGCGGTCACTAAGCAGAAATATGAGCCATTAGGGAAAAGGTTTTCTGTTACCCCACAACCCCAAAGCTCCATAGTGCTCTCCTGAGAGAAATGGGGATCTGGGCTGGGGGGAAATCCTGCCAAGTGGTACATTCTCAAAGTGGTGAATCACCTCAAAAACCTTCCTCTTCAGTCCTAGAATCTGAACTCGTTAGATGGGGGATAACATCCCATGAGGAGGAGCAGATCCCCGGTGTGGGGGTGCACTCACATCTCTCCCCAGCAGCTGCCACGTGTTTGAGCACGAGGCTCCCTCAGAACCACCGTGAGCTGCCCTGGGAGCTGCAGCTACGGCTCCCATTGCAGGCTGAGGTGTGTTAAAACAACCCCCTCAGTCTGTGGCTGGAGACTGTTTCTACTGCTGGGGATGAGATTTAAGACCAGGGCTGGTGCAGCAGCATCTCCCTGCTGGTCCCCGGAGGGACGCGGGCTCAGCGCTGCCTGCAGAAGGTACCGGCACAGAGAGGAGCTCAAGGGCTGGGAGGGAAGCTCATTGTGTGGGTGCTGGTTTTTTGGAGAGTGCCAAAAATAGGAGAGTCACCTTAATTAAAGAGAAAGGGGAAAATCCCAGCAAGATTTCACGTACAAGGTATTAAAACTAAAAGAGCTGAGGAGAAGGTGAAGGGGCACTTAGATCAGGCAGGCAGAGCTAGACACGTAAGCGATGCACAGAGACCTCGTGGGACAAGGTTAGGACAGAAGTGACAGCTGGTCTGAAGAAATAGCATTTTAAGATCCAAAACCCTGTCAGGAAAACCCAACCGCGCGGCCGATGGAGAGAAGTTCAATAAAAAATGGGCAGGCAGGAAAAAGGACACAAGGTACATAAATACATGCTTATTCAATAAAGCAAGAAATGGAACAGCAAAATTGAGCAAACAAGGCTGCCCGGTGGCAGGAGACAGACTGATTTATTTGCCTTGCTGAAACACGGCAGCGTGGAAAACACAGCGGGGAAAGTGTGTTGTCTCGGTAGGAATTATTCAGCAGAGGAGGGTTAGGTCATGGCTGGAGCACCACAAAGAGCCTCTGGAAGCCAAGTTTCCACAGGAAGAAAAATCACACCGACGATGCATAATTGATGCAGATGCACCAGGAGCGTTGAACGCTCTGGGGACGGAGAGGAAAATTATTTAAAAGAAAAAGAAAAATCAGCAAAGAGTTAATAATAAAGCAGTGGTGACTTCTAATTACCTGTACACAACTGATTACAGCCCATGCCACGGTGACAAGCTGTTTCTTAGCAACTCGGAGGCGGCTTTTGGAAGGGCTCCTGCCAGGGAGGGAACCTCCCATCTGCAGGGGAACAAAGTTCAGCAGTAAACTCTGCCTGGACCATTCGGTTTCAGGGGCTGTGGGTCATTGTAGTGATGTATTTTATCTCCTATAGGAAGAGAGCACACACCCAAAAAAAAAAACCCCAAATCCCAACCATTTGGGAACACGGACAGGAATCAAGCAGTCCTGTAAAGGAGGATGTTCAAACCCTGGACTTGGCATGGGGGACAACAAGGAGTTTCTGGCAGCAGGGAGGTCCATCATCTCCTGAGTCAGCAGCATGGGGGAAGTGCAAATTCTCATGGCCAGATGGCTTCATCCAAAAGGAGAGAGCAACTGAGCCTCCAGCACGGAGATCCCTTCCCATTCACATCAGGTGTCCCCCTTCTTTGAGAAATGCTCAAGACAAATCCATTTCCCCATCATGATTTTTTTAAACTTGCTGAGGAGGTCAATTATTTTGAGAAGTCAGTAAGTTACCCACACCTTGGTGAACAACATATTTCTGTAGAGAAAACTGCACCTTTCCACATGCAAATCTGAAAAATGATAAGGGAAACTCACATATAAATCATACAGTATTTGAAAACTTCTCAGGAAAAGGCGCTGACCAGGGTTTGTTGATGAGCTGAAGTGCCCAGGAGAGAGGGAATATTTCCCTGGCTCAAGAACTGGTTAAGAGACAGGCGTGGGTGGTTAATTTTTAAGAGGATCAAAGAACTGCATCACCGTTGATGTTTAATAAATTAATGAGCTGGAAAAGCACACAAAGAATAAATGTCAAATACCAGAGAGAAGTGAGGAAAACTCCAGGGGCTCAGGAAATCTGCAAGAGCAGACACACAGAAAACTAAACACACCCAGAGCACGATGCAGCCCTACTGCATAGACATGAGGATTTAAATTCGCTGGAAATTGCTTTCAATAATAATTAATAGTAAAACAGAACAAAATTAACTGGAGCTGCCTACAACAACCATGCCAAAGCTTTTTTCTGTGGAGTGCTGGCTGGGAGAGTGGCTGGAAGGAGAAGTGTCCCCATGTTCAGTGACATCAGACCCCACCTCTGACAAATCTTAGTGCCACTGAAATCCCAGGAGGGGTGAGTTGTGGATTTCAGCAAGGGCAGTGCTACAGGACCCCATCTGAGTCCTAAATCTCAGACTGATGGCAAAAATTCAAAGAATAACCAAAAAAACCCTCCAAAAAGAAGCAGTCTGGGCCTGATTTACTCCCAGAGTAACTGAATATACTGGATGTAAACCGACACTTGCCTCCAGGGAGAGAAACTTGAGATGTCTTCCCTGTAAAGAGAAAAAGGAAACAAAATAGAAGATTATAGATGACCAGAATTTTAAAAGTGATGTAAAGATAAGCTGGGGGACAAAAAAAGCTGCATGGAACGTGCTGTACTTGCCTCACAACACGTCAGTGTCCAGCAAGACTTCACCCACAATGGGATCTGCACGAGGATTTCCACAGGATCCACAGTCACATTCCTTTTTACCCTTCCTCATCTAAATGTTCCAAGCATAACATTTGATAAGCAGGTCACTGTACTGCTGCATTCAGGAGTAACCTTTCTCACACAGCAGTGCTCTGACATGCATTGCAATGCGAATATTCTCATGAAAGATGCTTTAATAAACCGCTCTATTAAAAATAATCTGCCAGCAGAGGAGTATCGACTGTGCAAACATGATATTGGAGAGCTGGGAGAAAGTAAGTGTGAGAACAAGTAAACACTGTTTTGTCAGGAGGGGGCAAACCCCAAAAGCCCTAAAAATAAATAAAATTGTTTATTTTTTTAAAACATAAGGCAAAAATATTTAGCCAAGTTCTGAGTCAGTGGGATCTCGGATGTCCTCAGCCAAGTCCCTTCTGCTCAGAACAAGCTCCTGCCATGCAAACAGGGATTGTGCTTCCTCCTGTTGTCCCCAAAGTGACAACAACATCCTCAACTGATGTCGTTGCGCAAAGCTAATATTAAATGCTTTCAAATATGATCAACAGAATGCAACTTGCATTAAATGACCAGAAAGCTGTCAGTGTTGGTTTTCAGTCCTAGGCTTTCTCATGAGTTCCTAGCTCAAAAGGAAAACATTGTGGCTACTAAGTAAGCAAAGACTGATTTATTGCACAACATTCAGAAGTGTTTTCTTTGAAGCATTAACAGGTTATTTGAATGCCTTAACAGGTCAAATAGTCCCGACTTTTTCTTTAGTTGGAATATTAAAAACACTCAACTGACAGTTTCCAGGGCAGTTTTGCAACCAAGGGCATAAGCGGGAGGTTTGGAGTAGTTGTGTTCCTCTTAATTTACTTAACCTTTTGTTGTTGTTAAATTAAGGGGTTTAATATTCTGCATTGAGCCAACCATCCCATTTTCTTTTGCTGGGGAAAAGCAGTGCTACGACCACGACGCCTTCCCCGTTCCCGGATGCAGACCCGCCTCGCAGACACCGCACATGGAATGTGGGGGGGTGGAATGGAACATCTGGCAGAGGTCCAGACACCATACCCAGGGAGCAAACCAGACTGCTGCAAGAATTCCAATCAAAGCATCTCTCAGACTTCACAATGTACAGACACGTTTCTCAGCTGCAAATGCTCCTGTTGACAGTTATCCAGCTTTGTAATTCATGACGAGACAGGGAATACTTGGTGCTCCAGGTGCACTTCCACCAAAGGGACCCCCTGCATCTCACCCATGCTAACTCAGCTGCTGCTGCAGGATGGGATGTGATGGTGAAATGGATTTTCATGGAGTCCCTGGAGTGGGACTCCAGGTCCCAGCAGGAGCAGGGGTTCCACCCAGCCATCTGGGTGCTGAGAGCTGCAGTGCCCCATTCTCCCACCCTCTCTGAAGTGCCACTGAGCCACTTTCTCTCTCAGAAGAGCTCCCAGGCTTCAAAGCAACACACTTCAGCATGTATTTGAGTGCTCTGCTGGAGCTGCAGCACTCAAGCTCTGCCTGCCCAACTCCTTTTGCTGCCAAGCTCCTCACCGAGCAGGAGAGCTGGTGTGGACACAGGAGGTGAGGGCTGGGGGATCAGCATCCCACCCACCCTGCCCATTCCCTGCTGGAAAGCCACTGACATGGATACACAAATAACTGGTAACATTAAGGCACTGGGGAGGAGGGTATTTTGTAAAGCAGAATGCAGGTTGCTTAAATAATGAATTAAGAGGCATCAAAAATGCGTATGTAAGAGGACAGAGGGGGAAGGTCTGATATTTTAGACTATGCTAGACCACAATGAATAAATCATAAGAAAGGTTGAATACTTTACTAAGTATAAAGACGTCTAGCAAAAGAAAAGTTCTTACTCTTCTCATCCCCCACTGGGTCCCAAATGACGACAGAGCTGAGAGGGCTCAGCTGGTCTGTGAGGTTTTTTTGCCATGTACATTTTCATCTGGACTGAGGCATTTTTATTTAACAGCATCCACCCCGTCTTTAAGCCTTTCACACCAGAGACAGCCTCGCTTATTTTTCTGACGCCGCCGAAGTTCTGCCAGTCATAACGAACTAAGAACACCCAGTGAGTTTGACAAAGATGAAGCGATAGGTAGGAGGCACATTTCATTACGCCATCAGGGCTCCGGCGCCGTAATTGGTGAGGAAGCAATTGGGAGCTGTCAGCTTGGCACACACGCCTTTGTGCTGATGGATGCTCAGAGCCCTTGATGGGGTAATGAACGATGTCCAGTGTGGTCACCACTGCCCTCTTACTTGTGCCAGGAACCTCACAGATCCCTGAGC
>JAWWLV010000024.1:4971921-5012785 GCA_035041135.1 Platyrinchus mystaceus | reverse complement strand
GATGGGGTAATGAACGATGTCCAGTGTGGTCACCACTGCCCTCTTACTTGTGCCAGGAACCTCACAGATCCCTGAGCTCCTGCACGTCCCAAGCACCAGGGCAGGTTACCACACCTGCCACATCACCGTGATGAGGATTTTAATTGCCTCCAAGATGCAAAAAAATCCAATGCCAAACAGGGATAACACCTGCTGCAGTCTCCACCAGAGCTGCCAACACTTCACTGAACGTTCAGGATCTGTCCAAGTTCCTCACCTGACACAGATCTGTGGAGAATGGCAGAGAGATGCCAAGTTGTACCAGTCAGTTATTGACCTTCACTGTCCTCACCCTGCACCACTGAAAGCAAAATGATAGCTTTGAGGTTTCTTCACACATGGGGACACCAAACAGCCCTGATTCAACCCAATTCAACCACCAAAGTTGACGATGGATATATTGCTCTTACATCACATCTGCCCTCCTTCAGTGCTTCTTCCATCATATTGCAAAATTCACCTGCTTTCCACCCTTCTTGCACGACAGTTCAAACAATTACTATCCTATATAAACATTTAAAGCTTATTTCAGCTTTGCTCAGCTGTTGAAAGCTGTGAGGCAGGGAAATCATCTCCACTGGCTTTAACCAATGTGCAGGGACAAGGTCAGGCACCTCAGCCCTTCCTGAGTGTGCTCAAAGCTTCCCAAAGCTGCAAAGAGAAGTCAATCAACTCCCTTTTAAAAGACCAACCGTGGAATTAGTTTGTAAAGGGGGAAATCTACAAAACCAACCTATTTTTCTCTAAAAAACAAATGTCTTCATAGTAACTTGCTTTTTTTTAATAAACAGAATAACAACTCGACCATTTTCCAGTATTTTCTGTTTTCCAAGAGTTTACATCTTCACCATACTAGATGCATATGCACATACACCACCACCCCCCCCAGTGCACTACATAGAACAAATAATTAGGTAGAGGAAGGTGCAGGATATATGGCATGACTGGGTAATGTGTTGCCTAAGTGGAAATCAAGATTTCACAGCAATTAACTACTAAACAGTGACAATTTGGTAAAAAGTGTTTTTAGAACAAAATGAGAAGCAGCATTTTGCTACAAAAGATTAACTGAAAATTTTTACCAAACTGAAAAATAAACTGAAATTATTTTCCAACACCAACTAAGTTGCTTAAAAAAACCCGAAGAAAAATATAATTATATTATACCATCTGAATCATCCTAGGCTAAAAGCTGAAATCTCCCTGGATTAATTTCTTTTGCAGGTATTTCCTTCTGCAAACAGGAAGGTGGAAAACAAAATCATGACTGCAGGAGCCGTTGCTTTGTTGTGCTCCTCGGTGAGCGGCTTCTGCATCTGGAATGAGGTTCCCCCTGAACGCTGGAAAGGGCTCTAGTGACACCTACTGCACTCTGCCACAATAGGAAGGGAACGCTCGCCTGCCTTACCTGGAAATCGGATGTCCCTCCGAGGCATTTCCAGCCTGCAGAGACCCCTGGGACCAGCAGGACACCAGGCTGTCACCTCCTGAAAGCTTCGCTGAAACGCCCCGTACAGCCACGGCCCTGCCTGGGAGCACGGGAGGAAGATTCCAAGTGCTGAACTGCTGTTAACCAGCGTGGAACCAGAGAATTAGTTAGGTTAGAAAAGGCCTTTTAGGTCACCGAGTCCAGCCACTAACCCAGCACTGCCAAGGCCATCACTAAAACGTCTCCAAGCGCCACATCTACACGGTTTTTGAACACCCCCAGGGATGGTGACTCCACCACTTCTCTGGGCAGGCTGTGCCAGTGCTTGACAACTATTTAAGTGAAGAAATCTTCCCTAATATCTGATCTAAACCTCTTCTGATGCAACCTGAGACCATTTCCTCTCATCCTGGGAGCAGAGTCCGACTCCCACCCGGCTCTCCCCTTCCTGTCAGGGAGTTGCAGAGCCAGAAGGTTCCCCCTGAGCCCCTTTTCCCCCAGGCTGTACCAGTGATGTCTGCTTTGGTAAGATTTCATTTTTATCCCATATGTTGTCTTTACTGAGAGCATTTTGTATTCAACAGTGACATTATTATCAGGATAAACTGGAAAATAACGGATGCATGCTGAACTTTCCCTTCTCAAATCAAGATTGAACATCATCTTTTCTTCAGTTTTCAACAAATCCGACACTCAAAGACCTGGCAACCAGAATTAATAATCCTGACACTGCTTTGTTCCCAAGTGATGGGGGAGCTGAGATCCAGACAACTGATTTGTCACCCACTACTCAAAAGCTTTACAGACTTTATGTACTACATTAATAAACACTTTTCTAAGGGCCCAAACCAGATAGTTAATGTTATATTATGTATATTTATATATTATTGTATTTTATTTATATATAAAGGTTAGTTTGTATTTATATTTTTTTATTATAAAAACACTTTTCTAAGAGAGGACAACAGCCAATTAAAATATACATCTGTGAATGTGCTCTCAGCTCTATCCAACTGTGGCAACCACCTCTGGCCAGAACAAGGAGAACTCATGAATGAACACCCAAAAAAACCAGCTTCTGTACCGATTTCAGGGCCAAAGCTTGGAGTATTTAATAGCAGTTCATTTATTTCAGACAAAAAGCCCGGTCCATGAGAAATGTGTGTCCAGAGAAAGTAAGAGCACAATTTAAGGCAAACACAGCAAATTGGAACAATTACTCAGTGTTGAAATCAAACATTTTACCCTTCTGAGCACATAAAAAGCTCTCAAGGAGAACGTTTCCTTCTGGTTTTCTCCTTAAAAAAGTACAAGATTAAGAAACATTCTAAACCCTGAGTTATCTCATTAATGGTACTGGTAAGATTAACAGCAAAAATTAAATAATTCTATTATTATTTAATTGCATTTAAAAATGTATTATTTCAATATTTATAATTGTACTCTTAAGATTAATAATCCTGATTTGCCACCTTCCCATGACAAACCATTTCTCACACTTACCCAACTTCCACAGAACTTCCCAAAGAAAAAACCTGAAATTACGTCTTGAAGCCTTCTGAAGTAAAAAGGAAAGACACCACGTGCATCCATAAATTATTTATTTCAAATCCAGCCCCCAGTTTACACTGTCCATGAAACACAGGCAATCCCATAAGTGTTCAGGATTGGCAACACTATGTGAAGTCCCAAAATGAAATTCATCACGCTCACGCCAACATGCCAGTTAAAAACAGACTCTAAACTTGGGTAAACTGGAGAGAGCAAAACAAACAAACAAAAATCAGAAATAGCAAGGAACAAGATTTCCATAGTCTGTTAGGAAAACATAATCCAGAGCTGTATCCTGCCTAAAGTGGCCCAAAAGTCTCATGGATTCCTTCGAATTCCAGCTTCCAGACAGACAGAGATGGCCCAGACCCTCTGGAAGAAAGCCAGATCTTTGCTTTTGTCCAAACTCTCTCAGGATTCATTGGCAAAAATCCCCTTAATCCAACCAAACCTCTTCTGCTGCCAAGATAATTTTGTGACTATTTGTAAAGTTAATCAACAAAACCAGTATTTTCATCCCAGCAACATTAAGCCATAAAGGCTGAATAATACGCTGGCCATCAACTGTCGATGCTCCACTCTAATTTTTGAAACTGGTGAACATTGGCAGGATATTTTGCCCTTGGATTAAGTCCCTGCAGCCTCTCCTCCATGCATATGTTCAACCATTTGTTTTAGTGATCACTTGAAAGAGCAGCTCCTCATTAGCTGCTTCTGCACAGGCTCAAGCACGCGCCTGCCTTCAGCAGCATCACCTGCACCATCACACAGACACAAATCTTTTCACAAACCAATCTTCAAATGCCTGGCACCAAAGCCATCAGTGCAGGATGGCAGCATTACCTCTAAATGATTCCCAGATGAAGAGATCCGAATAGGGCTTTGGATCTCAGAACGTCAGGCTGTCACGGAGGAGAAAGCAGAGACACGTGACTCCATGCAATTAATAATATTTAAAACATTTGCCTCTAAAACCTGGCAAACTATGACCAAAAATTTTTTTTCTAATTAAAAAGCTTTTTATTAAAAAACTCTCGTGTGCATTTCATAATTAAATGTCTTCTTTATTTTGGCTTGGTTTCATTCAAACTCAAGCATTTTACCGACTTAAGTTTTATACATTTTTTTTTCTTTAAAAATCCCACAAGGTAAAAAACCCACACAGACACAAACACAGGAAAATCGTATTTCTCAAGGGCTTTTTTTTTTTCCTTATGTCAAAAAGTGCAATTTTGCTTCTATGGTTCTTTAAAGTGAAACAGTTTTCTCCCTCAGTAAAACAACGCACTACAGGAAGAATTGCACCAGATACACAAGATACACGAAGGTCTCAGCTCTATCCAGCTTTCCCTATGCACTGCTTAAGGTCATGAGAGATCTATATGGAAACTGTGCTCACAGTAACTCATCCCTCCCAGTACAGGCAGGTCAGTAAATGCACCTACACTCTGTGAAATTGCCTACAACTGCTGCAGAAGGGAAGTCAATAACGTCTACAATTAGACCAGTGAAATGTTTACATTCAGTGTAACTCTCCTGCTTTTCCACACAAATGTGTGCTCTGCTCAGTGCCACTGGCACTGCACGGCTGAACTGCAAGTCTGGCACGGGAACACAGCCCCCAGAAAATCTATAATTTACATAGAACTCTGTTTTTTATCTCACTGGACTTGATTCTTTCACACATCCTTCTGGCCCCACTTAAGAGAACACAACTACTCTCTTTTTTTCCCCCACCAGCACAAACATGTCATCCCTGGGGGGGCATTTCATAAAGAATTTGGCTTTGGCTTAGTATTTCCCTCACTGGAAACAGTGAACTGTGCTACTGGCTTTGGGAAGATTTTAAGAAGTTTTCTAGATTGACTCTTCAAGATTTTGAGGAAACAAGAATGTTAACAATTAGGCTTTTAAGGACTCCAATGTTCCTCGTGAATTCCTTTCCTTTCAGCTGCAGCTGAAAGACACTGTACACATCTTATCATTTGTCATGAAAAAATAGAAGTCCATTCCCTTTATCATCCTCAAAAAGACTCAAGTTTTATTCCAATTTGCTCAAGTTTTCCAATGCAGCATGCTGGTTTATGTGAAAAAGTAGGAAACACCCAGTTTACCTGAAGCTTTAAGTATTCACTTAGGAAAAGATTGCCCTGTTCTGAGACAGAAGTCTACTCTGACCCGTTATATTTGAGCACTTACAACTAAAGTGAGAGGAATCAAAGTTTATATTTAAATGTAAAGACAAAAGACTGTGCTCCCTAATGTGAAAATGTTTCTGAACTTAAAATAAGAGTTGCCAGAGTCTGTTGACACTGTATCTACCCCAGAAAACCTTACATGAAATGGATGGACGTATCTTTGTATAAAGATGAGTATTTCAGAATTTGGAACGCAAAAATACAGTGCAAAAACCAAGAGAGTTTTGAAAAATAGAGGTATGATGCTAAGGAGTGGTGGGACAAATTAAAGATGGGTTATTTCCCTCGTAAAAGTTTACACGTTTCACAACAGCACTTTGCTTCCTGTTGTTACAGTATTTTTATGGAGCATTATGAGGATGGATAAGGAATTGGCTGCACTCAGAGTTGTGGTCAATGGCTTGATGTCCCAATGGAGATCACTGAGCTGTTGGAGCGAGTCCAAGGAGGGACACGCCGGTGATCCGAGGGCTGGAGCCCCTCTGCCCTGGAGACAGGCTGGGAGAGCTGGGGGCGTCCAGCCTGGAGAAGAAAAGGCTGTGGGGAGACCTGAGAGCCCCTTCCTGTGCCTAAAGGGGCTACAAAAAAGCTGGAGAGGGACTTTGGACAAGGGTATGGAGTGACAGGAGAAGAGGGAATGGCTTCAAACTGAAAGAGAACGGGTTTAGATTAAATACAAGGAAAAAATTCTTCCCTGTGAGGGTGGGGAGGCCCTGGCACAGGTTGCCCAGAGAAGCTGTGGCTGCCCCATCCCTGGAAGTGTTCAAGGCCAGGTTGGATGGGGCTCTGAGCAACCTGGGCTAGTGGAAGGTGTCCCTGCCCATGGGAGGGGGTTGGAACTGAGTGATCTTTAAGGTCCCTTCCAACCCAGGCCATTCTGTGATTATTTAAAAACAGTATTTCAGTCAGAAATCTAATTTAGAATTCATCATGTTTTACCCTAAATGGCCACTTGGAATGCTGTGAAACATGATTTGCAGCCAGAAGCACCAAGTACATAAATTCTTCCACATCAAAGGAGTAGTTTGTAAATTTTGGATGTTCTCCCAGTGTTGGGTGGTGTCCCTAGGAAAACGAGATAAGGAATTTTAGACAGGAAAAAAAATGCATCTTGATTCAAAAAAGCAAGAAAAAATATTGAGAATCTGCCATTTTAATTTATTCTTTCTGATCCACTGATCTGCTCTGAGGCAAAAGAATCAGCAGAGTAACTGCACAACAGCAGTGCTATGGATGGCTTGGATTAATGGCAAATTAATTTAATTTCTCTTCCTCCCTCAGCCATTAACATGAAATAATTTCATTATCACATCAGGGGAGTTAATTTGGTCTGAAGAATGAAAATCCTATTTCAAATACCAGAACATAGAAAGGTAAAGCAAGATAACCCTAAAATGCTGCAGTTAGAGCACCTCACCCTCCCAGCAGTGACCATCATTACCCGATCCTGAGGGAATACTTTATTCCTTTTCCTCCAGGTGATGTAATGAATCCCTCTCAACCTTGCCAAATCCAGGTAACAACGTTCATCTTCACAATTGTACCTAGGGACAGGCATAAAAAAACCCATATTTACCTACACAGACTGTGCTGAAGTTTACCAGGATGAAACAGGAAAACACTCTGCAAGCTGAAATGTCTCTTGTTCAGTTCTAAGGCACCAAAACCACGGACAAATTCTGCTCAGCTGAAAACAACAACTGGCCTAGGAGGCAGTTTGAGGCACATCTGCATGTCAGACATGTCCCTGTCCAGCTGCAGCAGCTCTTGCACATGTGAAAAAAAACTTTGGGTTTCTGAACTTTATCTGGAGACTGGACAAAATACTCTCAGGCCAAGACTAGGCTGCCAAACACCAGCTCTGCAGCCTTCCCACAGCAAAATTTCCCAGTGGTCTTCTGACAAGCATTCTGCATTTTTGTTCAGTTCTGTGGAACTGGAATGTCTGTTAATACCCACACTTTGTGACAAAATACGTTTAAAAGGAAGCTACAAGAGAAGTTTCAGCAAAACAGAATGACACAGGGCTGACCTTGGCCAGCACGCTGGTGCTCATGTCCTGAGCACAAAAAGGATAAAAAAACCTTCAGGGGATCTCTGACACCCTTGGACATGCACCTTATGTAATCAATTCACCTGGGTCACCAAAACACCATTAGATCTCAGACACACCTGCAGGATCTGAGCAGTGAGGCTTTCCCACTGTCTGCCATTTCCTCCAAGCAATTTCTGCATTGTATTTATACCATGGTATATTAAGAAATGACAGGCTAAACCCTGTGTGATATAATTACACTATATTTTATAATGAAGGCTTCCTCTCTTTTGATCCCCAGAAGAAGAGGCTGCCAAAAATGAAGCCTAAACACAAGACAAACATTCATGGTCAAATACTACCAAGGGAGGGGCTTCATTAACACACAGGAACAGACATGAGCAGCTGTGCACAGTAGAGGGGAAAGACAGACAGACTTACAGCTCAAAAACAACAGCCCAGTCTGGTAGAAAGAGAAGATGGGTCAGTCCAGCTCCGTGCATCCCAATGAATATATCAGAGTTGTGGGTAATTCTCAATTGCTCCGAAAATTCAAGTTCCCTGCAGACAACACAACACAACACAGCTGATCACGTGGCAGGTCTATCCACAGCAGTAAGGATCCCACACGTGGAGAAAGCACAAACTTAGCTTAAGGGAATACCAAAAGAGAGTGCTGATTTTTCAAGGAAGAACACTAAGAATCACAAATGCTGCAGCCAGCAATAATTCAGCATGGAATTCAAAGAAACACAGATGGGTTTCAAAACTTCATAAGGATCTCTTTAAAAATATTTTCATTCACGGTAAAGTTTTTGTAAGTTTGGGGTTTTCTTTTTACTTGCCTTTAAAATAAATTGCATCACTTCCTTAAAAAAGAAAACCAAACAAAAACAAAAAAAAACCTGAAAACCCAACATAGAAGACTTGAGCTGTTTCTGAACTGTATTCAGTGTGATGCAGAAGTACACAATTAAACTTCCTCATGTTGTCTCTGTTTTGGTCAGAACACTGATCTCTCACTACTGTTTCAGTTTCCCACTCTTCCTGCATGATCCATGGAAGCACCAGTGAGTAGATGGAGCTGCTGCCATTTGGCACAGCCATGAACTATTTGGGAACTTTTCCTTCAATTCATTTCTTACTGGCACAGTGCCTGTTACACCTGGCACCCCAAAGTGACCTCAAGTGGTGTCTCCAGGGGCCACCAGAGCATTAAATAAGGAGAGTTATTATTCCTTACTGAACTAAGGGTCACATAAAATAAGACACTGGCATCATAAAAAATAAATCCTCGTTGACCCACAGTTTCTGCAGAGCATTAGTAAATGTAAAAGGGTGATGGGAACACAGCTGGTTCAGGGAGAAGGGACAAAACAGGAAGAAAAGTGATTTCAAAACTTGTTCATCATGTAATAGTTAATCTGAACCTACTACTCTGGAGATTTGTTCCTAAGCAGAGCATCACAGGATGGGAGTGCTTGACTAGCTCACCCACCACTCCCTCAGTAACACTCTTCCTTCCCAGTCCTTGGATTTTGCACAGGTTGGACATGGGGACAGACACAGCCCTGCCTGCAAACAGCTTTCACAGCCACAGGCAGCACACATCAGATTCTTCCATCAGCTTACATACTTGTATTTGTAGTCCACCACTTTGACCTCCAAAGTTGATACCGTTTTCAAAGCATTCACGAGCTGAGGAGGAGAATAAAAAGACAATGATTTGGTGTTCTCCTTCAATTAATTGCTCCCCTGCACTCCTGACCACTTCACACACTTCTCCTCCCCACCAGGGAACTGGTAACTAGAAGGATCTTCAAAAATCCATTACTAGGTCAGACTCTTACGGACAAGGCAAGTGAAAACAGACCTGGGCTTCAGAACTAAAGGGCTTTTGGAGAGTCTCCAATCCATAGCCAGCAGTAGAGGGAGAAAGAGCCAAGCATTTTCTTTTACAGAAGTATGGTAAAAATAAAACTAACTTCTCCCTTTGCCATGTGCACTTTACCAGAACACACACTACATGCAGCAGTGAGTCAAGAACTCAGGGCAGCCCAGAAGATAAAGCACAAAATCCTTTGCTCTGCCTGTTCTGTCACTGAGCTACTGCACCACACAAACCTCAGTTCCTCCCTACATAAGGTGGGGATGATAATCCCAATTCATTTTTGTCAGGCACTAACAGCAAGAATGAAAACAGGCATGAAAACATTAAATATTACCATTTTACCACACAAGAAGCTACACTGTAAGTCCACTAAGTTGCATGATTCGAAAACATGAATCAATATGAGAATTCATTAAGTTTTGAGGGCACACACTCAGGTACAATGGCTTATGCATTTCAATCTGCAGGCATTACAAAGGGTTTTGTTAGACTTCAGCACTGGGGATGCTGTAAATAAAAGAAATAATCTGAAAGCAAAGTAATTTAATTTTATCAGAAGTTCTGCAGTGTCTGTTTGCTGAGAGGAAATACTTTTAGTATTACATTTGTAGTCTCCCATTCAATATTTAGAAAGGCCAGCAAGGTCCAGTGTCTGGAGTACAGAAATGGAGACTGGCTACAAGACATATTAGAAGAAATTAATATAAGCACTGGACATATTTCTCCAAGATTTGTCAGCAAATACATGTCTTGGCTCTACCTGGAAAAAAAAATATCAATCCAATAAGCAAAACTTAACTTCTAATAAATCTCTTTTAAAAATAAAAATAAAAAGGACCACACCTCATTCTGGTTTAGTATTTTCCTGTAATCTGTACTGCGTGCGAGTATCGTGACTCGAATTTTCCCATCCTGAGAAGAAGGAAGGAGCAGTGTGTTAGCTAACAGGCAGACCTCACAAAAACAATCCCAGACACTTCCATATTTACTTTTGGCAAGTATTTGAGCAACTAAATATGTTCCTTCCACACGTAATAAATAGATGATGTAACCATCTTAAAATTCACATCGCATTTCCCAACAGATTCAAAGTGGCAGAAACTTTGGGAAAGTCTGATTATTAACCAAGAACAAAATATTTTCTGAAAGGTTTATTCTCTTCAGCACAAAAGAGCCTTTGTATTGCACCATTACATGGCAGTTTTTGAAAGCAGGAAAGCAGCTTTCAGGATGGCTTGGGCACAAGATCCTCGGGAAAAAAATATTTTACTTCTCTAACAGTTCCTCCTTTTGCCCCTTTTAATTAATTGGACTCACAGGGGTAAGCGTTCCAAGTGAAATAAAGAGATTTAACTGCATGACTCCCATTAGTGTCAGCAGGAGAAGCATAACTGAATGCCTGTGCAGAGCTCTGAATGGTGCCCCTCAGCCACAACACACAGGATACTCTCTGGAAAATCCTCCAGCGAGCCCTGAACTGCTGTGCCCGTCAATGCCACGTGCAAAAACCACCAGTGGGTACAACAGTTCTCTGCCCAGGGCCACACAGATGGTGCTGGGCAAGGATGGAAGGACCAGAGTCCATCGTTTCCTCCTCTGATCTGAGCCCAGCAGTACCTGTGAGGATTGATAAAGGGCACTGCTCCAAGGGATGCCTTCTGCTGGACCCAAAGGCAGCACCTTCTCAGACCATGTAACACGTATCTCACTTAACTAGCAAGGACACCAAGGCCTTCAGCACAGAGAATGGATACAGGGATGAGACCCTTAGAATGTTCTAAAGTCTGTCCTATGGAAAAAAAGACAACAGGGCAACTTTCACAAATATACACAAATGTAGGGCCTATACAGGACAGGTTGACCTACTGGAAAAAAAAAATCCCAGGTATCACAGGAAAGGACAAAGAGTGCACAGTACACCCTCAATCCCCACTGGCTCCAGTTTCCTAATGCTGGTTTTTCTGTTAGGAGCCATCAGCTCCATATTACAATTGCATTATTCAGTTATCATACCTTGGGTCCTTCTTGTGTAATATTTAACCTGTGTAACACATGCTGAGAAAACGCTCTGAACAGCCCTGTACCGTGACAGCCAGAGATCTGAAATTAGGAAAGCAACTGTTAATATACAAAGTTATTTTGCTTAGAAAACTGTGCTTTGTGATCAGGTTTTTTTTTTTGCCATTCTTGTGGAACAAAAGCCCAGTATCATGCACTGTGCTAAACATGTCACTATTCACTGCAACACAAGTGGCACTTTCATTTAGAAAGAAATATAACTCTCTCTAGTGTTAGAGCCTGAATGCATGAGCTAATACCACTGGGAAAGTCTGACTGTGTTCAAGCTCTTCTGCTCTGCAAAAAAGTTCACATTAAAGAAGAACAATATGCACCTCCTGAGCTGTGACAGGGGGGACACCACACAACCAGCTAAAGAACTTCAGAATCCTAATCTTTAGGGGAGATCACTCCATTTGGAGTTGGACCTTCTCTACAGTACATTCCATGATAACTCAGCTGGATATTGGGGGGATTCATCAGCTCAGATTTCACACTGTCACACACACATCCAGTTAACAGTGGATGGCTAAAAGGGACTCACCAGTGGAGTGTTGTAGAACAAGCCATATCGCATCCGAGGCAGCAGGGAGAACACGGCTTCTTTAAAGCACACCTGCAAAGGAGATCACAGGGAGTTACACCCCACTGCCACCTTCCACTGCCTCCTTCACTGGGATCCCTGCCTGTAATGAGCCAGCAAGAGCAACTCCACTTCCCTGACTGCAAATGAATAGAACAAACACAGACCTGATCCCAGAAGAGCTCTCACTTGGGACGCTACAGATGCAAGTGTGGGGAGAGGTGAAAAAAAACTCTCCAAAACACAACAAATATGAACTAAATAGAGGAAAGCCAGTTAATGAGTTTAAGACTGGATTTAAGAGACTAAAAATGAGCTCTGAATGAATGGTAACATTTTGTGGTGTATTTTTTTTTTTAATGATAAGCAGCAGGTATGCCAGAAGTTACAGGGGAAAAGAAACACCTCAGGAGGAATCAAAAGACTTAGAAAGACAGAACCCTAAACTTCAGCAATGGGTCCTGCAGAAGGAAAGCACATATATAAATACCACCTCTCAGGACACAAAACTTAGGTCCATCTACATAAAGGATAAACACACCACAGAATTAGGTTACAGCTCTGACTCTTGTTTCTAAGGTAAAATACTCATATTACACAAATTAAACATGCATGGGAAGTATTAACGCTTTCCTCTGAAACACCCATAACCACAAGCAGCTTGAGAAGTTGTCATATTTGCTCCCTAGTGACTATGAATTCAAACAAAATAGAAAATTCCCTACTCTTTTAGAGTCAAAGGTTTTCAAGTGTATTATTTCGTAGTCAGTAAATGCCTTCCATGTCTCACTGAACAGGTCACCGTAGCCATACGAGCTCTAGGAGGAAAGCAAAAAACACAAGGGCATAATGATTACATAAATGCATGTTAGAACCTCTCTTCATGACTCAAGTTCTGTATATGAGTTTTAACACACAGTTAATATGTGCAACGCCATCACAGTACCCAAAACAGCCTAGCACAGAACACAGACATTACACAACACCAAACTCTCTCTTTACAGTGACAGGGAACTCAAATAACCTGTCAGGTTGTTAATTTTTAATAAAAACTTCTATAAATTAGCAATCTAGATGAGTTCTTCACTAGCAGATTGAAATTTCTGAGTCAGGAGAGACAAGTACTAACTACTTTTCCCAGAGACAATAGAATACAAGTTAAATTTGAAGAAACAGAAACATAGGAACGGTAGGGGTGCAAACCTCAATTCCTGAGACTAAAAACCACCTGGGAATTCAAGTGCAGCAGTAAGGTTTGAGGTAAAAAGTCACAACAAGCTTGTTTTGCATTTGCCTCTCTTTTGGAACTGTCACTTGCCTATTGCACACGTATCACAAACCGAAGGCAACGATGTGATTTGATGGGAGAAAGAGCTAAGAAGTTTCCATACAGGGCAGTAAAAAACTTTTCCCTTTGCAGCAACACTCTGTGGAACCTTTGAAGAGCCATCTACTCCCTACAACATCAGCCTGTCCCCAGGGGCTCTTGCCTTCCAATCTGTCACATTTCCTGCACATCCCAGGGCTGAGTCACCACCTCTTGCTCTTTGAACGCAATTAAATGTGCCCTCAGTAGCTCTGGTGCAGATTCCTCACTTAAAGCTTCCTTTCAACCCTGGGGCTGGTTCAGGCTGCTGGGAAAGTTATGTGGGAATATTCTCGACCAGAAATTTGAAAATAAGACTACAAATGATCACAGAAAAGAACTGATAGCTAGTGAGATGTAAAGATCTAAAGGGCACCAGATTCTCTTCAGCTGAAGAGGCACTTCCTTCCCCTTCCTCTGCCATTAGGTTTTAATGGATTTTACAATCCTAACTACTTTCTGGCCATCTGTATTACAAGAACTGTTCTTCCAGGTTAAAAGTAGAGAACTGATGAAAGTAGCACTTTCTAACCCTCTCTGCTCTCCTTTGAAGCGCTTCATAAACATTTCTTCCCTGCATTTGCAGAGACAGTCTCCAAACCAACACCCAGTGCAATCCCTCCTCATTTTCTGCTTTGTTTAACCTACATCTAAGGGCATTACTGTTTAACAAGAAGAGTAGCTAGGAAGTATGGCCAAATCTAATTGCATCAAGTTAAAAAAAGCAAAAAAGAGAATAAATAATAAGCTCAAGTCCACCTTTTGATCAGCACAGACAGTTGACTGGTGCCATCACCCGGCTGTACACAGCAATGAACTCGAGCAGCCTGAGCAGGTAAAGCTCATTTAAAATGATAGTACTGTGACAGTCCTTTGAATGGTACATTTGAAAGAGTTATTTGATTCAACAACGCAATATAAGACAAAGAGTTGCTTTTCAAAGTAATTTACAATGCTGTCTGACATCTGATCTTTTCAAAAAGCCATAAAATCTGGATTAACAGGTCCCTGTATAACATCTAGAGAGCTCACTTATCTAGCAGATGGCATTTTATCTTTAAAAATGTAATAGAACTAGAAAAAAGGGTCTGTTCTAGTCAAAGAGGTTTCTCATTAAATAGCAGGCAGTTCTCTATTGAATTTTAGTTGTCCTAGCAGTAAATACTCAGAAAGAAAACACAGCATTTCATGAGCACAAAACAGACATGGGACAATACCATAGTCAAGAACTGTGTTATTTCTGGACCTGATTATACACATTATCTGGCATATTACACATTCCTCAGTTGTTCATTATTTAGTTTAACACTCTCCTACACCACTTAAACACTGGGCAGTAAAACTAATATTACTCTTAAATACAGTCATGGTTTCAACTCAGCAATACAACAGAAACAGCCCCATCTAAAAACTTGCTTTATGTGTCATCAAGGTATTCTGAGAGGTGATGGAGAGAAGTAACTGCAAGCAGGCTACTTAAAGAAATTAAATATTAGACTCTGTTTTGATACATACACACAAATTTAATCTAGTTGTTTTCTTTATTAGAGGCTGCACAATACTGATTTAGAGAAATACAAGACTGCATTCTTTTTAAATATAAAAGAAACAGTTGAGTAAATCTACTTCAATATTCTGAGAGAAAAAAAGCCTACAGAAAACAGCATGAAATGTTCAAATGCTACGAATTAGAGAAAGTGATCATATTATTTTTGAGGTCACACCAAAAAAAAGCCATAACTATGTACTAGCAAAAGCTGAGCTACAGAGCAGTGTTCAAACAGCACATGGTTTATCAGAGAAAAATCTGTTCCCCAGCTCTTGTTCATGCACCTGTATTAAAAGAGTCCAAAAATTTATCAGTTCCACATGCTTAAGCCCACAGGAAAGCCAGGGATTGGTTACTAAAGCCTTCATTGTTTCTACAAAGCAGAAATACAACTCATTACAGACATGTTAAAAGCACAGCAGACTTACAGTGTCCCACATGACTATGTTGACGTCAGTACTGAAGGAATTATTGATA
This sequence comes from Platyrinchus mystaceus, assembly GCA_035041135.1. Taxonomy (NCBI): domain Eukaryota; kingdom Metazoa; phylum Chordata; class Aves; order Passeriformes; family Tyrannidae; genus Platyrinchus; species Platyrinchus mystaceus. Next base: position 4,997,609 of record JAWWLV010000024.1, on the reverse strand, counting down.
TGCTGGGTAATGTAAAGATTGACGAAATCACAGAAGTGATGGTACATATTGACACCTGAGAAAGACAGAACTGTTAGCAAAGCACGGCATCACTCGTGACACCTTCATTGGTTCACGCATTTTTCCTCAGCAGTATCCTGTATTTTATGTTGGTTTTCCCCTACTTCTGACTGAATGCTTCTAACATACCCTAAAAAAGCGAACTTTTAAAGGGAAGGAATCACGGCACAAAATCTGAAGTAAAACGTGTTTTTATGGAGTACAGAGAAGTCAGAAGAGTGGCCAAAAGAAAGCATGAGAAACAGATAAGTTTCATGTGCTATTTCTCATTACAGTCTGCAGCTGCTTTCTGAAGGATATGAAAGGAACTCCTGCTTTTAACACAAGCCAGTTTGACACACAGGAAACATGAAAACTGGCCCTGGGCACTGATTTTGGTTCTGCTTTAGTGGGGCTGAGGAAGCTCTGTCTGCAGAGCTGCAAGACAGAACCTGTACTTGCACACAAGCCAAAGCCCAAGTAATTCCTCAGGTTATCTCTCAGAGCATTCTTGTTCATTCTTGGTTTCTTAAGCTTAACACCTTGGTGCATAAAAAACTACCATGAAACAGAGGAGGCAACACAGTCCAGTTCCTTACAACAGCTCTGCTTTAAAGGGAAGGCACTGGCACAGGAGGAGGATGAATTCAGGTTACAGTTGCCATGTGTCACAGGGACAGAACACAGCAGACAACCATCCTGTTCAAACCACAGCTTACCCCACTGCAGCTGCTTTGTCTGAACACATCCTGAACACCCTCTGCCATGAACAGCTGGCTGCAAACTGTGCTGCCCCAACAAAAAGGCCGATGAAGCTCAAAAAATGTCAGGTACCTCTGGCTGATTCCCAGAGCTGCCTGGGTGCTGCCCCTCCTGAAATACCACTTCTCTTCCATATCATCCAGTACACCCAGAATGCTGTTACTGAGCACATACTACAAGACACAGACACCCACAGGTTGTGTTTCATGGTATGAAACCTGTCATAAAGAAACACAGCCAGAGACTGTACAGAACAGCCCTTGGCAAAAAGACAAACACTCTCAAACCACAGTCAAGAGAAGCACTGTGCAAGGCAGCAGGAATTATTCTGATTTTTTTAAAATCATCTGTGGGAAAAAATAACATTTTCAAATTTAAGTTTACAAGTCCATCACTGGAACTAGAGGGGGGAAAAAAGGAAGGAAAAAATCACATCATTTTTCAAAAAATAAAAACGTATTACAAGTGCACTTAACAATCACAAAGGCATAATGTAGATGGGCAAGTTGAATATGGGCTTTTTTTACTTCAGGACAAAAAAGTACTGCAGGACATAAAAAATAAAGATACCAATTACCTGCATCCAATTTCATGAAGTACGTTGGCTTTTCAATAACAATGTCACACTTTTCATCTTCTAGAGGCCTGAAGTCTAATGCAGTAAATGTCTGGAGTTCTGCAAACCTAGAAAGATTCCATCACACAGAACACGCTTTGACATTAACACACTTAAACAAATGTAGTTCATATGCCTCAGGTTTAGTAACTGTCCATCCAGCCCATTTGATTTAACAGGACTGCTGAAAACTGATAAGAGTCTGACAATTAAAATGATTTGAAATTATAATGGAGGGTTCCTCAGTTTATGAGCTTCTAGAGGTTAAACACTGCCTTTGATCTTAGGAGTGAACAGCACCTTTGATCTACAAATCAAGGCAGCAGAGATATAACAAAGAGCCTTAGAGCCTGGGTCTGTGGGTCTCTCCAACTTGATCTGCATTGACAAAGACACTCAAGCAAAATCTCCATGCTTTGGTCAGAATAATGAATGCAGATGTAATATTTATTATTCCTGGATCTAAACAAGGATGAGCAGTTGCAATGACAATAGCAGGTGGAGAAGAAAAGTCCTTTCCTCCTCTGCAGCTGTTCTTGACTGAAATTAACCATCAATGCAAAATGAGGGGGGGAAAAATCCAAACATGAGAAAAGCATAAAATTAATTATAACATGGCCTTTAATGGCTCCAATCCCTTCAACTCTCATCAATTAACTGGCAATGCAGCTTTGAAGTGCTAACATGCAAACTGTGATACTCTGCACTTCCTACTCAGCCTCAGTGTGTTGCCCATCTCACATTCCAAGCACATCCTCCCTGGGAACACTGTGTGAACACATCCAGATCAGGAGTTGCACCGGCCCCATCATCACCACGGACTGTGTGAACTGACACACAGGTGCCGATTTCAAGGCATTTCACAACACAACAATTATCTCCTCCCACGGGCAGGCTCGGCTTAGAGCCAGCATCTTGCCCAGAAAACACCTGAAAGTTAGAACTTTCAATTACAAGGCATTTTCAGATCTTTTGCTGCTGTAAATTAGGCGGGACACAATTAACCACAGCACAGTTCAGATGTTCTGCAGAGATGCAATTACCAGAGGTATCTGACATGAACTCTCAAACTGACCCTAAAAGGGAGCGACTCTTCCCCCAGCATGAAATCCCCTACACACAGCTGCTAATGCCAATGCCAAAAATCAAAAATAATTAATGAGTGAACTTGGAAGCAGAACCCTTGACAAGAGATTCTTACCAGGACTGCAGAGGGCTCTTGCGCTGACCTTCAGCCAAAAATGCTTTAACGTCGAGGGTGCAATGACCTCCGATTTCTCCCTTCTGGAAAAAGTCTTCTTTGAATCTAATGCAAATTAGGAAAGGTCTATCAGCTTTGGTGCAACAGGGCTAACCAGTGCCCTGCAATCTCACTTACATACTCAAGGCAGTGCTAGTTAGTCTCAGTTCAGCAAGGCACTTCACACATATTTAAAACCTGAGCATTTTCTTCAGCTTAAATAAAGGATTTCCCACAATTCCCAAATAAAGATACCGGTGTCCTTGAAGTTCTAAACAATGTAGAAAACAGCACTAATCCACCCAGATTGTTATTGGGAATCATTTTCACCTGTACAAATCAGTAATTTAATTAGATTTTGCTACATGATTACTCACAGGAGCATCTTTAGTTGGAGTTTTTGTTTGTTTTTAACAATTTCTCACTGAAATTCACCTCAGATTTCACAACCCAGTTCGCTATGCAAGGATTTTATACGACATATGAAGAGTGAGGTGCAAGAACAAATGTCATGAAAACAAATTGCCAACTAAAAGCGCTGTCTAAATTAGATTTCAGGACAGGCTGAGATGAGACAAAACCCATTCTGAAGGGTATTAAGTGTCAGTCATGAACCACCTCCTTTGCAGTCATGTGCCCCAAGACACTGACTCCTGAAATTAGACAGGAGGTGATGCCAGCATCAGCAGTTTGATTTTTATCCAGTTTTCCAACATGTACCATTTTATACTGGGATATGGAGGATCCAGGCTCAGATCTCTCTTCAGTCACACTGTATCTAAAAATGCAATTCCTGGGTCGGGTATAAAGGCACCCAGCACAGGAAAGATCTTGGTGCCTCAGACAGAAACTGTTCTATTCTGCACGTCATCTGATCAAGAAAGGACATGACTGAAGACACAGAAAAGTCTTCCTCTCTTTCATCATAAGTGAGTATTTCAATCACCCATCATTATTCCACAAAACTGACCACTTATGTTTTCAAACAACCTGTAGTGCCGACAGGAGCAGCAGACAGCAGTGCAGAGCTGTAACCCTCAACAAGACTTCCTCAGCAAGACTCTGATCAGCAGAAAAGCCCACAGCAACAAGCACACCAGCTTTGTTAAACAAATTCTCAAGTCCTTTTCCCTGCCATCCTGTTCTCACTACAACACAAGAAAACCAGACACCTGTCGTGGTTTCTCTTCACAGTCCTTAAATCAATGTACAAGTTTGTTGCTCTGCAATGCTGAAGGTACTGGGAGCAGGTCAGAGACGAATCCCCCTGTTAAGAACAAGCAGAATTCTGTCAATAACAAAAATTATGTCTAAAAACAAGTGCAAAGTATCACATCTACCAGAAATACCTACTGTTGCTGCAGGCTTACAGTGGGTCTTCATTTCATTGAGCCTCTCTCGAACATAACCAAAATCAGCTTGTTTCCAGAATATCTGCTGGGCTGTCTCAATGTCACTTGCCCTGACGTGTGAAGGACAGAGGAAAAAAAGGTCTATTACTCAATTCTAGTAATAACTTTAACAGATAACATTTTTTTCCACTGCAAGTGGAAGAGAAGAACCAGCCAATTACTTTATTGGCGTTTAAGATGCAAAACAGGAAGCACTTATCAGCTCCATGTAAATGAAAACATCAATGACAATTTAAAGCTATTCTCCCATGAAAGGGTATGAATTTTTTTTAACAGTTTTTTTCCCCTCTGTTTTTAAAGCTAAGAAAGGAAATACACAGTTATTTTAGGAACCTGAAATCAAGGCTAAATCAGAATAACGAAAACATTCTGGCAGGAAGCATTTCCAACAGTATTTTCTTCCTTAAAAAGTTGAATTTTTAAAATCATGTTGAAAGGCATGTTATGTATAAATACACACAAGTCTCCACAAAGAATCATCCTTTAAATTCAAAATATCACAATAATGTTGACTTCACAGCTAATATCAAAGTGAGCACTGCACTCTTTTTTTACCATAATGGACAGGATATTTTTTAAATTAAACTTACCATCCAGTTTCAACATAATCACATACTGGGTAACTGAACCTGTTATCTGATCTGCAAGATTTCTCATAACCCCAGCAGGATTTTAGTTTCCTCAAGTGTTTCTGTAACAAAAGAATACGTGAGTTGGTTTTGCAACAGCAAAATGGGAAATGACTTAAGTTAGTTGTTAGGTTTCAAACGACCTCTTGCTCACAAACCTGGCATAAAAGGCTTTTGGTCTGGTCTGTTTCCAAACAGTTTCAGAAAGAACACCCAGATTCTTGATCCATAACAGAGACTCCACAAAAGAGGACACACATCTACAGCAACTTCATTCTTGTCTACAATGTGTCTGTTCTAGGCCAAACCTTTTTCCTGACTAATTGGCGAGGAGACCAATTAATCACCATTTTTAACTGCTACAACTCCGAGAAGAAACCACCTCAATGTAACATTTAAACAAACAAACAAACAAAAAGTAAACTTACTTTATATGGGCAAAGAGCATCCTGCTTACAGATGTCAGCAACGTGCTGGTTACTGTGCAGAAAGTATGGAATATGCTCGTCTGGCAGGTTGATAGCTTTGTAGCTATACAGAGGCTCCACCCGAATGTTTGTGAATTCAGTAAGATTTTCAGCTTGGGAATTAGCCAGAATTTCTTGCAGTAGCAATGCAAACACAGGCAGCATAAACATGGCAACCTGTGAGTTCTGTATTTATTAAAAAAACAGAAAGACAAAGCAAAAAAAAAGACGCTCAAATTATCTGCAGCGTTTCAAGCATACGAGACAAAATTCAGTCAAAGCCACATACTCAAAGAATTTGTACTTGCATTTCTGGAGTGGTTTCTTTTTCCTATGAAGAGCAAACTTTCACTGAGAGACCAGACTGTACAACCTCAGGATTATCTTTGAATCATTAGTCATTGAGGGTTATTACGCACTACCAACTCCCAGTCAAACCAAAAAGGGGTGTGTTTACTTTAGCTAATTCCCAAGGGATCCTGAGAGTTCAGCGTGGAAACTAAGTATAGAGCATGTAATATCCAGTCAGAAGGCAGAAAAAACGTAGAAGTACTGGGGGAGGGGTGAGAAAAAAAGGATTTTTTGTTTTAAAGTAAGTATAAAAATATTTCTCCACTTTGAACTAATCATTAGGTGAAGAAAAACTATGCAGCCACAAATAAATGGTCACAGATAGGTCTGTTACAGGATGCCTGGTTTTAGTGCTTAACATCATGTTAAAGAAACTTGACTGCTGAGTTATGTACTTTACATATAAAAGTTATATAATTATATATATAAAGACTATATATATATTTATACACAAATACTTTAACTACAGGCCCACACATATCTGTATACTTTAAAGCTGACTGCATACCTTTCTGGCAATACAACCTTCTCATCAAACACCCCTGCTTTGAACCATTAAACTTCCTGGGGTAAAAAAATGCATGGCCTGTATCTAAACCCCACCTTTTTTGGCATTATAATTTGCCAAAATTTGCATGCTTGCTTTCAACCGAAGCCTTTAGCAAAATTCCTACGATACAAGTAGTTTTACCTGTTTGGTTTGAGGAGAACTGCTTCAGATTTCCCAAGTGCAGAAACCTAATGCAGGGGGGGGAGGAAAACGGAGTTAGGTATGAGTTTTCCACGGGACACCGTCCTGCTTCTTGAGACACATTCCCAGCAGTGAGAACAGCCTTCCACAGCCCGGGAACGCTGCTGACTCGTCGGGTGGCTGCAAGAAAGCATTTCCCTCTCCCTGTGGGGCGGGAGGGGGGCTCGGGAGGATCACACCGTGCCCATCACAGCTCAAACCCAGCAGTGCCCTGCGGTGTCCCCAGGACTCAGTGGCCCTTGGGTGCCGGCTGAGGGTTTGTCACCTCGGGAAGGCGCCCAACACCGAGTGCCGGGCTGTGCTGCTGCCATGGTGGATCCAGGACCGGACCCAGGACCGGACCCAGGACCGGACCCGGGTCTGACCCACGCTGGTCATGTCCCTGCTGGACCCGGTGCTGCGCCCACAGAGAGCCCCGTGCGGCGCCGCCGCCCCGTCCCGTCCCATCCCATCCCACCCATCGCACCGCGTGTCACCGCACCGAACCCACATCACATCCCAGCCCGTCACCGCACCGAACCCACATCACATCCCAGCCCGTCACCGCACCTCAGCCCCGCCGGCCCCGGGCAGCCCCGCGGCCCATGGGACCGGCCGCTCCTCCCGTTCCGCGCTCGCCGATGGCCTCAATCCTCATGTCCGGGGGGAGCGCCCGGCCCGGCCCCGCGGGGCAGCGCCCGTGTGCGAGGGCTGCGCTCCCCGCGGGTGTGAGGGAGGGGAAGGAGGGAGGGGAAGGAGGGAGGGGAAGGGAGGGAGGGCCGGGCGGCACCGCCACCCCCGCCCCGAGAACAGCCGCGGCCGGAGCGCTGCGGCCGCCGGGACCGCCCCGCCCGGGGGCGGCGGGAGCCGGGGAAGGAGGGAGGGAAGGAGGGAGCGAAGGAGGAGCCCGACCCGCGCCCCCCTCCTGCTTCCCGGGAGCCGGGCCGGGCTCCGGCGGCGCTCAGGTGGGGCCGGGGCGGGGGGCACCTGCCCGCGGGGGATCAGCGGGGGATCGCGGCGCGTCTTCCTTCTGCTGCCGGAAATCAAGCGCTGCCGCCCCGGGAGCGGCGATGGCAGGATGCGGAGGAAAAGGGCCTTTTCCTGCCGCCGCTCGGCAGGAAGCGGAGCCTCCCGGCACCCCATTGTTCCAGGGGCTCCCCCCGAGCCCCGGGAGCTCAGGCGCTGCCCCGCTCCAAGGGCGGAGGTGGATGAACGCCCTGACCCCGCTGAGCTGCGGGGCAGGCACATGACAGCGCTCCAGCCTGGATCGGGAACCCCCGATCTCCTTCGGTTTGACCCAATTCCTGCAGCGCCGAGCGCCGGAGGAGCCACGGGCGACAACACTCAAGGGCTTTCAATCCTCCACCCCAGCACAGAGCTCTTCTTCCCTCGTTCGCAGGTGGGCAGTGAGGAGCAAACGCCCGGCCTGCCACAGGAAACATGCGGGAGAACACGGGACAGAGGGCACCGGCAGATGGGCTGACACTGCTTACTTGAATAAAGGAACTTAGTCTGAATTTTACATTATCCATAATCCCACCACTGCCGTGCATTTATAAATAAACCACCCTCTTCTACCTAAGTACCCGCAGCACCACAAGACTTTAACTGGCATCTGTAATGCTGTATTCCAGCTAGATATGGTATCTCTTGAGCAATATTTTCGTTTCACATCACCAGGTTCATACCCATCCACCCACCACAGAACTGTTCCAAGTCTTTCTCAAAGAGAACCAGAGCACACTCTTAGCGCAAAATTTTATTTTACCCTGACCTGTGCTTTTTACAGTTTATACACATTTTACAGCTAGAAACCAAGGGGTTTAATTTTACCGTGCAGTAACCATTTCACCTCATACTCAGGATCATTATAGCCCTTAGTAAAACATAAGCACGTAAATTAAAACAAACTTGTAGCAGGAAAGAAAAATAAGTAGAACTAACTCTTCTCTCATGTGCAAATACATGGGATTTTGAACATGTGTTCTGAAAGGAAGCGAGTACCGAGGAGTCTATTCCTCATCCAAACCCACCTACATCCACAGAGGCCTCTCCATTACCTAGGCTGGGAATTCAGCCCCCTCTGAACACTGTGGGTAAACCTTTAAATAGCATTTCTTCATACTTGCATATGCAGTGAAAAATGAGATCTAAATTAGTTGCTTTCAGAAGGAATGGCCTAAAATAATAAATTTAAACAGAAATGGATATTAGAATTCTGACCTAAGACCTTTAATTTTGCATGTCACTCTTGTAGGCAAACTCAGGAAGAGCAATGTGTCCAAGAAGACATTAATGTTTCTTCAAAACAAGCATACAAAGATGACCAAGCCAGAATACTTTAGAGTCTGTGTTACCTTCCAACAGCCACCTTGTTTGCTAAGGCTTTGATGATTAAGACACAGAAGGTCATCTGACTCTCAGGTGACAGTAAAGGTTGCACTAAATGGGAATAAAGAATCCAAAAATAGTCAATACAAATATTTACATCTACTTTTGTAAAATTTAAAAATCTAATACCTGTCAAATGTTTTTACATTGAAAACAGTTAATGCTGACTGCATATTAAAATTTCCCATTTACCAAAGCTCTTCCTGAAAACCCAAGATAGCCCAAGATATCCTCAGAACTGCCTGTCAGCCCTTCAGGAGCATCTACTCACAAATTACACAGGAAATGTTACCTTCAAAAGCACTGGCAGCAACAAATCTCAGTAAAAGTTCAAAGGATGATTTTTTTTTTTAAAGTACTGCATTTGTCTACCAAGATTGTAAAAAAATACTGAAAACCAGCAATTTATTGATTTCCTGCAGTAGATAAAAGCTGATCAGAATTCCTAATCTTTGACCATCATAAAAGTTGTTTTCTTAAGAGAAGGCTGAACTAACCTTTGCACATCATAATTCTAATACACAATAAATCAGTAAAGCTCCAGAAAGTGCTTTTATAAGGAGTGTTTTTTTGTGTGGGGTTGGTTGGTTTGGAGCTTTTTGAAACTTAGAGCAACCAACTATGCTTCAATATGAAGGCGAAGTGTTAAATTCTGAGGTCTTTAGGAAAAAAAAATGGAATCACCATGGTTTCCAAATAAATGAAAACAGTAAGAGGATAGTTCCCTCCTACCTCCCCATTAAAAAAAAAAAAAAGGAAAAGAAAAAAGTATTTTTATTAAAGCAGTTAAAGTTTCTATGACAGATGGGGAGTTATAACAAATTTTAGTGTTTTTTGCTCTATGGCATTATTGAAATGTTCAGAGTAACTGCCTGAATCTCAAATTGGACCAGGATTTTACAGGAACATACCCTTGCCTGTGTACCTTCAGTGACTTAACTGTTCTCCCAGTGAGGAATAAATCCTTAACACCCATAGTAAAGCCATGATACCGAGAGGCTTTTCTCCAGAAGCAATTTCTCATCCTTCACATCCTTTGTCTCTCTCAGGCCACTGAATACCCAAGCAGGAAGAGAGTTCCCAAATTAAAACGTGCACAGATCTGGGAAAAAAAAAAACCTTTCCCAACAGAGGCACTGGTATGATAAGGAAAGAATTTCAACTGCTGAATATTTCACACGAGTAGGTTCCGAAATGCAGCAAAATATTTGGCCTCTGGAATGCAGAGAGGAAGGCGAAAACTCCTTCCCGCGATTCTCAGCATTCCCAAGGGTCCAATTCAAACGTTTCCTCTGACATTACCAAAAATGCAGCTCAACTCCAAGTCACATGGATGCTGTTTGACCAATACCTTGCTTAAGGAATGGCATGAGAAATACTTTGCAGCCACTGGAGACTTGCTTGAAAAGTATATTAAGTCACAGTACAATTTTACAGAAATCTAAACCCTGCTACTTGTATAGAAGGGACCATGAGAGCTGCAGCAACATATTTTTTTTTTTAAATGACTTTTCTGCATTCTTCTGAACTGTTTTAGCTACTGTTAAAAATCAGCAACTAAATCTAGGATAAATATTTAGTAGCTCAGATTTCTGGTGTTAAAATGAGACACATTTTACAATTACAAGCAGAGCTGTTGTGTCTACACTGTTCATAAGAACATGAGCAATATGCAAGATGAAGCTGTAATTTAAAGTCTTGTCTGACTCTGCTTTAGAGGACTTAGTGTAAAATAGCCAGACTAATCTGATTTAAGAATAATCACCCTAACATGTTCAGATGTTGCAAGTACAAATGTAAGATCTTCCTGTCATAAAAATATCCACCAGTTATGCTTCAGACACCAAGTCACTGCTATTTTGTTATTAAAAATTAACTGATGAGGTTTTAGAAAACCTCATATGAAGAACACTTAGGAAAGACTTCTAATGTGATTTTCATAGGTTTACAGGAATTATGAATCAAGGGCTGTTTTAGTACAACTCATGCCTTCCAGTGCTGTCTCATGAGTTAACAACCATCATTTCTGCTACTGTTTACAAGTAAAATGACCCACCATTCAGCAAAGACTTAAATAAAGGGATGACTGAAAAAAAAAATTAAATATTGCACAAATAATTTAACTGCAGACAGAAATGGGACACTTAAAGCATTGATTTTTCTGTCAACATATGAACTCTATGATATAGTCACATTTTCTATAATACAGTTATTTTTATACAGGACATTTAAATTCAGCATTTACATAAACAGTTATCTTTACAGTCACATAAAATGTTAAAGAGTTCCAGCAGGAATTAGTTTTGCCTTTGTTTTAAAAGTTCATCTATCTGAGTCTTGTACATGTTTTTCACATCTTCCAGATCCAGTCGGAGTTCCTCAGCTTCCTCTGCCTTCTCTCCATACATCTGGAGAATTGTGTTGTATCTTTGATCTAAATCCTGCAAGGACAAGTTTGTTATCTGACTGGTTTTCAACATCAAAAAAGTTGCTCCTGGGACAGTGTTTTACACTGCTCAGGAAAGTAAGAGTAGCATTGCTTTATCAAAGTATAACACCATAAACTCTTCAAAAATACTTTGTGTTTGAACATGGCTAGATTTATACTCTAGATATTAAAAGGAAGATATTCCAAAGACCCTACAAAGAATTAGTGCTGGTTTCAGAGGCTGTACTAAAGCACCTTCAAGTTCAATTGCTATAAGCACTAAAAACAGTTAGAAAACCACACTGTTTTACTACAGGAATTACCAGTTTGTGAAATATTTCAGCAGAAAATTGAACATTCTGTATTTATAGAATGATAATTTCCAAAATTATTGCAAAATTATTTCAAATATTTCAACTTAGATTCTTAAACATGAGAATTAAAATATTTGTCCTCTTTCCTGTATTTCTACTGGACACTCATCCAGCTTCTGCATCAACCTCTCAAATTCATGCTATTTATCAAAACACTCCCTCTACTGAAAAGTCCAGTTGCAGACAAGTGTCTTAAATGATAGAAACAAGAATGTTCCCTCCCTGATTTAGCAGACAATCTTCTGCACAGCACACATTTCCAACAACTGTGTTCTGAGGTCACTACCCAGCTATGGAGTGGGCATTTTCAGATTTTACTCTATAAAAATCCCAAACAGGCTCCTCAGTCATTTATGATCCGGGACAGACTTGAATATAATCCTAAACTGATAGGGGTATTCCTAATAAAAACTCCAGTTATGTAAATTTTACATGGACTTACAACAGAAATACATTTACCTTTAACTGTGTGCGTAATTTTGGTATTTCCTTCACCTTTTCTTCCAGTTCATCATTTTGATTTGTTAATTTAACCAGTTCTTCTGCCATTATTGATCGAGTTTTCTCAAGGTTTCCAATTTCCAGCTGAGGTAAACACATACAACAATTAGGAGAAAGAATGTACTGTATTTATAAAACAAAATATTTTGATGCAGTAATTAAGGCTTTTCCTTAAGCCAGACTCTGAGACAGCACACCTTGGAAGCACTCTCACTTTCTTCTTGAATTTGATCAGTGCTTTGGGTTTTTTCCCTTTTTTTGTTTATCTGACAAGTTTTCTGGGTAGGTCCTTGCCCAAACACACCTCCAGCAGCTACTCTGGTTCACAGAACTGCCATAAAAGTGACTAAGTTTTCTGAATAAAAACCCACAATATAACATTCATTGCATTAGTATTTACACTTGTAAATGCTGTTTGGTTATGTAAGAGTGACTACAGCACCTGTAGATGTGAAATCTCTCCTTCTCTTAGTTTGAGCTGTGACTGAAGGTTTTCAATTATACTTGAACCTGCTCCCATCCTTATGGCATCATAGAGATTGCTCCCACTAGTAGCTATTGGTCCAAATGAGTGATCATGAGGATCATCCTACAAACAGAAGGTTAGAGAAGCTTAAAATTAGATTAAAACGTGCACACTTTGAAATCCTCCTTCTCCTAAGTATTGCACACTTTTAAGACTTAAAATTACCCTGTGCTAGGCAAGCATTTCGATGCTTAAAGTTTGTTTTTAAAACAAAAGCTTAAGGTTAACAGGCACAGTTTGGGATAGCTCCTTCCATGTGAACTCAGCACCAATACGTGTATATATTACTCTGCAATTAAGGTTTTTACAACCACAGACATCTTGTAAGCAGGTGTTAGGTGTTTGTGCACAGGAAGTTATCTTGTCTAAGGCCAATACACTCTTGAAGAGTTATTTTCTACATTAATAAAACTTCTTGAGGAGCAAAGTAAGTAGTCTGTCAAAAAAAAGGCAATATAGGTGATATATCCTACCTGTGAGAGGAAAGAGGTCTGAAGACCTGCCATTTCCACCCCACTTATGGAACTAGAGCGGGACATTGATGGAGTACTTGAAACAGTTTCAACTGGAAATGACTTCCGATCCTTAAACACAAACAACAACAGACATCACCAGTCAGACAAAGGAAAAAGTTCACAACATTGTCAAAGATTCTGTAAAAAGACTGCCTTTTTCACCACTAGCTATAGAACACTATGTGATAGATAAACTTGCTATTTCCTTTATCCCTAAAACATATGGAAGTTCAACAATGGAGAATGTCTGTGCTATAACACTTACAGTCTATGACCAAGTTCTCAGACTTTTCTGGAAACTAAGACAGAAGCTGCAAATTACACCAATAGAGTTCCTCTCAAGTAGCCAGGGGACATTCAGAGGCAGTTTTGTATGCTCAAATGGAAAAGTATCTCACACCCAGAAGGAAGTCTCTTTTTACAGTGAATGTTAATACTTTTTTTTTTTCCAAATAAAGTGTATGAATTAAATTCTGAGATTTCTTACATGCTAATACCTTACTGATATACCTTCCCAACACACCGGCCTCTTTTTCCAGGCAGCATCTACAAGAATGCTGCCATCTGAAGCATGAAGAACTTAGATTTTAGAACTGGAGAAGGTAAGAAACCAATAATATAAACAGTTCTACTTGAATACCAACTGCTAATTAGCAGTAACAAAATTAATGACTACTGAGGACTGCTCTGTGACTTGTGAATTCAGCTGGAAAGCATGTGGTAATTACACACAGTCTTGTGAAACAAAACAGGAATTAAGTGGAAGCAATGCTAGTAGTCTAAGCAAAGTAAACAAGTAGCTTCAGAAGAGAGGGAATACAAGAGCACTCAAGAGCCCCAGAAGATTAAAACAATCATTATCCATATTTTATCTCTTCTCAGGTTTGGTACCTTCTCCTTTGCTGCTTCCTGCACGAGAATTGCCTTCTTTCTCTCCTGTTCAACTTTCATCCTCTCCATTTCTAACTGAGTAGCCAGCAGTGTCTGCACAAATAAATACAGGCTGTTAACATCCTGCTAGCTCAGACTTCAATGATAACACAGATTAAAGATACACTAGGCAATACCTTTTCTTTCTTTGCATCTTCCAAGGTTTTTGCATACTCGTCTTTGAGCCCTTCTAGTTCAACCTCATACCTACATTGAGGAAGGAAATAGGTAGAAAAAGTCACCAGGTAAATATTCTCTGTTTACTTTAGATGCCTGTGCTTTTAAAACAAACATGGCTTCAGGGCTATAAAACATTATGAATGTAACACCCTCGGATCTTTAGCATGAAATTAAATATCCTTAACAAGTTGGACAACATCAATAGCTGTCAACATTGTGCACAGTCACATCAACACTCCATTTCACTACCATTTTAAAGAAATGCTGGTTAACCAAAAATGCAACTCACCTACTGTTTTCATTTTCCATTTTCTTCAATTTGGTTCTCTCCACTTCCAGCTGAGCCTGAAGGCGTGTATTTTCTTGCCTTAAAAGACTATTCTGAGATTCAGAAGAAGACATCTGAATTTTATTAGCAAGAAGTTCTTCTGTAGCAGCCCGTTCTCTCTCAGCAGCTGCTGCTAGAAGAGTTTGAGACTCACCTAATATCAGGAAAAACATGGAATTTAGCCTTTTTTCATCAAACATCTATAACATGGGCCACTTATTTATGCATCAAAATTTAATTTGATAATTTTTTTATATGCAGCTAATATTTCTTTAAAAATGTATTTTGTGGGTTTTTTTGTAAAGAAAATCAGGTATTTTCCACCACAGTCATAGGATCAAAGCAACACAGGAGAGAGATTTCACACTCTTTCAGAATGCAATATACAACTACAGACTGCCTCCAGCAAGGAAATAATTTCCCTGGGTCCACCTATGGGCTTTTTATGCATTTTTCATTTAGAACAATAGATTACTACTGTACCAAGCACTCTATGTATCATCACCTATGCAGTTAGGTAAGCAAATTATTCCAACCTTTACAATATGGAATCCAAGCATCAGCTTTGATAACCAAAAACACTGGGACACTTTCAGTGTCTCAAAGTCCATCCTTCCCTTAGATGTTGCAAGGACATGTACACCTTAACATCTCCACCTTACCATCTCATGTTACAGCAGAAGCAGTGGATAATCTGTCCAAGAACCTTGGCATAATTCCCTCCACAACATTTCCTTACAGGAAAGCATTTTGTGCTCATCTTTTCTGATCCACCATCTCCGCGCTGGGGAAGCGTCAAGTCCTTTACTTTTACCTTCAGGCATCTCACATTTTCATCAAGAGCCTCACAGTTCAGTAAAAGCTACAAACACCTTACCCAGCCTGTCAGAAAGGTTCTTTTCCAGTTTTTCCCATGCAGAGGTCTGTGCTCCCAGCGTGGCCTGAAGGTTTTCTATCTGCCGGAGCAGGGGCCGCGTAGCGGATGTGACACTTTGGCTCAGTTCTTGGTTCCTGCTCTCTGCTTCTTGGAGTCTCTGAAATCACAAATTAAATATAACTAAGCTTTGAAATCATATGATGGATTCAAAGATTAATAGAGAATTCAGCTAAATACAGAGCAGCTGCTTGGCATTCTAAAATTATTGCTTTACAGATAATGTTTATGGGTTCAAACTCTTGGGTGTCAAATTCCAAGAGAGAAGTTCAACATTTTTAGATACATGACAGAGCAAGGGCCCAGAAATGTCCAGCCCTCTGGAATATGATATCAAAATGCTGCCAACATTTTGGCAACAATCTATCTTCTGGACCTTAAAACCATAAAAATATTTTTAAAGAAGCAGCTGAAGAGTCATTCTAAACACACTTGTCAGCAATTTTAGATGACTATCACAAACTTAATGTCTGTGCTTTGTCATACATTAAAAGGACAGCATTCCATTTAAGAGGCATCATAAAAAAATACTATTTTTTTCACCGTGTGATTTAAAAAACCATTCCCTTTAATATTTTTATTTTTCCTCTGCACGGGACAAATCCTGCAGGTATCAAGGAAAACAAATGCTCTCTTTCAGGCTATTAATGCCATGGTAGCATTTTACTTTCAGTTTTTAGAAACCCTCCCTGCAGACACAAGTTGGCACCATCTATTTGTTATAGTACCTGTTGTAGTTCACCAATCTCCTGGCGTAAATAATCTTCCTTTCTTGCTGCCTGCTGCTCTGCACGTTGCAGTGCCAGCCTCAGGTCTGCCACCTAAACAAGCAAAGAATTGTTACTAAACTCTTGCTGAAAGTTATAGTATCACCTCTTCAGTGCCACAGTCCTGCACCATTTTTAAACACTGTTAGACAGGGTATGTCTGCTTACAAGCAAAGGCTTTGTTTTTGCATGCAAATAGTCACAATGATTATCACTAAAAATTCCACCCAACTAAATTTCTTGCACTTTGCACCATGGTAAGGGTATTATAACCTTAACACAGAGCCTGTCAAAGTAATCTCATTTATACAATTATAAGTATTTTTAAGTAAAATTCATATTTTGAAGCTTAGCACAACTACTCCTCAAGACTGAACAAATTCAACGGGAAAAAAATCCACTGGGTATTTGCCAACTAAACATAAACAAGTTCCACCTCGTGTTCCTGATGTCAGGTGCACACACCACTTCAGCACAGTCATTTGTTCAATTAAAAAGTTTATTGACTGCATTTAGGACCCACCTGAATCGCCAAAGCTTCTTGTTGCTGCCGAGCCTCCTCCTGGGCCTTTTCCAGAGCTAAGCCAAGCTCTTCCTTTGCCTTCATTTCCCTACTTAAGGCTGCTTCCTGAGCCTCGCTGTCCTTTGTAGCATTAGCTTTATGAAGATCTGCAAGTTCCCTGGGGAGAAACACAAACAAACAAACAAACCTCAATGCCAACAGTGACTTTGCAAATAACTTTTTTATGTACAAACATTTCACAGGCATTGCACAAGAAAGAGGCACAGAATCTGAGGGTGTGATTGCTTACTTGTAGGCACTGTCAAGTGCTGCCTGGACACTCCTGTTCCTTTCTTCAAGCTCTTCCACCTCTGCCTGAAGTTTAGCAAGATCCTTCTCTTGTCGCTCTACGACACTGTTCAGTTGTTTGATGCTGTCTCGATGCTGCTTCTCGAGGTCCTCCTTGCCATCAAGCACCTGTGAGAGAGCAAACAAGGAACATGAGCCAGTGCCCAGGACCTGGGCAGGCGATGCTGCCTGAGCACAGCAACAACCAATTCGGGATGGAGTTACACAGAATGACTAAACCCATCTGACGCTTTGCTAAAAGAGAAAGGTTTTGCTCCTCCCACCTTCCTAAGAGGAGGGGGCTGCTCATCACCAGTTTCACATACTCATACTGAGTCTGCTGCTTGTAAGATCTTGATTCAATCACAGCCCAACTTTTGCTGGTGCGTGTTTTCCAACCAAAACTCAAGTGTGTTGAATTTGGGCGGCTCACCTGGTAACAGCAGTGCAAGTGCAGACAAGCAGCTGGAACGACACCTGAGTGCAGTTTTAATGACAATATACACATAAATCACAACTCAGTGTTCCAGTAATGTGAGGTGAGGTCCTGGCACAGGCCCTGGCACAGGCTGCCCAGAGAAATTGTGGCTGGAAGTGTTCAAGGGCAGGTTGGATGAAACTTTGAGCAACCTGGTCTAGTGGAAGGTGTCCCTGCCCATGGCAGCGGGGTTGGAATGAGATGATCTTTAAGGTCCCTTCCATCCCAAACCATTCTATGATTCTATGAAATAGGGAAGTCTCCAAGAAAAGAAAAGAATATTCAGTCTGTCAAGAGCCCCCCTGGAAGGCAACTCTGCAGTTAATGTAAAAAGCTTTAAAAAAAAAAAAAATCACAAAAGCAACAAATATCTCACCTGTTTTAAATGCTGCAACTCCTCTTCCAATTCCTTAATCCTTTTGCTCTGTTTTGTGTTAATATTTTCTCTCTCTTTCTCTTTGGCTCTTAATTTCTTAATAATGTTGGAATTGTGCAGCTGCTGTTTGGAAAGCTTTTCTCCTGTGAATAAAATCAATATAAAGCTAATGCATATTGCTGATATTCTATGGACTCTCTCTATTCACACCTGCCTTGCTCCTCAGTCCCATAAAAATAATAACCAAATAAGTATGGAAATGCTTATTCTTGCATTTTTTCATGACAGTTCTTAAGTTTTAAATTTACCTTATCCTGGGACGACCTTGTTACACTCAGCTACAGTGAGACAGGATGTGAATTGCTTTGAAAGTAAAGCAAATGAGCTCATCATATCAGGAGAAAAATAAAATGGTTTGTTCATTTAGTAACTATATTTTACTTTCAAAATTAAACAGTATTAAATGAGACACTGTAGAAATGCCTTAACAATGCCCTAATTAGATTTCTGCTGAATGGAACATGGGGTGTTGTACTGCACACACTGGTTTTATCTCACAGCTCCTTTTAATGCTCCCTGCAGGAAGCACCTCTCGAGCCACCTGTACCTGCCTGACCCCTCCTGTTGCTCTTTGCAAATGTTCAGAAACATCCAACATGCTTCAAATTTTGCATTTTTTGCATAAAGAAGACTCTTATGAGAGGGCAGTACATTTCAAACTATTCTCCATATTTTTACTATTAAAAAAGTTAATTCTCACCTTCCTCCATTAATCCTTTGATTTGCTCTTCTTTTTCTTTCAGTAATTCAGCAGTTTCGTTGGTATTAAGTCTAGTAGCCAATTCTTCTTTAACAGTCTTTACTTCCTAAATAATAGGATAAAATACTTAGAACCTTTTATTACAATACATTTAGAAAAAAAAGTGCAGTGAGCTACACTGATCACCTTTTTATTCTCACCCCTTCCTCCCAAAAAAAGAGGAAATTTTCATGAAAACAATTTAGGTTAGAAGGGAACTCTGGAGATTATCTGATCAAAACAGATTGCTCAGAGCCTTATTCCATCAAGTTTTAAAAACCTCCAAGGATTGAGAGTCCGTAAATCCTCCGTACAATTTGTTCCAACTCCTCCATCCATTTAATTTTCTATGCTTGAAACTTTTGCAATGTTGCAAAAACAACCTGCCCTATTCACACACAGGTATTTTTGGGTAATTTTTCTATTTCAACTCACAACTGTGTCAACATAGTGACACCTACAGTGACAAACAACTGGGAAAAATATTTGTATTCCAGTCACAGATTTGAGTTCCCTTTTCTGCATTAAGCTACAAAATGTAATGCTGTGATACCAGGTCAGGAACATTTAAACTGCAGATTTCTTTGCTCATTCCAAACCAATCTGTCATCAGCCCTTAATTTTCCTACCAGTTAATCCTCTAAAGAAGCCCTTCCCATTCTTCATTTCCTCACATCCCCAGGCCATTCTCCCTCACACCAATGCAAATGCATATATGGGTAAAAGGTGAATGAGAGCAGACCTTAAACCCTTTTTCTTCCCCAAAACAGACTAACTTAAAAATACCAAGGAAATACCAAGCAGCCTGGATGGCTAAAATCAGCTTATGCTGGTTTCTAATAGCATAAAGCAGCACCTGTCAGCCTCAGGCTTTCCCCTAGCTTAATTTTTAGCAATTAAACCTCAAGAAATGTACTTGTGTCCTAAAATAATAAGTATTAATTTCACTAAAAAACCAAATTACCTTTTTAGCTGCATCTCTCTCCTTGCAGGCTAGTTGGAGCTTCTTCTCAGCATCTGCAATTCGCTGAGCAAACTCCTCTTTAAGAGATGAAAGGCTACTGCTCTCTTCTTTCATTCTAAACATTTCACTACATTTAAAATTAACAGTTCAGAACAGCTGCATCATTATGTGGCATTCCAAACAGTTTGCAACAGGTAGTCTTAAATGCTTTTAAAAAGTGTTTTGTTTATTTATTTTACACAGGTTAAGCAGAGGTCAAAAAAACTCACATCCGTATTAGAAGTCCTAATCAAAGATCTCTATTAATTCTGTAATTTACCCATGAAAACAATGAAGTGCTTGATTTATCTTAAATGTTTTGCCCCTTAATAAAGTACTTTCTATTTAACCATAGTCTGCATCCTATACAGGGCAAATTATTTAATGTATTTTTTAAGTTTAAGATCCATTTAGTCATTAAACAATAGCTTCACAGATCATCTTTAAATTTTTAAACTTGGTATTTGATCAGTGAACTGGTAAATACATTTTTTCCCCTTTTAATTTTAACCAAATTAAATAATGAATTCAGGTTTTCCCTTCTACCACACTTTCACTGCCTACATTTTAGTCAGCAAAGTACTTAGTAAATCAGATTTATACCTCTGTATCAGAAAAGTCAGTCTCCCTTAATCACTGAATCCAGTCACATAATGAAGATCTTTATTAATAACCAAGCCTGACTCTACATGTTTGTCATTCCTACTACTTGCTTACTGAGAAAGCTTTCACCAGCCTCTTCCCAAAAGAGATTTTGGCCCCAAGAAATAACATTATCTTTACAAAAAATCCCATCACAGCACATGCAATTGTTATTTCCACCCTTCCCAAGCAGTGCAACCTTTGCTGTAGACATGAAGCTACTTGGTTCATGTATTGTCTCAGACTGTATTACGGCAAAGTCACAGTTACACCCACTACTGTGTGGATTTTCATACTTACTCTTTTAGGTTATCATAAGCTTCTTCCAGGCGTGCCTTTTCTTTACTAGCACTTAATAACTGTATTTCCCTCTTCTCCAGTTTCTCAGTTAATGAATCAATCATCTGGACAACGTTTTTACAGATAAAGAGCAGATGAATGGGACAATTAAAACACAGGCTTCCTCCTTCCCCCCCAACATTCCCTCCCAAGACTACTATCACATTATCACTGTTCCCCACAAAATATGACCAAAATGGTTATAGAAAATGGGAAAAAATAAGTCACTCACTGCACTGGCAGAATGGGACAAAATATACGGCTTCAAACTCCAGTTTAGCCTCCACACACTTGAGTATTCTATTTTGTCACACTTCTAGTCATTCCATCTATCTAAAGTAGCCATGCACATTTCACTGAATCTGTTCACTATCCATAGATATGCTTATCTCCTTTAAAAAGTCTGCTCTACCTCCTTTTTAAAAGTAAAGACTATTTTTGCTCAAAACAAACATTAATTTACCTAGTAAAAAGGACTTATTTACACTAAGTACTGCTGTCCTCAGAGAACACGCATCATACTCCTGCAATGTAATCCAATTTTAATAGTTGTCTGTGGAAAAAAAAAATGCTTGCAAAATATTTTCTTAATCATTGCTTAAATACTAAAGGCTTGTAGTTTTGCAATTCAATTTAAAATATTCCAAGGAATCTCTTCCACCTTTCACAGAAAAAATATTACACCAAAGAATTAAAATAACACATTTGACTTATCAAGCTCTGACCTACTGAAGTGCTGTTTGCCAGCACTACTCACAATTCATAACTGTGATAAACAGGTGGATCAGGTGAAACCCAAAACTACCTGACCAGAAATTTCACCAGTATTGTTCTTCTGCAGGGCATCAAGGACAGTTTTCTACAGGGTAAGATAGTTCAGCATCAATTAATGAATTCAAATAAGGTGAAGCTCATATTGGAGACACAGGACAAGCTAAAGTAAGGAGACATCAGGAGTTTTGCTAGAAATTAAAGGGTGTGTTTGCAATACATGTTTCACAGTTACCTTTTTAAACTCCTGCTTTTCGGTGTCCTCTTCTACCACTTGCTCCACAGCATCCTGCTGCGGCTCGGCCTCCTCCCTCACCGCCTGTTCTTCGGGAGTTTGCAAAGCAGCAACCAGAACATCTGGCTGTTCAGAATTAACAGGGGTTGCACTTCTCCCACTCTCTTCCATCTCAGCTTCCTCAGCGTGTAACACGGGAGCATCACTGGAGATTTCAGCTTTGTTTTTCAGGGCATTGACCGCTTCCGTCTTTGGCGCAGCCGGACTGACAGCGGCGGCCGCCGAGGCCCTGCCCGGTAACTCATCGTCGGAGTTGATCTCGCTCACACTTCTGCTGTCCAAGGACTGGACACTGAACGAGTCAATCCTTTCAAAAGCATCAGAGGAGCCGCAGCTCTCGGTCATTTTCTGGAAGTCATCTAAACGATTGTAATCCGCGCAGGCTGAGGTGGACAAAAGCTGGAACGACGTCTGCATGAGGTGAAGGCTGGATTTGGAATCTGCAGCTTCTTGTCTCGAACTCACCGAGCTCTCGCTTATCACACTCTCATGGTCCAGCACTTCAATGTCACTGGTTGTGGAAGTGCCCGAGGAGAAAGTGCTAATGGGAGGTGATGGGGTATTGCTTTGTCTGTCCTCAGTCTTTCTCTCCTTACCTTCCAAGCCCATGTCTTTTGTGCCTGCACCAAGAGGCTGTGAAGTGCCCTCTGGTGAACCCACCGCTCCTTCCCCTCCTACACTGGATTTTTCACTAGGAGCATCCTCAGGTTCCTCCAAATTTAGAGTAGATGGCTTTTTGTCAGTAACTTCATCTGTGCTTGCTTCATGCTTGGTGTCAGATTTAAGCACAGAACTCTCTTCTGATTTTTCCTGGGGAATATCAAGGCTTTTCAAGTCCAGGACAGCTATGGAGGAATCCTTCACTTCTGCCTCTGTTGTCACCGGCACTTCCAGCTGACTGGGGTGCTGAGACTCCTTTAAAGTGCTTTTCACCTCCTCTTTGGGTCGCTGTGATTTGGCTGGGGGTTTGGACACCACGGGGTTTTTCTGTATACTCTGAACATCTGTTGGGGAGAGAAAGGCACTGAAGAAGTTTTCCGATTCATCCACTACCGTCCTCCTCACCGGCTTGGTGATCGCTGTGGGCGACACCGGCTGATTCTGGGGCTCTGTAGTCGAACCCAAGCCCCAGGAAGATGTATCCCATCCTCCACTTATGAGAGAATTTGTTCCTAAACCAAGAAAGAAAAAAAAAAAAAAAGGGAGAAATAGGCCAAAAAAATTAGAATGTATTATTTTTCAGTATTTACCTTTTTAGACGCAACAGTTCAAAAAAGGACATATTCAATATCATATAACTTAAAAGTGAATGTTATACATAGTGATATACACAATTACAAACAGCATCATTTTCCTTACTACTTCCTTACAAAGCTTGGAACCAATTTTTAAACAAAGCAAAAGAAAATTATTTCAAGTCTGCCTTAAGCTTAAGACTTAAGCTGGACACAGGCACCTCTACAAATCACGAGTACCTGAACAGAACTAACTTGCTCCCTCCCAGTTAAACAGTACCTTGAAGGCAGAAAAAACCCATGCACAGACTGCACCAGTAAATCCAAGAGTGACAATTCCAGAAAGCAGATGAAGAGAAGTGCCAGGGAAGGGGAAACAAGCCCACAGAGCATTCTGAGAGCTGTAAGGGCAACTCTGAAGGCTGTTTGGGCACAAAAAGCGAGTGTCGCTTTTGCAAAAGGAACCAGCAAAACCAAATGTGGTGTCCTGCTTCCTACAGTGTGAGGAGACCAGGCAAAACAACCTGAAAAACTGTAGTGAGAACATACAGATTACAAAAGAAAAAACAACCACTAGGTCTTAAAAGTTATCTGCCAGTAGCACATGAACACTTCACACACCACTGCAGAAAACAGAGGGGAAAAGCTTTAAATATTTGCAGAATTTACACAAAGAAAAGGGTTCCTGCCCCTTTCAGTTTGTGACAGGCTTCATATTTTTCCTCACAGGCCAAGCACCAGCATGGAGCTGACAATACACATCGTCAGCAGCACAGCTGAGAGGTTTTTTTCTCCTCCTGTGGAGAAATACTGAATTGTTTAGTTCTGAAGCTGCTCTAAAACAACATCCTATTATTGTACTTCTTGCAGGTTTTCCAGGACTTGTCAACAGCAAGGATAATGAGAATTTCAGCATCAAATTTCAGTAGCATCCCAAGTAAGAAGGAGAAATCAAAAAGCGATACCCAGTTTGATTTTGTACCTGGCAAATATAATCCGGGTAATGTACCTATTTCAGGCTACTTAAAAACAAGCTCACTTTATACAGCAGTATCTATTAAAAATGCCAAGTTATAGTATTTAAAGCTGTCTTCCAGTTTCAGGAACTGTTGATAGCTGTTGGCCTCAAGTCTCAAATTCAGATAACTACTGCTCTCACTGCCCAAAATACTACAGATGTGTGATTTATTGCTATAGACATCTGCTTTATTACTACCTTGCCCATGATTCATTTGCTGCAGAAAAAGCTCTGAGTGAACTGTAACACTCAGAACATATTTTGACATCTTTTAAAAACATGTTTTCCTTGAAACCAGATGCATGCTGATCTTTGCTGCTTTCCTTACGAATTACAGGACTACTATAAACACTCAGATATAGATTAAAATTAAAAAAATGTTTGGACAAGTCTAAAATTTTAATAAATTAAGCAAGACACCATTTTCTACAAGCAATTCCAGTGATTTAAGATGACACTGGACTGCTTGACTGACTGCCAAGCCCACAGAGGGACAAAGACACACAAAACTGACCTTTGCTGAGCAATCAGCTTGGAAAACACTTTCAGTTGCTACAGCTTTCAGTTTTCAGAAATATAGTTGTAATAAGGACACTGATTTCAGATAATTTGGTTTCCCATCCTTTTGTTTATTTATTCTTATCTGAAAGATATTATTTATGGAGCGGGAAAGAAGTTTCTAATGAGAGGGCTCGTTTTTGCTCTTTCATTTCCAAACAGCAACTTAGGACTGACCATTCCTTCAGGTTCCACATTAGCACACGTAAAAGAGAGACACTCTCTCAGGGCCACGACAACTTTTCCACCGACACATTCCTTTCAACAGATATTGGAGCATTATGAGCTTGATGCCAGGGAAAGCGGAACCTTCGCTTGGTTTATGTGGTCCAGCCTTTCAGCTCCTATTCTGCTGGCGCAAAGAGCCGATCCACGAATGCATCTGGAAGGGCATGGTTTCTCCTTTTTTATTACTGAGCAGGTTTTATCACTTGTGAGCCCCTCAGCCAAAAAAAAACCAAATAACGCCTTGAGGAACACGGGAATGAAGCTCAGCGCAGTAAAAGGCAGGACACGGGTGACACCAGCGGGACGCTGAGCTGAGCCTGCCCCAGCTCTGGGTGGGTGTCACCGTGGATGGGGGACACCGAAGGGACCAGGAGATGAGTTATATAAACCAGAGGGGGCTTGGGACGGAGGGGGCGGGTTGAACATCCCCAATTAAGGGGTTAAAGGGGAGACAGCGGAGGAGGAGGGCGAGGGAAGGGGGCAGTGAGGGAGGTGAGGGTCGGCCGCCCTTACCGTCGCCGTAGTCGGGGATGACGGCGTCGGGCCAGGGGCTCTCCTCGGCCTGGATGTCCAGCACCCGGTCGATGGACTTCTGCGCCTGCGACAGCGCCTGCTTGGCGAAGCTGGACAGCTGCGAGGCGTTGAACCAGCTCATCCTCGGCGGCTCCGGGGGGACCCCCGCCCACAGCTCAGAGCTCACGGGCGCTGCCCGGCGGGGCCGCGGGCTCGGTTCGGCGCTGAGGGGAGGGAAGCGAAGCGAAGGGAAGCGAAGCGAAGAGAAGCGAAGGGCGGCCCCGCGCAGGCGCCGCCGGATCCACGTCGCACTCGGGCCCGGGCGCAGCCGCGCTCCGGCCCCGGCACGGCCCGGGAGGAGGAGCCGGAGCCGCTCCGGGAAGGGGCGGAGGGTCCTGCCCTGCCCTGCCCTGCCCGGCCCTGCCCGGCCGGCGGGGCTGTTCCGCCTCGGATCCTGCCCTGC
>JAWWLV010000024.1:4900971-4971821 GCA_035041135.1 Platyrinchus mystaceus | reverse complement strand
GGGGCAGCCACAGCTTCTCCGGGCAGCCTGTGCCAGGGCCTCCCCACCCTCACAGCCACGAATTCCTTCCTAGTATGTAGCCTAAATTTTCCCTTTCAATTTGTACCCATTACTCCTTGTCCCATCACTACTAAGCTGCAAAGCCGACCCACAGTTCACAGTTTAACAGATGTAAAATTTAAACACTGTTAAACACATAAAAGCAGAATTCAGACTGAGGTACCCAGAGCTGCTCAGACAGATGTCCCTGACCGAAGCAGCAAAGTGATGCCCTAGAATTTTTAACTTAAGACTATAAACACTCTTGAATGTCCACTGATTAGTCACAAACTCAGGTGTCTTTATGATTTTTATTAATAAATACCTTAACAGCACCAATGATATTTGAACATAATCTTGCAATGCTGTGCATGGTGGCTGCCTGGGGACAGTGAGGAGACACGTCTGTCTTTTCACATACAGCTGATTATTTTGTCCTTTTGTGTTTCTTGTAAACAAAGTCATCTCTTCCATACTTAAAACCTTTCATAAAATTGATCAAATCAATATCTAATAAGAGGAAAATGCTCATTTTAATTTACTGCCTCTTCTGGTTCAAGGTGACTTAGCAAGTCCAAAGGAGTGCTACAACTAAAAACCAGATCATTGTGGTTCCTTTTAAAAGGTCCTTTCTTTGCATGTGTGTGTGCACGTGTTAAAAACAAGACTTTTAGCCACCTTAAGTTCCATGTGTCTGAAAGTACATTAGCATGAACATTTTGACCAAAAACAAACGGGAAAAAGTGTATTTCTATACATCAGAGATCTGTACATGAATAAGCATTTATACAAATATAATCCACCAAATATTGGCTTCTACGTACAATTCTGAAATATGGTGATTTGTTTGGATTTCCTACCCTTCAACCATGCTAGCACTTACAGGAACATTTCAGGCTGCTTTAACACCCACAGAGTATATTTGTTTTACAAGGTGGGCACAGATTTATCTTGCTGTATTTGCACTTTACTTATGAATAAATTAAGTGGTAAAGTGAAGTTTGAACAACATAGTCTGTGGTGTTGTAACATCAGCAACTGCAAGCTCTTGGCCATCCACAAGCCCCAGTTCTGAAACAGAAAGAAAAGTTTAATTTATTTAATTAAACCCATGAGGTTTGCTGCTTTTTTTTAATTTTAAAAAGCCCCAAAAAGTTATGAATGCTATTTCCATGTACCATAAATATGATGAAATAAAGCTACAAACAGCTCACTGGCTAAATGAATATTAATCTCATTTAACCAGGAAGAAATATATATTGTGAAGAAATATATATAAAACTCTACTGAATTATAATTTACAGCAGTTATCTGCTTGCTTTGTTGCAATCTTCTCTGCACCTGCCTGCACTTCACCTTTAAACAACTCATATACCTGAGAAAGGTGTATTGCATGTAAAAGGACAATGAACCACATTCAACTGCACAGTGCAAAATAAAGCTAACCATCCATCTAGAGGGATGGAACTGACTTTCTGTAACCTGAAAATCTACATGTGACAACTCCATGATACCTTTTAGTGTCTTGGAAAGATTTGGCCTTGTTCGTTCTTCAATTGAAGCTACTGTCTGCAAATTAAAAACAAAAATAGAGTCAAAGATTTCCATTCAAGTTCTGAAAAATAAAATACATTAAGATTATTAAAGATAATTATTTATCTTCAGATTACCTGTAAATAAAGTGTTTTATTTCCCCCAAACATAGTTGCTGTGATTGCAGGAGATTTCATTTGCCTATATATAAAACATTAAAAAAAAACAAACCAAAACAATCAGGTAAAAATGCATTTACAAATTATCTTTTTGAAACAGTAAACTACCAAAAAAGTTGGCATAGTTGCACACTTACAATGAAGCATTATTTGTCAAGTAATCCAAGATCTCCTGCAATTTAGCTGATGGGGAAATCACTATGTTTTGGGGAAGCTGGCTGCAGGCTGGGCAGTTCTCCTACAACAAAGAATACATGTTATGTTAGATGCTATTTTAGAAATGCTGCCAATAAGGCCTCAAAAGTGTTTGTGTTGTGGGTTTTTTTAAAGTTTTAGCTCTAGAAATATTAATACCGTTGAAAATACTGACAAAACCCAATTCCTCATGAAATTTGTCAGTGTTTGACTGACTCCCAACAGCAGCCAAGTATTTATGAATGACAAATTTCGTCTGACAAAAAATCTAACACTACAAACCTTCAAATCAATTGTTGTCATACCTCTTTTTGAGAAGATTTGCCTATGAGTTGTCTTAAATTTGCATTATCATTTTGTATTTCTACTCTGTAGAAGTAGCAGACTGGTAACACTGTAGATTCCACTTTTAAAACTTCAGAAATATTATTATTCAGTGCTAGGGGCCAAGAGATGCAATACTGGGGTTCAGAAATACACAGAAACTGCATAAATAAAAATCAAGGAAACAACCCTTCGAGCCTTTAATGGCACTAACCTTCCTTTCAGCTTCAAAGGTGTACGTATATAATCCATCCACATCATTAAACACCAAGTAGTTGTTCAGAGGAACATATGCACTGCAATGGCAAACAGGTTAGTGTTGATACATGGCATTATGCTGGAAATCATGTATGTTATTAATAAGCATTTAAATACCTTGTGGCTATTTTAAAAACTTCAGTGGCGCAAACAGCTGGAACGAGAAAAAAAAAGCAAATCTATTTCTTCACCTTCTAACTCTATCAGACATCAGTGCACACAGTTGTACCAAAGAAGTGACAAAAAACCCCAACTTTAACAATATGCTATAAGAAAAAGAAGTATCTGAAGGCAGCTGGTAGTTCTGTGCATCAACACCACAGATTTGGCACTAATCTGAGACTATGTTAAGCCTATGTACTGTGTTTCCCCATTTTTTTTTCTAGTCTCAAATGCTTTTGCTCACTCCCATATCCAAACACGAGTTTAACATTTATAGTCACCACTTTCTCCATGGAAAAAAAGAAATGAGACTGTAAGAATAAATCAGACCCATTTAAAAATTACAATTATCCTCCCCGAGTTCTCAATTACAAATTTTTGTTCTACAGAACTCTCAAGTCAGTCAAGCAGAAGGGAAATGAGCTCTTCCACCATACCTGCAATCACTGCATTTGTAGAAGCTACTGCTGGAATAATTCGTTTAACCACCCCTGTAAAAACAAAACATACAGCTCTGTTATGATTAAATGAGTGTAGCATTCTGCACTTGCATGTGAACAGAGGCATGGACAGCAGTGAGGAACAGATGCCACAGTCTTAACCAGCCTAAAATGTTGCCATTGCTAAAATCACATCCTTTTGTTCCTACTCTTTGACCCAGCAAAAGTGGTCATAGTGTAATGCAAACTGTGGAGCTGCTCCAGGTTAAAAATAAAATGGCAAAAAGAATGTTCAGTTTTGTCCCAGATAAGTTACCCCGATTTATCACACAAACATCTGATTCATCATAAAAATATTTGTGCTGGCACAGGAAATGAGCTGCTTATTTCTGTTTTAAGGGAGAAAAGAACTATTTCTTTCTCAGCAGAGCTGCCAGCTTAGTCATAACAAATACAAAGAATGCCAGTCCAGCCTAAGTGCAAATGTAACAAACTTGGTGAAATGCCATCCCCTTACCTTGGGTGAGTCTGTAGGTAACACCTTTAATATTAAATTGTGATGCTCTTTCTAAAGACTTCTGGTAAATCCACTGTATATGTTCAGGGTCATCTCCATCCAATGCAACACCTTCTACAGTAAAGTTAAGAAGTTACAGGTAAGTTGCAATTACAGAAGTTTTTCAGAAATACAGCATTCTTACTGTCTAAAAAAAGTCCCCTTGTTTTCACTGGAGTTAAAACAAATACCCCATGAAGCTTTTAAAACTTGACAATTTAAATAACCGAAATATCACTTCTACAGACATCTTTAGTTCTAACACATCCTATCCACAAAATATCTTAACTTCACAAATTTATAGAGCTGTTACAGGTTACATTTTAAGTCAGGAAAGAAATTGTGCAGTGTGAGAAACACATGAGCAAATATGGAACTGGAGACAGCAAGTTCAAGGAGTGAAAATCCATCTCCAGCTCAGAGGAGGCTTAGATTCAATATGACAATGAGCTACATGAGGTTAAGAGGTAGGAAAGTTTTATTAGAAGTAGCTGTATATTCCCAACTCAAGTTAATTAAAAGGAGAAATGGCAATTTAGCACCAGTGTAATACACTAATTACCTCCAAAAGGTTGCTCCTTTGGCCACTGCAATATCCTGACATACTCAATACAATGCTCTGGCAATCTGGGCATGGATGCAATAGTGCACATGGGAAAATTGACCTGGTTGGGCAGGGGAAGAAAACCAGAAGAAACCAGGTAATACACTATATATAGCACTAGGAAAAGAAACCAGCAAATTAGAAGAATATGTAAAAAATGGAAATATCACTGGGTGAATTACCTGTGGTGGATAAAGCTCAAGTGTGCACTCAACACATGCTGTCATACCAGGAATGATCACACGAGCGTTTCCTTTGAAACCTTCCGTCCCTCCATCTATTAAAGGTATGATGGAACTTGGATCCAGTACCCCATCTTCATAATGTAAAAAGGACATCTAATGAATAAAGGTAGGGGGGTTGTTGATTTCTGTTTGGCTGGGTTTTTTAAACAAGTTGCAGGAAGAAAAAAACATCCTAAAAATTTTATTCTTAATGGTACGCCGTAAGATTGAAGGCTTAATATAGTTTATTTTAAGGGTGCACAGTATATAAAACACTACTTACTTGTCAGTGCACAAGACTCTTATCTACCACCTCCCCTGATAAATGCTGTTATCTCTTTACAGTACATCAGAACAAATGGTTGGGTGGTTTAAAGGATTTTGGTGTTTGATTCTTGGTTTGCTGTTTTGGTTTTTTTAAATACAGGTACGTAATCCAGATCCTTGTTTTGTAGACAAATTCACAATGATAAAACTACCTCGTTCAATGACCAGCCTTCTGGTCACTGAACTCTGTAACACTGCAGCTCCAAAAGATGGCATTTACAAAAAGCACTGTTTGGGTAATGAAGACAAAGTTCACAATGGGAGCATCCAGAAAAGAACTTTCTTTCTTATGGCTTTCAAAAGCTGACTGCACAAGGCCACAAACAATGTAATCTAACTTTGAAATTACCCCTGCAGGGCACTGCACAAATGTTGGCTAACAGTCCTCAAGAAAAGGGCAGGTAAGAGAGCATTTCACCCTGTTCACAGAAAGAAAACAGAAATAGATACAGAAAGCTGTGAGCTTCAACAGCCCTCATTCGTTTTAGTGACACGTTCTACAAAAGCATGTTTAATTTTAGTTATCTATACCCAAGCAATAATCAGGCTTTAAAAAAATTGAAGACTTTACCAGCATGCCATTTATCCATCTTCTTGCAATTATAGAGTCCAGCCCACAAACAATAATATGGAACTCTAGAGGGAAAAAACCCCATTATTTAAATCTATACTAATGCACATTTTTGAAAACAAGCAAATATTCTGTCCATAACAGTCCAGAGACAGTGACTGTGGTTTAACTATCTCCCCTAGATTAGCTGTATTACAGATGTATTTAAATTTTATTTGTTACTTCTATTTCCAGTATATTTTAGAAGACTAAAATAATTAGCAATCTAACTCCCAGGAAAAGCAGTGAGCAGCAACAACTGCAAGGTTCCCCTAAAGCACCAGTGGCTGTTTGGCAGGCACACAAATTCCACTTACGTCGATAGAAGCTTTCATCCATGTCTTGGATCTTTTTAAAATATCTGAATGCAAGCCCAGTAAAGGAATATATTTATAGTTAAGTTTACTGTTTCCTATTTTCTAACCTAAGGCCAAAAATTATTTTCTAACATAAGGCCAAAATTTATTGCTATAGTTTTATACAAGACTTTTTTAAAAAAACTCTGGGATTTGAGATTTTAAAAAATTCCCACAGCTGCAGCTGTAATATCTGACAAAACAAGTAAGAGACACAATGCAATAGTCACAAACAGGAGAAAGTTCAGCAGGCAAAATATTTAGGAAGCTCAAAGCATGTGCTCTCACAAAGTCCCCTATCAGTAAGTGCTGCTCTAAGTCAATAAACTAATGTCTCCTCCCAGTTAAGTACTCAAAACACTCCAGTGAATAAACCTGTAATTCCAGTATCTCAGTGAAAATTACAATATTGCATTTGAATAAAAACACTCAGTGGAAAAATACAAAACAGTTTCTCAAAGCTGAGCCTTTCCCATGCATATTCCCTGGATCCTAATGTTGCTGAGAAAGAATTCTCAATCACCAGCTGAATGAATCCGTTCTTTATTGTACAAAAAAAGAGAGGATGGCAGCAAAATACTTTAGATACTCTCACCACCTACAGAGTTTTCTAGGATTTTTGAAGCCTTCAGGGCCACTGCTTCTCTACAAAAGGATACGGTACAACGGCACAGTTGGGAATGCGGCTGTTCAGGAATTCTGCTGCAACTTCAGCCTTTGGTCGCCCCACGTCCTTCGGTCTGGGAAAACCCAAGCAATTCCAAATGCATTATTTTAGCAGATTCAACCTCTCCAGTCTCTATGCATTGCAATACCAAATTAAGTGACTGTTACTTTAGGACAGTTTATTGACGTGATGATATTAAAGCATCCAACCCAAAGCATTCTATGATCCCTGTAAAGCACCAGATACGAGATATTCAGAGTCACCTGAATATGTCCATGTAACTACAGTTATCAGCACCAAAAAAAATCCAACCATTTTTCACTGTGCTTAGAAGAAGATGGCACTAGAAAATCTGAGATTTCAGTCTGTGTACATTATTTTTTGGTGTGACTTTTTCCATCAGCTCCACTGGAATGGTAAGGAACAAAAATTTTCTTCACGCTCAAACTACGACACCACAGATGCCAAAAGAAGTTTAGCAACATTTAGTTTATTCTGAGTACTACTGTCACATGAAGGTTCAGTAGTCTTTAATGACATCTTGTCCAAGCAAAATAATGATATTCATGTGTTTTGTTTAGGTACATTTAAAAATCCAGAAGCTGAACTGTGAAAACAGCACTTACCGAAACAGAAACTGTCGGTTAAGGTTGGAGACATCTATAGTATCCATGTCAATAACGTGGATCTGCCTGAAGCCAGACAATGCCTGTGAAAAGAGAAGGTCAGCTTCATTTAATAGGAAATAAAAAGCTTACAGAGCTCCAGAATTCATTCCACAAGCCAAAAAAAGCAAGATTTAGAGGAACAAACGTATTTGCTCCTCATTCCCTGTGCAGACAGGTACATGGTCATTGTTGGGCTGTTCGTGCTGGTATTTACAGATGGAATTAGTAACACTTCAACAGTCAAAGACAATGCTCTACTGAAGGCAGTATTGCTTTATCCTACCTAATCCTAACACCTCCCAGTAATCTGTACACCAGGGAAATCCTGCCTTAGGTTTGTGGTTGGACTCAATGATCTTAAAGGTCTTTTCCAACCTAAATGATTCTGAGTCTATGATTTTTGCCACTGTATTCCAAACAGTCCTTTCTTGTACCATTATGAGCATGATTTGGTCTTAGTTTACTTTGTTTACATGGATCTGGTAATTAGGGACAATCACCAACATCAGACTCTCTAAGGCTGCACATGAACTTCTGGCTACACTCCATGAACAGCAGCATGTTGTCCCTCAGGACAAACTTTGAGACAGCTGAATAAATAACATGCAACATATCAGACTACCACATTTCAAGCTTATTAACAACATTCTTCAAGTTTATTGTCTGTATCATCATCTATTTTACACATTATTAGAACTTGGAATTTTAACAGCTATATATATAAATTATTATATAAATCCTCAAGCTAAAAAGAGAAGATTCTAAGAAGCAAAGGGTGAAAACTGAGTAATTACCAGATTTTTCAGGAGTTCGCATCCTAATCCTCCTGCTCCAATAACCAGGACTTTACATGTGCTTAGCAAAAAATCAAGGGCCTGCAGAAAACATGAGCAGAAAAATTAATACAATTTGCCCTCTGATTCATAACCCTTATAAACACATTACCATAAATTTTCAGTGCCTAGTGAGTTATAGATAAAGCAACTTTGTGTTTGCATGGGTAATTTTATATTGGACTTTAATCAGCAGTTCCTATATCCCAATTTACAGTAAAGCAAGACCTTTATTGATATCAGTATTATCTTTATATTAATTTTGACCACAAAAAAAGCAAGCTCCACTTTGATTATTATTTGGCTTAAGGAGGTAGTGTTTTCCTCCTTCAAATATTTCACTGATATATATATATATATATATATAAATATATACATAACTAAATAAATCTAAACAGACATGTAACAGTGCTGGCCAAAAAGAAGTGAAATGTTTAACTCTATAACTGCTTTCTGTGAACTGTTCCACTACACCCCAGCCTCCAACTAGTAAATAATGGAACAGTACATTAAAAAGATAATAATATAATAAAATAATAATATATAATAATTATAATAATAATACTTTCAATTGTAAGCTCTGAAACAAAATGTACAAAAAAGGAAAGCAGAAGAAATAATTGAAACATTCTAAATTTTGCTTTTCCTTACTAAAAATCTTTCCCAGTAATCCAACTACTCATACTAACAGTAATTTAGTACAATAAATTTCTCACTGTATCAAATTACTTAAAAATGGAAGATAAATGCTATTTTTTACGTGAAACTCAAAGACAGAGCATAATTCATATGTTGTTATATATTTATATATAATAACAGCAGCTTGTAGTTGACAGTGCACAGTTTAGAAATACAAGTTTATAAAAAGAGCCCAGTATGTTCTTCTGGGACCACAATGTTGAATTCATTAAAATACAAGCTTTTCATGCAGTTTTAGTACTCACACATTGCTGGTGGGTCAATTAATGAACCTGTTTACATTACTTTGCAACACACACTACAGATTTTTTTATTGAAAGTAAGTGTTTCTCACTTGAGTGCCTGGCTCGAAATCGGGATGTGTGAATGGTCCAGATCGCTCGAGGAACTTCTTTACATGGTTCCAGCGACCTTCCCAGTCTCCAGTGTCCCCACACCCACCATCAACAGCCATTCTGCACAGAACACAGTAAATTCAGCTGCAAAATCAGAGAGAAAAAGCCACACCTCCAACTTTTCTATATTAAAAACCACCTAAGTTACTGACCATTCATACAAATGCATCTGCATATTCTGCGTGTGTGTTATGAACATGAGCATTTGCATGAGTGGGTTTTATTTGTGCAACTAGAAAGCAACAATATAAATATGCACACAGGGGGGGAAAAACCTCAGGCATTTTGATAAACCCCTTGATTTAACTGCTACTAGTAAAAGTTGACCTGAAGTGAAAAAGGGGTCTAGTCTAATTCCTTTTATTTCCCTCATATTTAAAGAGAACATAGAGAAAGAGCTTGTCCCTTTAGATTTTGAGGGTGGTTCTTTTCATCTGTAAAGTCTTGTATCCTTTTTTTGACAGATTTTTTAAGTTCATAAATTATATTCAGAATTACCAGTATGTAACAGCAATTGTGAGGCACTGAATAAATAACAGTAACGTGCCCCAACATTGTCCTCTGAATCTTCAGAGTAGTTAATTTTAAAAAAAATGTTTAAAAAGACATAAATCTTGAATGTTCTTCACCCTCAGATGGTACTATGTAATTTAGAACACCCCCATTTTTCAGTCATCCCTGAACCTGTCAGCAGTAACAGTGCAAAAAAGAAAAGTTTGTAGTTATCTTCCTTTGAATTTTCAAGACAGAATTTTACACAAAATACTCCAATACCCTTTTTCTGCTTTTGCAGGTCACTTTTAGTAGTACATAAGTATAAATTTAATCTGCAGAGACTTATTGGAATAGTTTAAAATCGGCTCTCAAGTAATTTTCTAGTGCAAGACCATCAGCTACTCCCCTTTTTAAATAGGAGCTCCACTCAATGTATGTGACTGTGTTCTACATTAATACAAAACTAAACTCCTTATAAAAGAGCTTTGCCAATCCTGAGTATAAAAGGTCGTGCCACCATTGATAAGAAGTATTTGCTTCCTTCTGTGAAGCCCTATGAAAAGCACTTGGCTAATAACTGTAGGGTAATATTCAGAATTTATTACAACTTCCTGGTGACTTGAAAATATAGTGGAAACATCTAGAGTGAATTCCTTTCTCTTCACAGCACTCAGAACATGGACAACACAGCATGTTCACAGTAACTTTAATTTACAGACAATTTTCAGTAACAGGGAAAAAGTCTAAACTGCAGGAATAAATAAATCATAATTCACCTGTTTTGGGCAGCTGTCCCTGGCCAGGGGCTGGAATGAGAGGATCTTTAAGGTCCCTTCCAACCCAAACTATTCTAGGATTCTGTTATTTTGACTGCAGACTGAACTCCTTCCCGATTAACTGTCGAGATAAGTTACTTACTATATGAGCAGTTAAGTAAGAGCTATAAAAATTATTTTAATTCATAAAGGGATTTTGACCCAACCTGCGCTTTTGTACCTTCTCCAGTATTTACAATAACATGGAAATACACATATTTCACACAATGGGAAATGGTGTACATAAACACAACACTCTCTCTACAGACCCCTCACTTGTTGTACACCAGGTTTCAGGATGTGCATTAAGCACTGACTTAAGAAAATAAAATGGGTCAGCAGACATCACAAAACCTGCTTCTGTGGATATTATAATTTTTAGCTTTTCTGTAAATGAGTGTAGAAGCTGTGTTTGGTGGCACTAAGATAAACTTTTTTTAATCCTTTTATATAGCCCCTATAAACAGCCATTAAGCATCACCATTCCTTGTGTGTTTAAATGTGTATATCCCTTTATAAGTTAGGCAAAATGGTAAGATCTAGTTTCACTTTTGCAACTGTACTACTGTTTGGTTTTTACAGGGTTGGACATTGTGGAGATCTGGAAAACATAAGTAATTCAACCTGAGATTTTATATTTCAGAGCCTCTTTTTAAAGTGTTTATTTTCTGTGCTGTTACAGCATTACCAAGTATCGTGAGAGTTTAACAAAATTCTTATTTATTTCACCGGGTTGCTTTCATTTTAAATTTCGCTTCAAATCTCAGAGCACCACAGCCCTTATGCTGCTTTAAGCTCAGACTTTTCCCTGCGGCTTTCACAGCCCCGAAGCTCCATGCTTTTGAGGGACTTGGCATGCAGCCCTCCCATCCAACATGCCCAGGGATTTTGGTGACCCTCACCCCATACACACATGCACTGCCTGCGGGCCCGGTGCTCGGGCAGGCCGGCTTTGAGATCCCATGGGAAGAGGGGCACAGGCAGGTGGAAGGGAGCAGCCAAGGGATGGAAGCAGATGATGCTGAAGATTTCTCAGCGCTGCTTTTAAAGCAGGTGCGTAGAATTTAGAGCTTTTAACAAGCGGAGGCCAACTGCTCCGCGGCCTGAATTTTTTTTTTTAAATTTTCAGCCAAAAAAAAAAAATTTAGCCACCTGCTTCTAGCCTGGAGGCCCTTCCCGCTTCCCCGGCCGGCAAGGCAGCTCCCCCCGTGTTGTCCCCAAGCTCTCCAGCGCACCATGCCAAGCTGCGAGCCCGCAAACTCCCGGGCGAGCCCCTCGGCCGGGCTCCCCTCTCCCAGCCCGCGCCGTCCAAGCCCTGCCCCACCACCCGTGACATCCTTCCCGGGGCTCCCTCCTCCCTGCCCGCGCCTCCCCCGTCCCTCATCTCCCGCGGGGCTGCGGCTCTCCCTGCCCTGCCCTGCCCTGCCCGGCCCGCCAAGCGCTGCCCCTGCCCCCGCTGGCCCGCAGCCCCGCACTAACCCATCCGCCAGCAGCTCCTCTAGCCTCCTTCTTTTCTTCTCCCTAAAAGAGAGAGAATAAAAGAAGGGTCAGTATCGCGCTACAGAGACCGGGGAGGAGGGAGGGGGTTCCCCGGGGGCGGGGCGGGGGCGGCCGAGCACACACATACAGGGCACTTACGGTTCCTCACCATCCGCCATAGCTCCCTCTGCTTCCCACAGTGCCCCGCGCGGGGCGGGGCCCGCGGGGTTGTTTCCCGCACCGGGGGGGTGTGTGGGATAATCGCGATAATCGTCCTGGCGACACGGCGGGTGGGTCTCTGGAGAACCCCTGAGCCGTGAGGCAAAGGCTCCCGCCTTCCCTGCCCGGCCCCCGGCAGCTGAGGGGGTCTCCCTGCGCCCACCTCGCTGGTGGTCGCACAGACATGGAACAGTTCGGGTTGGAAGGGGCCTCAGAGATCACCCAGATCCTGCCACGGGCAGGGACACCTTCCACTAGACCAGGTTGCTCCAAGCCCTGTCCAGCCCGGCCTTGAACACTTCCTGGGATGGGGCAGCCACAGCTTCTCTGGGCAACCTGTGCCAGGGCCTCACCACCCTCACAAGGAGGAATTTCTTCTTCATATCTAATCTAAACCTGCCCTCTGACAGTTTGAAGCCAATCCATCTTATTCAGTCGCTCCAGGCCCTTGTAAGAAGTCCCTTTTCTTGTAGGTTCCCATCAGGTACTGGAAGGCAGCAACTGGGTCACCCACAAGCCTTCTCTTTTCCAGGTTGAACATTCCCAATTCTCTCAGCCTTTCCTCATAGCAGAGATGTTCCATCCCTCTGATCATCTCGGTGGCCTCTTCTGACCTCAGTTATCCAGGAACCCAGGAGGGCATTCTCAGGGCACCTTAGAGGCTGGAGAATGACTAGAGACCAAACGTGGATGTGGGATCAGCCTGGGGCTGGTCACTGCCCTCATCAGCACTGCCTGGACAGAGGCTGGACAGGCTGTGCCCACGGCTCTCCTGGGATCGTACATAAATCAACCAGATCTAGGGAACAGCGTCCGAGCACAGGACGGGAAGCAGACGAGCAGGACTAACGAGGGTTGTGCTCAAGGCTTGGACTCCCAAACTTTAGAAGCAGCTGTCAGTGCCCAGGCTTACCAGTCTGCACTTTGAGAAGGACTTTGATGCCCGCAGCAAACCTGGGGTTTTGTGTGGTACACACATGGTGGGTGAAGTGTGAAAGCCTGAAAGCACCAGTGCTCCAACACGGACTGCTGGGATCGAACCATCACAGCTGCTGTCACCAACCTTTGCCTCCAAAGGCACAATCACCCTGTTGCGGATTTTAGGAGCTCTCTAAACACAGACACAGAGTCTCGTTTAAGAAGGAGACGTTGTTTGTTTTGCACATGCTGCAAGGTGCAGGTTTCCACAAATCAAGCATTCCAAGGGATAAAAAGTTACATGTTTTATAAAGTAAAATTTACATGAACCCGCCTCTCTAATACGTATTCCCCCGCCCACCTAATGCATATTTATTTCGGTGATCTAATCTTACGCAATACTTGAAAACACAAAGTTCTTTTCTTCATTAAGCAGCTTGTATTGTTGAAGTTATCTGACATCAATTACGTTTAAAAAAGGCGAGAAAATTCAGCCCAAAGACAGAAAATTCACCTTGAAGGCATCACCCCCACTAGCAGAGCCAGTCTGCAGTGGGACACCCCCCAGAGCCCCCGTGGCCGGGGCTGACACTCCCCCTGTCTCACAGATGATGCGGAGCGGGCTCGGCACGTGAATATTAAACGTGCATCACCATTTGCTGAGGGAACAATGAATTTGCAGCGGTTATTGACAGCAGCCCGTGTCAGCTGCCATCCCTGGGCGTGTGGCGGGCGGTGACACAGAGCGTCGCTTGTGCTGCTGCTGCTGCTGCTGCTCGTTCGCTCTCGGTCTCAGCAGCGAGGAGCGGGGCCGGTGTTGGTGCGCGTGTCGGTGTCGGTGTGTCCCTCGGTGCCGCCGTCCGTCTGTCGGTGCCGCGGTCCCGGAGCCGCCCCCGGGCGGTGCCCGGCTCTCCCGAGCCTGCGCGGCGGCGGCGGCGGCCATGGAGGTGCAGGTGGCCCCGCTGCGGGCCTGGGACGATTTCTTCCCCGGCTCCGACCGCTTCGCCCTGCCCGACCTCAAGGACATCTCGAAATGGAACAACCGCGTGGTCAGCAACCTGCTCTACTACCAGACCAACTACCTGATGGTGGCCGCCGCGCTCGTCTCCATCGTGGGGTCAGTGCGCGGCCTCGCAGCGCGGCCGGGCGGGGGGCGAAGGGATGGAGGAGCCGCGGTCCGCGGGCCGGGAGCGCTGAGACCCGGCCCGGCGCCACGGGAAGGGGTCCGGCCCGGCCCCGGGCGGGATGTCGGGCTGCAGGGCTGGGGCAGCTGCTTTCCCCCCCCTCTTCCCTTTCCCCCCTATTCTCTTTTTCCTCCATTCTCCTAACCCATTCTCCTAACCCATTCTCCTTTCCCCTCCTCCGCCTTTCGCCTTCTCTCCATTCTCCTTTCCCCCTTTCCCCTTTCCCTCTTTCTCCTTTCCCTCTTTCCCCCCACTTTCTGCTTTCCCTCCCATTCCTTCCCCCTTTTTCCCCTCTTATCTTCTCTTAAACCTCTGGTGTCGCTTAAAAATGCAGGAGACAGCCTCCCTTGTGGAGAGGGGGCTTGAGAGGAGTCGGGTTTGTGAGTTATTTATTAGTTTATTGCTGCAGTCTCACTGATGTTACTGTTATCTCCCTGTTTCGCGGGCTGCTCCTCAAGCCCTTTGCCCGAGGGAGAGGCAGCGGGCACTCAGCCTGGCAGGAGGCAGCGATGATTTTTATATGCTGGATGTCGCTCGTAGAAAACGGAGCCACATCCTGTGCAGCGACCTGTGCTTCCTCCTGAACCCGTCCAGTGAGGCTGTGCATGCTCAGACATGCCCTGCTGTGAATTTTAAAAAAAACACATAGATAAATTCTACTCTCTTCAAGACAGGACCATCTTCCGGTACGATTTTGTGTCAGGCCCAGCTTTCCTGAAGAGAATCAGGAAATAACCTTATAATGATCTTCTGAATCAAAGCCTATGTGACTCTTGAGGTATTGCTTCGGCATCTTTGGACAGAAAGCTTTTAAGCAAGACATGCAGCAGAAGCTGATGATTAAGCTTTTAATATGGAAACTGGAATTCTCCACTCTTCTCAACAAACAGTGAGCAAATGCTTAAATTGGAGGATTGCCCAGCTGCTGGGCCAGAGTGGTTTTGGCTGAAGTACATCTTATCTTTTTGTGTTGCAGAGTCTTAAAATTATTCCTCTAAATCTATTTTTTTTTTTTGTGTAAGCATTCTGCATCCTGTTAGGGCTTCTGAAGCTGTTGACCCAGCATCTTAAGTTGGTGAAGATTCCGTGGCTCCCAGGGAGCTTTGGCCAGTGCTCTGTGGAAGGATCGGCTCAGAATCCTGCTTTTTCTTCTGGATGCGTATGATGGTTAAGGGTTTGGCATAGTGACATAGGCTTTCTGCTTTTTAGTTTGTTGGGGATATGCTGCAGTGAGCTTTACAGACTACTAGGCTGGTAAAATGACACTTCCATGGCCTTGTTTTTCTTATACCACCTTGGTCCAAACCTCTGTGTTTATTTACCCCTATTTAGCAGCATGGTGCTGTAGCCACCTCTCAATGAATAGGTGAATCACAGTGTCCCTGGAAGGCAGAGGGACAAGCTCTTCTGCCCAAGAAGGTTGGGAAAACAATTTTGATATTTCTTGTCAGAAAACAAGGATGGCAGAAGCTTTTACTCACTCTCCTTAAGTCCTCCTTTTGAACTCTGGTTTTTTTTTTACAGATCAAGGGAGATTCATCTCCCACTTGTTTCCCACTAATATGCTGAGGTGGGAGGTGGAAAAGGAAGAGAGACACAGGAGATGGAAACTAATATCAGAACTGCAATTCCAATACCTTAATATTGAGTGATAACCCTCTAAGTTGAAAACTTATAGATGAACAATACCTGAAATAGAATCTTGATCTCAAATATTATTTGAGATCTTTTGATGTCTTAGAGCCTTTGGTGTATGATGAACCTAACACTGAAGTAAAATCAACTGGGAGAACTCTAAAGGAAATGGGATAATACCTCAATAAAGTATCCATTTCTTTTAATAAAAATATTTTTTGTTTGGCCAGACTGTGGCTTTGGGAGAAAGGTAAAGAAAGTTCTCCTGATAAATAGATGGCTGAGTTGTTGCACTTACTTCTGTACTGGGCAGGAACCTCAGAGTGATAAATGATGAATCATGGCTTTTTAGGAACTCCAGGGCTGTATTCAGGCCTAAGGGCAGGATTATTGAAACCACTAATGTGGTGGTCTTCCCATGATCAAAACTAAACTTAGCCCATGACCAACTCTACCTGTTCTTAAACCATCCAACTATATAGACAGACTTGTAACGTGAAGATAATATTTTCAGCTATTGCAATACTTGGCAACTGTGGTTGTGGTGAGCTGACTCAGAAATTGTAGCCTAAAGCTTTCTTGATACTGGTGGTACAGTACTGGTGGTACATTGCCACAGCTTCAGTTTACTGCTTCTCCTACAGCAAAGGTGACCCCTCCAGCCTTTTACCCAATCTCTTCAAGGTGTGGAATAACCTTACCATGAACGTTGTGGAATTGCAGTGATCTCTATTGCATCATGTCCCTGCCTTTCTCCTTCCATCTGTCTTCTCCCAAAGCTACTGTTACATGTAAATGAAGTTCTGGGCTTTGCTGCAATGTAGCTTTTACTTTCAGCCTGCAGGACTGGGTAGAAAATAATAAATCAGTGAACAAAAAACTAAAACTCCTGAATTAGTGCCAGTCCACAAATACAGGCTGGTGGTAGCAGCCCTCCCTGCAAATTCCTTTGAGAATGACTCTGGAATTGTGTGCTTTTTCTTCCCCTCCCCCTACAACTCAGTTGATAAAAACAAGATCTTTACAAAACTGTGCCCTTTCACCCAGTTATGGAGGAATTGGACTCCCCATTCTTACCTTGAGCCAGGACCCTGTCATTGTGAGTCCTGTTGGGATTTTTATTAAAATTGGTGCCTTCAGTGCCTCCCACAACAGCTTGTAACTCCCCTCAAACAGTCAATTTGGTTAATAAGTGGAATTTGTCTGTTCTTCCACCTACTCCAACAAGGCCTCTCTGTCATGTAGTTCAAACTTAACTGCTTAAATTAATGTAATTTCATCTAGGCTTTTGTTGCCACGTACTTGCTAAAAATTAGCTTCTGAATCTGACAGTTTTAAAAAGCATGCTGGATTTCAGAGTGCTGCATCAGAGTGCTCATTCTCTTCTGGAATAATGTTCTCCTTGCAGCCTGAGGCTTGATGTCTCTTTCCTTTGCCACTTTTTGGAGACATCTACTGTCCATCTGCACAACCCCAACAATCGGTGACAGCCTGTCTTTTTTTCTTCTTTTTTTTCTTTCCCCAGCCTGAGGTGCCTGTAGTGATTCCCTTTGCTGAAACAAAAACTCCAGAGCAGCAAAGTCTTTAGTCCTGATGAAAGATTGAGTGAGCAAAACACATAATTTCAAAACATATGTTGCATAATAATATTAGTATATAACTTCATAAAGGTCTGGCAGTTCTGCAAGAAGGAATCAGTCTCCTGTTCTCAAAACAATGCAAGTAAACAAAAGAAGGTACAGAAGCATTGCTAAATCCATGGATGCTGAGGGCTATCACCTGGAATAACATGCTATTTATAGTTTTATGGGCTACATCTCATTACAGCTGTATAACCTCAGTGAAGCTCAAAGTATGGGGAGAGAGGAGGCAGAACTTCATCTTTCAAGTTGTTTAAATTAATACAAATGAGGGAGGAAGCATTTTAGAGCTCTGACTTTCCCACTGCTTGGGCCGTGGTAGAGCAAAAGGCCTTCTAAAAGGGAATTTTCATGCTTATTTGGTGCAACAGCCTAACTGAGCTGCTGTAAGTAAAAAACTGTGGTTCACGATGACTGCCAGTCTCCTACTCAGTGCCTTTGTTCAGACTTGCCTGGTCACATGCAAAAGAAACAGATGTGACAGCAACTGCTGAATAATCACCCCAATACAGTCATCTAAAATGTAGCTGATTTGAGGATGGAGCTTTTGCTTTTTATGTGGCCTGTCCTATTTCTGGGCTTGTGCTGCTGGAGGCTTCTTTTCTTCCACAAAGGATGTGTCTTGCCAAGCTCTTTTTCCCTACACTACAGCTCTGTGTCCTCCCTGTCTCCTGCTGTAAGGCTGCACAAGTGTGCAGGTATGAGACAGCCTGACAGGGAGAGGTGATGTGGTTACTCACTGAGAACAGGGATTTTTGGGCTTTCCTGAACCTGTCAGAATTCTAACTTGTGATGCATGTAGGGCAGAGCCTAGAAATATGAATCTAGTTTAAAAAAAGAAAGTATTTCATCTGTTTCTGCTGGCCTGGGGTAGCTGCCAGTACTTCTTCCCACACAACTGCACCTCCAGCATCTTGTCTCTCCTGAGACAAATACAGAGTGTATTGGCACAGGATAATACCTGTGTCTCTGCAGCCAGGCAGGATGTTCATTTTGCTTTATTTATTTTCCCTATCTCTTTACTTT
This sequence comes from Platyrinchus mystaceus, assembly GCA_035041135.1. Classification (NCBI taxonomy): domain Eukaryota; kingdom Metazoa; phylum Chordata; class Aves; order Passeriformes; family Tyrannidae; genus Platyrinchus; species Platyrinchus mystaceus. The sequence goes on along the minus strand of JAWWLV010000024.1, from coordinate 4,953,341 downwards.
GCATTGAGGCAGGTGCTGAAGGAAGCCTGGTCTTTGCAGGGCAGCAGGGGTGCAATGGCAGGTCCCACTGTGACACTGCTGAAACTGAATCCAGGTGATGGCTTTTCCTTGTCGGTTTGTCCCGGCTGTATTGGAGAACAAAGGAGGAGATCGTCCACACAGGATGCTCTGGGCCATTAGCACACCCAAATGCCATTAGACCTGCCTTTCTAGCTTCTTTCAGGGTCACAGAAGTTGGTGGGTTTCATGTCCAACCCTAAAAGAGTTTTTCCTCCTCTAAGTCATCCGAGCAGTGTAAACTCAAGCCACCAACCCCTGCCATGCTGATAGTTATGTGCATTACATTTTTAGGTATTTGAGAGGTCTAATCAATCCCTGCTAAAGGGAATTATATTTAGAAAGTATCTTGTAACATACTTAATGGCTGGTCACTTACCTTGTCTCTGCAGCACTGAAAGACTTCCTTGCCTGAGCACAAATTTGTCATACTGTGTTCTGACCTCTGTATAAATAAAGCCAACACCAGTGTTGGTGGTTCAGCTGTAAGGTGACTTTTAGGGCTGTTACACAGCTTGCTTTTTCCCCAGGCCCTGGTGTTCTAAAATAACGTGTCCATGTTTTTTCCTTTCTAGTCTTTAGCTATTGTGTTACTGAGAGCAGCCTGCCAACAGATCTGAGTGAAAAGATAATGGAGGTCTGCCTTCCTGAAAAATGCCATTGCTGGAGAAGAATTTTCTATATATGAATTTCTAGGGTAATCTTAGTGCTGTAAATTATGCTGTGGGCGAGTCAAGCAATAAAGGGGAGCTTGGCATATGACACCCTATCCAGCACTGCAATCACCAGCAGTGAAGTCTGTGGACACATGGCTGATAATTTGAATACCAGTTTTCAGTGGCAACTGCAATCCCCATCTGTGTTCATGTGGCTCTGAATGCCTTCACTTGATACTTCTGTTCACTGTTCCCTTGTACGCGTTGGAATGCAGCCCACTACAGAAAACATGTAATTCAAATCACTTTCCTCAGGAAAGTGGGATCTTCTGAATGCACTGTGCCTCCCCCCCACTGCCCTGTATATCCCTTACAGCCAGTCAGTTATACAGAACCTGTGTAATACCAGAAAAAAGTGTAGAGCAGACAATTATTTGGTCTCTTCCTTATAAATATGGAGGGATAGCTCTTCACACAAGTTTCTGAAGTTGTAATAAGAGTAGAGGGAAGAGCAGGGAAGATAAGGCTTTGAGAGCATTTACCAGGCATGTGGAAAATGTAGAGTGGAGCTCTGCCTAGCTCTTTGTTGCTTCTAGGATTATCTTGTCTGGGGATTTTTTGGCAACAAAAAATTGTTTACTGTGAGTTGTCTGAGTAAGTTTGGCCATTTCTGCTCCAAGATAGCTGTGATGTGGAGGTGAATTCTACTTTAGGAATCTCATATGTCCAGTAGTATGTATATGAGCCAGGCACCAGGGTGGTCCAGTCATGAGTCATCCTCCTCCTCCTGCTGCAAAGGAGCACAGATGAAACCTATTTCCTTCCAGAGCAATGCTGTTCACTTTTTCCAGCCTGGAAACTTTAGATTGACAATTCAAAGCTAAATATAAACTGGCTGGCTACAGGGAGTGACTCAGATGCAACAACCAAGTCTGCCCTATCACCACTTCCAAAAAGTCCTGCTGGCTTTTCAGCATGAGGAGCAGAAGCAGGTGGGGAACTAGTCTGAATTTTAATCTTTTTCTGTCCAGTTGTCCTGTCTCCTGTTGGCACAACTGACTTAAAGAATCAAGAGCCAGTCCTTTCTCTGAAACAATTCTTGGGGATTCTTCCTTCTCTGGGGAGGTGTTCCCTGGCACTGCAGGTGAAGTGCTGACATACCGGCACATTTCTTGTGCCTGTGCCGGATATGAAGCGCAGACCGCAAACCACAGCATCCTCCTCGGCAGTGGGGAGTGGTGAATCGCTGTGCCTGTTAGCTTTGGAACAGCAAGACGTGCTGCAAACTCTACAAGGGGAAATTTTGAGTATGTCTGGCTTTGTCAGGGCGGTGTTGTGCTGCTGCCATAGTTGTAATAGCTCAGAGCCCTCAGCTGCTGTGTAACCAGAGCAGTGCATGTGCAGGCCAGCAAATCAGAATGCACATGATATCACATAACTTTTTACTCTATGAGTGAACTATCATAGAGCCTTGAGTTTGTGTGAGTACAGAAACAAGCTCAGCAGAGTCACTGCTGAAAGCTTGACTCTGAACAAGCCCTAAATACTTGGGAAAGTGGTTTGAGCAGGTGATGTTCCCAACAGGGACTTGCTGTTTATAGTCCAAAGCTGATCCACTCAGTGGCTTGGTTTGCTTGGAAGCTCTGATAACAATAATAGAACACACACCTCAGCAGTGACCCTCTTGCCAGGCCTGGCTCTTCTTCCTGTAAAACCTTTATCCCATACTCCAGTTCCTTCTGACTCTCAGGCATGCTTGATTGAGACTGGGCTTCCATCTGTTGTGCTGATGGTGGTGAGCTCCTTCTGCAAGTTCATACAATTCTTATGTTTGGTTGTAAATCAGTAAGAAGGTTTATTCAGAAATGAGAAAGAGTGAAGTAACTTCCCCTTTAGTTAGTGTTCTCCTACTTTCCTGTTTTGCAAACCTAGACAAGATACTATGAAAAGTTAGTTTATCTGAAGGCCTAAGCTGATCCTGGCTTTGCCATGTGGAGGGAAAATATCAGTCCCTTGGGCAACTGTTGCCTCCATCTGCTCTCTGGATATGCTAACTCTGGGTGTGATACCACATGAGTTGATGGCAGAGGTAGGAGGGGTCCTGGTGGGAAGTGCTTCTGTTATGAGGAGCTGCAGAAACTCATTATCCTGAGCTAAACTCAAGAAGAAGTCATGAAGATTATCTAAATTCAGTGCTAAGGGTTGCTTGTTCAAGTTGCACTTGTTGCTTTATTTAGCTTCTGCTAAAGACCTTGGTAAAGGTCTTGACAGCAGCAACTGCCTTCTCAATGACTGACCTCCCTGGTAAGGATACCACTGAGCCGTTCCTTTATGGACACAAGTCGTGAAGGCTCTGAAATTCAACACTTTTTTTTGTTGTCGTTGTTCCCTCTTCTCCCCAGATTTCTGAGTCCCCTGAACATGGTCATTGGTGGTACTGTGGTGGTGCTGGTGTTCCTGGGCTTTGTGTGGATGTCGCACAACAAGGATATTCTCCGCAAGCTGAAGAAGCAGTATCCAACCACGTTTGTAGTGGCCATCATGCTGTCTAGCTACTTCTTGATCTCCTACCTGGGAGATGTCATGGTGTTCATGTTTGGGATCACACTTCCTCTCCTCTGTAAGTAATTTTTCTCTTCTCTGTGGGGCTGGAAGTGTGTGTGACTTGAGCTTTCTCAAATTAGTCTGCAGATTCTAACTTGGCTGTTGCCTTTGCTGTCTCTGTTTAAATGATCCCAAAGCAGAACTGTGGGGGAGTGGACACAAAACAGCACGAGCCATCTCCAGTATCATTATTAAATGGGTACCTGTGGTTACCTAAACAGTCTTTGCTACATCCTCATCTTCCAGTGATGTCATGGTGCTGGAATGTGTCTTCAGATGCAAGAACTCTTGCTCAGGGAATGCAAGAACGATGCATTCCCTGAGCATTAACAACTAATGAGTGTGTTTCTGTCCTGCAGTGATGTTTGTCCACGCCTCTCTGAGGCTCCGGAACATACAGAACAAGCTGCAGAACAAGATGGAGGGAATAGGCTTGAAGAAGACCCCAATGGGCTTCATCCTGGATGCTCTAGAACAGCAGGAGGATAGTATCAACAAAATTGCTGACTACATATCTAAAGTGAAGGAGTAAGCAGCTGCAGCATGGCATTTTCACCTGTTGCAGGAGTGTAGTTGCTATTTACTATTGTTCAAGCTTGCTTTCAGTTTGTGTACAAAACAGGAAATGCATGTGGTACAGGTTAATAGTTGCAGGATACAGGTATTCCAAGGTCTTCAGGACTCCTCTAAGAACATAAAAGCAGCGACTTTTTTCTATTGTATAGCAAAATGTTCTGGTGTTTACACAAATACATACTAACTTAATCATGTTTGCTTGTCTCTTCTTCTGGGGGTAGAGGAGGAAGAGATGGAAACCTATGGAATGCAGTCTCTCAAACTGTCTTGTAACAAATTTGTCTATTAAAGTAACATCCCTTTCACCTCTGTTCTAAAAGATTGCAGTTTAGCCAGGTTATGCTGGGTAGCACCTTCAGCCTGGTGATGCTCAAGGTGAGCTGGAATGTATCAAGTGTAGGTATCTCTTGCATCCTCCAAATCCCTCCCTTGAATGGTATTTACAGAGACCACGTTGCCAGCTTAACTGGCAAGGGGTAAAACTGTGCAGTACTTGTAACGAGTCTGGGTTCTGTCCTCACCTCACACTCCTCCTCCAGCAGCAGTGAAACAGTCTAAATAGATGTAAGCATGAAGAGTACACGTGGCACTGTGCCTGCCAGTTCCAGTAAAATGTACCTTTGCTCTCTCCAAAATCCTGGTCTGTAGAAACTGCTCCTTTCTGCAGGAGAGCCAAACTTCCCTGTGTGCCAGCTCAACTATGGCCAAGCATGGGAGAAGAAGAAATGTGCAGATAGGTTGGATAAGCTGGGTTTCTACCCCATTGATGTTTTTAAATACTGCTACTTTAGGACTTACCTTGTTCTGCTTTAGTCTGTATAGGCTGTTTGTAGATGGAGGTGTATGTGTGTTCTTGAGCGTGGGTCATCTTTTTCTTTCTTCTTAACCAGAATGCAAAGATGTAAGTCAAACATGCATCCTTTGACTCTGTACTTCTGGCACTCATCAAAGGAATAAACTGGATTTCAGGTTTACAAGTAAAAGCAATAAATGTCAAGATACAGTTTTTGAAAACCCATTCCAAATTCATGAAGATATTTGCCTGTTAGAACTCCTGAAGCTGAGAGCAGTGTGGGGGATTCTTTTACATATATGTATTTTAACTTAACTGCCAGCTTTGATGGAATCATCTTGATAACAAGAGCTTACCAACAACATGGGGGGAAGTTGTCCAGGTGATACTCCATTTCAAGTAATCTTGCATTTCTCTTTTCTAACCAAGTAATTAATTTAATAAAAAAGGAAGGATCCTTGAAGTTGAAGCTTTTATGTAACTTGCCATGCTGTTTTCATAGTGAACTGCTTAGAGATCTGAACATGTCATTCCATTTAAGTGTTACAGTGATCAGTATTTATCAAAAATGTCTGTATATTCCAGCTGAAGAGTCAATGGCCTGTTCCTCACTTGTAGCGCATGGTCTTTGTTTTTTGAAAGCTGTTTCCACACTTAAAGAACATAGTAGCCTATGACTTCATCATTACTGTAGAATTTTAAAAACTGCACAGTTATGACGAAAAATAAATTCTAAGGATTTGAAACTGAAGCTTGTGCCTGTTTCTGTTTGTTTGGTGGAACTCCAGGAGGGGTGGTGGGAGATCTGTTCGTGCCACAAGCCTGAGTAGGGGATTAAGCTTCTTCTGGCTTTGACTGCTCTGTGTCTGTATTAGCTTTGCTGGGGCACAAGGGACCTCTGAACTGAAATGTTACAGCCTTGGCTCTTGCATCCTTAAAAAGGCTGCTCTACAGAGGTGGAATACTTAAGGTATTTGTTCATGCTGTTCCAGTCTCTTATATAACTCTACTTAACTGGGATTTCACTTTTCTTTTAATTACCTGAGAGGGATTTGTGCACCTAGGAGTACTGGGAGCTGTGCCTTGAGCAGTACTGGGAAGCCAGCCCTGCTGCAGTCAGACTGATGGTGTGATCTCTGTATCTGGCTGCCTGGCTCCTCCTGGGATCACTGGAGAGGCTGCTTGGTGGGAGAACACGGATCAGAGCAGGGCTGCACAGGTCCTGCTCTGTTCACCCTGGTAAGACGTGTTTGGCAGCTTCTGGGTGTAGCACTAATTTGTGCCTGGCAGCTCGAGCTGGAGACTGTAAAGCACTATATTATATTTTCCTTTGTGCTTCCCTGTCCCAACTGCTGAAGTCTGAGCTGCACTAGCCTGGCCCTTAAGCCAGTCTGGAGAGCAGCTACTCCAAGAGCTTTCTGGGGGAGTTGCTTTTTGCATTTGCTGCTTTGCTCCATGCAGGGGCTTGGTTAGAAGTACCAAGCTCCTTCCCTTTCCTACCCTTACCCACTACAAAAAGTGGGGGCTGCAATGAAAATTACTTCCATTTTTTTTTACATCCCTGCCATGCAGAAATGGCTCTTCCTTTCCCTTTACATGATACTTAAAAGCTACTTGTTCTGTCTTAGGCAATAAATCAAGAGGGTTTCCCAAGTCTGGGGCATTACAGTTGCAAACAGAAGCTGAGCTGAGAAGGAGCTTTACAAGTTTGAAAGAGAGCTTGGAAAGAGACCAGGTGATAGATACAGAAAGGACAAGGACAAATGAAAATTTAAACTAATGATAGTAGAGACTTCCTTGGATTCAGTGAGGTCCTGGACATTGCTGATACTACAGGACTATTGTAATAAAACATGGGAAGGGGGAGTAGGGTGGGACTGCAATCACTAAGAGACAACTCACCTGAAGGAAATCCTGCCAGGAGCTGCAAAGCTGTGCCTTTGGATCAAATATTAGTCACAGGAAGGCAGAGGAGCTGCATTTTGGCCTTTGTTCTTTCCCCAAGCCTTACAGCTTTAAAAAAACCCAAACAACCAACCCCCCAAACTGGTCTCTTGTGGATGTATTTTACAAGAGTGCGACTTACCTGCAATTGCTTTACAAAAAATGCAACGGAAAAATCTAATGTGATCATAAAGGATGAGGAGAAAAAAAACGCCCGTCCACCTGCCACAAGAACAGTGTGGAAAGAAACCTGAAATGGCATTTCAGTGCACTCCAAGGTGGCTGCAATTAAGGAATACATTAAGACAGAGGTGAATCATGGGGAATGTATATCACAGCTCTCAAAGCAGAACGTAGCAGCATCTTTTATATGCTGATCAGGTACAATACCCACTAGACTACGTTGTGAAATAGAGCTTGAAGCCATCCAGGCGAGGTGTTTGTTGTAGCAGAGCAGTCCTTCTGTCTGCGAGCGTCTGGTTAGTGATGGAAGTGCTGCACACATCTTACAGAGAGAGCTTTATTTCATTTCTTTTTCCTTAGCCTAAAAAATGAAGCTGTATACATGGAACCCAAATACATTTCTCACAGACAAGAGAATAATAAAGGAGCACGTGTGTGAAAAGAAAGATAAAGCACAGCGTGTTCCTGCAGAATCTGGCAGCAGAAGGACAACGTGGAAGCAAAGGAGTTTGCTGACAAACTAGAAAGACAAGGTTATTGATGCCTCTGAGAAAGTACTCCCACAACAAACTGAAGCCTCAAATCCACTTGGCAGACAGATGGCAGCGGGATTGTTTGATACCTGGTGGAAATGCTTAGCACTGGGTTTTCCCATGCCAGCCACTTCCACCACACTTACAAAAGTGTGTATCGCAAGCTTTGTTCCCAAAGAGTTGAATATACCACCTGGGTTCTGCAGAAAACATCTGCTGAAACTGTAGTAAGCAAAACTTGAATAGTCCTTATCCCAAGTTGTTTTCTTCAGGTCAGTCTAGTCTCACTCCAGCTGCTTTGGCAACGGCACCTGGACAAGGACAGTAAGTATGAGAAGGAAGAAATTTCTCAGTCTTATTTACCAGACCGGTTAAGTCTAATATAAACCTTCAGAAAATGTAAAATGATCAAAAATATAGCAGCTGGGAGCTCCAAGGAGCTCTGGTTGGGAATTTCTTTTGTTTGTAATTTTCCACTTGCTGTTTGTGATGCTTTATGCCCATGAAATCAATTTGAAGGCACTGAGTCCCTTCACGGAGCAAACAAACACCCAGCTTGGCTCAAGCAGTAAAACCCTATTTTAGAGATGAAGCTGAGGGTATTGAGGCAAAAAAGGAGTTACCAAGATCACACAGAATAGGGAGAATAGCAGCCTAATGCTCCCAAATCCAAGCCAAGGGGGCCAATGACAGAGAACTAGAAAGAAGAAAAAAATGAAAACCCACCAAAAGAAACCCACCAAAAAAACCCCCACCCCAACAAATGTATCCATTGCTGAGGGACTTGCTGAGGGAATATAAATGAAAGCAAAATGAGGCCCACTATATTAAGATGTCAATATTAAAAGAAAAATTAATTACAAAATACTACTTGACCATTTTTAATTACAAAGGATTTTCTCTCCTCTTCCTCGAGCCTTAGCAATACAAACAGGCATCATCATCACTAGCTACAAATACATCAGTCATCTTTTAGTATTTCTTGAATAATGTTACAACACAGGGAAATATAACAGGTCAGGAGAGCAAAAGGTTAAATCTGCTGGCCAACATTTTGAGAAGTGGCCCATGAATTTGGTACCCAAGCATGACCAAGAGACAGTTTTCACAGTTTTGGACTTGGATTCTCATGCCGAGCTCACATGAGTAGTGATCACTGAGCACTTTTCAGTGGCAAAGGTTTACTTGCAAACAAATATAAAAACTCCTGTGGTATCACTGCTTTCTTCCTTTAATCTTGCTCCATCTTCACTGCTACTGCTTCTAATTTCGTTTTTTTTTTTTTCCTATTAGCACTAGAATTTTGCATTTGATTTAAATAAGGGCAAAAAAAGATTGAGCAGCAAAGGATCACTAAAATAATACACTCCTTGCTACCGGGTGAGGGAAGCAGGAGCAGAGCTGCAGGCTGTGAGTCTAAGCTGAATTTCAGTGTGGGCCAAGTGATGCCGCTTTCTTGTGTAAAGTGAGAGCTAAGATAAAACACAGCTATTGAACATGGAAACATGGTTTTTATAATGTGAAAAATAATACCTGTTGTTATGCTGAAACAAGCATCTTCTAATAACAGTGCCTATCATAACTAATATGCTATTAGGAGTATGCTAAGGTTGAGTTTCTGTGGGTTTATTCAGCTCCTGACTGAATTTCCATTCTTTTACCTTATGGATGCAGACAGGGATGCAAGAGGCTTGTTGCCATTTCTCCGTGCAAGCCAGACCTTAGCGCTGCTGGAAAACAACCACCTGCATCCCAGGACCAGCAGCCTGACACGGTGGTGCAGCACTGGTGATGCAGCACACAGGTGCATTGCGATCCCCACGAATGCCCAGGTGTTCCCATGGGTGGATGTGATTCCCTCCCCTCGCCACCACAGCTCCGCACTTACCGGTCTAAGATAAGCGACGTTGCTCTGACGGATGTCGTTGAGGAGCTGATCCCTCGGGGTTATTTCCACGAGGGGAGGAGGTCTCCTCCTGGGAACCGGTTTAAGTGTTTTGATGACGTCTTTGAGGTTGGTTTTCTCGGCGGGCTCCACGTATTCCGGCACGGCGGGTTTGCGCTGAGTCTTCTTCAGCTTGACCACTTTGAAGCTGATGGGTTTCTCTCTGCAGGGCTGCTCCGGGCCCGGCTGCCTCGTGCTCTCCTGCCTTTTGCTCAGGGACGCAGCTGCAGGGACGGGTGGTTTCGGGGCTTGGGGGGGTTCGTGCATTCTCAGCTGGGGCAGAGGTCCCCCCAGCATTTCCCACATCCCAGGAGGCAACCCGAGTCCGTTTTCCAGCATCGCTATCAACTCTTTCTGCTCTTTCACTTGCTGCTGCCTTTGCCCCTCTTGCCTCTTCTGCCTCTGCTTGTCGAGGTTTCTGCTGAGCAGGTTGGTCACCACCATCCTGGGCCCCGGCAGTTCGAAGTGATAGCCCATTTTCAGGAGGGTGGTGTTGGCTTTCAGCAGCCTGGCGATCTCCATCTCTGCCTGGTGGCCCAGCAGGCCCCGCTGGTTGTGGAAGCGGAGCTCCGTCAGCGTCTCGTTGTACTGGAGGCACCGCATGATGGCCACGATCCCTTTGCCAGAGATGAAGTTGGAGTCGATGTTCAGCGTGGTGATGCTCCTGTTCTCCCGCAGCATGTTGGCCAGGGCAAACGCCACGTTGTCATCGGCCCCCACGTTGGCCAAGCTGAACGTTTTTATGTTCTTATTCTTTTTCATGGCATTAACAAAGTCTATCAGCATTTCCTTGGGGACGTTTTCGATGTTGTTCAGGTTGAGCTCTTTCACATCTGGGTTGTTTTTTCGGACCTTCTCCAAACTCTCTTCTAAATTGGTTTGATTCCCTGAAGGCCTGGCACTGAGCTTCATGAAGCTGGTATCCAGCGCTAACTTTTGGGGGATGTTCAATTTTGATATTTTCTTTACATTTTCATTTGGCTTTTCTTTGATTTCTCCCGGTTCTGTACTTGGTTTCTTACTTATCTGATCACTGTGACAGTTCTCATTGGTGTAATTCTCCTTTGTTTGCAATTCAGCCTCATCTTCCTCTTCTTCTTCCTCCTCTTCATCATCTTCCTCCTCCTCCTCTGCTTCTTCTTTCTCATCCTCCTCCTCCCCTCTCTCTTTATCATTTCCATCTTTCTTCCTCTCCCCAAATTGTGTTCCTGAGTTGGACACATGCTCGTTTTGGTAATGTGTCTCTTTTCCCTCTGCTCCTGGCATCCTCCCGCCGGCCGCCTCGCCGCTGCCACCGGCCTTTCCTTCCATCTCCTCTGCAGTGCTTCTCTGAGGAAGACAAAACCTCACAGCTGAAACAGCTGAACACACCTTTGTTACAGTAACTTTCTACTCAAACAGACATGTAGCAGTTGGACTTAGATCTCTCTATGTCCATACACTAGAGAATAATCCTTCTAAGGGTCACTGCCTGGAAGTCCAGGCTGTGCTGGCGGACAAAGGAACAACTTGTTCTTAAAGAGGCTGCAAACCAGTTTCTCTTCTTTGCTTACAAAATTAAGTCCTGACAATTAAATCCTGAGCGTATTTAATGCTATGTTAAGATGGTCCTTGAACTCTTCTGGGGGCTGAGTCTCCCATCCAAAGTCTCTTTCTGAATTTTGTGTCATTTGTATCTTTTCTTTGACAAGAGACAAAATTTCTTTCATACGCCACAAACCATTGGAAATCAGTGTGAACCACTGATGGCTTGCTCAGCCCAAGGGGGAGTAAAGAAGGCACATTGTGATCACAGTGGAGTCACCCAGCACAACAATGGGACAACAAGGCCGCCTGCTCTGGTACTGCCAGAGCATCACAGCCAAGGAAGCACCTCACTGAAGATAAAGCAAAATATTAGCTCAGTTTTGAGTCCAGAGATAGGAAATCAGATCCTGCACAAAGCTGTTGTAAGGCTGTGGGGCTTCTAGCAACCAAATAAAAATAGTTGCAGATTTCTACCATCTCCAGGGACATTCCCCCCCAGGCTGAGATTTTTTTTCAATCATCTTTTTGCGAGTGGATCCTCCATCACTGAGAAATGCTAATAAATTCAAGCTATTTTGCAAAGACTTGCAGTACTTCAGGCAGGGCTTGTGGTGCACCCAAAGTCTGACAAAATGGTCACAGTCACCTCTGCCCTTGGGGCTGTGGCTCCTGTCTGCTGGGGTAGTGGATGGGTTTAGTGTGGGGATCGCTTGACCAGTTGTCAGCAGCCAGCTCCACACCCAAATTCCAGATTTAACCTCAGAAATGTTTTAAAAAATTGTATCTTTGAGGGTGAGAGTGTTACAGAAAGGGAAAACACCACAAATTTCCCCAAGAAACCTGCCCAGGGAAGTCTGTGTTGTACCTTGTTGGTCTGTATTAGCAGAACCACTAGTATTTAAAACAAAAGTAGAATAAATCAGTTACCTCAAATTCACTTAAGTTTGGGTATGGATGTGTTTCATCTGGCCAAGTTTCAATTCTATTAACCTATTTTTAAGTGTGGTCCTCATCCTGAAAGATATCTAAGTATGACCTTAACTTTATTTCAAAGTCATAGGGACACTCAAATAAATTTAAGGACTGTATTGAATAGGGTTGGACTAGTTCCTGGAGTTTGCATGCTTGGTCATTAGTGAATGTTTCACCCTGTTAAAATACAGTGGTTTGGGTTTTTTCTACAGTAGATCATTAAATTCTGTCAATTAATCAATTTAATAAATACAACTAATGCAGTCTTTTATGGAAAAGCAACATGGTGTTGTTTCATATACACAGTCAAACACATTTTAGTTACATCCTCCAAACTAATCTTGTGACAATTTCTCAGTGATCTGCTTTGCTGAAACAGAATTAGGATTTTCTTATATTAAAAGGCTTAAGTAAATATTTGAGAAAAGCAATTAAAAAATTACTAACCCTGACATCAATCCAAGCTGGATTCTGTCACTGCTGAGGCTTTTAGGATTAATCTAAATTCGTTTGTACTATACCTTACGTAAGGGACAGAAGCAGAGGCAGGTTAAGGTATTAAAGCTACAAAACAGCTCCCACAGCCAGATGCATAATAAATATTTGTGATTTTTTGCTTGTTACCTCAGAGGGCAAGAGGGTGACGGGAACTCTCTCGTCCTCAAGCATGCGTCTGGATGCCTTCTGCCAGTACAGGTAGTCAACCAGGGACCTGTGGTCAAAGCTCCCCGTGGGGGGTTTCTCCGTCTGATCCTTCTGTATCATCCCAGTCGGGACTTCAGGATCTGGGGCCATGACTTCCATCTCACTCTGCAGCTCCTTTAGCTCCTCAGGGGACAGGTTTGCCAGGATTTCATCTTCATCGATGTCGTCGGGACACACGTCTTCATCGGAGTTCTGGTCAAGTTCAGACATGTTCATTCTTCTCTCCTTCCTCTGTGACTTTTTAAACCTACAGAGAAAGCTAAATTTCAGAGGATTTTATGTTCTTTCCCCCCTCACTAGCAGTAGTTCATCCTGTTAAATCGACAACTTCGTGTTTTGGTCATGAGCTGTGGCAGCTCTCGGTCTCAGTGCGGGGCACAGCCCGTGCAGCTAAGTCTATATTAAGCTGCACTTGGCTGGATAAAGAGAATTTATGGCCATGCTCCATTTTCAGCAACCTGTCAGCTGTGCAAACCCTTCTGACATTTCAGTGCAGCTGGTGTGTCCCCCATTGAGGGAGGCAGGAGACGGCCATTTTCCAGAGGATTCCCGGGACACTGTGCCGTTCAGTGCTTCACCCCATGCTGGAATTGCTGTAGGTGGGCAGAAGGACATTAATGGTACCTGTGAGACGCCTGTGGGAAGAATCAGCACAAGGTCTCTGTATCCATGGTGTCTCTGATCTATCACAAAAGGACCGGGGACTGCAGACTGCCTTTAGCCAGGTCTAAACCCTGGCTGGACACTGCAGGTGGTTTTGGTGTGAGAGCAGCCAGCCACAGTTGATGACCTCTCCCAAACGCCACATCCTGGTTAGGGTAAAATCCACCAAGATGGAAAAAAGCAGGTGAACAGTTGGTACAACACACACCTTCTGCCTGGGGACAGAGGTCCATGCCAGGACCAACTCCAGCCCTTTGAACCAGCCTGAGCAGTCCCAACAGGAGCATTTCCCACAGCACATCCATGCCCTGCTCCCATCCAGTCTGCCCAGGGACAGTCCCAGTGCTCTGCTTCTTGACTGGCCTGTCTCCATCATGAACATTATTGGAACTGTCCATGCATCCTGGCTGACAGCTCATCTCAGTTTCATCCTTTTCCTACTATTTACCATTTTTTCCAGAATTAAGAAGAAACTACAGAGATTTACTTTGCTATAGTCACAGACCTGATGTAACTACCCAAAATCCTTTCTTTCATTGGGTGTCCATTCCGTCCTCCTTCTTTGTTCAGAATATTTTATAGGCTTCTAAATTCACGTGGCAAAACCTAAAGGCACACTTCCAACACCCCTGTGCTCATGGCTGCTTTGTAACAGCAGAGTAGGGTGCAATGAACAGTTTGGGTTGTTCACTGGATTAGGAAGATTTCCTCTCATAATTTCAAATTTTCTTTGTGGGGTGTCAAGTCAAACCCTCACCTTGCAACTGCAAATGCAACTTTCATAAGAACGAAACCAGAGAGGAGAGGCTGCGAAACCAAGACCCTCCAATTTTTAAGCCATATTTCTCATTGCAGTCTCAACCACGCTCTGCTGGAGTCTGCCAGCAGCAAAATAGGCTCTGCATGATGATGGTCTCTCTTTGCTGTGCTCTGTAACATGAAACATGGTGTTCGAAGCCCTGTTAACCTCTATTAAAAGGCCATTATCCAAAGGTCTCCATTTGATTCACGCTGTTACACAGCAGGGAAGAGGGCAAAAATTTAAGAACGAAATCAATGGTAAAGGAAAAGATAATAAAAACCTGAGCCAAGAATGTAATGGCTCCATCTGCCCCTTTGGTATTTTGGAGGGCATCATTATCCTTGTTTTATATTATGCAGTAGCAAGCACAACAGCAGACCCACACATCAATCTGTCAGCTCTAGCAGCTTTAACCCCCAGCTCTGCTGTCCATAATAGAGTCCATAAAGGTTTTCCTGATGTTATCAAATAAATCAGTGCTCCATGGTAGCTGGTATGTTACTCTCCCAAGCGATGCAGTTTGGGTCACAAAGCTGTGTATTCAGTGCTTACTTATCTGTTGCTAATTTCTTAACTGGAAATAAAGCCCTATGCCACCTTCTTGGATTTCCATGCTCTTCAGCCAGGCCATCCTGGGCCATGGTGTTGTCAGATCATCTAAGTTAAGCAGGGTCAAACCCACGAAGCCCTCTTGAGAAGAAAAACAGGGATACTGAGAACACCATCAAGTATTTAAAAAGCAATTTTTCTTCTGAACAGAAATATATCACTTGTCAATACCACCATTAGGAAACACTATACTGGGAGTGATGCCTTCCCCACCAGATGCAGAGCAAGGAGCTGCCTGGTGACACCTCTCCTGGTGACATGGGTGCTAATCCCACAGATTTCCAAGGTGGGTATCACATTTTGCCTACTTTAGGTCTCTCCTCCATAAATTACATGTTCAGGACATACTTCCTTTCCTAACACACTGCTTAGTGTTTTGGTGTTCTGGAAACAGCACATTTAAGCAACAAACATCACCCTCCAGGCTGGGGACACATCACGGCAGATCTAGCAGTCGTTTTCAAGACAGAAGTCCCATCTTCTTCCAAACAACATTTGTTGGTATCCCCCTCGGAGCTTTCCAAAATAATCACACGTTCCTCAACCTTCATTAAGACAGGAAAGGCACTTCCATCGGTGGCACTTGCTATTTTCACACCAATTTGACACTTGCTTAGGAATCCCCAGCCTAATAAGCTGCCACACAAGCTGCCCTGTTACCAGGGGGCAGAGCTTTGCTGTGCCAGCAGCTGCACTCAAAGCCCCAGTGGAAGACCAGAGGCACCTGCAGCAACCACAAGCAGTTCCTACAAGCAGCAGCTCAAAATTCATGCTAAGTAGGTACCCAACAGATGTTAAACAGAAGCACTTTAGGACCAAACCAGTAGAAGAAAAGGTCTGCCCTTGGTAATGAACAATTCCTGCTCACTACTCACTGTTTCTAAGGCAGGTGCTCACATATGGATGAGCTCCGGAATGAAACTCAGCAGGCTCTCCTGGCAGGATTGCTTCACTCCACTAATTTTTCTCATTTGCACGTTTTCTTCAAAAAATTCCAGCCTATCTCTCTTGGAAGCAAAAAGGTTGACAAGTTCTTAACTCAAATACCAAGAGTGCCTGACCCCGGTGCCACCATTCGATATGAGGCAGCCCATCATCCCATGCTTGAAGTGCCTAAAACGGTTCTATTTTTAAGGTAATTGATGGGGCACATGCTGGTGCCAAATATTTGAGAGCAATTTCTATAATGTTGGCTTTAATTTTTTTGTTTGTTTGTTTGTTTATAAACCCCCCACATTTATTCCCTTCTATTACCAACCCAAGTGCTATGGAACGAGTCAGAGTGTGCCCTGTGTAACATAACCTTGCATTACTTTTGAAAAACTCGTAGCCTGATGGGAGAATCTAAAATTGACAAACAGTAGCATACACCAAGCATGTCCAGCAATGCAGTGTAATGCAATACAGGGATTATAAAGGGTCAGATGACGGGATCTTAACAATAACAACCACTAAGTAACAGGAGCAATCATACAGAGACACCCTGTGGGAAAAACACCAGGAGGAAAAAAAAACCACCCACCATACCTCCAAACTCTTACAGATATAAATATATCGGATTAAGTTTGTTGTTTAAACAGAGTAAGGACATCTGACTTTCTAAGTACTTGCCCAAGTAGTTTGACAGGGAGCTGCAAAGGCAACCCCCCTTGTGAAGCAGCAAGCACAGCAGTAGTTGGCACCAGGGCAAGATGGAACAGCAGGGAGGGGGATGTAAGCCCGTCACACCTTCCCCAGGTCAAGGAATCACCACATCTCAATGTGCTGAGGCCTGACGATTTCCTTTGGCTCTGGAAAAGCAAGTTGAGTTGCACCTCCTGTTTCAGTGGAACCTGGATGTCTCTAATTTGACCCCCCAAAAAAAGTTGTTTTGTTTTTTTTTGTCTATGTCTCCCTTTGCATAAAAAAGAGTTAAATAGTTAGCAGGCGGATTTCTACATAATTTCAACTGTTTAAAACCATTTAAGAAGCATTATCAAAACCCCCATGATTTTGTGGCAGGAATCAGCCCCACATATGAACATTGGCACTGACATTTTGCTGGTGGGGGTCTGGGGGTGACACAAAGGGCAACTGAGCTGGTCCTGAGGGTCTGGGCTGACCCAGGCCCAACCTTTGCCCCATTCAGAGCCAAAACATGCTCCAAATTTCACCCTCAAGGCCTGAGTTTCTGTGCTGATTTACCACTGAACAACACTGTGCCTCCCCCAGCATCCCCCTGCCAATACAGATAGGCTCTTTTTCTACTGGCCATGTTTTAAAGTGGCTGGAGCAGCATCCCCAGCACAGCCAGAGGGGACATGCTGCTGTTCTCCACCATGCTCAGTTACACAGAAGCAGGGCTGTGGCTACAGGAGGGAGTTTCTACTCCCAGGTACCATTTATAGCACAACCATGGGCAAAACACTGAAATACTCAGCACTAGTTACTGCTAACTTGCTATTTTACTTTCCCAGCTTGAGTTATTTACGTGACCTTGGTAAAGCCCTTCCAAATACCTGAACATTTTCATCCCTGAGTGGTGGTTCATTGCCTCTTCTTCCCAAAGCACGGCACTACCAGCTGCCAAAGAAAGAGACAACCAGCCTGTGGTGAATCAAACTGAGTCTGTGAGAGACCACGAGGAATTTTGTTATTTTATGGGGAGCAGGTGATTCATGATGTTGATTGTCTGAACACAACTTCAGGGACTGAGCTGTGGCTCCGCCTGGGACTTTTCACCAATGGGCAAAACCAAAATGTGCCCTGAACTGCCTCCATGTGGCTTCCCTTGGTGTGGGACAGAGCTGATGCTGATTATGGCCATCAAAGGGGGACACCAATCCCCTGTGCCAGTGATCACCTGGGGACAGAGACCCTGGGGCAGCAGTGGCTCCTGTCTGACTGCCAGAGCTCACAGAGCACAAGGCAAACATGGTGCTGAACCTCGCACCACCCATGGGCATTACACAGGCCATTTATCTACATATTTACTATTAACTGAGGGCTTATTATTCCAAGTCTGTGTGCAAGACAGGCTCAGAGATTCAGTACTTTGCATCAGAAATGCAAGCTCAGACCCTTGGAGAAGACATTCATCTCCCCGAAAACCGCACAAGAACCTGTCTATGGCAGCATGTGCAATTCAGCAATTATTTACTGCTAACTCTACCTTTATTCTTATGATTTATCTGTGCTCTGGGTTTGCATGGCAGAGCCTCAAGAGTGATAAAAGCCTCGTGCTAAAACCAGTAGCTAGAATTACATTTTAAAATGTCCCCTCCCTTTTTAAGCCAAATCTATAGTTTCCCTTCCAACGTTGCCTAGCAGCACTGTTAAATCAGAACTGCAATAACACAACACCAAGGACTCTTCAAGGAGCACCACTACCTTCAAAACCTTTGGAAGGTGCAATCACTTCCATGTTTATATGAAACCTGAATTCAGCACAAGCCAGATCAGATGAGAACAGACTCACTTGAGGAAACAGTGTCACCCTTCACATTAAACTAAGGCTTATCTTTCTTTTATAGCATCCAAAACCATCACAGCCCCATACCTCGTATCATCCCACCACCAAATCGTGCCCACGGGTAGGGATGCTGTAAAAGCCACATGGCCATCTCGTTCTGTGCACACAGGCCACGTCCTTCCCTAACCTCAGCCCTGGAACAGGTGGAAGGATTTCTTCTAGGGTTACTCCAGCTGAGCCCTGGCTGGCTGCAAACTCTCCTCCTTCTGCAGCTCTTCGATGACACTCTAATGATTAAATATAAATTGAGACTCATGCCTGCTGTGCGTGAGATGGGCAGGAGATGTCCTGGGACATGGAGCACATCCCTCTGGAGTCAAGGACTTGCTGAAGGATTTATGGTGATTCCTTTTGTGAGGGACAGACAGGGATAACAAAGTTGGATGGATGGCAAGAAGGTGCTTCTTGGTTAAAGGTCTTGCTTCTGTCACTAAGGCCCTGACATCTGTGTCATGTGTCCTTCTGGGCTGCCAGCACCAATCACAACTCACACTGTTCCTTTTTCCAAGGAGGAAATGTCACCTCAGATTTGACTTGCTCAGAGTGCAGGGTAATTGTCTTTGATGATAAATCCTGACCTGGGAGATGATTCACGTGGTCCCAAATCTGCGTCTGACATCTTGGAGGGGAAGGGGAAGGTCCTGACAGACAGTGCAAAGGGTTGAGCACCAGACAGGGGTCTTCTTTGGAAAGCTGAGGATACACTGTCCTGGCACACAAGGACACTTGGCCTGTTAGTGATGGGACAGGGCAGGCAGAGGAGAGAGCTGAACAGGAGGGAAAGGAGGTGGATGCCAAAACAGCAAACATTGTCTCTGCTTCCTCTGTCCAGGTCTGAGGTGGGGTCAACTCTGTGGTCCCACTCAGTAGGTCACAATGCTGAGGTCAGGCTTAGAGAGCTACCAAAGTTTCCAGTGTCCCAACCACACATCACTGTGGGCAATGACTGTCACCAGAACCACCAGCCACAACAAAATCCATGGTACAAAGTCTATACCTACAATCAGGAACAGATGCCACGTGCAGCCTCACCCCTTGCCCTGGCAACTCCATCTATGCCAGGATGAAGGTCCCTTTTCCCACTGCCTGGATGAACAGCAAACACCCACATATGCAGTTACCCAAATTACAGAAATCCAAGTGCTAATTGATTCTGATGAAGGCTGCCTTAAATGGGAATATGTGGCTGTCCCCGAATTAGAGCTGTAGGTCCCCTTCCCTGGCTCTACACAAATACCACATTCATTGCCTCCCTTGATAACCAGGCAGATTATCCCTGACTGATCCGAGGGTTGATGTTGGACTCTCCATGCAGTCAGTGCCAACATCCTGGTGCCTTCACAACAAGAACAAGGGATAAGTCAGGGAGAGGCACAATGCCCAGCACAGCACAGTGAGAAGCAGCAAATAAACCTCTACCCCTTCACAGTTTGCAAAATAAAATATTTTTCCCTACCTGCTGTATTTATCTCTAACAGCTCCAAAAAGTGACAGGAGTAATCTGAAAACCACTGCAGGAAGTTTCTGTTACCAACAAGATAAAACATTCCCAAGGACATTCCCAAGGAATTTTTCCCTTAGCACAAGATCCCTAGGAGAAAAAGAAGTGCATGGAAAACAGATATCTAAACGTAAATTAATAGCCAATAAATAAACACAATTAAAAGTTTGCTCCTATTTGCTGTAAGAGATTTCACTATTTGTGTGAGGCTTTGCTATAGCTGAAACTCTCAGCTTTCTACCTCAGAAAGTTATTAAATATGACAGAAAAGCACAAAGGAGATGGAAGAATAGTGTAGAAAGGAGAAATCTTCCTAGTAGTGGTGTTAACTTATCCAGACAGATGCCAGCAAGCGCAGAGATGGGAGCTTCTCCACAGGCTCCCTGCACTGATCCCAATGCCCAGGAGATGGAGCAAATCTTCAGTCTTTAAAGGGTTTCTTACAAACGTTCTGGGATGGGCCACAATGGAGGCTTCTCACCCACCCAGGAGCTGTAAGCATTGCTCACACTTATGCTGACCAAGTTTAAGATCATAAATGAAACGTCAGCAGAAACCTGCAAGAGTCACATCACGTATTGAGTCACTTCAGCCAACAAGTTTTATCTAAATATGCTGGGTTGAATTTTAAAGATTTGTGATCCTTAAAGTTTTGCCTGTGTTCAGGGATGGAGATCCTGGCCTGAGCCTTGCCCCTCATGGTCCCTGCCCTGGAGGAATGTCCTCCCACATCCCTGAGTGTTTCTGTTCAAAACAGCAGAGAAAAACTAGACAGCAATTAAAAACATGAGGCATGGCTTATTTTAGCTTAGTGCCCTAATGCCTTTTTAAGGATTCCTGGCAAGGAGTGGGTTTTATTCTTCTTCATCCATCAACTAAAAGCACTTGGAACTGCTCCACTACATACAGATTTAAGTGGGGTTTTATTTGCCCTCCACACTCCCATCAGCAGCATTTTCTGAGCAGAGAGATGTTTGTAAATCGAACCTCGTGGGTCTCGTGTTTTGCCTTGTTCACCTCTTGGCTTTGCTCTGATCATACCAAATAAGAATTTTTAGATATTTCTTCACACTGGAAGAGGCAGGAAGGATTCCAGAGGAGCACCAGAGGCAGGGAGGCTCTTCTCTTCAACACTGCGGGTCAGGCACTAGATGTCCTCAGTTATCCTGCTGAGGAAGGCTGTGGTCACACAGCAAAACACACAGATGAGGCAGGAATTCAAACAAAGCACAAGCAATTTGTATTTCAGCTGCAAACAAATAAGATAATGATTACAAGAATGTCTTTATTACCTCTTTAGCTGCATTACACGGACCTGGTCTCTGGGAACACCGGTACATGTGCATCCAAACATCGCTCCAGGAATGCAACAAAGCAAACCAGAGGTCTGCAAAAGGCAAAGTTAAGGGTTCTGGGGAACAACTGGCACAAGTCAGGTATCACCAGCATCACCAGATCCCTTGTTGGTGATGGGCAGGAGGTGCCAGGGGGATGTCATGCCTTCCCTCTCTTTCCCAGTGCCATCCAAGGCTGACTCTATACAACAATTGAGAAAGAGAAGTTGGAACTTCTTGTTTATTCCTCATCTGGGCCTCCTTCACTCTGTACTTCCACCCTTCATAAAAGTTCCTAAGGACACAACTCTTGCAGGGTCAAGCATGCAGAGAATGACAAAAGGGGTTCAAGAGCTGCAGCTGCCACCACTTCACTTCCATTTCCAGCTCCTCTGCAGCTCAACTCTTGCTTACTGGAAATTGCAATCAGGCTCTGAACTCTGGCCCTAGAGGTTTTATACAAAATACCCCCAAATGCAGCAAACCATCCTCAACACTCTAACCCACCTCAAACTCCCATCTTCTCAACATCATCATCCAAAATCATCCTGGTCCTGTCCCAGCAAGCCAGGAGGCCGGGCCAAGTGCCACAGTTGTGCCAACAAGGATGTGTTGGGCTGAGCTAAACCCTGACCACTGATGGAAAAGCCAACACAAAACTCCGTGGCTACACCATTAAAATAAAGGAATGGAAACAATGCTTTAAACGGGGCACAGACTTCGTTACACACCTCATTTCCTTTTTAAATGAAAAGGTTTCAAAGCAGGCTGACAAATAATTGCCAGCCTGCACTGATGCCGTGAGCTCTGGGCAAGGAACTGGACTTTGGACCACTCAGCTTCTTGCTCAAAGCCCCGGTAGTTTATAGCAGCCAGGAGCATGAGTCAGTGAATGAAGAATTTGCAAAGAGACAAACCGCAGAAACTACTTGGAGAAATGGAAAAGTGTGACGGCATGGGGGTATTTTTATTGGGAATGCCTGCAAGTTCCTGTTAATGCCTATTTTCACCAGCAACCTGGAAATAAGAATGAAATTCAGTGGTGGTTGTGAAGTTTATGGATGTCATGAAAAGCAAGGAATGACAAATAACTCTGGAGAGAGGAGAGTGAGACTGATCAACCTCAGCTGCTGGGTGACCAGGGTGCAGAAGCAGTTGCACATCTAGAACTCAAGTCACTCTTACTGAAAGGTGGGCATCTCAGAGGGCACAAACTCTAAAGAGGACCCAGAAGATGAGCAACACAATCCCAAGAGCCATGTTCCAACTGGAAAAGGCTGTGGCAATTTTTAGGTGCAAGAATAGACAAGTAAGAAGTATTTTCAGCAACATGAGGTCACCTCTATCTATTTATTTATCTCTGCCAGGCTGAGGCTGGGCAGCAGGTCCAGGGATTGTGACCCTCCCATGGGGATGCTGAGTGAGCCCAGCTTGGCTCCCTCAGGACAGCTGATGGAGAGGCAGAAATTCTGACTTACAGATGTGTTCTGGGAGTCTCTGAAGTCCCCTGAGAAAAGCTTCCCTCAGACAAAGCCACCGACCCTCTGCACCCAACCAAACACCACAGGCCAAAAGAAATCACACCACGGGGATTTACTTTAAAGCCCTGAAATTAACACACACTGCAGTTTTCCAAGCACTCAAGGAGAAATAGGAGGAATGCTGATGTTGTTTTGGTAGCACACTTTTTTAGTTTATTGACCTATACAAAATAATAGGTCTAAAAAATTCAGAAGTAGTAAAAGAATAAGCAAAAAAGAGCTTTCGCATTTCTAGAAGGCTATACAAATATGCAAACCCAAGGAAATAAGTTATTTTTTATTCTGTTTTTGTTCGTTTAATTCCAAATCGCGACTCTAATAATACAAACGACTAAGTACCAGCTTAACAAGTGTGTCCTTCTGTATATATTACATGCTCTGGAATATTGGTAAAAAAAGGTCAAAAAAGTTTATCAGAAACTTTTCTATTCACAATATGAACAAGGAGTAACTAACCCTTTGTATAAAAGAACAAAAGAGCACCATTTCTGGAATCCTGAAGCACAGTACAGCTGAGTACGAGAGAGATTTTACCGTATGCAGACGAGTCATTGGGAATCTCGCAGGACAACCCATGCCAATTTGTTCCTACAGATGGATGACGTGAGGTAGGTTTATCCCTCTTCAATCAAGACTGCAATCACATTTTTTTCCCCCCTACACCAACGGTTTTGTGAAAATGCTGTTCTGTCACTTAGTGACTTTGCAACGCACCTGGCAGTTCAGATGGCTCGCGGTACAATCCTAATGCCCCTCATTTTAAGGCACCCACTTGGCTGTTTGTGTTTGCATCCACCTTAAAATACTGGCCATTACTACCAAATTGTTCCCTGTGTGATCACTGGAGCTCCCCACCACGGATCCTCGATCCACTGTGACAGAGAAACATGGAATTGTCACCCGATGAACAGGGGTCACCATGCAGCCACTGTGAAAATTTGCCTACTCCTCCACACAGTTGTACCATGGAAAGGTCATTAAATGGGTCGTTATTAATGATGCTTTATCATGGAAAAGAGAGTTCAAAGTTTACTGCTTCTGTTTCCCAAATCCACAACCACCTACAGTTTTACACGACATATTGTGTCAGCAAGTTTTCTTTCCAGAACTTGCTTGTGGTGCTAACAAACACTCTTAACAACACCTCAAAAACTGGATAAACTCATTCAAACCTCCATAACAAAAAAAATCCCAGCCTTCCTTCAAGTAATGTTCCAATACTGATTCAGTCACCCTTTGCCTCACTCACACACACGGTATCTATCCTTCATAAGCCTATGAAAGTCCTTCTAGGTCATCATAAGCCATGGCAGAATAAATTTTCATTTTTTTCTTCTTCTTCTTTCAGACATCACAATTTTGCTCCTAGAACTCCTGGTTTTCCCGTAAGAGTCTTCTTTTCACATTTTTTTTTTTTCCTCTGAGGTTTGCCTTCAACATCTTCCAACCTTCCCAAAAAGTGCTTGCTAAATATAAATACTTCAACCAAGTGCTGCATCCAGTCACAGATGGACCGTGGCTCGCCCTGGCTCGCGTGGGCCATCCGGATTCACAAAGAAACGCCATCCGCCGTTAAGACTTCTGTCAGCTCGCTACAGTCCCTCTTAATGCTGATTTTAACCTTTCCCAGCAAAAACAGCCTGCTTCCTCTTTTTGTTCAGTTCGGGGAGTTCCACCCGGGACTCGCCTCGGAGTCACAGCGTTTTTGTGCAAGGCACGCGGGGACAGGAATGTGGGGCCGCGGGACGGCTACACGAGCGTCCCGGGCTTGGAGTCCTCGTGCCAGAACAACCTCTGCTCGTTGCTGGGCAGCTCCTCTTCCAGGCGATCCTCGTCGTCGGCACCCGGCTGGCTCGGCTCCGTGTACGTTCTGTAAGACAGACACGGCACCAGGGATCAGCTGAGGGCCTTCCCCAGACCCCCCAAATTCATGCACCTCCCCTGGGCTCAAAGCAGTGTTGGTTATTGCGAGTTCACCTCACTGTAAATCAGGGTCCAAACGCCAACCCGGTTTTTGTGCTGTATTTAGTAAAATCGTGTGCAACAGGCACCTCAGCTGGTCAACACTGTCACAGAATGGCTTGGGTTGGAAGGGACCTTGAAGATCATCTTGTTCCAACCCCCCTGCCCTGGGCAGGGACACCTTCCCCTAGATCAGGTTCCAAGCTCCATCCAGCCTGGCCTTGAGCACTGTCAAGACCGTTGAGCTTGACTGACTGCTTGCTTGCCATGATCACATTAAAGCAGAAAATAAAAGAGATGAACAATCAGACAAGTGGTTCAGTATATGGAAAATTAATAGCTAATAAACTTCATTTAGATTAAGCTGCCAATATAAGTCAAATTTTCAAACCCCAATTATAGGAAATTAAGAAATTAGTAGAAACTGTGTTTTTAAACACTGTTGCTGTAGATATTTTAAATCACTGCAATAAAACAGCCCATAGCATTTCGCTCAGAAAAAAAAAAAGGATCTAGCAGCAGCTTTTACATATTCTCTTACACTTTCATTTATTTTAAAACAAACAAAATTAAAAATTCAGTATTTTCACACAAGTCGGTCTGGCAGCCAGCACAAACTGCAACCCACAAAGCAGGAGACACACGTGGGGGTGGGGTACTTACTTTGGCTGGCTCCACTTTGCGTAAGTGTATTTAAATGTGATGGCATTTGTGGGGGCAGAGTCACTCCCCAGGGCAGGAGCTCTCTGTCCTCATTGCCAACAGACAGCCTACTATAGATGGGGTGGGGGGGGGATATGAAAAAGCCAAGTAGAAACAGCGAGAGAGTTGCAGGAATTCCTGCAAGGCCCGAGCAGACCCTGGGCTCCCTGCAGCCCTTGGGAAAGCCCTCATGATCAGGGGGGCTCTGCAAGCAGCAGCAGGTTCCCCCAGCTCCTGGGTCCAGCTCTGCCAAGGGAGATGCACTTTGAATGCCAGCACTAAGACACGAGGCTGCAGAGAGCTGTTTGCTCTCCTTGTTTTTCCAAAAGTTCATCAGCATAAGCACTACAGCTTCAGAAACCCAGCAGGATTGTGTGCTGCTGAACTGCTGATGGGGTGCAGGAGAGACCCCCCAACACAGGGAGTGAGAGGGACAGGGCTCAGTGGGTGCTCTGCCCATAACATTGCTCAGAGCATCACAGCCCCCAGGGAGTGCAAAATCTCTGATGGTCCAGCATCAGCCAGAGGAAAAGGCTGTGCAACCAATGAGTTCATCCTTCACTATGACTGCTCCCCCCTTCCTCGACAGTCAGTGGCACAGTTAGTGATGGCACAGCTGATCTACTCCACACAGAGAAAACCCGCTCTCAAGATGCCAGTTTTACAAGTACTCTTCATCCAGGCTCTTTGAAAGAAAGCTGCTTTTCTCAGAAGTTTTGAGAGCCTGTGAAATGCAGGAGGAAAGGCAGAAGACTTGGATATACTCTACTCACCTGCTCTGCAAAGGAAGGTTGCCATAAACATTCCCATAACAGCTGGCGTAAGAGGAATGAGACAACGTATCATAGTCTGAAAGTCCCAGTGCAACAGGGTTTCTCCAGTTCCCAGCAGTGTTTGCAGAAGATGCTGTAAGTATAAAAAAGATAATTACAACAAATTAGATGTTTCTCCAGCTAAATCAGCTGAGGCAAACAAGACAATTCTCATCTCTATGGGTTTTTGCAGGACACTCAGGCAAGACAGTGCAAACACAAAATAGGGAGGAAAGCACAGACAGTGCCCTGAAGCTAGGCAATATCTTTAGAAAGGCTTTCTGACCCATTCCATGGTGTCCATTGGACTATGTTTTGGAAGCCATCACAGCCACTGCATTTACATGGCATAAAGTTTTGCACGTTGCTTCTACTTGGTAAATACATCAGTTTGAAACACATTTGGCTCTTTGTGCCTCTCTGGACTACTGAGCTTACAAAGAGCAAAAGGCAGTTTTACCTTTAGGAGAAGGCAACAATCAAGACTTTCTTCCCAAGAACGGAACAAGATCTTACTTGGTTCCTCATCCACCTTTCAAGACAGAGCTCTAGCCTGGCTTTCACTCTGACTTCATTTAGGCAGTGAAGTGAGGCAGAACTGAATGCACAGCAGGGACTTACAGAAACACTCAGCACAGTTGAATTCAGACATTACCTGAAGAGAAAGACGACACCCGACTGCTCGGAGAGCACGGCGTCTGCAGACCAGCAAAGCCCAAACTCCTCTGAGATCCTCTGTCAGACTCAAAGCCTGCCTGCAGGCTGTGACCCTGCTCCTTCTGGCTGGAGGCACGTTGGTACCAACCACGGAGATGCTCTGCTACTAAGGCCTTGTGAATGTTTTTGGTTATGTGCTCCGTTTTAGCAACCTGCTTCCTGGGAAGCCGCAGGGTTGCGTAGGGGTTGTGCGGCACTCTGTCCACTTCGTCCTCGCGGTAAGACCTGAATTCCCTGTAACGGTCGTATCCGTAATGTGCCGACGAGCGGTAGGAGGGATTGACGCTGTACTGCCCCTCCGTGTCACTCTCATAGACATACCCTCCATTGTAATACACGTCAGGCTCGGTGTACGGGGAATATCCAGAGATATAGTAATTAGAGGAAGGCTGCTCCTGATTTTTGTGGTAGACACCATTGCGGACATCCTTATGGGTGAGGTTTGGCATACTGCCTGAATTCGCAGCGGAAATATTATGTTTCTTTGACCGTCTTCGACCCCTGGTCCTGTTGTCGAGTGTCTGAGTAGTGTAATACGGATTGGGAGTGGGTGTCACGCAGTAATACTCTGCACTGGACTGGCTAGTGTAGGATGACCCGTCGTCGAGGATCTCTGTGCTGCTGCTTCGCTGGGACTTGGAGAGGGTGAAGGCTGACTTGTCAGCAGGAGTCTCGGAGAGCAGGTGGGTTTGGGATTCCAGGCTTCCGCTGCGCTGCCGGCAGTGGTGTGGGGAAACATCTGGCCTGAAACAACACAGATGCTGGTCGGCTAAAGGCAGTCACACAACCGTACACACAGGGCTGGAGAGAGCACGCAGGGACATGTCAGCTGCCTCCCCGGTCCAAGCACAATACAAACCCAGCCTTATCTTCCCTCACAGAATATCCGCACCGCAAGAGACTCAGTTTGGCTGAATTTTGTACTTGCTGAAACACTAGGAGATCTCTCACATAATAATCGGTCACAGTGAGCAAGGTTAATCTGTGACAGGGGTACACGCAGCGAAGGTCACAAACACACATTTGGTAATGATTTACAGGAGAGCTCCCTCAGTTTTTAAGCAGGTAAAGCCTACACAAGTAATGAGATAGGAAAAGAACATGGAAAGGTGGCATTCCTGTGGCTCCATCTCCCAAAGCTGCATTACCCCAACCAAACCAACCCAACCCTGGGCTCTTGATAACACTGGAAGATTCATAGCATGTCTCATTCTCCAGCCTGGATTCTCAGCTGTCTAATAACACAGGTGAGCTCACATTGCAGCTCTCTTCCCACAGCAAAGGCACTAACTTACACTTTGAGAGCCTGACCCCGCTGCGGGGAAAGCTGCGTGGCAAAGGACCCTTCACCCTCTTAACACCATTTCTTTTTATTTCTCTGCTACCTAAGACAGACATGGCACTTAAAGCAAAGGCCCCTTACTGCAAGTGGCTGCTGCTGTAGGCGTTTCGTGTGAGCACAGGGGTGGTGGGCATGCTCCTCCCCCCGTGGGGCTGGGGCGGCCGGTCCAGCGTCCGGTAAGGGCTGCTGTGGGTCGAGAGCACATCCCTGTAACAGGAGACAATCCAATTTAGCTCAAACACAGGTTGTGTTTAAAAAAAAAAAAAAAAAAAAAAAAGGGCAGAACAAACAGGGAAGGGCATAACTGGACGTGCTTCCCTGTGTAAAGAACAAAGCTGTTAAATAGGAAGAAAAATTCCGCCCCTTCTTGGTCCTCACAGGACGGCTGGTAGGAAAAGCTGCTGCCAAGGGGCAGAAGCATGAAGGAGAAGAGACAGAGCAGGCAACAGAGGAGCAAAGGAATCGAGTTAGAAAATGAAGCATATCACAGCTAAATGATTACATATGGCTACGATTTGACTTTTGAACTTTACAGGGAGGAGCCTTCTGCAGTGGCAGGGGCTGGGCAGGATGGAGCTCGTGCCAGCAGGTTCCCCACCTGCACGGCAGCAGCAAGAGGTGCCTACCTGGAGTGTCTGGTTTCCAAGAGCTGCTCGTTTATGGATGACTTTCTGAGATGAATTCTCTCCACCCCGAGGGACTTTGGTGGGGGAAGTCTTGGAGAAAGCTGCGCAGAGCTGGGTCTCTGTGCTGCCACGGGAAGCGATTCACTGACTGTTGGAAAGGAATAGGTATTTTCTTAGCAAAATCCTTGGTGGTTTTGCCCTGTATACAAATCTGTGGCCCCTAAGGAGAAGTGCTTCGCACTACAGAGACAAGGGCAGAAGCTGTGGGTCTAGAAAGGCTCTCCTGCCTGCACTGAGCTCTCCTCCACGCAGACAGGACATCGTGGAGACTCCTACAGAGCCCAGCACCACCAACTCCTACGGAGATTACACCCGCCTTGGGGCTGTGCCAGATCACAAAATGGAACTTCCTTGGAAAAACTCTGTCTGCAGAGCAATCCTTTCCAGGGCCAAGCAGGCAAGCTTAGCCTCTGCAAAGACCAGTTCCCGTCCCTCACCTCCCAACTCTTACTTGAAAATGACATTTTAAGAATTAGTTTTGAAACAAAACCTAAAAGGGACTGACTTCAAAAGCGACTGAATGAGCAAAGACAACTGACAGACACATTTGGCTGAAGGCAACTGGGAAGATGCTGGTTTGATCCTTGTTCTCACTTTGCTTAGGGCACAACTCAGGTCCCGACAGAGCCAACAGGAAACTCCAACTAATACATATAAATGCAGGTCGAGCATCACAGAGAACATGTTCACAAGCCTGGCTCTATTTCTACTTGTGCGAACAGGAATCAGGTGTAATTCCATTTTAAAGCACCAGATGGGTTGTACCAGTCTAATACTGGGACAAAGTGAGATCAGAATCAGGCCCAAACTGAAAAGTGAGTAATAATTTAGATAATGTTTGTCCCCAAATGATGATTATCCAGTTTAAGGGAGAGGCAAGCCAAGACCTTTCCACCTGGTGGAACAGGGCGTGAGTATGTGTCTGTGGGTGTGTGTGTGAAATGAGTAAGCTGAGCAAACACCAACCCAAGCAAGATGCAAGCTCACTAGGGAACAGATAAATGCAAACAGAGTGTTAATAGCTGCGACCATTCTACTTTTCTGTAAGTTTTATAGTAGCTTTGAGGACAGAAGGGCTGGGCTAACCCTCCAAGCTTCTATCTAAGTCCTTCAGCCTCTCATCCAGTTCTGGCCAGGTCCTAGGGATCTAGTATTTGCCATCCCCCAGTGCCCTCAGCTTGCAGGTTGGTCATGTTAAAACCAACTGCCTTCTCTAAAGATGACTCAGATCAGCTTATAGAGCAAAAACTTTCAAGAACTAATCCATTAAGAGGAAAGACATTCTTGATAAGCTGTTGTTCCTCTACAAAGTAATTTATTATTGAAAGCAACCAATATCATGGAATCATAGAATGCATTTGTGTTGAAAGGGACCTTAAAGATCATCTAATTCCAAACCCCTGACACAGGCAGGGACACCTTCCACCTAGACCAGGTCACTCAAAACCCCACCTAACCTGGCCTTGAACACTTCCAGTGATGGGAAATGCTAAAGGACATTAAGTTAAAGGAATGACTCTGAATGGACACACTCCACAGGAAGAAAAGGATAAACATCATACATACCATCGTCATAGGTGGTTGTGTCAGACAGGGAGCTGCTCTCAGATGGAATTATATCATCTGTGAATGAAAACAAACACTTTAAGCATAGGAGACCCAACATCAACTTCAAATTATCCTGATAGTTTATTTTCTACAGATTCAGAGCCAGCTACTCTTTGTAATGCTGCAATCCATATGCTTTAGCCCCCACAGCCTGAAGACAGTCTTGCTCCGTGTCATCACCTCGTGTCTTTGCTGCAGCTCAGCAAGCGACCCAGGCAACTATCAAAGGAGATTTTTTTTTTCCATCTGCAGCAGGAATCAAGCCAAGATTTACAAAGGTGTTTTCCACCCAGCTTCCAGCAGATCTCACAGGATGTTTTGGAGATCAGGAACCTACACAGACATGTAGATCTTGGCTGTTAGCATCTAATCTCCTCCAGGTACACCTGAAACCCCACCAGGTAGGTACAAAAAGCCTTTTGAAATTTGGCATTTGTTTTTGAATGTTTCATCAGCAGATCCTGTTTCAATTAAATTAATATAAATCCAGAATAATTCCACTGATTTCCATCAAGTTATTGCAAATTCCAGCAACACGGAAAGCAGGAAATGTTGCATGGACATACACATTTTTTCGTTTCTTTTACATTTTATTATTTATTCAAAGCACTTTACAATGCACCTGCCTGTCCTCTCACCTTGATACTGCACACTGTACCTCACTGAGAAACAGCCTGTCCTTGCTAAGGTCTGGAGCAGAGCAGCAGCAGGAGAGAAATCAGGCTGCACTAGAGATAATCAACCCATAGAAGAATCTGTGGCTAGGCTGTTTCTGGCAGGATTCAGCACTGGTGGGATAAAAAGTCTCCATGAACCTCCATGCATGAGAGAAAGGAAGCAACAAAAGATGACAGTGGCACCCAGTCTATGACACCTGGCTCTCCCCACAGCCATCAGGAGCACAGGCAGTGTACGCTGCTCCCTTGCTGTCACAGTTTGCTGTGAGGACAGGTCTGGCTACAAGAATTTGGTAAAGAGAGCAGCTGTTCAAGAACAGCAAAAATCAGAGCTGGCCCCTGCCCTGGAGGGACTTGTCAGACCACCGAAGATGGGCTGCAGCTCTCTTTGCAACCTGACACTGGGAAAAAGCTTCAGGGGAGCTGATTCACGTGGATTTGACCATGGGGTGGTAAAGATGGAACTGGGCCCAGTGCAGGGAGGGAAAAAAACCTGCCTAGGAAAAGAAAAAAGCTAAAGCCTAAAGCTACACTGCTGGTTTCAGGTGGGGTCTGCAGTGCTGACATATTCAGATATGCTGACATATCTGAATTTGAATCCCAAATCCGTGCAATTCCCTGCAAAAGGTGAAGAAACTCTGGGCTACAGAGGAAGTGAAGGAAAGAGAAAGTGCAACATGGGGAGCAGTCCAGTATTTCCTTCACCTCCTATCCCTTGGGGCTGGGATGAAAACAGCTATGGTTTGATTCAATAAATCAATGGAACTATGTAACACATTATTTCCAACGAGCCATCCCCCAAACTCACAGGCACAAGTGACTCATCCCTGCTCAGCCTTCTGAGAGCTGTACCTTGAGCCTGAGAGTACCACTGGTGATGGTGACAAGTTTACATACACAATCAATTATTGAAGCAGACAACAGCTCTGCTTCAGGTTAACAAACACACACTGCAGAGCAAGAACCTGGAACTGGAAGGGATGCAGCTGCTTACTGCTGGCTAAGTATTCACTGTCTTGCAGTCCCTAACTCCTGGGAGACCCTCCGAGACAGAGTCTGGTCCCTTCTGGTTGTGCCCTCCTTCTCAGAGAGCAAAGGACCAACTCCCAAGTTGCTTGTTTGCACAACAGGACAGAAAGCTGCCAGCAAAAACAACAGCAACCTGGATGGATGCTGCCCCACTGGGCTCTCGCTGCTCACTGCCCTTCCTGCTCGTTACCACACACCACATGTCGCAGGTAATACAGGACCTTTCACAATCAGTATCCAGACTGGTGAGCAAGAGACTGGAAAAACAGATGTTTCCTTCCTCTCTGTCAATCAGGAACTAGCTGGGCCACATTAAATACAGATCATCAGCCTTTCAGAGTAAGCACCTTGTGATGATGGACAGCCCAGCACTGCCACGGTGTGTGATGGGTAAGGATCCAAACTAAGCCCTCAACAGGAATGGGACATGGCAAAGGTTTCCCCCAACACACATCTGGCACAGGAGAAGGTTCTCTTCCAGGGAAAATACACATTGGCAACAGGGTAAGTAAGAGGGTACCAATATAAACAGCAGAAAAATCTTGCATTTTCTTTCCCACCCTGTAATTCCCAGGAAAAACCCCACTGACCTCACAAAACAGCATTTCCTCTTGGACAAAGGGGGAGACAAGAAATCCATTAAACATTAACAATTATCCCTATATATTTTCCATGAATGGGAGAAGTAAAACATGACCTAAAATTGTTAATAACTATAGAGATTAGAGCTTTTACTATACTCCTGAGCTTTTACTACTCCCAAACTCCTTCAATTGGCTTGGATACTAGTAGGTTTTCACACATTATCCTATGAAGCAGAAAGAACCCTACCTCCTTAGGAAAACCACAGTTTCAGAATGGAGGAGCCAAGGGCATCTGCTTTCACTGTGCTCACCACTGGCAAATGGATTTAGTCAAAAAACTGTTTGCTACTATTTACATTCATCAACTCCTGAACTTCACTTATGTCTTCCTGGAAATCAGGAATTTTGAATCAAGAAACAATGTCTTTGATCCTTATTTCCTGGATCCTGCAGAAAATTTCCCCCTGCTCTATTTTTGCTCAAACTGGAGCATTGTGGGAGGGAAGGGGGAGAGAGTTTGCATGTGGCAGCTCAGACAAGCAACTTCACTCAATGCACCAGGAATTCAGGCACCAGAAAAGCTTCATCCAAGCTGTTCCTGCCAGCCTTTCTGTGTTCAGCACCTTCAGTCCATACCTGGTGCTTGGACTTGTCTGCACTTGTTCCTAAAACTATGGCTTGCTCTGCCTCCAGCCTACAGCAGTGCACTGAGAGTATCAGATGCAGCAATTGCATCTTTTATTTTCTTATCTAACTGCCTTGGAGAAGATAAAAACCATACAGAGAAGATGTAAACAAAGCTTCTAAGTAAGCCAAATTATTCCCCCCTCCCCTCCTGTTTTCATCAGAACGCGGGGAATTCTCCTGCTTACCTGGTAGAGCAAGACTTGATTTCTGGGTCGGTTTTTTGCCACACTTGATTCTATATTCGTTTATGGAATTTTCTATCTCTTGCAGCTTTTTTACAGCATCAGCATACTCTTGCTTTCTTTTCTTCTTCACGTTTTTGCAGAGGTCTGGCTCGCTGGCAAGTTTCTTTGCAGCTTCCACCAGCTTCTGGTGTATGATAAAATTGCTCTCCAAATCCTGCAAAGTAGGATCCTGCAAATTTGTGACAAGAGTTATTTGCTCATGCTCCAGGTAGAAATTATCAGTGAAGGTTATTAAACAGAACATCTGTTTTTGTAGTAACAAAGTGAAATCTTGAGCACAAAATACAGAAATACCAAAGCTTACACACAAGAAAATCTCAGCATATGTAACTCTTAGATTTTATTTCTATGACTAGTGTAAGATTATGAGATCTCTTGGGCAAGGTCCAAAGTTCTCAAGCCTATGTGACATAACACAGACACCTAAATTCAAGTTTAGGCTACTAAACCTCCTGCTACGAGTCCACCCTTGAAATAATCTGTTCAAAATCTCTGCTTTGGAGAAAATAAAAATGGAAATTTGTATCACCATACCTACGTAACAGGGAGTTGGAGGCTTTAATTAATTGTTTGTAAACTGCTTTGAGAAGCTCAGATGAAAGGCACTGCAGAAGCACTAAGCAACACGTTATTAAATCTGGTCAGCAGGATTTTGGTTTAATAGCATTTAAGCAGTCACATAAAATCACTTTGCTGCAGACATGGAGCACACCAGCCCTGCCAGCCAGGGCAGCGAGTTTCTGGTGAAAGACAGATGCCAAGTGCCCCACACCTACTTACTGATTGAATGATACAGCTTGTTAACAAATCTCACAAGGAATGAGGGGGAACGATGTGCATCCAGAAACTGCAAATATCTGAATTACCATATCACCCGAGTCAGTCCCTGCCAGCAAAGTTCATTTTAGCTTCTTGAGCAATACACAAAGGTTTTACTTAGGTGGAACCTGCATTAAGCTGGAGATAAAACTCCTCCTCCTGTCACCTGTCACACAACTATGCTCACAAACAGATGATTTTGCAAGGGGGACAGTGCACACCCCTGCCACCTTCTGGGTTCAAACACAATCCCAACACGACACAAATCAATGTTCCAGAAAAGCTCAGAGCCATGGGCTGCCAAATGGCATTATGCACCTGCTCTCCTCTAATTAGCAGCAAAATATCCATTAAAATTCATGCAGCAGGGACAAATCAGAGGTTCAGGTTGGGAGAACTTAAGGCCTTTTCAAACAGACAATTTCCTGGTCATTTCAAAGGCAGAAGAAGGGCAGTACCCATCTAGATTTCCCACTCTATGCAAGTGACTGTCGCAGCTGCCTCCTCTTAAACACCCAGGGAAGAGCTGGATTATTTACAAGTGGCTTTGGCCACTGGTCTGGCCACCCCACCCGTGCTACGAAAACAAAGCGCCGCGCTCACCTCTTCACTTGGGAGCAGGTTGTCATCCAGCTTGAACGCTGTGCCAACACGCCTTCTCACCTGGGGAGGCTCCTCTCCAGCACTCAGAGGGTATTCCTTGGGCATCTTGCCCGTCAGCTCCTGGGGAACAGAGAGGTTCCAGGTGAGGTCCAGCGGGAGAGAAGGGCTCCCACCCGCCCAACCCCAGCGTAAGGTGCCGTTCTCTCACCGCCTCTCGCAGGCAGATTTTCTTCAGCTCCTCAACTTTCTGAAGCAGTTTTTCCTGAAGGAGTTTCTCTTTCTTCTTTAGTTCCATTATTTTCTCCTTCTTTTGTTCTTCACTGACCTCTGAATCTTGAGAGCCTAGAAAACACACTCTGTATCAGAGGATTTCCAGGCAAAAGCCATTTTTATCGTCTGCTAGTCTCTCTTTCAACACACACAAGCCCCATTGTACTTGGCTACCTCTCATTTGCACACACCTGATGAGATCAAACTGCCATTGCTGGCCATGATAAGCTGGTTCTTGGCCTCCGAAGTTACCAGCTTTGAAACTTTTGGTGTTCCCATCTCTGTCAGATCCATGGCGATATCATCCAAACTTCTGGCTGAAGGAATTTTTGCCTGAAGGAGTTAAAAAAAAAAAAAATCCAGCCTCATTGAGTTACCTCTAATTAACTTCAGAATATGGGATCATAGAAGATGACATTTCACACCTCATCTACTGCAAAATTAAGGGCTAAAGAAACAGCATCAGTCCTGCCATCCCTCTCTCCTCTGCCCCAAAACCTGAACCAATCGCCCAGCTCAAAGATCTCTTTGCTGTTTGCACAGTGTTCAAAACAAACACAGGAAGGAGACAAAAGAAAAAGCAGATTAAACACCCAGACGTGGGAATTCCCTCTTCTGTAATTATACTTCCACAGCCCTTAATTGCAGGAGGCTAAAATGGATCGAATAGCAATACTGTCACTAACAGACTGCTCAAAAAGCTGACAAAAACAATTCAGAGTTTTCCTCTGGAGAGCAGTTCATTTGTGGAAAAACATAGACCAAAGTATATCCATGAAAGGTGTTGAAACTCATGTCCTCAGTCAAGTGCCTTATAACTTACTTTGCTTTGCTTTCTGTCCAAGTAAAACTGGTGTTGACTGATTGCCATCACCCAGATGGACTTGATCAGGGAAGTGTTTGCATACCAGGTCTGCACTACCAGTCCACTCTGACCAAAAGTCCTTCTCGACACTGAAATTCTGAGGAGGTGAAAACAAACACAATTTCAAGACAGGTCTTTAAAGTCCGAAATGCCTCTCTCTTAACCAGGCAAGGCTCAGCCTTTGGAGATGCAAAACCTCAAGATTTCCTGCTCCCCATCACCCAGTGCTGCCGCAAATTTGGCCACGACAAACAGTCCTCCCTCTGCTCCACGAACTCCCTCAGTGGACACCACAGGCAATCTGAGAGAACACCCAGAGCTCTAACACATCAACAGTCTCTCCAGCTTGCCCGTTACGACCGTGATCTTCCCTCTGCAACATCCCAGCACTGCTCTTTACCCACAGCCCGGATCCAGCCGCTGCCAAATGCCGGATCAGGATCAGTCCTAAAGCCCAAAGTAAACTCCTGTCTGTGTTGAACTCAGAGACGCCTCCCACCCCATCCACCAACACCAGGTGATGAATCCCCACTCTGGGTAAAGATTCATCCTGCTGCCTCCTCCAGCCTTACCTGCGGGGATCGTGTACTTCCACAGCAAATTTCTTCTCACGGAAATAGAGATTTTCCAGCTGTTTCCATTGAAATAGCTAGGAGAATTGGGGGAGAGAAGCAGAACACTGTCACTAGAAAATCACCAGACCTCTCTCCCCAAGGTGATATAATCTCAGCAAATTACAATTCCTGTGTATCCTCAGCTATGGCATGGACTGAGCAATAACAACATCCATTAAAAGGAGTACATAAATATAAATAGGTAGGATGCCCCTCCAGTGATTTCACACTCTTACAGACAATGCATTGCAAATTGGGGATTCTGCCAGTGACAACACCCGTTTCCACCAATACCACATTTAATTTCACTGCTACAAGTTCCCAGAAGTCTCAAGTCCTTTTGTCTCTGATTAAAACCAAAAATCTCTTTACAAAGTAATTGCATAGACACCGATGGTCCTTCAGTTAGAACATCCCCAGGGAATGGCAGCAGCTTGGGAAAATCAAGACCTTGCTCTTCTGAAGACAGTGTGTGAGAGACCCAGAGCGACATTTTGGAGCAGGGGTACACCATGTTCAGAGAGACAGCGGCCACAGGAGGAAGCCACCCCCCAGCACATACTTCTGTTAGAAAACCACGTATTTCCTGCAAAGTACCAGCTGGGAGAAGAGATCAAAGGCAGTCAGGGCTTGGCAGCTGCACCCGTGGGATCAGAATTTCACATGAATCTGCTCTCCCTCGGCACCAGCACCAGCCACCCTCTGGGGATGATCCATCAGGGGCTGCATCTTCTCAGCCCAGCCTTGGCCAAGCTGTTCCCTGGCCCCTCAGTGCAGGTTTCAGCAGCACCACCTCCTGCCCCTCTCCAGCAGTGCCTGGGCAGACACGGGGTCTGTATGGGTGTCCCCAGGGATGTCCCCTGAGGATGATGGGGTGCACAGGTGTACACTGTAGTTTACATCCAGCTGCTTTCCAGAGCTACAGCCCACATGGAGGTACTGGAGGTACTTCCACCCAGGCTGGGCAGGCAGGGACAGCATTCCATGACAGATCAGCCTCCAACATCAGCAATCCAGCCGAGGCACCCAGACCCTCACAGTGATTCTCCCTTTCCCCACTGGAGTTTTTCCAAAGCCTCCAAGGGTGCAGCCACCACACCAGAAACCCCCAGGACACACAACATTCCTGTTGACCTCTGCCAAAACCTGACTTGACGTGCTCCCTCCCACTACAGAAGCACTTCAAGTTTTGTAAAAAACTACGTGTTCCACTGTGCTGCATCTGAAACATTTTTAACAGAATGAAGCATAAGACAGGGCATGTGTTTGGGGGGAAAAGTGGCTCTTTCAGCAGCCTTTCCCTCCGTTTAATGGAAGGTTTCCTTTCTAGGACTACAACTGAATACTGACGCATACTATAGGAAAAGTGAAGCAAGAGGAAATGCAGTTTACTTAAATTCATAAATCATTTTCTAGAAGATCGTGGAAGTTTTACTCTGCTGCTTAAGTAAGTTTGTCTTACAGCCCCTCTGCCCAACGACGCTGCTCTCGGAAGTGCCTCTTTACAATTTGGCACCGGACTTTTAAATAAATACATTTTAAAAGATACAAAAGGAAACAAAAATACAAAAGCATTATGTCAGGACGTTGAGCAACAGCGTCCGTGGGTGCTCCAGCAGGGAGGGATCCCAGCACGGCCACGGCTGCTCCCCCCATCCCGCACTCACCTCCCTGCAGGACTGATCCCGGATTCCCAGCCCCCCTGGGCAGCGTCAGGAGCAACATGAGCAGAGCAGAGCAGAGCAGAGCAGAGCAGAGGTGCCCGTGTCGTCCCTCCGTGTCCCTCTCGTGCTGCTCCGCTTTGGCGGCTTCGCCTCCCACTGCTGACACACTCCTGACATCACCACCTCCGCTGCAACGCCTCCCACACGCCCTTTCCCCCGATAAAGGGAAAACCCAACAGAGGAGGGAACAGAGGCGGCTTCCACCGAGGGGCTGCACCCCTTCGAGCACCCCGAGCCTCTGTGGGGGCCGAGGCGGGAGCAGGGCGGTCTGGGGGGCTGCCATGGGGTCCGTGCTGTGCCGTGTCCCAGCCCCGCTGCCCTTGACTCACACCCCAGAGGAGGCAACAGGTTCGACCAGAAGCAGCATCGCGGCGTTCCCGGCCGATCCCGGCGCCCGCTCCCACGCTCGTAAAAGCGATGGGCGTGCTTCAAACGTGACCTCTGGGAAAAAAAAGCCTCTTATCGTCACGGGTGATGACTCCCCGTCCCTTTATCACTTCCCTTGGGTTTTTCCCCTCCGGACGCGCTCGACATTCCCGAGGGCTGCGGGGGGAAAAGGGCCACCTGTCCAAAGGGCAGCAGGGCGTGATGAGGGTCGTGTTTTACAGGGCAAAATACAGCAGCCCCACCACCTGGAGCAGCCTCCTGCCCAGACAGAGGGACATATCAGCACTCCAAGGGTCCGGGGAGACCCTTCCATGAGTCTGTGCAAATCCAACACACCATAATCATCTGCGGTGCTGAGAAGGAAAAAAAAAAAACCAACCTTTGCATTTTTAAGAAAACCTGCATGGAATTGCCTCAGGATGTGGGTAGAGCTTTGCCCCGTTTCCTCCCCACCCTGTGAGATCCATCCCAACCCAAAGGGAGCTGACAGGCGCCCCAAGCATTTGCAGCTGGGTACATTCAGCACAAAGACATCTGCCTTCCTGCCCAAACACTGGGATAACTCCAGCTCCCCCCTCTGCTGCTCCTCAACAGGAGAGATGGAGGAGCAGTCTTTGTAATTCTGCACCCAGGACAAGTTTTTGCTTTTATGGACTGAAAAGTGCCCTGTCCTTAAACTATCTCACTTAAGAACAAAATAAGATCCTCAGCAATCAGCTCCTCTGACAAACCCTCCTAAGTCGGGTCCTTCAAAAAAAGGCTGATGACTAAATGAGCAGCTTCAGAATAAGTTGTGAGCTAATAATATTTATATAAATGCACTTAAAAATAATCCTGAATTACAGTGTTACAAGTTTCTGCCTAACATGCCTGGATTCATGAAGACAAGAAAAAAATGGCCTCAATACAAAGGTAAAAGAAGCAATAAACTTCTTCCCCTAAATTTTTCTAACTTGTGGTAAAAAGGCAACACTTGGGAAACTGTCACTGCACTAGAGATATCCTGCTCCCTTCAAATACTCTCTAACCCTGTACAGACATGCTCCTAAATAAATCCTAATTTCAATCTTACCTAAACTACATGAATATTTAAAGACAAAAGAGTTGTAGAAAAAAAAAATCTGGAAATCTGGAACTGGTTTTTGAGGGCTGGAAGAACAATTAGGAATAATTAAAATGTTTTTGTGGAAGTTTTGCAATGTATGTTCCCTTTAACCAGGTGATTAAGTCCACCTGAGCTAATTAATGTTTTCTTAATAGCCTTCCCATCCACGTATGTTGCCAGATCCTTAAAGGCTCCCACTGAGCATCACAGGGGCTGCCTGTCTGACTTTTTGGGAAGAATTTGGTCTGGCCACAGTGGGTTTTCTGGGTCTTCTTGGAAAAAGCAGACGTGCAGCTCTGATCACACCTCATTACTCAGGCACCTCTGTGTACCAGCCAGACTCCTACCACTCAGCTGCTGCTTTCCTGCATTTCTACCGTGATCCTCTTCCAGATACCAGGGAACACCGAATGAAAAAAAGAGATCACCCTCTTTCCTGCACAAAAAGAGCTCTAACTGTGGTCCAAGGTGACCAAGCAGACACAGACTGCCTAAAAGGTGAGGCACATCGATAAAAGAAGCAGCTGGCTTTTTTACCTGGCTGATCTTGCATCCAGTTTTGAATAAAATGCAAGTTTGTCCGGGCCTGACAGCAGGAGCAAACTGGCTCGGAAAAACGGCCCCATCAGGATTGCAGGCAGGAGCTGGCAGAGCCCCTGCCTTGAGAGGCGTTCAAGAGAGCTGCTCCAGGGCCTTGGCCCAATATTCCTATGAGCCTGTTGGATTTTGCTTAAAAAAATATTTTAGGGTTTTTTTTCCTTTTTTTTTTTTTTTTTTTTGCAAGGAGGTGAAAATCTGGAGAGCAGCGGAGTGAGGAGCTGTGTGGCCACACACTGCTGTGCCAGGCACTGCACATGCCAAGGCTGTACCTGGGATCTTTCCAAGGTTGATGGCAAATCCTGACCAAGAGCTAAATTACCCAGATCTCCAAATTTCCACCCAAGGGATCACTGGGTAAAGTCAGCATGGAAGTGCAAGCCACACTGCAGTATTTGCAGCAGCCTTTCCCTCAGGAAGCACTTCCAAAGCACCTCACGGTACGTGCAGTGGTTGTAAGGAGGTTCTGCAACCAGCACCTCAGGAACTGGCTGGGAACAGCAATCTGCAGACAAATCTGGCAATTCTGAGCAAGGAAACATAAAAGACTTCTGCCCACAGGAATGCACCCCACCCGACGAAGG
Source organism: Platyrinchus mystaceus (assembly GCA_035041135.1). Classification (NCBI taxonomy): domain Eukaryota; kingdom Metazoa; phylum Chordata; class Aves; order Passeriformes; family Tyrannidae; genus Platyrinchus; species Platyrinchus mystaceus. The sequence goes on along the minus strand of JAWWLV010000024.1, from coordinate 4,912,266 downwards.
AAATTACCACCCTGCCAGGAGCGCTGGAAGGAGGGCTGTGTTTCAGCCCCTCTGCTGCACTTTGCTGTCTGGCATCCTGCCTTCAGCTGGGATCCTTCTGCTTTACACTGCTGTGCCTGGCTGTGGAGGGAGGCATGGGAGGAGATGGCAAGACAGCCAAAATGCCCCACCTGCAGCAACTTCTGAGGGAAGGAGGCAGACAGCTCCCACCTGTGCCAGCATAATCTGGCAGAGCTCACCTGCAGGCATCCTTCATCTCTTAAATATTAAGCCAGTCCTCTAAAAACCTCTTCAATCACTTTTTTTTTTTTCTAACACATTATGATCAGTCCCTGCCTGGTCCTTACTACTGTTGGCATTTATGAGAGATGTCTCAGCACCAAACTGTTCCCAAATGTGTGTGTTTTGGGGCAGGTGACATTCAAGCAACTTTCTGCACATCTGGAAGGAACTGAATTTCAGAGCAGTCTCACAACAGCTCTGTGTTTATTTTAAGTAATTATGTGAGCTTACTATCTTCTAAATCAATGGCTTGGTGAGAAATAAACACCATAAAAGAAATTTCTCCCTAATTAGAACTATCTGAGAAGCCAATGCTGCTGTGTTCTGAACCATTCAGCAAAGCAGGACAGCAAATTTACATGAAGTAAATGTTCTGCAAGGGAAAGCTTTCAGCATCAGCTCTTAGCTTATGTTGAATTAGAGAGATATATCATAATAGCTCCTCACAGCTCAAGAGCAATGCAACCCAACAAAGAAAAAAGTCAGGCAAAAACGTCAGGAGGCCTGTGTGGATGAGCAAGGAGCTCCTGAACAAAGTCAGACACAAAAACGGACCCTACAGAGGGGGGGAGGAATACACAGAAATTGTCTGAGCAGCCAGGAATCTCATTAGGAAAGCTAAAGCCCTGATAGGATTAAATCCAGCCAGGGAAAAGTTCTTTATTGTGAGGATGGGGAGGCCCTGGCAGAGGTTGTCCAGAGAAGCTGTGGCTGCCCCATCCCTGGAAGTGTTCAAAGCCAGGTTGGACAGGGCTTGGAGCAACCTGGGCTAGTGGAAGGTGTCCCTGCCCATGGCAGGAGTGTTGGAAATAGATGACTTTAAAGGTTCGTTCCAGCCCACACCATCCTATGACAAACATTTTCCACTTCAGAAGTTGTATTCACTAACAAAAACACTTCTGAGAATACAATATATTTAAGGCATCAAGCAGCAGAACCTATTGCTAGTACATTTGAAACAATACCGTAGCAAGATTAGTTCTTCTCTTCTGATAGTGTAGTTCATTTATCACCAGGGAGTCGCCCACAGAAACACAATGAAGTGGGAGAACAAGTCAAAAAGCCAGCAAGCTGCCTTCTCCAACCCTCAGAGGATCCCCACATACTGGCTGAACACAGAATAAACTCAACTCTTGCCCTAATATACCCTCCATTAACAAGACATGCATTGTTTATCTTGCCAGTGAGAAGAATAGGCTAGAGATAAAGGGAGATCTATTCTGTTTTGGAACTACGAAGTCCTGGGACCTATTTTATGCTTTTCCTAATTGATTCAGAGGAGACTGGGGACAGGATCTTGGCATGCCACCCCACTGCAAGCAGGAGGCACTCCTCCAAGCAGGAGGTGTCTCTTGGCATTAACTGCAGTTGAAGGGAGAATATGTTTGCAAAGCAGCAGGACTGCAGAGCTATTCCCAGGTCTGAATTCAAATCTGAGCAAGGGTTGCCAAACCCAGGCTTTTTTAATGCCCTGTGAGACTTCAGGATGATAATCAAGTGAGCTCAATGTAATCTCTAGCCGGCGTGGAGCCACTGCTTTTATCTAGAAAGACAGTTTCCATAAATGACCCACAAAATAACTCCCCATTTTCAGTGTATTATGGAGCTGGAGCACAGTGCTTCCCTCGGTGCCCATCAGCTGGCAGTCCTGGGCACGGGGGACTTGCTTTGCTGGAAACCACTTCCGAAGCAATACAAGCTTCCAGGAGTGACTTAGAGCAACAACACTCCCTTGTCCAAACTACCTCAGGTCAACCAGCAAAATATTAATAGCCGGAGTCAAACCTCCCCAGCCAGCTTTACACAGACAGACAGACAGACACGGCAGGTTCTCCTGGTCCAGCCCCGAGTTACACACCGTCCTCTCCGACACCACACGCTTCCCGCTCGGATGAGTGATGGCAGATGCACAAGTGTTGGCAAGGCTGGGTGATACGGATCTGGAGATTTCTTCATCCAGGGCTGTCATGCAAGTTGCTTCCTGTGAAGAGTTCTCAGCCTTGGACTTCATGCAACAGTGTTGATCCAATAACAAAATCTTGGGATAACCACTGTGCTCCAAGGCTCATATTTAGGTCTCTTTGCCTAAAGACTTACTTGGACAAAGCCAAAAGATTTCACTTTTTGAGGAGGATTGTTATATTTGCTTGGATTTAACTGACACAACATTAATGGGTGCAGCTAAAATATATATATATCATTATTATTTAAATTATATTCTGAGTATGGACTTGGCTCTTGCCAAGTGCCTACAATTCTATGATTAAGCAAACACAGCTGCATCTGACAGCAGCCATGAGCACTGCAGAAAAGACATAAGGAGCAGAATAAATCCCCCTGGTGTGAATTCACACCAGGGCAGATGGGGCACAGGCCCCAATTCCTGTTCAAAGCCTCCCGCCTGAAACGCAACAGCTTTCCCACCACAACCAGTATCAGAGAGGTTTGCAGACCCTGAGACCACTTGTACCTTTAAAATTCGGAAAGGCCAGCTTGGTCTTCACTGGACTTGAACTCAGCCTTCCCCTTTTACTGAGTTAATCAGCTGCATGTATATTCAAACATCACCAACTGGAGAAGTGGAACACAATGAGGATGCTCTTTCCCAGATGGCTAAGGATAAACACAACAGAACTTCTGATCCACAGTATAAACAGCAGGATAACACCAGCACATGGCAGTTGTGAGTTTGGCTCCATCCCAAAAAGCAAAGCAAGAAAATTCTGCTAAATCCAGCAAGGATAGCACCTCTGCTCCAAAAGACAGGAACAGTTTACACACCTACTGCTACAGAGAGGACTGTGCTTGCTGATTCCTAGGAGATTTAGGTAAGCTGTACGTACTCTTCTCTCTGTGAAATAAATTCTAATACATTCATAAATATGAGCAAACAATAATACTGATGAAAAGGTAACTTCTGCCTGCCACATCCCAGGCAGCAAGGCTACAGCTACACTGAAATAAACAGCAGTATCTCAGCATTTTAATTCCAAAACAAAATCTTGACATGGGTGCCCCTCTAGACCTTTGCTTTTCCTACCAAAACTTATCTGATTCCAATTATTTCCATGGAACATATCAGAAGTGCATTTTGTATTTCAAACCCTGAAACACTTTTCTATAAAGAACCTGTTATAGTGATATTTAGACACATGTTAAAAGCACCCATGGCTCAGGACAAGCTGTGGCTTAAATCATTTTTGTCCCCTCACACTGACACCAGACACAAATCCTTAAAGACACCACAGCCCTATCCATCCCCACACTTTCAAATGAGCTTACTGGCATTAAACCTTCCATCTGCATTTAGGCTCCTCTCTCACCTTCCCTTTTAATCTCTATGCTCTGCTGTATAATTATAATTTCAGTAAAGCCAACAACTATTGTAATTTCCATTGTAACACTTCCATTACAGAGGTGACCTCTGGTTTTTCTTTATTTTTTTTTAAACAGAGCTCCTGCTGCACTTAAAAACAACGCCTTATAACTAACTGTAGCAGGGTGTGACTTGGTATCTGGGCCCTGCTGACCTTAGAAAATTTTCTTAATCTGCCTGGTTGATGTTGTAAACTTGAAATCCCACAAACACAGAAACTGCTTGGCAAAGCAATGCTTCCAGCCAGGCAGGCTCCATTTTCTTGGAGAGCGTTCCTGGTCACAGCTGGACATCTTGGCTGAAGAATGATCCTTTCCCGACCGGAAAACCTTATAGATGTTACCTAAAAACAGGAAAGTACTCAGGGGCAAGAGGAGCTTCTTGATGTTCTCCTTTGACCATCAATGGATTAACATAACTTGATTTCCCAGGATTCCTCCTGTGTCGCTGTCATTTAGTGCAGGTGGAGAAAGAGAGACTTGGGATGAAACTCTGCTTTACTAAAGAAAGCAAAGGAAGGACACGAGAGATCATCTTGAACACACAGGTATATAAATATACCAATAGAAGGCAAGTCATAGCCTCCTCTAGAAAAAAGAGAAGATCAAGTTGGAAGCTTGAAGGGGAATTACTCTTAACAAGGAAGTTTTGTTAAGCTCCGTTTTTTGGCACAAATACACTAAACAATATCATTTTACAAATGTAAAATTCCCTGGCAGGGAGCACAACTTCATGTGAACTCCTGCCCAGACCTTTCCTGAGGAAGGAGAACAGCAAAACCCCAGGTCTCCATCTCCTCATGGCTTAGATGTTTCCAACAAAGACACGATCAGAAAAACCCACCCCACACGCCCAGCCCAGCAGCGCAGCTCCGGCACGTGCAGCCCTGCCTTGCCCCCAGCCCAGGGGGTTAAATCACCCTTCAAAGATTTTCAGGGCTCAGTCCTGTCACAAGGAGACACAAGGCAGCTACAGGATGGGGTGAGATCCCAATATCCTGTGTGCTGGGTGCGGGATGTGTTTCCAAAGCTCCTGGCAGAAGAGCCTGTCTGGGCTCGCTGCCGGGGCCTCTGAGGGAGCCAGCAGAGCAACGCAGGACCCTCTGCCCTGTTCAAACAACACGGGATGTTGCTGGCAGAGTTACTCTGCAGGAGACACACTGGGGAGCAGCGGGGTGGAAAAGGAGATGCATGACCTCCAGTACTTGGCTTTTACTCTCAATCCCCCCTTTAAATCCATGGGAACATACAGTTGCCCCAACAAGCCTGCAATTTCACGCAGCTCCCCTCGTATTCCACTGCTATCAGTGGGGCCTTTCACACTTCACACACAAAACAAGTACGAAAGCCAAGTGAAAACACTGCTCGAGTAAAAGGCCTTGCAGAAACCCAGTTGCTTCGTATTTCTGTAGTTATCCCTGGAGGCTGCCAAAATTCCCGTCCTGAGACCACCAAACTCAAGACACGCAAGCCAAAGCTCCCAAAGGGAGTTTCCACCATCTGTGTCAGAGGGAGATATTTACTGCCTCAGTGCCAGCAGAACTTTCCTTCTGCCTCAAACCCTTGGTCTTCTGCCCACCAGTCTACTAAGCAACAGCTTAAAGAAGTGTATTCTGACATGCAACACCATCCTGCGTTTCCACCCCAAAAAAAAAATCAGATGCAAAAAAACTTACTTTTCTGGGCTTAACTTTGTCTTGTAAGTCGTACTGGCCGATTCCTTTGTAACTTATTCCAAGCCACCACGGGATTCCTTGTTTATCCTGAAAAATGGATGTCCATGTGAACCAAGAGCCACTTAAGAATTAGGCAATTCCAAGATTACAGCCCTTTTCGCTCCGTGACAAGCACGAGTAGGTACGGAACAAAGATTTTCTGGCAAACAAACTGAAGTGAAGTGGATTGCTGGGGTGAATGTGGACATTTTCTCCCCCTGCCTTCCAAGGCAGAGGCACAAAACCAGGTGATGGCTGTGCAAAGTGGACACAAAAGAAACAGTGCTGCTGAAACAACGGGGTGTCACCGCTTGCAGGAGTGGCTGTGAAGGGGGGAAGGATATGGGACAGAAAAAACTGTGCCAATGACTGCATCCACTGAATTCAGGCACAGACAGCCACAGATGGAGAGAACAGCACAAAACATCAGCTTCTCAGCTACCACAGTCGTGGCCATGACTCAAAGTAAGGAGATATCATCTCTGCTGAGCTCTTCGGCACAAAACACTGTGGCCCAGGCTCTGCTCTACAAATGGGAATAAATGGTGTATTTCCATCACTCTCCAAAAGTATTTCTCAGCATTTCCCCACTCCAAGCATGCACCACTAATCACCTGCCACTTAGAAATAAGTCTTTTCCCCATTGTATTTTTTCTAATCTTGATTAATGTCTCTGGGGAAACTATTAACTGCTTCAGATCTAGAAGTGATATCTAGTTTAATTAAGGTGATAGGAATTTAGATCCTGATAGGATTACAGAAGGTTTTACAAAGATTCCTTTCTGTCTCCTGTAGCACATAACACCACACTCTGGAAACAATTTTTAAAGTGTACTGAATGGGGGAAAATTACTGAGGTTGAAAAATGTGGGCTTTAATACTGATAGAATAGTACTGAATCATCCAACTGCTCCTAAAGGAATGTAATCACACATAATAAGCTCAGCAATCACATTATCTATAGACAGTCACTGACCTTTACTCCATAGTAATGAACTCCATATGTTGGCAAAGCTTCTACCACTTTCATGTACCTGCAGATAGATTTATAGCATATCAGATGATTTTCTCTGGAGGGAGTAATATCTATTAACATATTTTTTTCACACATACATCCAGGACACATCATTTATCATTTGCATATTTGGAAGGCCTTAATAATTGAAGGCCTATGTTTTCAGAAAAAAATCTTAGCAGCCTGGCTTGGGGAAAGATGGGATATTTTGGCCCAGCTAAAGCAAATGGAAAATCTCTCACACAACAGAACATTCAGTATCTTATCAGAAGATCATAGACCTGAAAGTAAAAATTCTGAACTGAACAAGTGAGCCTTTTGGGAAATGTTGGCAGTAAAGATCTGCCTGTAATTATTCCATTATGGAGGTCTGGTTACAAGGGATAGGCTCCAAATGAAAGTGTTTATGACTGTTGTATTGTATGACTGTTTCATGAAGCAATTCAGACAAACACTGAACAGACCATTTTTCCCTTGTTCCTATTGAAAAAAGCCACTGAAATATTGAGACAGAGTTACAGGCATCGAGGTATGTGAGGAAAAACTGCAAGTTGTCTACATTGTGCAGCCATGGGCATTATCTGAAACATCTTGTAGCACATTCTACTGCATTTCCTTGTAGGAAGTACAGTCATATTAATGGCAAATGAAAATTACAATTCCACAGGCTCTGTGTGCATCTTGGAAGACCTTGGCTGTTTTGAAAACCAAATGCTGAACACTGCAGAACTTTTTACAGGACTCAGGTAATACTCGCCCTGAAGAATCTCCTGGGAAAACTAATTGATAGCAAGCAGGGTTTGGAGTAGAGTCTTCCAATAGAGAAAGGTCCAAATTATTTCTTTTGTATTTGAGGTTTATGAATGAGAACACGTGCTGAAAGTGCAAGCCTGTGATATGTGATATTAAAAATCCAACTCTGAAATGTAACTCAGTGAAAAAGAATCTGACAGACACAAATGGTACCGTTTGCAGGCAATAATGACCACAACAGCCTGCCTTGCCATCCCCTATCAAAAAAAAAAGAACAGGAGAAAAGTGAAAAGATAATCTTCACAAATTAACAAGTGTCATACTCACTGAACGATAGCTTGTCCTCTGGTCAGACCTTTAATCTGTGTATAATGCTCAATTACTCTGTCCTCACTGCAAAGCAAGCACAAAACCCAATTTAGGGGCTCAGTGACTTTGTTCATGTGTGATGGCATCTGTGGGAGCTCAGCCACCTGCTCAGCCAGCAGAGCAGTGTCCCCCTGTACGTTCCTTGCTCTAGTTTACGTTCTGGTTCTTACTGATTTCTTTCCCACCCTTCATTAGGCAGCATGGAGCTGCCTGGCTGATCCCACCACTGCATCCTGACTTCCAGACTAATTAAAGAATCATTTTGGATCAGCCTGTTCTGCTGCAGATGCTGCTGCAGAATAATGGTGCTAATTGTATAAATTCATTTTAACGTTCTAAAGGACCCAAACTTCAAAGGCTGGTTAATGCTTCATATGTAAGAAGAAGTTAAACCAGAACTGTTTTCATTCCAGCGTATTTTTTTCCCCCCTGACATTTCATAGGTGAAAAAAACATAGATTTGTCAGCAGTGACCTTTTTGTGTTTCTTCTGTTATATATTTCAACGCTTTGTTTTGAGGGAATGCAAAATAAAATATGCATTTATGTGTCAGACACTTGAAAGCAAAGAGAAACCCAGCAGTATTCATCCTGAGAAAAACAAATCATAACCAAGCACTGCTATACTTGAAAATCCATCACGTACACATCAAGCCGAAAAAAATGAAACAAATGAGGGAGATAAACTTGCACAAAGGGCATCAGCTCCAAGGAAACAATATCATTGATTCATCCTAAATGCTGTGCTCCTCTCTACAGCAGGTTCAAGCCCCAACATTGCACATGCCTTTCTGTTTCCAGCTTTTCTAAATTATTTTCTCTCCCCGTCCCATTGAGAGGAGCTGGGGGGGGCATCTGACAGCCAGCAAAGGTCACCCCACCACAGAGGGTCCACTGTGTGACAGAAGAAGATCAGGGTGCTCTCTGCAAACCCAGGCTTGGCTGGAGTTCAGATTTCAGCTCCTTCTAAAGCGTGGTCCCCACATATTCTGATCCAGCAGTTTCTAACTCAACAATTTAATCTGAACTTTCAAGGAGGAATTTGCATCGGGTCTTGCATAATTTATAACCTTCTAGAAAACTGGAAATGCTTGAACACGAGCAATTAACTCCAAGTCCTGTATCACACAGGCTGAAAACTTTTTAAAAGAGTTTGCAAAACTGTTTTAGAGAGATCTTGCCATTATCATTCATAGTAATGATTTACATTTTAAATTAAACATCTCACCAGTAAGCGAGTGATGGATGCTCCTGCAGCGTCTTGGTGGGAAAGACAGGCAGTGTCTTCAAGTCTTTTCTAGTGTTTTCATCACTAAAAAAGAACACCAAAAAATGGCACAGAGTCACTGCTGGTGAATCAGAGGTGGACTCATCAGTTTGGGCAGAAGGAAGGGCTGTATTTGCTGCCCAAGAACATGGCACGTTGCCCCATATCAGGCTGCCATAGCAATGTAACTCTATAGGCCCTCTCACATGACAGTGATGTATATGGTGTCATGCAGACTCCAGTTGTAACTCATTATACAGACACGTGATGCTCAGGCCACCGTGGCGGGAGCACCATATCAATATTTATTTTGCACACCCTCACACTATTTGCTGAGTGCAGAATGAGCCCTGAAACAGCTGCAGAAAGCAAGCCTCTGCCCAAAAGTAAGGCTTGTACCGCTAATTTTTCTCTGTCTTTATCTAAATCCCCACCTCTAGACAACCAATTTCACGAAGCGGCATGGTATGAGTCAAATCTCAGAGTTTAACAGTGATCTGATTCAAAACAAAGGGTTTCAGTTCATATCCTTTAAAATATTTTCACTGAAAATAGTTTTGCTGGGCTGCCCATCCTACATAAAGTTCAAATATTTCGGACTCCAGGCCCAGGCTGAAATGAAATAAAGGGAAGGCTGAAGTACGGGAATGCAATGTATCACAAAGAAAAATCCCAGCAGAACATTTAAAAACCTATTTACAGGCATCAGCAAAATGGTTAATATTTTCTCCTTGCACGCTCCATTAATTAATCAGCTGAAACCTGCACGCCTCATTTCGGCCAGGTTTCTGCGTGCCTTTGCAGCAGGGCCAGCAAGCACCAACACGACTCCTGTATGTGAGGAATGCACCAGCCACGTCCATCAGCATCGCCTCAACCTCTGCATCCAGGCTTTCCTTGAAGGTGTTTTCCTGCTCCAGACCTGTGTTTTCATCAGATTTCACTATTAAGAGTTTTAACCTGAGCTATGTCCCTTCTCTTCCCTCAAGTATCCACACCCTGAGCATCACTCGAGTGGACCAGAGCACTGAAACCTGCCCCGTGGGCACCGGAGGAGGCAGCAAACCCCCACCACGATTCCATCTCCCAGATGCCACATGGAAAGTGCGAGAGATGAAAGGTTTTTCTGTTCCCCTAATCGCTCTGCAAGCTTCTTCCCCAGCCCTGACAATGTGCCTCAGCCCTGAGTAAGAGGGACCACCTCTGGGGACGAGGAAACAGTTCAATCAACAGCCTATTTATTCTTCAACGTCTTTGATGAAGCTGCCAAGAAAGGGTCAATTAGCGCCGAGGAGCACTGGTTGCTGCACTCTTCTGCCAGAAATATCCATTTTCCTTTGCAGGCTGGCCAGCACCCAAGTGCCACAAATGGGGACAGCTGGGTAGAAAAATCGGGATCTCTCCTACCAGCACTCAAACACAGCCAATGCTCACAAAAGCTGAGGGTTTTATTCATCCCTTACAAGCTCATTTTGACGGGATCAAAAGGCTGCAGGACATCTCGGCTTGCAGAGAGAAGGTAGATTATCAGGGTTTCATAGGGTCACATGAAAATGCAGACACAGAGCACACTTTCCTGAGGCCTCAGAAACCAGATTAAAAAAAATAAAAAATGCCCCAAACCAAAAAGCCAGGCTCTGAGCAACCTGGCCTGAACTCTCTGTTGGAGCAGAAGGTTCAGCCTGATGACTTCCTAAGGTCCCTTCCAGCTTCAATCCCTCACAGGACAACTGATTATTAAAATACAAATTTCCTCCTATTTTTAAGCCTGACTCATGGCTGCAATGGCTGCTGTAGCAGGCAGGGTTGGCAGGGAAATAGAGTGAAGTTGGAGAGGTTTTGAAAGAAAGCAATAACAAAATAGCTCATTTTGACCAAACAAAAGGGCTGTTCCTCTCAATGTAGATTTTCAGCCTGCAGTATTCATAATCTGAGGGTTAAGCCTGGTCATTAAACCCCTATTTAGAAAGCTCATTGCAGGGGCTGAAGCAATAAGGAGCCTCATGCTGGGAAGCCAGGGCTCAGCTCTGGCAGGGGCAACTGGGCTGGGGGACAGGTGACTCCCCAGCTGTCACCACTAGAGATGGGTGGAGAGGTCCCAAATTCTGCTTTGCCAACAATTACAGGGCCAGGAGTCCCAATGCCACAAATCCTGGCAGCTGTGTCTACTATGCTCTGAAATGCCACCTTTTGCACCATTCGTGGCCTCCAACAGTGCTACTCGCTTTCCTGCTTGTTTTTGAGCCTCTTGCCTCTCTGGATCTGGTTGAGTAGCAACTTTATCCTCATCAATGCCAAAACAAGGGTCCCAGTTAAGCTTGAGTGACGAGCAGCAGCTCATCAACATGGAAATGTCTACCGCGGAATTTAAACCGAGGGCCAGCCAGCACACACACCACCTGCCTCCTGACAAGGCTTGTGGGCTCTGAGCTGGGTCACACAAAGATCAAAGGGCTGTAACCACGTCTGTGCCATGACAGGGGGCACATCCCTCCAGCACTGACCCAGAGCCACAGGCCC